>OY735205.1:30042002-30344502 GCA_963457665.1 Thysanoteuthis rhombus
CACACACACACACACACACACACATATATATATATATATATGTATATATGTTTATAAATGTACCTGTCACTGATACCATATGGTAGAGATGAACAGTGAATTAACAAAAGTGACAATTTGTAGATGAAGCAGTTATTTGGGTCTTAATATCAACAGCGGCTTTCCAGTTCAATGGTTAAAGCAACGCCACGTTCAAGCAACTACCTATCGGTAGCTGGTTCGATTTCTGTTGCAATGACATTTTCTTTAATTCTTTATTCTATTTACGCTGTCTACGTCAAATGATACATTCACCCTGTTATAACGGGGGATCATTTCAATTAGAGTGTCAAATTTATATAACACATTTATGATGTTTTCTGTCGGTTTATATATCCATTTGTTAATAGTATATACATATATAAATCATCATCACCCTCATCAGTCACTACATCAGCGCATTCTGTCAATTTCTATGTTTTGCATCCGTAAAGCAAAGCTGGAATTATGCATTCATTGCATATTTTACACTTTATGCAAATTGTCACGGTGCTTCCGTATATATTCTGACTGACTTGTATCTAATTCTCGTTAACACAATGTTCTCGCATTGAGTTGAAGATTGTCGTATGTTCTACCGAGTCAAATGCTTTCTCATAATCTACAAAGGCCAAATAATGAGGACTGTTGTTTTCTAATGACTTTTCGATTGTCTATTGTTGATTAACCACTTCTCAAGTCTGCCTGTCTGCGAGGTTGATTCTCGTCTAGACTGCCAACTAGTCTGTGAGTATTTTGTGAATAGTTTATATATGGTATGTGTTAATATAATCGGACGAAGGCCGTTAGTGGACTTGGATCTGCTCAAAGAATTCTACTTGAGAAGTCCTGGAGCTCACTAACTCTGTTATTAAAGTGGTTGCTGCGAGGATACAGTTCCAAAGCTTGCTTCCTAGCACTGAGAACGACCAATCATATTCGCTAATTCCATTAAATTGAACGCCTCAAAAATATACGTGTGTGTAGTTCAGTGTTTCTCAACTCTTTTTCTCCTTTACTGCTCTCTTTTAATTATCCTTAAAGCAATTGTCCCCCGAAAAGCATCATGAAACTTAAATTATATTCTACCCATGTTGTTTATTCTATGGGCCCGAGTGCTTGATGCTTTGCTGCTAGATTATCAATAACTGATTTGTGAGATTTAGTCTTATGTCTCATTGCATGCATACGCACTATATTTAAATGAAATAATGAATATCTTGTAAATCCTTAAGCGGCGGTAATTCTCCATTACTTGTTGACTTTACCGTTATAAAATGAAAGATAACTTATTTTTTAAAGAAAACTCTATTGTGTGTGACAATCAATCATTTCCTTGGGCATCTTTGAAATCGTTCTTCTTGGAACAAGTTGATTTTTTTAATTTCTGTATTGTTGCACCAATTTTTTAGGGTGTTCCTACGATGCTTAACAAAGGTCATCTTGAGCCTTTTGTCATCTCGACTTGTGCTGCTTTCTTGTAATGTGTGGTCAATAATCTTAATTGTAGACAATGGAATCTAGGCATCAAAAGTTTCAGATAAGATTTTTTGCTTGACGAAAACTAACAATTGCAGTTTTTGACTTCAACAGCTACATGAAATTTAAACTTTTTTGATGATATTTTCAACAAAAAATACCATTGCAACTCTCGGGATGTATACACAAATAACGTTGAACTAAGAAACAACTCCGCCACAAGTTCAAGTAAGTTCATGATAATAATACTACAAAAGTAACTGAGATGAGAGATGACTGATCTCCTGGTTACCTGGGTCGAAATTTTGGCAAAAAAGACTATCAATTATTAAATATGCTTTCATACAAATTCAGCACATTTGTTGTATATGATTGTGACATATTTCACTCTAGTTCAATAAAAAACAGCACTTATAAAAAAATATGACGGAAAATTCTTGACTCATTTTTTTTCCAAGGGGGTATTGAATGAAAGTACAGCTAAAATGTGCCAACTTGGAGAATGCATTGAAGACTAGACAGTTATGTACAAAATTAAAAGTCATTTCTTTTCAGATATGTAAAATAACTCTTTATATGGAATTCAATAGTGTTTTATAAAAGTTCTGTGCCATTTATCGTTACTTTTCAGCAACCTGGACATTCTGCTAATATATATATATATATATATATATATATATATATATGTAGAGAGAGAGAGAGAGAGAGAGAGAGAAATAGATAGATAGATAGATAGATGGAAGTGAAAGTTTTGAGGAAACATGTGTTACATCTTAACATGTTTTATTATCACAAAGATAAACTTGATGCATTTCGCTGGAGTTACACTAGTGTTCTCAAAAGTACTAGACGATGCAGAAAAAAAAAATAAGTCGCTGTTTACACGTTTGCGCGTAGAAATGAACCAAAGCAAATTTCCATGTAAAATTATCACTATATATATATGTATATTTATGATATATATATATATATATATATGTATATATATATATGTATATTTATGATATGTATATATATATATATATATATAATACATATATAAATGTATATTTATGATAAATATATATATTTATAATATATGTATCTATATATATATGTATGTGTGTGTGTATGTATGTTTATGTTAAAGAAAAAAGTGAAAAAAGGAAAGCCAAACTTTTCAGTTATGGTTTTAAGGTATGGTAATTTTTAATAAGCCATAACCGGTTTCGTACATGTCTTCAGACGGATGATATGATTCTGTCAGATATGTGCGAAACCGGTTAAGGCTTATTAAAAATCATTATACCTTAAAACCATTACTAAAAAGTTGGGCTTTATTTTTTCACTTTTTACTCAAATTTATTCTGCCCTTATTGCGGAATTTATCTACCTATTTTCATATATATATATATATATATATATATATATATATATATATATATATATATATATATATATTCCTGTCGTTGCCTGAGAGTCAAATGACCTCTTACACACATGCACACTTCTATGCAGACACCTGCATACAGTTGAGCATTATTTTCTCGATAATGTTGTTTGATGTTTGCTTTTCCCGGTCGGCGCCGGGATTCCCTGCTAGTACTTTAACATGAATATTTATAATTTACTATATTCTATATTTACTACTATCCTGCTGAAGAAATGAATGCAAATTAGACAATACAGAAATAAGAATCTAATAATTTGATATTTGTCCTCTTATGCAATCCTGGGGATGGCACGGACCAAAAACTTTAGTATATTAAGTGCACTAACTGGCAAGTTGTGCAATCGCGTCTTGGTATAGGTTTTTGCACACCACCGGGCAGGTCCGCACAGACTCCAAATCGTACAAATGACTAATTTTTCAAATAACGATTGAGAATCGTACATTTCCACAAAGTCATATATATATATATATATATATATATATATATATATATATATATATATATATATATATATATATATATATATTGTGTGTGTGTGTGTATATTTCCTACATGTATGTTGGATTAGTCGGTGCACTCAATAGTTGTGCGTTTTCTTCCACCACCATTCGTCAGTTTTGGAATGTTCGAGTACCTTTACTAATTTAGCAGAAAACTATACGCACAACATTAGCCAAAAGATTTATTCTGAGAATGAATTGAAAAAATATCATGGAAGTGAAAGGAGCATACACACACACACACACACACACACACACACACACACACACACATACACACACACGTGCATGTACACACACACGTGTGTGTACACACACATATATAGGAGAGGTGGGAAAATGCGTATTCCACTTAAATACTCGAAGTGTTTAGCATTCCTCGGCTAATTCTTTATATTTGTGCACTGGTGTTGACCTTGGTCACCTGATCAGGATATTACATCGGAAATCGGACTTATTCAATGTTGGGTAAACATTCGAAAGACAGACAGAACAGATGTAGGGATTGAGAAAAAATGCTTCCGTCTTCCAGAAACATGACTGCTTGGCCCTGGTGTTACACAAGGCATACATTATCTACATTACGAGCCTTCACATCTATCCACACTTTTGTCCGAAGCATAGCTAGAGATGTGTGGAATTTGGGGGGCGGGGTCTTGATTCCTTGAGTCCTCAGACCCGATGAAAAAAATCTGTGAGATTTGATGAAAAAGGAAAATTTGCTATTAATAGATATGCAATATCATCCAATTGATAAGATAATCCCCGAAGACTGAATAATCATTCATGCAGTTTGTGTATGTTCAAATGAATCCTTGTTAGTGAATAATATCAATAGAAATGCAGTAGACTATCTACTATTTAATAAACTTTTGCGAGACTTCCCTCAATTGGGGGCCGGGCAGGGGCGTTTTCAGTTCTTTTTCTCCTCATCTGTTACGCCTCTGTTTTCAATCAAGAGCTTATTTAGACTACTAGTCTATTAATGCTGACTCATTGCTATATTCATCTTTTTGATATTCGCCAAAAGTCTGTGTGGATGTGACCCCGGGTAATGTTTTTAGCAAATTAGTTTTTGAAAACCACCCCCCCAATGTTTTTTTCACTCAATAGTGAAAAAAACATCTAAAATATCAAGGGACAAAATCAAGGGGAAAATTCTTTTTCACTTTCAGAGGTTGACATCCAGAGGGAACTTTTTTCCCACTGAGTCAAAACCGAAGGGGAAATTTCTTTTTCACTGATAGGTAGCAAAATCAAGAGGGGATTTTTTGTTCACTTTTAAGGGTCAAAATCTAGGGGTAATTTTTTCAGGGGCGACTTCGCCGCTCTATAAGTTGCCCTGTTAATAAGTCGGGAGATTTTTTTCCGATTTCAGGCGCCAAAATCGAAAGGAATTTTTTTTTTATATCAGGGGACAAAATCAAGGGGGTACTTTTATTTTTCTCCTTTAGGTGTCGAAATCTTTTTTCCCTTCAAAAAGCAAAATAGATGGGACATTTTTTTCCTTTTTTAGGGTCAAAATCGTGGCGGAAGATTTTTCTTACTTTTATGGGTCGAAATTAAGAGAATGTTCATTTCCATTTTTAGAGGCCAATATTTTTCTTTTTAGGTTCAAAATCAAATGGGAACTCTTTTCATCATCGGGCGTAGAAATCAGAGAAGATTTCTTTTTCACTTCAAGGGGTCAAAGTGAGGGAATTTTTTTTTTCAATTTTTTCCATCCATAGGCTCAAAATCGTGAATGACATTATTTTTTCATTTCAAGTGGTCAAAATCGAGGGGTAACATTTTTTTCTCTCTTCAAGAAGGGCCTATTTTTTTAAAAACTTTTCAGTAACCACAATAGAAGGGAGATTTTTTTCTCTTCTCACGTTCGAAATCGAGAAGGAACTTTTCTTCCTTTTTAGCTTTACCCCCTTTTTTGGACATCAACTGCTCTTTTTAAAATTCCCTTTTTTGGACATTAACCCCACTTTTCTTACACCCCGAACGCACCTTTTTCAATTTTTACTCCATCTTTTAATATTAGTCCTCAATTTTTAACATCACACCCCTACTTTTACAAGAAGGATGCACTGATATGTTTGTAACTTTTTTACACATTAAAACACTGGCGTACTCATGATAACAAGTCTGTCAAACCTTGTGCAGATCCAGGATTTCTTGTAGGGTAGTCGAAATGGATTTCTTGCATTCAAATGAGAGAAAAACATCTCAACAAATTAATTCGTGAAAGAAAATGGGTGAGACAAATTTAAAATCTTGAAAACCAGAAGGTAATATGTGATACATCATTTTTCACTTACATTTGAGTCATAGGTTTTTAGCACCAGAATTGATAAAAGAGTATAGTAAAAAGTCCACCAGAGAAATTCAACCCAGAATCAATGAAGAAAGAAATTATAGAAAAAAGATAAGACGGAGGACATCTTGTTTATATCAATAAGAAAATTGAGAGAAAAAAAAATCAAAATTTTGATTTCCCAGTAAATTCATGATTACTTTGGATTATTTAGTTTTTTTTATTTGTTCTTTTTTTATCCAAGGTATTTCAATCGAAAAAAGCGCTTTTCATGCGCCTGAAATTATACTATGTACTTCCATAACACACATAAATACACTCGCGATAGCGAGTATGTCATAGATACGCATAACATTCACATGAATTAGTGTAAGCAATCATTTATGTTCCCATATTTTCGCACGTTGGTTCAAGAATCTGCAGAATAAAACATATGACCCTAGTATATTCCTTATCATACGCACACGCGCTCGTTCTCACTTGCATCAATACCATTTACATTTCTCTTTCTCTTTCTCTCTCTCTCTCTCTCTGTCTGTCTCTGTCTGTCTCTCTTTTCCTCGCACACGCGCCCACAAGGATCAAATTCGGGCACACTGTTAACTTTCTTCCGAATTATTTTCGTAAACCCCGTCACCGCGTCAACTGCACCTGCAATCGCAAACAAGCGCTCACATACAAATAGTAATATTCGCGTAAGCGTATACAAGCACACGGATGCACACACGCAGCCGTTAATATCATACGTATACAAGCGTACACGAGAATGCAAGCCTAAGCACACCCCACACAAACATATTCATACTAAGCTGGAAATGGTTCATACATACATATACAAGTACGCACGAGAACATACACTCGCAGAGAGACGGGGTGCATGGGTGTTACCACGTTCAAAAGTCACAGGGAGCAAACGCATAAAAAAAAGCGCCAGGGTAGTACCAAATAATTCCGCATTTGTCTACATTTTTATTTTGCAATTAAAACCAAAACGCAAGGGAAATACAGCTTTAAAAGATCTATATCATTTAAAATTTTATTTAAAAGATCTATATTATTAGTATTTGTACTATAAAATCTGTTATGACTACTTTTAACCTTCACCTTAATGTTATCAGTTGCCGGAGGGTGATCGGTCTGATCAAAAAATTGTGATAAAAAGCAACGAATAAGATTAAGATGAAGGTAAAATGAAGTCATGATTTTTTTTCAATGCCTTGCCATCAACCATAGGGTCAAAATTTGAAGTCATGTAAAAAAAAAAATCGAAGAATAAGTACAAAAAGTGTAAATTCCATTTAGATTTTGAAGAACTCGATGTTGATTATAAACCCGTCAAAATAAGGCCCCCAAAAGGTCAAATGAGCTCTTTTCAGTTGGGGTCTAATTGAGTACTGATGCCAATTTTCAAATCTGTAGACAAAACGGTATCGCCAGGAGTGCTGGAACACACAAACATACGAACAATTACATAAACACTCGCACATATGAAAAAGTACAGAACCCTTCATCACCCTTGAAGGCTACGGTAGTTCAATTATAAAACACTTATGTTATTCCCTTGAAATAATAAGATTCGGCTTTTACCGCACTTTCGATTTAAAGAGCTGACAATTGTTGAAAAGGAGCCACTCTTAGAGAAAGTGCTGGGGGGGGGAAGGGCGAACGCTCAAATGCTCCCTCTCTAGCTACGTTATAACCCCCCCCCCCAGCGCATACACATGATTGATTTTTCTAACAAGAAGCAAGTTATTCTCGAATTCAACGAAGCTTGTTAAAGTGGCATTGAAAACTGTCCCCTTGAGTTGTTCAGGTATTTTGGGTCAGTTTTGTGCGCAATACACGTGTCCAATGGGATAGAACCAGGTTCAATCAACGAAGTCCAAGTAATCTCCTCAAATATCTATCAGCAGTTTAGTTTTTTTCCCGAGTCAATGGATAACGAACTTGAACATCGGGCGAGGTATTTTGTCTTCACTCTTCCAGTTGAATCTCCTGGTTTCAAGTCTAAGTTCGATAGCCACCCACACGCGCACAAACTCACTCGCTTGCACATGCACACACATGCATACACACACACACACGCATACACACACACACACGATGCACACATACACAGCACATACAGACACAGCGCAAGTAAGTATACCGTGAAATAGTCCTAACGTTTAGTAAATGCCTTTATCATCATCAGCAGCAGCAGTCGTTGTAAATCCACTGCTGGAGAAAGGCCTTTCTGATCTCTTTCCATGACGAGTATGATTGCGCTAGCTTCACCTGCAGACCTTTCTATCTAATCTCTCCATCTGGTAATTTCCTATTGCGTTTACTATCCCACGGGTACCAACCGATTAGCCTTTTGTTTCATCTATTGTCCCCTCTTCTTGCTATGTGCCCTGCCCATTTCTATTTTTGTCGATTAATTACTTTTACAATTTAGCTGGTATTATCCATTGATTGTATACTTTACGTTTTAGACATAGTCGCAATTTGCTTTTCAGCATGTCTCAGTTTATCACAGTTCCAAGATTAGTAAGCTAGTCTTGTAGACCATTACAACTATAATAAGTTGGATCCTAGTTAGGTGCCCTACACTTGTGGTCTTCTATCAGACTAAGCTATATGTAGTAAATACTGAAACATGTCTCCATTACTAAAAATACTACATCTTTAAATTAACATAATATTTTTAAAAAGTAGAGCTTTTTTCAAATTTGGTCTTGTAAACCTATGTGTAAGCCTTGGACATTCCATGTCGATTTATATACAAACAAAATCTACCCATCCAGAGAACGGTTTGACCATTTCAGTTCGTTTGTCTATTCGTAAAAAATGGACACTCTCATTTTAGATTAATAGCTTCATTCCTTAGATAACCGATGGATATCGGAAATGAAGAAATAACCTCCCGTGGGACTTGAACTCACATCTCACTAATCTATCATCATTCTGCTATTCTCTCGGTAGCATCCTGGTGATTGTAGTTTTATGTTATTGTAGTGAAAATTATTTTGCTTTGAAAAAAAAAAATGTTGTGAAAAAACAGCAGCAAAAGTTCTAGGGAAGTGAAGTAATGATTGTGTAAATATTTCATCTAGAATAAAAAGAAATTATAGATCTTTATTTCATCATTTCATGTTTGAACTATCTTATTTGTTTGTCTCTTAACCTTCCATATTCTGCCAAATGTACATTCCAACAAGAAAAAACGGAGTTTTGGTTTTTAGATACTGAAATTGGTTTGTCGTCAAGAATCCCAGATTATTCCAACGAGTAAAAATAAATAGTTTTACAGCGTTTTGATTATAATTTCAATAAGTATTATGTCCTTGGCAAACACATTTTTTTAAAACGTTTAAACTGGTTTTTATTCTCTCACCAGAAGTGCCACATTACATCCTGAACAACTTAATATTATACAGACAGGTGTCTATGATTTGTATAATAAGTCTAAAATCTATATAATACTAAATGTCTTATTCTCTTGATCTGTGTGTGGCTACTCAATAGCCGAGCCGGGACATTTTAGCCAGAAGTGTTGAATAAGGACAAAAAAAAAAAACAAAAAAAACCAGTTCTGATCTTCAATTGGGACCAAAGCTCCCATGTAGGCCTAACACAGAAACTAATTGGGGGAAAAAAATCCTGACCGTAGGTCTGGTTTTCAGCTAACTCATGTGAGGAAAAACCTGATCTCTGCAAAATGAATAACTTTTCGCATAATTTCATAACAGGAGAAAAATTAAGGAATACAACACTGATTACAAACATTTTTTTTTATTCAGTTGACTGGTAATGATATTTATATGAAATAAAGTTGTTTGCTGGTCATATGACTGTACCCGGTGAACATAACATAATTAACAATTGTGGTGCAAAATCAGGAAAAAAATTATATACAAGAAGCCAATAACTCCCATAATAGCAGGCGCGTTTGGAACCGCACCAAAAACACTAGAATCAAGGTAAGATGCGTGGACACTGAGAAAGGGGGCAGGAGATTTGTCGTCACTCGGTCTTTAGCAATGAGTACCAGATATCTGGTGTGATTATTAACATGCATGAAAAAAAAAAACTTCTTCACACTGTTTTCCAACAGTAAGCGATCAGCAAATAAAATATTCTTAGTTTTGCAGTGCATTTTCCATTAGCAAGTCCATAGATTCTCTCCGTCGTCAGAAATTTTTTTTTTATATATCGTTGTGAGGAGTGAGCAAGAGTCTTGGATTGAAACTTGGAGTGAGAGTTTATGAAGGGAAATCGTAAAAAAAAGAGAGAGAGAGAGAGAGAGAGAGAGAGAGAGAGAGACAGACAGACAGACAGGCGGAGAGGCGGACAGACAGACAGAGAAACAGTATCCACCACACAGAAGCTTTCTTCTTTTTTACACAAGAGAGGATTGATAAGAATAGGATATGTCTTTCGGAATGTCGTCTTACTGAATCAATACACATTTTCCAGAGAAAAAAATGCTATTTCCTCAATGTTCTGGAGGACTTGGATTGAAGAAATCGGAACTGGAATGTCTTAGTCTTTTCTGCCATGTTTTTGTAGAAAAGTTCTAATCTGATAATTACTGGCTTTTTATATTAAAAAAATATTTTCAAAAACGTCACAACCAATGGAATATTCGTTGAATTCAACCAATCGCGTTATTCAACCATAATATCAGCGATCTCATTTTCCGTCGTGGTTATCTTATTCATCCATTCAATAAATTCAATGTATATACGTGCACGCATGTGTGTAACGCTTAGTTCATTCAGTCATTAGAGCTTTTAATGTAGGAAAGGTTGTAATGGACTGTTCTTGATATGGAATGAACACCACTTGTTTCCCGTGAACATATTTGTATCTGATTGATACTGTAAGAAAGAATATTCTGGTTACCAGAAATTTAACTTTCACTTTCTACCATGAGTCACTCACAATGACTTGACTCCCAAATCGAGCACATCTGTCATCATCAAACTTCCTACCATTTACACATATTGGCCTTCAGCCAAACAGAAGCGGTACTATGTAACATCGCAGCTGCAGTGAAGGTAGTTTTCATTCAACTATCAAACAACATGTGTGTGTGTGTGTGTGTGTGTGTGTGTGTGTGTGTGTGTGTGTGTGTGTGTGTGTGTGTGTGTGTGTGTGTGTGTGTGTGATAACTATGACGACATTAGAGTGAAAACTATATTTTGTCCGGTACCAGCGTTAACCGAGGATCATATCGAACAGTCCTAGATAGCATAAAAAATGAGCGCCGTTCATCAAGGAAACAGCATAAACACGGCTCTGCTCTTACTATATGAGCCATCAGTGCTCCTATAGCAAGGCAGGGATTCGATACTGCACTAATGTAGCTCACCCTTCTTCCTTCAGCGATAGAGGAAGAAAGATGTAGAGAAAATGAGAGAGAGAGAGGGTGAGTGTGAGAGAGAGAGGGGGATAAAGAAAAGGATTGCATAGTGCTATAGGAAATGTCGACATTAGTTTTGAAGGAAAGGAAGTAAGCAAGTTTGTGTTTGAAGACTACTGTCCTTTCAGTCCGAACTAAACATTCTTACTAAATAACTCAAATTAATTTCAGGAGATAGCTGAAATCCTCCCTAGGTATATGTAAAAGCCTTTTCCATATCCGCAGTTTTTTAATTATCCGCGAGAAAGGCATTTCTTGAGATTTCCTCCAGACGAAAAATTCCTTTCCGGAATTTAAAAAAAAATCAGATTCCGTTGAATGAATATCCATGAAACAAACGAATAAATAATGACATTTTTATAAAAAAACAAACAAAAGAATTCCAAACACAGATATTATTAAACATTCACCAATATATATATCACCTGAATTCTCACTTAGAATCCTTTGCAGAATGCAATGTTTTGTCGTTATCAAGAAGTTCAATTTTCCACAAGTAAAAAATAAAAACGCTGCAACTCTTGAAGAATGGTTTTAGCGCCGGGCATTTGATCAAGCCAAATTTGCATCCCACTAACGTCAAAGTCTTTTTTTAAAAAAATTCATCTATTCAAAAGGCTGATGTCATTTTCACAGGCACGGATCCAGAGAAGGGGAGTGGGTTCAAGGGATTCGGATCCTCCCATGCTTTATCAAATTTAAAAAAAATATATTTAGATAAAGAAATCTTATATCAAGAATAATCATAAGTAATCAAATATTAACCTTGAAAACGAAAATTCATTATTTTGTTCTTCATCTTCGATAAGTAAGATGTCTTCTGTCTTATTCTGTATTTCTCTATAATTTTTTCAATTCATTGGTTCTGTGATAATTTCATTTGGTTACTTTCTATTTACTCTTCTATTTAAGCAATGATAGTGCTAAAAAGCTACGACTCAAAGCCAGTAAGTGAAAAATACCGGACCACATGGTATATTTTTGTTTTTGATGTCTGAAATTTGTTTTCTTTTCCATATATTTATTTGTAAAAATAAATATATCCATTTGAACACCTTCTACTTAGAAATCCTGATCCGCCATTGTTTCATCATATCAAAGTTTCGCTTCAGTTTTCAAGTTTGAATGATTATGAAAAAACGAATGAAATCTTAATCATCATGCATTTTGTATCTTATTGATTCTTTCTTTCGGGAATCATGCAATACTTTTCATGTTTCAAGGTATTGTTGTTTTTGTACTTCAAGCATGAAGCATACATGGATATCTGTCTTTTAAAATTTTCATTTTCGTCGTTTATAAAGTTGCTCATTCTCCTTGTGATGGACATTCTTTAACCTCTGAATGGATAATCCCAAGTATAAGCGTTTTTGTTATTGCTAATAATTTCTTATCAGCTGCATGCAGTACATACTTCTGGCGGTTGAATTATCTCGTTTTAATCCAGAAGAGTATGTTTTTGAGCCAAGAAATTGAGTAGAAAAAAGGCATATTTTCATGATCTCTATATTACATACTCTTAATTCATAAAATCAAAAGTGTGATCCAGCGTTGAGAAAAGATGATCTATTGAGGGGGGGGGGGGTTAAAAAACTATTTCTCTAAAAAAAAAATGGCGCTTCATTCATTCTACAGGGCCAAAAATTACAAATAGTAATCTTCGTCCACTGAAGAATTATTGCAACCACAAAAGTTTATCAACATAGTGTAACATTTTCAATCCTTACTGTTCTTGACTGACTAGGTTTATTCCAAACCATTCAATACAATTGAAGAAATGATAATCTTATATTTTGATTCACTTCTCTGATTTGGATATAATGCTAAAAAGTTAGGTATTCGATTCTCATCTGTGATTTAAAAAATAGATGGAAAGACAAATTAATCGTCGGACAGCAGACAGACAGTTATATTTTGCGTGCAAATTCAGTATAACAGCAAATTCGCTTACGATCAAATCACGCTGAGCATACCGGTGCTTGCTCGATAACTGAAGTTAAGCATTGTTGAGAATGATTAGAACATGGGGGGCCGCTTTCGAACATTAGTACTATAAGCATGTGCTGTTCTCACATACGCATGTTGACCCTAACATTAAAACTGCCCTTAGTGTCCCATTTTACCTTCGTGGTAAAAACTATAATAGCAAATCCGTTGAACTGATGGGTCTGTTGGCAGCCATAAAAAGGTGAGTAGCAAAAGAGAGTCATTGATTTGTATTATCGGATAGATTACTGTGTAACATTCGAGAAGAAATTCACTCCGACCCTACAGTTCGATCGTGAAGCCTTGTTCCAGACCAGTTGCATGTGAAAGTTACAAAGATTTTGACCTTCGAATATGTTTTAATCCATTAATTTAGATGTCATGACTGAAGTCTGCTTTTCAGGAAAATGCAATGATTAACCACCGAATGGAGAAAAGATATTCTGTCAGGCTAAGAAGAGACGAAATCGGAAGCTTGCACTTGCTAACCTATTAGGAATGGAATGAGGCAAATGCAATAGTAATCCACTGCAAGATGAAAGCCCTGACTCATAGATAGAACTGAGTTCCCCTCAGTAACAATAAAGCGGAGATATGATTGAGTTAGTCACGGAACAGTAATGATAAATTTTCTGTCACCCACATTTAATGTGCATCAAATCAAAATTCGTTATATTGATATTTTCCAAACGACATTTAATATCAAAACTGTTCGCCTTATTCTGAAGTCAATTTGCGAATAAAGACAAGTGCTCGTAGTTATGGCGCTTACTGTAGAACAATAGCTAACAAGGTCGCCACACATAACAGCTATTGTAAGGGTAGTGAGTTCGATCTTTATTGAATGCTCCACTTCCGTGGCTTTGTGCGAGACTAAGCTAAGCATGGTAAATAAAAAGGACTCGTAGTTTGAAGGATATGATGCTGTGATTCGAGGTTTTCGATAAATGAATGTACTTTAGTTTGGTAAATTTCTTATTGGAATAAAATTTAGAAAGTCATCTGAAGAAAAAAAAACAAAACAAAACACACAGTCCCAAGTATCTCTTATCTTCTTGAGAACCCTTTTTTTTGTCTCTGTGTGTTTCTTTTAATCTAGATCAATGGTCTTCAGACTTTAACTACCAGGGGAACCTTTTCCAATAATTGATTTTTCTAGGGAAACTCCTTACACAACTTTTCTTCTACACACAATTAGATTTTGGCCTTGTTAATGGAATTATTCAAATGTGTATGAGCCCAAATGTAAAAGCCGTGAAGGAACTGTTTATGCATTGGAAAATTATCAGGTATATTGCAATAATGTCACCATGTTTAGCAGAACCCCTGGAAAGGTTGCACTGAACCCTGGGCTTATGCAAAACTTGATTTGAATACGACTGATTTAGATCAAATAATAAACAAAACTAAAAAAATACTTGTTTTTCGTCATATTCGGACGATAAGCGTTCATAAGCGTTGTGTTGCTTGCTTACAAAACACTCAAACTTGAAATAGTTTATCAAAATCCATCCATATCTCATTGGTGCCACAATAGGTAGCAGCACAGAAAATGGAATCGGTAAACAAAGTTCAAATTCCGGCTGATACAGTTTGTACTAATGCAATTGGTGAAAGGCATGAAACCATCTCTTCTCTCTCCAGCTATGGATGAATAACAGGGCTATCCTGCCTTGGTCAGCCATCTGCCTAGGAGACGAACATCTCTGAATTCGAACCGGGAAAATCCAACATCCTGCCCAGCACTGTGAGAGGCAAGCCACGGAAAGAGTTAGGAACAGATTCCCGAAATGTACGTTTAACAGGGATTTGGTGAAGCTTCGACGGGCGTAGCAAGCCAGAAATGGATTGTGATAAAATGCTCGGGTAAAATAAAAGGAGGATAGACGGACAGACGTAATGACACAACTACCGTCTCCAACTCCCCCACGATACCTTGAGTACAAGTGGAATATTTAAAAAAAAAAAAAAAAAAATCATATATCATCAATCTCCATTTTTCCCTAAATTTATGCATTCAGTTTGTATTTTGATTGGAATCTTGAATCTTGAATCAGTTTTCATTCTATGATCGAAGGTCGATCAGTATCAACTTTGATTTTGAATCGAAGCCACCGAATGAGAATTGGAATTGTTCAGAAAGTTTGAAAGTCCAAAGTTCGGGCTTATGAGTCCGTGATGTAGACGTTCAGATAACGAATGTGGACAGTTGCACGGTTTACCAGGCGTAGATCCAGGACAGAGGCCCAAGTTTTGGGCCCCCATGAGTTGTGAAGCGTAGTTATGAGACTGAAAACTCAGACCGCAGCTGAGTCCCGGGTGCAAGGATGAAACAGAGTGAGACGATGTTGGTACACCACCGACTGAGGCTGATTGTGCTGCTGCAGCGGCTGCAGCAGCTGCTGCAGCCGCTTCAAGTGATAAGGACCGCGTCAGCGGCGTTGGTATTGTATGTAATAGGTCGGCTCGAGGCTGCATCGGGTTGGCTAAAGTCGGGGTAGGCACCCGTGGCAAGCCCAATGCGTGGTAACCAAGTTGCGTGTGGGCACTCGGCAAACTGTACGGATAGGAAGACATGGCAGCGAAAAATGCAAACATGTTTGGATCTGGGACCCCGAATGGCCACGTCACTGCCATTCGTTGTCTTTTGTCCTTCATTCTCCGATTCTGAAACCAGACCTGCAAGAATAATGAATAATGTATTAGACTTGAAACACATTCAAAATTATTCGTACGGTTTAATTTGGTATTTCATTGTAATACTCCAGTCCAAGGCTGGAGTTAACTTTATTTTTCTACCCTATCAAGAACAAGAACAATCCTTACCTAATTTCCCCCAAATGATTTGAAATCACAAACACTTGCCGACTGAGCCAAACTGACTGTGGTCAGGAACAGGGACAAGCGTTATGGACATAATAGGTCTATTATATTGTGAATGCATTGTTAATGATTTTACCATAGAAATGAATTGAAAATCGGGAAGAAAGGTATTGTCAGTGGTCTGTAATCAATGCGAGCATTTATTGATAGAAGTTGGCATATGATTAGAATTATTCCACGCAAGAGAGTCTTTCAATTACCATTAATTAACAATCTCGAAGTGGATTCTATTTTATCAAACGTGAGTCTTGATTTCTGGTGGTTGTCTAATACTCTTACAACATGGCCTGCCTATTGTCATTCAAGCTTCATAATGGACCCTACGGTATCTCTGTTATCTCTCTATTGTTCTGTTTTGTGATCTTTCGATGTGATGCTTAACACGATTTCACCTGTGCACGTTGCATGCTTCTTGATTTGAGAGTCTTTCCCTTGGTTAAGTTCATGTTTCAACACAGTTGATGACTATCGGGAGGATGTATGGGTCTTAGACCATTCTCTTCAAGATCAATGGAATTTTCTTGTTCTTGCAGATCGGAATTTTTGTGCCGAAAACTTGCCAAACTAGTTCACACACCATTGATTAGTATAAAGCAAAAATCAAAACTATTCATTCATTTTGAGAGAGAGAGAGGGAGAGAGAGAGAGAGAGAGAGAGAGAGGGGGGTAGTCGAGTGGTTAATAGGATGAAGAATGGAATCGGAGAGCCAAGTTCAAACTGTCTGATTTTATGTTCACTTCGCACTAATGCCCTTCAGAAAAGATTTGTATCCATCCTCCCTTCAGCATGTTATGCGCCCGGGTGGCAGGTTAAAGTCCATCGTCCCTCGTGTCTTACAACCTTGGGGAAGGCCTATGTCTAACAAAGGCGGATAAAAAATTTTAAAAAAGTAACTAGACCTCTGACTTACCTTGATTGTACTCTCTGGTAATTGAAGATCAGCAGCCAATTCGCACCGCTTGGGTCTGGAGAGGTAATTCTCTCTACTAAACTCTTTTTCTAGCCGCGAGATTTGTTCTTTGGTGAAAGCGGTACGATACCGTCGTGCCTGAATATCATCCACTTTATAATCTAGACAGAGAGAAATAAAGAAAAAAGTCGCCATGTAATTTTTTGTATACAGCAACGAGATTTTGATTCATGAAAAATATGTTCAACGTGATGCATATTACAGATAGATATAGATTATGCAAATTTCAATATTTATCCTATGCACAACATTTTACTTTATTAGAGATTAAGAATACTGAATTGTAATTTTTGTTCTTCTCAATGAATTCGCTTGTTAAGAGGCCTTGCTTCACAGTAGATCCGAAGATACACTACGACAAAAATTGAAAATGGCTAACAAAACTCGGTTTCATGTCAGTCACTACATAGTCATTTGCAAGTCCCAGTCACCTAAAATCGGATGAAGGCTTTGCCACGGTCGAGGTAATACTACCTGGAACATCCCCAAAACATACAGAATTGGGCAGTAGAAACAAGCAGACGATAGATAAACCGCTGAACATTGAGCAAATAACAGTAGAATAGCTGGATCTCTCGTGCGACAAGCTGTGATAATGAAGAGTATATCAACAATGAGCATGGTTGTAGCTTTTTAATTCATCAACTACAGGGAAAAATAAACTTGCTGACGTCATCCTTGTCGTTATAGCCGCCGCCGGTCTCCTAATGGAGACTTTTTATTTGGCGCTTTAAAACAATAAGCGCATTAATCACACCTGAGAGATATTAAGGCAAATAAGACTCAATCAACGAAGCGCACAGCGTTATGATTACTTAATCAATACCCAATTAGTTTTGTGTTGATATCTCACCATTAACCGTCGCACATGATGGATATCGATAATCAGCAGGGGGGAGGAAAAAGTGAAACTAATTGTGCTTCAAAGTTGTTGTAGTTAGTAGCAGTAAATGTGGGAGGAGTGTTTCCAGATTTGGAAAGGAAATAAATGCCCTTGGGCTGAAGAGAAGAGAAAGATTGAGAAAATAAAAGGGAAATGAAGGGAGGGAAGTGATTTGTGGAGTAAGAGTAAGGACAAAGAAGGGGGGGATAAGTGGGGGGACGAGAAGAAGGAATTGGTGCAATGAATAATGAAAGAAGACAACAAAGGGGGCAGAGCAAAAAGAGTTAACTAACAGGAAGAGATCGAATGGGGAAAAAGAAAAATTGTAAGAAGAAAGACATAAATCAATTGTGTGAAATGAGATATATAGCAGCAATGAAACCTGAGAGAAGGAAATGAGACCAATGATATATTACAAAGTAAGAAAGGATATATATATATATATATATATATATATATATATATATATATATATATATATATATATTGCGGGCGGCTCTAGATTTGTAGTTTCCCCAGGTATGCTGTTATCAAAACAACGGGCATTTTACTATTATGTGTGAGTCTTAAAGACATACACTTGTGCGTTCAATGACTTGGGACGATGACTCCCATAAGTATACCCCTTGGGTGATATACCTAAACACTAAACAGTGACGGTATTGTTCTTCTATAATTATAATTCTACCACCAAGAGAACGTAACAAGAACTGGCGACACCCCCGACGAAGCCAAACGAATTCTTATCGTTTTGTGACTGCACTCTTCGGGGGCGAGCTATCAAGTATAAAATGAACGTCTAGGTATAAAACTCTGTGTCAGTACATCTTTGATAATATATCACCAAACAGGCCTTGGGGTTACTTAAGCCGTTTGGCTCAAACATGATTTTGGCAGATGTCAGAATGAGTACCATAAATATAGAGGGGTGTCGTAAGGGAACAAGAATTGCTAAAATCAACGAAATAAAGCAAGCTGGAGAGCCATGATCGCCTGTGTCTTGATGAGACATGACTCAAATATGAAGATGATATTACCAAACTTAACACGGGGGAAATTACGATCGATGGATTGAGCTGCATCTGTTTGCCTTATTAGTAATGATTCTTAAAAATCATTGTATGACGGCACACTTTTAAATATATTTGACTTATGTGGCACACCAACCCTATTCAATTGAAATATGATCATACCTTGGTATTGCACTGAACATGTTTCACTTTTTTTTAATTACAATCCTACTTCCAATTAAGAGTAGACTTTGAAATAGTAATGAAGGAGTGTATTGTACGTTTACATACAGTGAAAACGAAATGAATTAGACAAAAACGTTTTAGTGATCAACTTTTATATCAGCATACTAATATGCGCACGCATCACTCTTTTTGGCATAATGACTATAAAATGGTTGGAATCTAAGTAAATCAAGTGATAAAACCACAAGATTAATAACTTTGTGGTGGAAATTAGGCAGACATTACACTTATACTGGACCCATCCAAGGCTCGTATACATGTTTGTGTACTGGAAAAATATACGCTGTACGCTTGGTAGATGGTTGCGGCACACTGTTGTGCTGCGGAGCACAGTTTGAGAACCGCTCGCCAATCGTCTCTTTTAATGACTTCGCATATACTGTTTGGTGGACAAGCCAAGCCATGGGGCTGTGGGAGCAAGGAACGCATAAGCTTCCTTTTATAGTCTTTATACTTAGCAAGTCAGTCGTGACAATTGTCTATCCTTTTCCGGTATGAATTCATTCTCTTCTGGCCTCAATTGTTCAATAAACACCCGGCAACATAATGAAGCATTTTGTTGAAGTAATGAATCCATCTACCGCTATAATCCCGCTGCTTAGAAAAGAGCCATAGCTGCATGAAAGTGCAGACTGAAAAATGATTGTAACGATTTGCTGACATGGGTGGTAACTCTAGTCTTGAGGTTCTCAATCTGTGTGCCGTGGCATAATCGTGTGTTGTTACTATCTCCTGTGATTGCAGCGTATATTTTTCCAAACATGCAAGCGCATATTTCGAGCCCCGAACGTGTCCCTTACGGGCATTATGTATCTCCTGTTTCGGATACAAAGTTACCAAATCTGACTTTTTAGCGACAGACTCACATCCGATTCCCAGACATCAGGTGCGAGACTATGGCCAACGGAAAGTAAGATGGCGTGACGAGCAAGATAAGTTCAAAAAGTACTGGTTCCACGATGACCATAATAGAGAGGTCTGGCGAATCTTGGGAAGGTCTATATCCAACGACGGATGCAAACAGACTGATGATGCTGATGATGATGACATGGAAAAAGGAGATGAGTGCGTATATCAGCATATTGATATAAAAGTTTCGTTTATTGAATATGAGATATTTTCGTCCAATTCATTTCATTTTACGTAAGTCAAATATATCTTGGTGTGTCGCCATAAAGTAAATTTTGAGAACCACAACAGTGTTAATTTTTCTTCTTATTTCTCTGCCTATAAGAATACTCTTCCACATAAAGGCAACAATTTTGTTGATAAGAATATCTCCTATCCATCATTTGGAACATTGAACTCATCCGCTTAAACGAGTTCAGACCCTTTTTTCAATAAAACCTCAGAAGAAATTGATGAGACGCAAACATTTATCAATAGCTTCAAAGTATGGGACTATTAAATCTTAAAGTTAGAGCTGTTCAAATGGAACAAAGTTGAATCTATCTAACGAGAAGATAAACACCATTGTTAGCGATGACAAAAGCCAATAGTGAAATCAATTCTTTTTATTCCTCGTTGAAAGAATCTGAGTTTCTGGATGAGAGAAAATTCGGGTAGTTTTGAATTGAACTATTTCATACTTCAAAGGGTATGCCTCGGAGAAAATGCCCCAGAGATCTGGATTAATGACAATTTAAGAGTGTTAAATGCAACCAATAAAGTATATTCTTCCAAAAAATTTGATCTTTTGAGTTTATTTCACTGAGTGTGGCCTTGCATTGTCATTTTGAAAAATGACACTTTCCCTTCACTAAAATTGGGTATTTATGCATACATCTTTACTCTTCACACGTCCTTAGCAATGATCTGCCATGATTGTATTGCTTTATTCTAAGAATAGACGAAATATGCCATATCTTATCGACTGATCCTGAAGACCTTACGGATATAGAGCTTTGGTATAAATGTTGATTTTAGAAATTGTGTCATTTCATTCTGAAGTTAAACAATGCAAACCAACTTTCAATAAAATAAACCTGGGAGAAAATCAAATCATCGGGTTACAATATTTCACCAAATCCTCCCAATTCAACCGGTTAAGTATATTACTACATCATTGAAACAGTTCTTATGAAAACCTTTAACATTAAGAAAAGAGATCAATTCAAAGGCATCAGAATTCTTTCCGTCCAGATTCCCAGATTTGTTCAACGAGGAATGAATGAATCAGCTTCATTGAGAATTTTTGTTATTGTTGATTCTTGACAAATTTAACTTTGTTTAATGTTGGTCGGGTTTTCATTCTATCAATAAATATGCGACTTGACTTTGAGAGCGATTAAACTGTTGCACTTACCTTTATATTTAGCGCTGACCGTTGCGTAGTGATCCATATTGACGGCACTGTGTTCTGAGGGACTCATTACTCGGCCAGGCGACAGAGGTGATGATGGTGAAGACGATGACGATGACAAAGGTACATCGGTCATCGGATGAGGCGGACTTCGCTCATCATTGTGCTGAGAACCAATACTCTCTTCGTTGTGGACGATGATTTCACCCGGACTTTCCGGCTGGCTGACCAGTTCCTTTGGTAAAGAACTGGGCAACAATCCGGTTTTCACCAAAGACTGCATTATGTATTTAATTCCTGATTCGATAGCTGATCAATTTGTTGCTGATAGAATCTACTTGATAAATATGAGGTGTCTTGAGTCAACAACCTGGAATGAATCAGAATATGCAAGAATCGTTAAATTATCACTCATTTAAGGAACGTTGATATGAATGTAGTAAATACTCATATAGAGTTGAATTGTTGAAGTGGCTGAAGTGAATAGTCCTCATCGTCCCTAGGGGCCAGTGTTCAAGCCCAGAAAAAATCCAGGATCTCCGACACAACATCTTTTTTTTTTTATTTGGCCTCGTGCTGAACTGAACTATGTTTAGTAAATATCAATAAATACAAGTTTTGGCGTTTATTCCTTTACCAAATTATTTTTTCTTTGAGCATTTAAAAAAAACAAAAAACAATTATTATTATTATTATTATTATTATTATTATTATTATTATTATTATTATTATTATTATTATTATTAATCAGCTGTAGTTTTTATCTCAGATGTTATAATGGCGGATACATTTACAATACAATATTGAGATTCTGGCATTTTGAGGCATTATTTCAAACTGGGTCTCAACGCTGCCGAATCTGTTCGCTTAATTCGAGAATTGTAAGAAAACGAAACAATATCTGATGCACTGCCGAAGAAGTAATTCAATCGCTTTAAGGGTGGTGACATATCCCTATAAGTGGACAAATATCAGCACTAAAAAATGACCAAAAGTTTTTTTCTTTTCACATCAAATCGCACCAATTTTCTTTCAAAGGGTGACTCCCAGATCACAGGCTCGTCTGGTATTTACAAGATTCTGTTAATCCTTTTTCCACTGAGGGTCAAAGGTCAATGATAATCGTCGATGTTTCTGCAATAAACAGGATGTAACGGTCTAGAGTGGTCTACCCCATACCAATCCCTTTACCTCGACTGAGAGTCTCATTGCTCAAGATATTCCTAGAGGGTCACCCATCTAGGCAATTACCAGGCTCGATGTTGCTCAATGTCGGTGATCTTACAAGAATCAATGTGCCGAAAAAAATTTGACTGTACATACTACTTACTATATATCAATCCCAAATTCTATCGACTCTGCATATCCGTGGGCATTCAACCAGATTCTACATGGCTCCAAAGACTCCGAGTATTCGGTATTACTTTTGTAATCGCTGACCTGAATCAAGAACTGCTAAGTAACATTTGTTTCCTTTCCTTGAACTATTTATTACATTTTTTTAAAGCTTATTTTTTGTAGGAATCAATTTTGTATTTAGAGCCTGGCTCATATTTTGGAAACAGAAAGAACTTACTAGTATAGAAGAAAATGAAAAACACAGGAAGTCAAACGTTAGGCATTCGATTATTTGTAATAATCTACCACGAGTTTCGATTTGTTTATTTTTTGGCACGTGAGGGATATATATATATATATATATATATATATATATATATATATATATATAGACTTGTGTGTGTGCGTGTGAGAGAGAGTATAATACGTAGCGTTGAAATTAGCACAAACATCAATAAAATGACTAAACGCAGCATGTAAGGTGCTCAATCACAAATGACGTCAATCACTGGACAAATACTTTACTGTGTCCCGCATCGGCTTTAGAGGCGCAACGTAGAAATGGCGGAAACAGGTTTTGGCGCCAGTTTTGCTTGGCGGCGTTAATGAAATAGAAAATCGGGTTCCACCACATGGTGCGCCAGTGGCACCACCGTTTGTCTAGTAGAGCTCAGTCGAAGTGTCAGACTTATGACAAGAGTATTAGGGGTTCAATTTCCCGCTGAGTCTGAATCAATAAAGTATTTTGTGAAATTTGTATACTCATATGTGCATAGATGTATATATGTGAATATATATATATATATATATATATATATATATATATGCATGAGAGTATGTGCATATATATCGTACAAAAGATTGTGTAACTAAAGACTTCATGAAATCGGTTGGGATTTTGTGAAACTCCTGAATATTTCAGTAATTTGATGAAACCCCTTGTTTCACAATCACTGTAGTTATAGTTAACAAACTTGTGAGGTTGTTCATTACCAATGTAATGAGTACGATCGCCACTGAGTGCCCCACAACTAGGACCATGTGTCAAACTGAACTGTACATGCCCTGTTTAGATTAGTTTGACACAATATGTAACATATATACGTGCACATATGTATATATATATATATATATATATATGCATATCCACACAAATGTGTATATATATATATATATATATATATATATATATATATATATATATAATACAAATCAGGTTTGCAATATAGCATGATATAATATGATATAAAGCAATGTCTGATGTGTGATGGATTTATTTTGCCTGAAGAGGCTCGAAGAGGACAGAAGAATAAACGTGTTCGTGTAGCGAATCTACTTTCTACTACTTCTACTACTACTACTACTACTACTACACACACACACACACACACACACACACACACACATATATATATATATATATATATGTATATATATATATATATATATATATATATATATATATATATATATATATATATATATATATTCACCTTGATGACTTATTCGTCACTAGTGCCACCAGCGACGCCAAAAAGCTCGTACATTGAAATACTTCGTTTGGTCATCAGGAATAATGTCAATGTTTGCTTTGTTACACGATTGTTATTTACAAAAGAAAGATAAATTCATCACCGTGAATGTGTCACGATCAAAACCTCACGTATCAGTGACATGCATAAATATAGAAAGATTCATAACGTAAGCAGATTAGGATGAACATTTAAATGGAGGTGCGTAGCGGCGTAACAATTACCGGCACACACACACATACAAAAAAAAAACGGAACTAGCAGACCGAATTCGAGTTTCGGTCGGGGATTTATTTGGGAAAGGGATGAACACTCCTCTCCCTCCTAACTGCAGTGGTCACTAAAGCCTATAACCTATTTTCTACTGAAACCGTAGCACATTGGTTGCGGCATTATGTTTCATAAGGAGTCTATAGAAATAAACAAAAAGAATCATGAACTCATTTAATCCGAGGATCGGAAGACAATATAAGATAGTAAACTTTTCCTTGTCATTTGTTCAGATGAAAATTAGATATTATCAGTTTTACCTGGAGAACCAACGATGATTCTCACATTATCTAAATACAATTGCAGACACGTCTGACTGTCTGTCCGTCTGCACTGCAATTACTCGGGAAGTAGCCATGGTATGAAGTTGACGTTCGCCGGATATATTAGTCAGTAGACTAGTGCCGTGCAGTTTGAAGTTTTTTTTCATATCAGCCGTTCTCAGGAAATCTAATGAAATAAATGAATAAGTAACTGATTATAGATCTTTTATCTAAAATTATAGATCAAAATTCAAATATGAAATAATTGAATTGGCAATAAATCTAAATCTAGATATAGAATATTTAAATTGACAACTTTGAAGAGAAGTAACCGAGGATTTTGAATACTAATTTTAAAAACAAGTTGGCTCTTCAAATAAGTGATTAAAGTCAGAAACCTTTCTGCATTCATTAATTGAGACCTAGATAAGGTAAGTAAAAAGTAAGTAAAGTAAATAATCCTGCCGCTTGTACCTTCGAGGATGTCACGGGGTTATTTCACGTAAGCATTTTATCACAGTCCATTTCCAACTAGCAAGGCCTGTCGAAGCTTCAACAGAGCCTCGTTAAGCGTGCTTTTTCGGGGACACGTTCCCTATGCTGTTGCCAGCTTCTCACAGAGCTAGAGGAGGAGTAGAGGTGGATTCCGGCTTTGGTATTTTCCGCCAACCGTTTGGCCATTGCTAAGATTAGTAAATACCTATATTTTAAAATATTACAAAGAAGATGGTCTGACAGAATCGATGAATAATAATACTAAAGCTAGGTTTAGTAAATCTTTTTGATTTTTTAAAAGCTTCAGTCCTCAAGAAATAATTGAAGATTTTTGATTACGTTTAGTCACACCAGCACCAATGAAGAAGTAACTTCCTGATGCAACAGTTATTCGTGGTGACTATTTTATAAGTACTTTTAGTTGTAGATGTGACGACTGTTATTGAAACTGTTTCACCCACTGTTTCAATAACATCTTATTGTAACGGAAAATTATCTTGAGTGGTTGAAGCAATTTTTCTCGAAGAAAATAGCGTTTTACTTCAAGAAAATGATTCTATGTAAAAGATATTTCACTGGGACATGTTTTAAACTATATTTGCAGAGAGTTACATGAATCTGGAAGCAGAAAAAGGATTCTAATAGTCTTGCCCCACCGAAATAACGTCCATTATTTTGAAGTATGGCAGCCTGAAAAAGAAAAAAAGGTCAAGTGGTATTTTCTCTTTCTGACAAACTAGGAACACAATTAGTACTGATTTTTCACAATTAATGTATTCATACTAAAATAAATATCTGTATGATAAATTCTATGGCACAGTTAAAGCATAAACAAAAAGTAATCAAGAGAGAATTGTAACTCATTTTTCAATGGCCGTTTGCAAGTTTCCTAGCAACAATGACTTATTTCTGGCTGTTATGTGTGTACCCTCTGTCCCCTCAGGCTTTCCACAAGAACTAACTCTAACGTAACGTGACGACTTTTACTTTTTCAACTAGTTATGGTAATGTTCGTGAGCCTGGCTAATAAAAGACTTTATCAATTTATTTGGAGAGAAAAAAAACAAAACAGAATGATATCCAGCAATTATATATCGGAGCAGTGCAAACTTGGTAAACATGTATACCTAATATATTGAAGCGGCGTAAATTATCTGAATATTTAAAAACTGTATTTTTTTAAACATCAAAACACATACATTTCAGAACATTTAATTGCAAATGATAGAAAGTCAATTAATGAACAAATGTAAGCAGAAAATCAAACCACTTATAACTGTATTTTATTAAATTTAACCATAAAGGATATGTCAGGATTAGGTTTGGGGCTAGTGTTTGGGTATATGTTAAGGTGAAGTTATATAAGTCAATTATAAAAACAAATGAAAGCAACGAACTTGTCATTATCTAACATTGCTCGAACAATCTCATATGAAGTCCAATTTTCTGCCACAATATCTTGATAATATGAAATATCTTCCGGTAGAATCATAGCAGCAGTAACTCTCAGTATCCTGTCATTGTTATAAATTTAAATCGTACCGAAACTGTTATAAATTTTTAAAATAGCGCCCAAATTAGTTGAAAATAGTTTACTCTTTCCATATAAAAGTAGTGAGTTTACACCGCTTCAATATATGATAACCAAATTTTCAGTCGTTAGAATACAGTCGATTATTTTAAAAACTTTTAGAATAGTCTATCTTTCACGTACACACGTAATCAACATACCTGAAAAAAGCCAATTAAATGTTTTTTTTTAACAGGTATACGGGAAAAATTATTTGTACAAATAAATACTTGAAAAAATGAAACAATAACAAAACAAAAATCGAACATTTAAAATGAGTAAGTAATATTCGATTTGAGTCGTCGCTTTTCAAGTTTTAGAATTGATAAAAATGTGAGAAAATTTATCTTACTTAATTTATCACAGAACCAATAAATAACACATCTATAAATGATAATGCACCACGTGTATTTGTACGTCTATTTTTTGTCAGAGAGAGAGAAAAACGGGCCATGGGTTCGTATATCTGTATGTTGATATAATAGTACCGTTCACTGACAGCTGAAATGCTTTTGTCTACTTTATTTCATTTTTACAGTTGGTATAAAAAAGACTTAAAATACCAGTTTCAAATATGCTGTCATTTTGACGACATGGGTTCACTAATAATAGTTGGAAAAAATTGTTAATAATTACTTCAAATTTTTTTTCATTTTTTTTTTCATTCATAAAATTTCTTTATTTGGATATTTGAAAAAAAAACTAAAAATGATTGCGCTTTGCTCGAGCAAGGGTGGGGTACACCCAGACATCTCGGACCCAACCTGGACCCCCTGTCGATCTGCGCCTGAGTCATTAAAATCTAATCGCCTATTTAACAAAAACTTTTGTAATAACCTTTCAAACACATACGAACGTGTAATTGACATACCTGATGCAAAGAAACTCGCCGAGACCGTGTTGAATGGAAACTATCCCGGGAAGAAGCCAATTAAATCCTTTTTTTTCTTTTTAGTTATCAACCGGCTAAGGGGTGGATCCAGGATTTTGATCTTTTGTGTGTGTCCCCGACCCTTGGACCCGCGCCTGCAACTAGCAGCGTCGATTGCTTACCCTTCATTGAACAAAAACAGTAGGTCCAATTTTCTCTTTTTGCACCGTGTTTATAAAAATCTAAATAAGGAAGCGGAAAAAGGGGCGAAAGCTGAACAAATGAGGATCGTGCGAAGATCTTTGTTGGACAGAGTTTACCGATGTTTCCGTACCGAGCGACTGGAAATGGTTGCTGTCATCAATGTAGAAAAAAATTGGCAAGAAAAGGAAAAAAGGCCTTAAGAACAAAACGTGGAACAGACCCCCAAAACAAAGAAGCGCTGGAATAAAGGAAAACCTAACTTCATGAATAACTTAACATGAAATGTACAAACAAAAAAAGTGTTTCTGTCCTTCCCTCTTTTTTTCTTCCATTATTTTAATTCCTAATTCTTTACACGCAAATTCATCAATCAGTTTGACTCATTCGAAAAACATACACAGAAATGTAATGAAATACATGAAAATACAATATAAACTTAGAACATGACACAAGCAGTATACAATCTATCTACATACATATCAATCACACTGAGTCAATTTATATCTACCTATCTATTTATCTATCTATCTATCTATTCATGTACATGTCTAAATCTGTTTTTATCTAGTTTTCTATCTAAATCTATTTCTATCTTTCAATCTATTTCTACCTGTCTATCTGTTTCAATCTCTCTATCTTTTTCTATGTATCTCTGTCTTCATCTATCCGTCTCAGTCCTTAATCTATCTGTGTGTTTCAATCTATCTCTATTGGTCTGTTTTTATCTATCTATTTATCTGTCTCAAATCATTCATTTATCGATCTATCTATCCGTCTCAAGTGTTTCTATCGATCTATCTGTCTCAAGTCTATCTATCTATCTATCTATCTATCTATCTATCTATCTATCCCAATCTGTTTGATTCAAACGAAAACCATTCACAGAAATGTTATGAAATACATAAAAATACAATATAAACTTAGAGCATGGCACAAGAAGTACTCAATCTATCTACATACATATCAATCACACTAAATCAATTCATATCTATCTATCTATCTATCTATCTATCTATCTATCTATCTATCTATCACACTGTTCATATCTATCTATCTATCTATCTATCTATCTATCTATCTATCTATCTATCTATCCCAATCTGTTTGATTCAAACGAAAACCATTCACAGAAATGTTATGAAATACATAAAAATACAATATAAACTTAGAGCATGGCACAAGAAGTACTCAATCTATCTACATACATATCAATCACACTAAATCAATTCATATCTATCTATCTATCTATCTATCTATCTATCTATCTATCTATCTATCTATCTATCTATCTATCTAATTCTGGATTTATCTAAGTTCCATCCAAATTCATAATTATCCACCTATATATCTACACTCACATAAATGCTTATTTCTATGAATATTGTCATAAGTATATACATAGGTGTATATATAGATATACGCAACATTTCAAAATACGAATACATGTATATACACACATACAACAGGTGACCGTTCGTTGGAACGTGATGAAGCTGATCTATCACCTGAAGTGATCTTCCGCTAATAGACCGACCGCCCCTGGGGCAGAATGAACAAGTTAACCATCACAATTGCTTTTGTATTAAAACACAATTGTATGTGCCTGAGTATGCATGTATAAATAGAGATTGGTGGTCCCTCCTAATCCCCAATATTTCCTTCCTCCCCTGGTTGATTATTTCACCTCTTTTTTTTTTTCAAAAACTGCTCTTTTCCCCTTGTCTCTCTCCTTTTCTCTTTATCCCCCCTCTCTCTCTTTCTCCCTTTCTCCCTATCTATCTTCGACTGATTGCCTTTCAAGTGATTAAAGTGTCAGCGATTAAGCCTCGCGATAGGCGATCTTTATTAACAACTGAACCCCCAGGGCTGTTAGGGGTCGGAGATATTAGCCATAGTGTCAGAGAAGGGAAGTTTCCGATGGGATTTTGTTGATAGTGGAGAAAAAAGAAAAGAACCAGAAAAAAGAATCTTCGTCTTGTGTGATAAAATCCATTAACGATAATTATCTGTTTCCTTTCTCTCCTATCGTCTTTTCCTTTCGTCTCACGGATCACGAAAAGATCTGTCTGCAGGTGACGAACGAATTAGACAATGATCAAAGATAAATGAAGCACTCGGATTTCTTCCCTTTTTCATTTAACCCTTTCGAGACTCCTCGGTCGTATATATATATATATATATCCAGATGTTTCCCAATTTACTAGGATATATATATATATATATATATATATATATATATATATATATATATATATATATATATATATATATATATATATATATATATATATATATATATATATACATATATATATACACACACGTCCTGTTGGTCTCTTTTAGGAGTCTACTTTCAATTCAGGCATTAAGATCTTAATATCAGTCTCGAAAGGTCATTAAACGCAGTACAAAGGTACTTTGAATTAGGAATAATCAAAGCACCCGGCCCTCTCTTTTAGCTTTTAACCCTTTCGGAATTTCCAGACATATATACCCCAGGTTTCATTCATTCATTTTCTTGTCGCTCGCAGATTTTGGGGCGGGGTGTAGAGTGGGAGGGGTCTTTGGCTTACGTTATTGAGTGTAGATTAGAGATCGCCCTCTTAAAAGGATTAACGGGATCACCATGGGAGGTTCTCAATAGGATCCGCTGTTGCTTTCAGCACTTGGTATCCACCCATCTATGTATTGACCAGACGATATCGCTCAACTTCAGTGATCGTACGAGAACTGGTGTGTTCACTGCGATTTCACCGTAACATATATCCTGAGGTTTCCAAGACTGCTGTGATATATGTGTTCCGTAGACTGGGATATTTTAGTAATACATTCTCAATCAACTCTTTCTGAGACACTTGGGACATATACGCCCCGATGTTTCTAAGATTCCCGATATATATATCCCATAGATCTCATTTTGGAGCATTTTCATCCAGGCATGAAGCATCTTAATATGTGTGACTTAAAAGAATGAAAATGCAGTAGAAAGTCACTTTAAATTAAGACAGAAATTCTGTAGTAAAACTTAAGTATTTCCGCAATGTTGAAGTATTGCAAATGATCGGCTAGAGTCAAATATTCATCACTGAATTTTTTTAAAACTTCGATATTAGTACAGTCTATAATATCATAACGGGGTTTCAACATTAAAGATGGGAAGAAGAGATCAGATTTTTCGAACAAAAGTTGATCGCTACGATGGCGTCCCGTCTTGAAGTTCGGAAGAATACCCATCAATCATCCGGAGACGGCCGTAGCGTACAACGGCCGAAACATTGTGAAATAATCTGATATGAGAAAAGTCCGAAAAACATAACATTGACATATTTGAATATTTGTCTCTGGACTTCTAAGACGAATTGCTTTTATTATTAAACATTGGTCCCATCATCTTTTAATTATTCTAACTTATTTGGATATTTATGCCTGGATTTCTGAGACGAACCGTTGTTATTATTAATCATTGGTCCTATCACCTTTCAGTTATTAAAACTTATTTGAAAATTCATGCCGAGATTTTTGAGACGTGTTGATATTATAATACGTTATTTTCATTTTCCTACAAGTTTCTACGCCATTGTTGCTTTTATCACAACGTTTCGGTCGCTGTGCACCCTGGGATACCTCATCAGTGATTACATTCAGTGACCTACCTGGGCTCTTTATTTAATCAATAAAGGTATTTTATTCGTATTTCTATACCTATCACGTCAGTTTATACTCTTTAACTAACATACTCCACTCGTCTCAAAGAATGGGCCTGAGGGGAACCTTGAACCCTATCTCTTTTCGCAACAAACCGACTGTGTTTGCAGTGAGAAATAGACAACTACCAAAGCCACGAGGCAGGTCTCAAGCATATCTTTTTGATTTTATAAAATGCGTTTAATATGGAGCTACGTCTTGACCCGTTAAGTGCTGATGACAGAGATTTTCTTCACTGCAAAATTATGTCTAACAATGAAATTTCCGTTTTGTGACAATTGATAGCAACTCAGTTCCATCTGCGAGTGAGGGCTTTTATCTTGCAATGGATAACTTTCAATGTACAATGGCTTTTACTCGAAACTATTACACGCGTCACCTTCCGCAGATAATGGGTTAAGCTTCAAACCTCAACTCAAAGTTGAACCTTCGAAAATAAAGCCAGCAAATCTCATTTAGTTTTCCCAACGAGAATGATAACAGTATCACATTCATGTACAGTATCACGTTTCAGAGACACTGAAGTTGAAATAACGCAGATATCTATATACGATTTTTTCTCCTTAATTCCGACCCAAATAATCACGAGCCTCTCTTCTAATTCTGTGCCGTCAAAGATGAAAGGAAGTGAACAATAAATTTATCAGCTTTGTGATCGGATTAAGACTAAGAGGGTACTATGGTTCACTTGTTATTTAATGCTAAGAAAGTGGGGAATTGTACCCGAGAATATTTTGGGTAATCTAAACGTTCCTCTTCAGTAACTCGTCCCTAATCCAGACCCAAGATATAACAGGATTATCAAAATGAAGAGGAAAAAAAGTACAAAGTTCAAACAGCAAATCATCTTTTGGGATTTTGGAGTATTAGGGATTGCAAAAACAAAATCGACTGTAAAAAAGAAATCATTGAAGTCGCGAATAGCAGTTCATGGTAGATACTGTCACGTGCAGGAATGAGCCCTTTAGCAAGGACGAATCAAGGATTATAAGCGGGGCCGAGAAAAAAAAAATTTGAGAGGGGCAGGGGTCCAAATGGAAAAAAAAATTTTTTTACAAATAAAAAGACAAATGAAAAAAAATTCAAAACATCGAAAACAAGAAAGTAATATATTATTCAGCATTTTACATCTGCCTTCCGTAGCTTTTTGAAAATTGACGAAATTGAACAATTTTGAAAAATTAATAAATGAAATTTAACACGGAACTGATATAAAAGAAATACCCATAAAAATAACATGGGACATATCTTACTTCTATCAGACAGAAAACAAAATAACAAATTTTTGTTCTTAATGTCAATTGATGACTACCAGGGATTATTAGGGTTGTTTTTTTAAAAAAATTTTTATTGAATTACTTTAATCAGGCTATCTGAATTTTTTTAATTGGGCTTTGCTCGAGCAGGTGGGAGATCTGGACCTCACGACCCCCCGCTGGGTCTGCGCCTGATTAGGAACGGGGTGAATAATTAGGGATTTTATTCAATAGTTCATCGTCCCCACAAATTTAAATGAAGAGGAGCAGGAGATATAGGCGTCGACTGACTGCCATTTTGACTGTTTAATGGAGCCGAGCACCATTGGTTACACATGAGAGCTGATATTTATGCAAGGCGAAAGCAAAGAAACAAGTTTCGTGCTTCGCTAAAGAAAAGCAAAGAACAGCAATTACAGGAAGTAGTTTTTTTTAGAATAAACTTCAGAAAAATGGGCGATTTTCATAATTATATCATTTTATATAGAAAAAAAGGAGAAGGGTTGAGAAGAAAACACGGACGAAAAACAAAACAAAACAAAAACAAGCCAAAAACAAAAAGGCAGAACAAAAACGCATGATAAATGGCCTGGAAGAATAGAGTATAATACAGGACAGCCTTTTGGCTGCAATAGTTGCATATTTTCTGCTGGAGCCAGTGGTTGGTGTTCGAGCCGAGGTAACAAAAATCTCCCATGTGTATAGACGGGAAAGCTTTACAGCTATTAACACTAAAGGTATTCAAGAATTTTTTCAGTCAGTTATTTCCTAATTGGTTTTATGTTTTACACAAAATTTGGTATTATGGTATAATGTGTTGATTTTTCTTTTATATATATATATATATATATATATATATATATATATATATATATATATATATATATATATATATAAAGAAAAATCATATATATAATTTTTTTTAATTAGAGATTATACTAGCAGAAAATGTCTGTATAGTTAAAAGCGGTCAGGGAAAAATTTGAAGAGAGTATTTTAAAAAATGAAATAAATTCATTTTCTTCACTCACTCCTATACATGTGTCTTCTATACGTTCATCCGTGTGTTTGTGTGTGTATATATATATATATATATATGTATATATATATATATATATATATATATATATATATATATATATATATATATATATATATATATATATATATATATATATATAATTTTCAATTAAACAGTTTTTTTTAATTGAAAACAAGTGTTGTTTTTATGTATTTTTAGTAAACTTGTCCTGCTTTCGTGCAAGGTAACGAGGTGTATGTTAGAATTGTCCTTATGCATGAGTCCGGCCGCTCTCAAAAATTCTCTGGTCATTATCAAGAATAAGAAATACAGATTTTTTCTTGATTTTGAACTTATAACAGCTGTATTTCATCTCCTTGATAATGACCAGAGAATGGTTGAAAGCGCTAGGACTCTAACCTACGGTTGAAATGCATAAAAGAAATGACCGTATTGTGGATTTCGATTGTGCTTATATATATATATATATATATATATATATATATATATATATATATATATATATATATATATATATATATATATATATATATATATATATATATGCCTGTGCATTGGCATCTGAGAGTTTTTGTGTAATTTGTTATTGTGCATGTGTGAATTATGGAAATGACTGGGTTCCCGTCAAGGTTGAAACTCTGATATAACATTATAATGAAACATATCTGCTGGTTTATATGAGAGGCCCTTGTCGAAGTTGACAATGTGTGTAACAGCTTTTTACTGCTGGGAATTTTACTTACTTAATTATGTAATTCATTAGAGTGTGACTCATTTGCGAACTGTGACAATTTATTAGGTTAATATATTAGGAGATTTGGTTGTTCATTATTTGTTCCACCATGATAACCCTATTTTCGTCATATATCCATTACACATAAATTGAAATGTTTGGAAAAGACAAACAATAGACATAACAATACTAGATGTACAAATGAATAGACCTAGTTTTGATGGCTTCTAATAGCGATTCGTACTCTAATGAAACAAATTCTTTGTACTCTAATGAAATGAATTCTTTGTAATCTAATGAAACTAATATTTTCCATTCAGTTGAATCGTTGACCGATTTAATTCAGACAGCTTGAAAAACCATAAAATCAATAAGTGTCCAGTAAAGAAATAGATTATAATTTCTTCCTACGTTCGACAAAACAGATAAATTTTACTCGACATATTACATCATTTATTTATTTATCTATCAATCTAAACGATACATTTATGCATGGCCTTATGAAATCTGTAGATGAGTTAGAATTTAATTCTAAAGGGTCTCTATTCAAATAAGTACAGTGTGTATTGCATATGAATTAATTTTTGAGAAATCATACATTTTTCAAATCAAATTTTGAAGGCAAAAAAACGAAAATATCCAGTTTTATAAGGGGCTGAAATAAAGCAGTGAATTCTAAAATTAATGTATAATTATGTCATTGAAAATTTTTTGTAGTTTTCTTCCATCATACTTCATTGCAACGCGTAGGTCATGTTTACATTCCACGACCGTTAGATAAGCAGAACAGATAAAAAAAAATGATTTGTGAAAAATGACATCCAGTACAGTGATCTTTCAATTTATCATTTTTATTAGATGGAGTATTGCATAACAATATCTTTATTACCAATTTTGACAAGTTAACTTCAGCTTGCTTCTTTTATTATTTTAAAACAAATCAAAGTTGTGATAAAAAGCAACAGAAAATTCAGATGAAGGTAAAATATTATCCAAATTAATAATGAAAATATTGCGACATTCAGAATAGTTTGTATAATTTTGTAGTATCAGCAGATGAAAATTTCGCTACACAATTGTATTTTTTAGCAATTAAAATCTGATATACTTGAATTCTTAACATTTTATAATCTTTAATATTCGAAAAAATTAAAAAGTTAAAGTCCTGAGTTTAAATAATGATGAATGTTATCTAATTAAAGCAGAATTGTCACACTGTTTAAAGAAGAAGAAAAAAGAAAAGATAAATTGGGACAATTCCGTGTTTAGACTTAGGAACTAATTTTAGATATTACGATTTGTAATATACAATTTGAAAAAGAATTCAAGATGAAAAATTGAATAGGGTAACTGGTCTACAAACAACGTATGTGTGTCAATGTACATTTGTGTATGTGGGTATATGAATTCATCGTTGAAAAAAAAAAATATCTGCCATGGTAGCACTCGTTGTGTGCCGTGAACGGAAGAGGTTAAACATCAAAAATATTTTAAGATCATAGATAATAATATCAGCATGAAACTGAATTTTGCATGGGCAAATTCTTTTCTCAAGACAATCTCCGCCTTCCACCCTCTCTCTCATTCTATGCCTATTCAGCACTGCCCATAAGTAAGTACACCCCACACTACCTTTTTTAAAATTATAGATAGTTAATTTTATTCTTAACCAAACATAGCAGAATTTTATCATTTCTTGTGGGACATTCGACTAATAAAACAGATATCATTAGGTATTATTTACGGCTCTATTCTATCGTATTGAAACTCTGTTGCCAAAAATTTGAATATTATGCCGTTCAAAAATGAGTACACTCCCACAGAAAAAATATTTGGGGCAACAGTTTGACCTTTTCTGCTTTCCTTTCTCTGTCTGTAACAAAGGGCTTCCACATTTGAAAGTAACGATTTTGCAGATGAAAATTTATCCCTCCAACAAATTTGAAATAATTCATTCTTCCACTTCTAATGAAAATCCAGGAAAAATTGATAAGACTTAAATATTTACTTACGGTGTAGATAACTTTGAAATAATGAAATAAGAGTAAGAGAACATGAAGAAACATCTTGAACTTAGAAACACAGGTTTATATATATATTATATATATATATATATATATATATATATATATATATATATATATATATATATATATATATATATATATATATATATACTCACATTAATAGATAGAGACATAGAGATATATATGTGTGGGGTGTCTATTTAGTTTCTATAAAAAAATGATCTCATTGTGATTTTCTTTATTCATGGCTAATGAATGAATAGCTTGGATTTGGGGAAGTATTCCACGACATTTAGTAGGATCTTAGACGTCAAAGCTTGAATATGATTCTCTCTATATATATATCTATACATATACACACACACACACACACACACATATATATATATATATATATATATATATATATACATATATATATATATATATATATATATATATATTATATACATATATATGCACACACACACACACACACACACACACACACACACACACATATATATATATATATATATATATATATATATATATATATATATATATATCACACACACATATTTATATATATATTATGTTTGTATGTGAATTATACTCGGGTATATCCGTGCACGCGCGCACACACACATCGTTTGAGAACAGCTCTTGTTGCTATTGTAAATATTACATTAAATTCCAATTATTTGTTAATCATTTTACGTCAGCATTTTTGTTTCTAATAATTGGGACTATCAAGGTGTCAATTTCTCTATTCATTCACATTTTCATTTATAATTAGAGTAATTTATTATATCTTCATAACTTCATTGGTTTTAATCTAGCTAGATCAAATATCAAAAATATTCATAATATGAAATGATTGCTGCTCTATAAATCCGCAGCCTTTTAAGAACTAAAAGAAATGCATTTCGGTTTTAATCTTTATAACTAAATCAATGAAAAGCATCCATTATAAAGGGATATTATAGAAGTTTCCGTATTTAATTAATGTCGCATAACATGCCAGAGGTCGTATCTCTAACGTAAGCTTATAAACGCCGTAACACATTAATAATAAATTTCATAAAAATATATATAGATGAATGAAATATAATCCTATTTCTAGGAGATGATTGTGAAATGTATCAGTACTTTGTGTATTGCAGGATCTTATGATGAATTCATTCTGAAAAATTGAAACCAAAGCAATTATAAGCAGTTAAACAGATAATTTTTGCGGAAGTAATATTTTTCTCTGTTTTGGGGTTGAATAGTTTTGAAACCAACTTTAAAACATTTTTCAAATTCCTCTGTGGCGTCTAAAAAATCTATGCTTAATTTCAGTCAATTTTTTTTTTCAAGCGTAATTTTCTGCTATTTTGACTTTCTGAAGAAAAAAAACTCTTTATCAAATCTAAAATTAAACATTTTCTTCAACTAATGAGAAGGGTTGAGAAAATCTTGTCTGAATTAGGTTAATAAAGTAGTCAAACTGTCACCGCCTTGAGCATTTTGAAGGAATACCTATAATAATTCATATGGCACGACAGATTTAGCGATAATGTATTCAAAAATGTATGTATTCATATGAGTGGATAATATCTTCTTTAACTTTACAAATACAATAAATTAATTGCTCTGTCTTCCTTAGTTAAAAAAAAACGAACTCTTCCTAAATTGCAAAGGCTTACGATTAAACGTCCCCCTTCTTAGACTGCTTTGTGTGTCGGTGGGGTTCATTTGATAAAAGTTAGTGAAGAGAATGTTTTAATGGCCAATTTAGGGAGGGGAAGAAGTTAAAGAAACCCTTAACATCTATTTGCGCAAATATATTGTATATAAGTATAAATGTCAATGTACGCTTGTCAGTTGATTGGCATGAATGGAGACGTTTGAAATGATTTCCATTGAAAAATCAGGAAGCATACTTAGGACACCTTCCGAAGACATACCAAAAACATCATTCAACATCATAATAAATCGCATCTCAGAAGTTGAATTGGAAATAAGCAGTCGTTTAGTACCGTTGGAATGCGTTGAAACGTCGTACCCTTACATTTTGGCGAAGGAGGGAACTAACTTCCCTCACTATCTATATACTATTAAAACCATATTTGAACAAGTCACTGATGAGTCAGTATGTGTCCTCATTCCATATGGCCTCAAAACATCTCTGAAACTGTTTAGATTTCAGAAAAATTTTCGAAGTGGTTGGAGTTGGTTGGTGGGTCTCCGAGATCCTCATCCCAGGTGCATGCACTATGGTGTTCCTTCTCTTTTTTTTTTTAGCTCTATACATCACTTGAATTAAGGAAAATTTACAATCCTACCATTGCTGCTGGGGTATAAATGTATTCATAGCATATTGATATCAACTAGGATAGTTAACAGGGTGGCCTTTTCTGTTCCTATTTCGGTCCGTAATTCTTCCACTTACGGATAATTTTGCTGAAAATAATGTCTTCAGCTTCTTAGCATTTGAAACGATGGACTCTTTCACTTTAACGGGTTCGGTAGTTTCTTTCCACAAAAAAAGAACACTATTTGAAAAAAAAGGAAAGCAGAAAATTTGTCGTAATAATTCATCTATTTGAATATCAACACATAAAATTTTTTAAATTCGACAAATACATTCGGAATTAATTTCCAGTGAACGTGTCTCTATATTGTTTTGATATAAAAGAGTACAAGTGTCTATACATATAGAGTATTTTCGTATCATTTTACCATAGTATAAATGTCCCATTGTGAAAAAAATAAATTTTATATCAGCTCACAAAAATGGGGGGGGGATAGGACATATTTTGTTTATCGCTGTGTTTTATCATTTGATAACAAAGGTCATAAATGTTTGTTAATACCTGCCGACATAATATTCATGTTTGTATAATTTGATTTATTACCACTCCATATATATATATATATATATATATATATATATATATATATATATATATATATATATATATACATACATATATACATACATATATACATACATATATATACATACATATACATACATACATATACGTAAATACATGAATAGGCCTGCTAACGGATGACGAAAAAAGCATTTATTTTACATAACGATTATTTATTTTTCAACAAAATTTCCTTTCTATATACAAGGGAAAATGAGGTAGTGGTAGAACCCAAAACTATATTCACACGTTGGTAATTTGCACCTATGTTTCTCAACTAAAAGTTAATTAGACATTTCCTTAATAAGTGATAAACGTTATTATAAAGTTTAAAAAGAAAAGCATTAATTGATAACGATGTTTTTTTTTAAGTGTTTGAAATGTTTAGAAAATAACCGATCAACTGCTTATATATTTTGGGGGTATTTTTTGCAATCGATAATGAATTATAACACATTTACAAGTGATACGCAAGTTGATACTAATTATTATGAAAAGGTTTAATTAACTTTCATGTAATAACCACAGCTGCTATTACCTAACAAAGTCCAGATACCTTTTTGGCTGACATTCTATATACCAGTGCAATAATTTGTACATGCCTCTAGAAATAAAAGTATATTTAGTAAATATCAATAACTTACGCTTTTGAACGAGTGCCACTTTTAGATGTCTATACACGTATGTGTGTGTATGTGTGTTTGTGTGTGCGTGTATGCAACGGTGAATCAATGATTCTGTTGCATGAGATGTAGTTATTAGCTAAATTTTGATCTGAAATTTTCACTGTAAAATGTAAAATATTCCATCTATATGACTAATATTCACAACTGAATTGAGTTAATTCAGAAGGAAACTGGGGAGATTGCCTAAGAAATCATAAAAACGATTCTTTCTGCGTTGCGTTTAATCAAAATTGCATATATATATATGTATATATATATATATATACATATATATATGTATATATATATACATATATATATATATATATATATATATATATATATATATATATATATATATATATATATATATATACATATAAATAATGGATTTGCTCATGAAGTGCTCGATACACAAATATTGAGAAGAGCTTTAAATATGGTGAAGTAATGGCTCACCATATTAAAATATCTACTCCAACTCAATGTTTATGGAAGACACCCATCACACAGCGTATATTGTATTACTGATTTGTACTTTTGTATATATATATATATATATATATATATATATATATATATATATATATATATATATATATATATATATATATATATATATATATATATAAATTGAGTATTTGCAATAAGCATTGAAATACCCTATTGACAACTTTTTATTTCATTTTGTCATTCGACACCCCCATATATATATATATATATATATATATATATATATGTATATATATATATATGGAGAAAAATGTGTTGATACTTAAATATCGGATTAGTTTTTCACTTCAAAGCTCGTATTCAATAGTGGGGGAGCAATTATGTGTCAATGAAAAAACAAAACAATGATCTTCTATATTGATGATCGAAGGCATTATTTAAAGTATTTCATATCGACTAGAACGGTTTCATTCACCGCTTTCAAAAACAAACACTGTAAAAAAATGAAACAAGAACATTGGTATGAAGTAATTATTTTGCTTTTATATGCCAGTCATATTGATATAAAATCGTTATTCGTCATGTCTATATCTATATCTATCTATATATAACTACATATATAATCTCTATGAGCAGAACTATTTATATAAACAAACCATTGTTTATACAAATTGTACTGCTCATAAGTAAGGTTTTGAACAAGCACAAACCGTTTCTTACCTATGGTTGCATTCCTTCCAAAATGTCTATTTATCTATTTGAAAGCTATTTAACAAACTAATTTGTCAACTCTGCCAGATTGCAATATCAGTCTTTTCAATCTCGATTCTGAACAAGATTTTAACATGATAGAAGAATACTTGATCATTTAAAGATTTAATTCTATTAGAATAAACATTTCTTTGAGGAATTAAGCCTTCGGAAAAAAAACAAAAAACAAAACAGAAACAAAAAACAAACAAAAAACCTTGTACTCATTGCAATAAAATCTTTTTTTTCCTTTTGCAAAGTTTCTGTTCTCTCTCTGAAAACTAAGCCACCAAGGCAAAAGTTATCTTTGTTCAAATAGTTAAGAATTAATGTATAGATATAGAAAGCTATATCACTTAATGTACATAACTATATTACATACATGTATATTCATAAAAGCCAGGTTTGTCGAGAAAGAAACGAGATTGATTGTGAGAAAATATTATGAAATAATATGAACTTAATCATGAATCAACTTTTTTCTTCCAGATAGTACCCTTAGGAAGCCACAACCAATGGAGGCATTGTCCACACTCTTGGAAACAGTGCTGGAAATCTTCAACTGACACTGCTTTCAGTTGGTTCCTCAGTCTTCAACTGACACTGCCTTCCGTTGGTTCCTCACGACCTGATGGACGTTCTCAACAGTTCAGGAGATAGTAAAAAAAAACTCAGATCAAAGACAGACAGTCAACCAACTCTACCACTGTGGAGTTCTTTAACGATTCAGAAAAAGCATCATTCGTGCCCATCTTAAAATCGCTGACTCTTGAGTGCCTCGTCACGATAACAAACTCTCTGTGAAAAAGCTTTTAGGCCCAGTAGAATATTCCAGTGGTATCACAGCCCCTTCACTCCCCTGATCTGAGTCCTTGTGATTTTCTCCTGTTCCCCCAAATCAAAACCCAACTCTATGATCGCCATTTGGGTACTGTTGGAAGCATCCAATAGGTCGAGACGAACTAACTGGAGGCAACGTCAGCTGAAGACTTCCAGCACTGTTTCTAGGAGCGGGGCCAAGATCTCCTTCGGTGCGTGGCTTCCCAATACACCGTATTGAGAACTTTTTCGTATTTCATTTTGTTTTTAACACACACATACATTTTGAAGGAGATTAAGTTAATGTGTAATTGTTCATAATTAATGTTTTTACGCAATCAGTCTCATTACTTTCTTGTCAGACCTCGTATGATTGTGGACGCTTTACCCTGGAAGAGTGGTTGCCAGCTAATCTAGAAAGCTATTATGCTGCAGTGACTCCTCATTTAATGCCCACACTTGTGTGAATATCTCTACATATAAGATATATTTTTCAGTCCGTTTCCCTCCTTTATTTTACCTGAGCAATCCATTTTAATACACTTCTGGTTGCTACATCCGTTGCACTTTCTTCAGAGCTCTGTTAACCGTTCATTTTGGGAACGCATTCCCTAATTTCATCCAACCTCTCACAGCGCTGGACGAGGGATTGAACTTTCCAGGTTGACTTCAGAATTATTAATCTTTTAGACTGGTTGCAAACCAAGGCTTAAGAACCCAATCTGAGCCACTATTTACCCATAGCTATGAGAAGAGATTGACTCATGTACTTCAGAAGGGCAATGCAAAGGCGGGGTTTGAACTCGCTTAGTCCATTCCGTTTTCTGCGCCTCTCAAATGCCACTTGCAACTTCATTAATGAGATATTTACATGATTACAGACATCAACTCACCTCTCTAACTCTCCACTGCATTAGGCGAGGGAATCAATCTCGAGAACCTTAAATATTTTCCTCACTATTTACTTAAGTTATCGTAGTCTGGTACTAGACAACAGGTTCAAGGCACCCAGCAAGAATTAAGCTAATTTTCCATCATAGTTTTTGTCCATTGAAGGTTTTACGGGTGGGAAATTTTGCATGGTAGAATTGTCAGGTTTGATTAGAAGTACCTCTTTATAGGTATTTACTAAGCGTAACCTAGTCGGACATAAAGCCGAATTGGTAGGAGAAAATGAGAGATTGAAATGATTGTGGTGCACAAATATTCCAAGTCGAGCAGAATGGATCGAGTTCCTTCGATCTTTACTGCAGACACCAGAATGTAATCCGGACCCTATTCTACTTATTAAAATGAGATCCCCGATTACCAGACAATAATTGTTTTTTCTATCTCCTCAGCTCCCAAAAAGCGATGGAATCTACAAATTTACATGTACAGCATATTAGCATTTTATAGAGATTCATGAATACAGGGTTGGCTCAAGGTACCAGCAACAAGTGTAGTCACCTTGGGCACCAATTGCTAGGGGCGTCTGTCATATGTCTAAGTCTGTAGGACTTTATAAATTCAAACACAAACATTGAAAAATGATTATATCAAACAGAATAAATACAGTCAAAATAAGGAAGTTCCCTGATGTGAAGTCAGATTTTTCAGGAATATCTTGAAGTTAAACACTTCCTGTGGTAGTGAAACCAAAAGAAACAATTGGAAAAAGAAATTCTAATTACCGACGGCAAGCTCAGGCAGACTTTGAAGGGTGAGAACTTGTCTGGGATGACAGGGACCCCAGAACCGGCCTTGCATATACACACAAATGTTATTATATTCCTAAATAAATAATTAATTAACAATTAAGCTTAGAATTTACACACACACACACATATATATATATATCATTCAGAAAGGCAGTCAATTATGTTACTGAGAAATGTATACATAAACCGACAGAATAATTATAAATGCATCATATTATTTGAAACTTTACCTAAAATGACATATCGTTATTATACGATGAATGTACAATTTGACCTAGACAGAGTAAATATAATAAACAATTAAAGATATGGGTTGCAGCAGCCTATTTCTTTGATTGTTTATTTCAAATAATATAACTCACGTATAATCATGTACATGTCCACAGACACCTGTTTCGTCGTATTACGACTCTACAGTGTGGTTATAGACTCGATCTCCACTCCAGTGCCGCTAGGTGGGATTGAAATCTTCGTTCGAGACCCGGAGACCGATATTCTACGCCTGACCTACGTAGAGCTTATACATCGGGGTATATATGTGTTTATTTGGATTCACGCAGGTAGTTTTCCAGTTACTTAAGATATACATTCCCAAGATCTACATATATGTAGGTACAAAAATAAGTCTGAAACCCCAAAACATTTCTTTTACACGACAAATATAATATTTTCCAACATAATTTCCTTCCTAATGAATGCACTTAATTCAGCTATGAATATTAATCACATAGATCGAAAATTTTAAATGTTAAAATATCAGACCAAAATTCATCTAATAACTTGATGTCTGGCCACATTGTTATTGATCTACCTTCATAAACAAATAAACTAGAAACGTAGAAATGCCATAAATGTATATGGAGAGATATAAAGACACAGAATGAAGGAGAGAAAGTGGGACATGAACAATGACATATTCTTCTTCATAGTAACAAATATATACATTTATGAGGCTGTACAGGTGCACATATACACACATGGAATCATACCATATTCATACCATCAGCAATGTCTTCAAGTACTCTCACATGATTGTGCACATGCGTGAAAACCCACACGCACATGCGCAGATAGACTTGCACATAGACCATGCTGTTGTATCGAGCAGAACTCATGTGGCGCCACCTATTAAAAGGTCTACATTACATAGGTGGCGCCACTTTTATTACTCAAGCAGAAACAGCCGGAACCAAAGAAAATAATCATAATTCATAATAATAATAATAATAATAATAATAATAATAATAATAATAATAATAATAATATGATGTGCGAAGTGCCCAAGCGGATAACGGCTCGGAGAATGGACTCGGTGAGCTGAGTTCAAACTCCTAATGGAACAGTTTATGTTCACATCTCACTAAAACCCTCGGGAAAAACATGATTCCATCCTTCCGATCACCCATGATCAAAATAGCGCAGGTTGAAGTGAGTGACGCCACTTCGGGTGCTTGACGCCTCTAAGTCTGTTTTACATATCGCAAACGGTCCGAGTAAGTAGTAATGTGGTATGTGGAACCCAGGCAGGGACGAATGAAGACAGAGCCAGCGTCAGGGCACTACTTACTGGCTCCCCCAATCAACGAGTTCTCATTTTTTTGATGAACTGGGGTTCATTTTTCTGTTTGATCATCTGTCAGTAACAATAGATTCTTTCATTTGAAATAAACAATTTTGCTGATAAAAGTATATTGACTTTCCACTGCAGTAGTTTCTTTTCTTGGGAAAAAAAAAATCATTACTCAGAAATTTACATATATTCATGAATTTTTCTACAAGAATGAACTGATATATATATATATATATATATATATATATATATATATATATATATATCAGGGGTCCGACAAACATGAGTTTGCTACATTTCTGTGATTGCTATCTCGTAAGACTGACTATTCCTAATAGTGCATTTTTCTTCCATAGATGATAATTTGCATGTTTCAAGTCCCCAGACTAAGGATGAAAATTGAAGAGTTACACATCTTTTTGTTTATGAGATTGAACTGGGTCGCAGTACCTCTCAGATTGTCCGTTATGTTTATCAAATATGGATGAAGGTGCTACTTCAGGATACACAGCACGTCGTTAGTTTCCGGAGATTCAAAATAGATATGCGAGTCTCGAAGTGAAGAGAATAGATGGTGTTCTATGATGGTAACAAATGAATAATTGAATGGCTTATTTGAAAAGAATCCTGGTCAAACCATCCGAGAAATGGTCTCCAAATCAATTCATTTTCAATAATTTCAGAAAATTTGAAGCAAAATAGAAAAGTAAAGAAACTTCAGAAGTATGCTCTACGCAAGCAAATCGAATATCAGAAAAATAGCCGTTTAAAGATTTACTCGATACTAGTCCATTTCTGTGTCTGATAGTATTAATCGGTGATGGAAAATGAACCCTGCACGACAAACGACAACATGGCTTGACCATGATGAAGCTGAAAAACATTTTCCAATGCCAACATTGAATCAACTAAAAATTATTGGCATTGTTTTGTGGTCTGCGATTGGCATTGGCCTATTGCAATTTTCTTCTACAAGAAAAGGTATATCAAAGGTAATTTTTACTGACCCAAATTACAAAAAGTGTTAACGGAACATTTTGCTGAATAAGGCCAGATATTAATCAATCGAAAGGTACAACTTTTGCTCTCTGATGATGCTCCGCAACACATAATTCTTGTGGCGGGTTATTTCTCGTAAATACTTGGTGGAAATAAGTCTACATTGTATGTTTAAAACAATCTTATATATATATAAATCAAATTATATGTACAAAAGAATACATAATGAATGTGATATATTAATAAATATATTAAAATGAAATATTTCAATAAATTAAACCAATGCGAAATATCTTACACAAAAGACCACGTTTCATGAAAAACATTCGTATCTACTCTCGAGTCGTTTTACATTTTCTCAACGTATTTTCTACTTCTACTGGGATTTTGTTTGTTAGCTGTTAGAGGAATCACAATCGTTAGACGAGTTATCTCGTCCATGGCACCGTACAACTAAATATCGTAAAATGAGTTATTCCGTCCGTGGAAATGGACTGACGACTTGTTAAGACAAGTTATCATGTCCGTTGCATCGCACAGTTTAAGCACTTTAGTCTTGCGGCATTCATTTTTCTAAAAAAATATTTAAAGCTGACAATTGTTGAAGGTTTGGCCTTTTCTGTCAGATTTGAGCCACTAATTATCAATCAGGAGCTTCAAACATCACCTGACACAGGATAACCCCGATATCCGAAAGTAGAGCATATCTATTAAAATAATCCTTCTAGAAAGGAGAAATGGCAAGAAGCGAAGGAGCAATTACCTTCAATTTATATAGGGAAAATTTTGTTTAGCTTTCCCATACCAAAATGGATAATGATGATGCTATATTAGGCTGAGTCTTGAGGTCGTGGAAGGTACTGGAGATTGATTGTCAGAAAGAGATTAGAAGAGGGTGCACGCTATTTCTATAACAGCTCGCTGCAAATCAAACGTTGAACGCCATTTTCGCTTTTTTTTACACCCTTCATCAGAGTGAAAAAGTGGTGTGACGCAGAGGATACCTATATTTGTTTTCCTCTTTGATATTCCTCGCCTGACGCGAACACTTTCGATGAAGAGACCCAGATATGTTTTTCCAACTGACCCATGCAAAGTGACTAAGTATCACACCTATGTTATAAAGAACTCGGGATTCTTTCAGTGTTATGCCAGATAATGTCAAAGTGTCAAGGTCCACACGTTGGTTCATCAGGTTCGAACAGTTCACAAAACCTGTTTCGTAACTTTGATCTTTCCTTGATGTACAGCACACCAAGTGCAGCAAGACGAGCTGCACTGAGAAGAGAATGAACTTCAATTCAGAGCCATTTAGGACATGCAACAAGGGCTGGACCGAGCTGTTTATTTTTAATCTGATTATTTATACTTGATTCATTTTCATTTTTTTTTCTCCAGATCTACGCTATTTTGTCATTACTCTTCTTATGTTTGCATTCTCTCTTTCATCTCCCTCTGGTTCATTTCATTTGAAACTCTCTCAATCCCCCCCCTTTCCTCTATTTTCATTCGCAGGTTTTCGTTCGTTTCTCCATGCTTACTGGGCAAAAGGTCTGGTCAAGCTCATAGGGTTCTCTGGAAGTTATGAGCTCAATACCTGGGTCAGGCAGTGCAGAAGTATGCACCACTAAAGAGGATGATCGGCATTATATGAAATAATTGATAGTCATGAGTTCTGGAATAGCTTGAAAAAGAACATCATCATCTATTCAAAGTCCGTTATTGAACACAGACTTTCCCCTGGTCTACCGGTTTTTTTCGCTTTTGAGCGTCACGGTGCCAAAACATTTTGAATTTGTTCAAATCTTCTTGCCATCTCACTTTTGGCGGTTTCAAGGGGTCCATTTTGTGAGTCGCGATGTCCAGCGGCTGTCTGATATCCCTGCACATAGCCTGTCTTTTACCACTTAAGTTTGCTAGTGATTCCTAGGATATCTCTGACACTAGTTAGCTCTATAATATATACTCTATGTGATGTTTTGTTATCTTTCCATGTGATATTTAGCATGATTTATTTCAGTGTACGTTGCATTGTTCTTAGTTTGAGATCCAGTTTCTTCATTGAGTCCCATGTTTCAGATCCGTAGGAGACTATTGGGAGGAAACGATAGTACTAAATCTTTTTTTTTGCGACCAACTTGTTTTTGAATATTCAGTTTACTCTCCTGAAAGGTTATCAACCTAGGGTGATTCTTGGCTTGATCTCTTCTTTTGAGGATTCTATGGAGGTTGGTTGTCCCAGGACACCAAATAAGAACACAGGAAAAGGTTTCACACTGAACTATATCCAATCCTTGTACAACTTATTAGCTATAACTGAAGAACAGATGTAATCTCCTGATGGAACCAATTACGATACATGGAAATATTTAAAAACGAAATGGTGGCCAATACTTTATCGCGTTGTATCCGAATTCGTCTTCTGTTCAGTCGTGCTATATCGAAGTCTATTATTCATACTTCTTTTTTAAAATACTTTTCTCATCAATTAGAGTATTATTTCTTTCGTTGTACCACTCGGTCTCTCTCTCTCTCTCTCTCCCATTTTCTTCTTTCATATCACTATTTATCATAAGTGGGTTACACCTTTTCCACTCTACACCCTCAAACCTCCATTATTTCCCCCCGTTCTGCTTTCAAAGCGATCTACTTAACGGCTGTTTTGATTCCACCAACTCCTTCCGCGCTCTGACAGGTTCGCTTTGAATTGAATTAGAGCAATGGCGCTGAAGCACAATGAGATGGTTAATCCAGCGTCCACAGTTTACATTGAAATCACTACGTGTCATCGCTTTCGGAACGACATCGAAGCATCACCAGAGCTTTCCAAATATCACACAGTATTTTGTATACGTGCATTAGTTGTCGGTTAGGTTTTGTAGAATTGGGTTTCTATCGGACAAGTTTAATTTGATATAATAGTTTCTGATTCGGCTATGTATCGGGCGCCTCATCGTGCTGGAATATTTATCTAGTGGGCGTTAATCATCAAGACGACTAATATAAACTGGCTGTTGCAAGTGATTTTCATGACTTGATTCAAATATTTTGAGGATATTGGTTATATCTCGTATTGTACACCGTTAATTATGATCGTTGCTAACCTCAACTGATCTATCCAACCACGGAACATTGTTAGTGCAAAATCTCTGGCCCCCAAAACTTTGCAAGCCGCTTTCTCTATAAACTGGACAAATTTTACTTTTTAGCGTTTGGAGGAGGAAAAAAAGCATAATTTGCCGACTATGTAGCTTATTTTGTTACATCTCTAAAAATAAATTGAAATCAATAAACATGACCTCACCAACTTTTGATTTAAAAAAATAAATGAACACTAATATGAGAGCTTCGCAATACAATCAAAAACTAACTTGAAAATTAAAAAAGAAAATTGAAAATGCTTCCTAAGCCAGCTAAATGTAAAACCAGAATAAACTTTCGGATCAGTAGAATGAATTCTTCAAAAAATTAGGTAGATTGATGGGAAAAATCATCTCTCGTAGTAGCAAACGTGTCTGATTTTCTTGAACATTTTTGATATTCAAACAAACCTACAGACAGAAAAAAAGTGACCATTAATCCAATGGTCAGTTTTTCCCAAAGTTGAAATGAAGCACGATGTGAATATATATATATATATATATATATATATATATATATATATATATATATATATATATGTGTGTGTGTGTGTGTGTGTGTGTGTGTGTGTAAAAATCAAGAATATTTTCTTTAGCTGATGAAATTCTTACTTCAGTGTCTGGCAAGTGTACTTAGTCGACCAGCAACACTATTGATCTACTAGATATATGTGGCCGGGTTTTGTTCAGTCTTACTCGGAGAAAAAATCTTGAACTATCTATCGTAGCGAACCCTCTTCTATTCACCTGAGGAAGCCGAAGAATGATTTGATCTAAGCGCATCGGCAAACAAAATAAGCAGGGATTAAGAAGCTAGTTCAAATCGCTCATAGATTGATGATTATGACTCAAGCTTGGATTTTTAGATAATATTACAAAAGAAAAGGAAATGTCCTTTACAGTAATGGTCCACACTTGTATGCGCACGTATACCATGTAAACATCCACATGTGCACATATAAATATAATGACGCATAATCATATACTTTCGTATTTACTCATTTTGGGAAATATTTGCCTTAATTCCTAAAAGAAAATTCCGCTCTTCTCCACTCCTCCTCCTCCCGCGAATCAATATTTTCGGCTACAACCTGTTGCCACGATTGATTTCTCATTGTTGTATGCGCTTTTAGAAAAATGCATCTAAATTCAAGGTGACACACAGTTCGCTAATTAGCACTTTCTAACCCTCAACCATCAAAGCAAACAGGTTTGAATTATTTGCACCCATTGGCTTTATTCGCTTCCAAATGAGCCATTTGTGTGGCAAATGTGGTCGAGACAAAAGCTGTTTGCGGTTTGCTTTCTCTTTTTTTTTTAAAAAAAATGTCTGACTGGTTACTTTATAACCGGGTTATTCCTCTCTCGAGAATTCGAAGAATTTGGGAGAAAATTGATTCAGAATTAATGGCGTAGCTCATTCTTTGTTATTGATCATTTTTCTTATCATGTAAGTTAGCTTTATTTGAATCAACTCGTGATAAGATAGATGGGATCGATTGTGGGCAAAACCATCAATGATAATTTGGGTGCACATGCACACACACACACATAGTGTAGCAGCCAGAGAGGATCGAACTCACTACGTTTGCAAAATGGATTCCCACACGCAGTTGCCAGTCCCGAGTCACAGTACATGATCTCTGTGCGTGTGTGTATAAGAAAGAAAGAAAGGTTGAAAGTTATGTTTCTCGTATATTTGATATCGGTGCTTATGAATGAATATATTTAGACAAAATGTTTTATTTCATATTTTGATACATTCAAAATTAACACGTGCGCAACCTCTTCGGAAAAAATGCTGTTTGGCAAGATGTAGGAGAAAAGAGAGTGAAAACTTAAGAATTGTAAAAACATACGTCTATTATACTGCACCTGATTTTATGATGACATATAAACGAACCTGTTCTTAGTAGAAACTCCCCCGAATGACTAGGAAAAAAGATTGTATTGTTTTATTGAAAATTCGGCCCATTGGCTGAATTAGTTGTGCTTTTCTATCTATGTTATTCTACCTATGTATGTTTCAAGGATACAAGCTGCACCAATTGAGCCAGTATTCTATATTTATTTTCCTGAAACTAATAAAATCTACAAAATGGAGACAAATCTGAATTATGTTTTATTGTGGCCAACACTTTCGTTGGAGTTGGACTAACATGATTATACGCTTCTCATGATTTTGGAGACACAGCATATCTCCGTCTGTCTATCATTTTCCCTCTCTCTAACTCACTGTACATCTCCCGAGAGCAAAAAAATCACTAAAAACAGCTTAGAATATCTATGACTCCAAAATGATTGTTGCATTTCGATGTGTGTGTGTATGTGTATGGAAAGAAGAGAGAGAGAGAGAGAGAGAGAGAGAGAGAGAGAGAGAGAGAGAGAGAGAGAAAGGATGGGGAGAGAAAGTGATTACTTTCTCGGCGGGAATAATCAAGTGTGAGTATAAATAAAGTCGAGCTACATCCGGGTACGTCCAGGTATGGGAAGCGATGCAATGCTAAAGACTATCAATTAGTCGGCAGCTGACAGGAAAACGACTGCCGCCAACCTTTTGAGGGTTATTAGAATTCATTTACGACTTCAACAACCGGAAGTATCGCCAAAACACGTTTCAAACCTTCATTTTATGTCTAGTGGCTATTTTTCTTTTCCAAAAATGTCAGATTTGTTTTGTAACGCGTATCACATGATTCATTTTGTAGCAAGTGTTACATGATTCTTTTATAACGAGCATCACAATCTGCTCTGCAACGAGCGTCACATTAGTTATACTATCACATTTATCAGCTTTGTAACACGTATCCTACGATTTTTTTTTGTAACGAGTGTTGCATGATTTATACGAGACTTCCTAAAAGCGAAAGTGAAACTAAATAAAAGATTTCTTACATTATTACAATTATTGGCTGGAACGTACTTTCTATTTTTCTTCTGTGAAAACTTTGATGTTTTCGATAATTATGAAGAGAGAAAATATAATAAATAATGGTCAAAAAGTATTTGATAAAAAAAAAAAATACTACAGACTTTTGACTGGGCTTTTTTCATGAAGTCCTATTTAGCATGCTAAGTTCAAAAGCCATCAGTAGTGAATTCAATCTTTTAAGAGTGAGAGTGATTCATCATTTTGGCCTTTTCCCAAACTCAGCTAATTCCATAAGTTCACACACACACACACACACACACACACACACACACACACATATGTATATATATATATATATATATATAGGTATATATATGTAAATTATTAATTTGACAATTCGGGTAAAAAATACTAAAACATTTTCATATATTTTCCATATATTATCGAAAGTGAAAAAAATATATTGAAAATTTATGTGTATATATATATATATATATATATATATATATATATATATATATATATATATATATATATATATGTATATATGTGTGTGTGTGTGTGTATATATATATATATATATATATATATATATATATATATATATATATATATATAAATATATATGGTTTATAATGTTTTCAGTTGTAAGAAAACAAAAAGAAAGCAATGGAAAACATTTTATTCGTTTTAGATGCTTAATCACAGAGCTCAATATTAAACACAGTAAGTAGGGCTACTATGATTTTAAAAAAAAGAAGAATTAGAATTAGATTATCTATATAGGTGCAACTTCCTACCCTAGTTTTCTCTCAACTAGCCTTGTGTCCTACTAATCTAAGCTTTATGGATATTGATATTTGAAACCACAAATGAGAATTTGACTATTTTCGCAATAATGCATCATATTGTCATTTTGATAGGCGCCATTTTTATATTGTCAATTTTAAATGGCTAAAAGTTGCTAGACTTGTGGAAAATGGTTACTGGGCAGATTTAATTATTAAATGACTGTGTCGATTGCATTTCTTCTGTTTTGACGTTAATTTTGAAATTTACAAGTGACCCATAAAATTTAACTATCACTTTCACAATGCACAGGTGTGAATTTTTTAAATTTATTTAATTCAAATTAAGCATTTTGATACACTGATTCTTCAATTTTCAATATATGTGATGTATGCGTCGTATAGAACTATTATAAGATTTACTCGTTCTTATTATAAAATTCCTTGGTATTTGATGATCGAGATTATCGTTATTTAAACAACCGTAAAAGTCCAGCCACTTAAAATCGCCAATATAAAAATGGTGACATGATGCACTATCATAAAAATAGCCGAAAATTCTTTTTTAAAACCAAAGCTAATTCTTGTATGTTCCTTATGTATTCATGTAGTAAAATTTTACGTTAAACTGAACGTAATTTTGATGTAGTTCTTAGATGTTTCTACAGCAATTATTTTTGCACAGACCTAATATAAGATGTCTTCCGAATTATTGCTTATATTTTTTTTCATATCTTTGTTCACTGATAAATTAATATGGTTATATTAATACTTTTCTCTTTTGTCAATGGTTGTGCTAAAAAGCTATGACTCAGATGTAAGTGGAAAATGCCGAATCACATAGTACTCTTGTTTTTCATATTCAAAATTCGTCTTTGAAAAATTGTTTCCATTTGGACCCTTCCCTGCTCAAGATCCTGCTATGTATTCACAGATTCGGGATGGCTCCACATCATAATTGCAGTTGAATGTATTATTTTGTATTAGACAATAATCATTAGGTTTATATACAGAAACAAGTTGTTAATAAGTCAAGACAGCTCGTTTTATAATTTGTCAACGTAGTTTTGCAATGTTATTGTGGACTGTATCTTGTAAAACAGTATTACACAATGTTTTTCTATGTTACTTTTTTTAAATTTTTACTTGATAATGCCATATGTCACCGCAATCACCTTTGGCAGCAGCTAAAAGCAATTAAAACCAATACAGCATTTAATTAGTCTGATGAGACTTGACAGCGATTTTCTTTGCATTTAAACACGCAGGTGTGTGAATTTAAAGTTTTCAAGCGTATTTTTCAAGTCTTTAAACCAGGATAAAATTTTCAAGAGGGAAATACGATACTTTAAGAATCGTTTTATTTAAAAAAAAAAAAAGAACTTAATGAATGAAAGCATGAAAAAAAATTCATGATTCTGAACAGATCCAAATTTTACATCGTCGGGGCCCAGTGCAAAACATTTCCTGGGGTCTTCTCTTTTTTTATTTAGCTATTACTTTCAAATAAATGAAAACAATAATGAAAAATTCATAAAATTATGATGTTTAATTTAATGTAAAGTCCTTTATAGACAAGTAGTCTGTCTATATAACATTATTAATTGTCAAACAAGTTTAGTCGAGACGTTTTACTTTTTTACCCGCAAAAATTGGAATGATATATATTTTAAGCATCAAACATTTGAAAAGGGCATATTTCTTTGGGGATCCTAAAATCTCTGGGCTCTGTGCAGCTGCACCATTTGCACTGCCTTGAGTACAGTCCAGATTCTAAATTAAATTCTAACAACTAAATTATGTGGTCTTTACAAGATTGAATTATTCAATACTGAGAAGACTGTTACGAGGAAATACGTTTTCAATTTACTGTATTTATATATTATATTTTAATATATATGAATATATATGTATCTACCTATATAATTATAAATAAATAAATTATATCTGTGTGTTTGTGTGCGTTTGTGTTTGCGTGTGTTTGAGTTTGTTTGTTTGTGTGTGTGTGTGTGTGTGTGTGTGTGTGTGTGTGTGTGTGTGTTCATAATTTCGGGAAATTTTAACTGAACGATCTGTCTGTTCTGCTGACAAGTTATCCAGCATTTTCCAGGTCTCATTGGACATTCCCCCACATCTCACAAAATAACAAGGAGCCTTATTTTCTATATTTTTTTTCCCTTGAAGAAGCGATTCCGGGACTCATGTTTCCGAACTTTTAGGTGTCTTAATGTAAGATTTCTATACATATTGCAGACAAGGTTAATTTTAAAATGAAATTAATCTTTTTTTTCTCTTTTTACTTAGATGATTCGAAATATCTCAACTATTTGCTAGCATGTTTAAGTTTTTTTCGATATTTCTATTTAAAAAAATGTCACTGTTCAATCAAAAAAGAGAAGAAAAATTACGTGAGAGCTAAACGAAGTACGGGGAATAATAAATATTTCTAGGCATTCACGTCATGCTCTGTAAGCAAGACAAATAAGTAATGCATTTACATGCAATAAATTAAGAAAATGGAAATGTCTTTTTCTTTTTGTTTCAGTGTTTTTAGACATTTATTTATAAACTGTTCTTTATATGCAATTCAAAATACAACTAGAAAGCACCCACAGAGAGCGTACCTCTGTCAAAGTCATATACTAGCCAAAAACTGAACGAAAATCAGTTCATATATAGCTATGATGCAAGGGAGCCGACGGTAAGTTTCGATTTTCTATAATTCGGACTTGATATATGAAAAAAAAAAAAAGATCTCTCAATCGAAAAAATTCCCTGAATCCGCTCAAAAATCAAATGACCTCCCCCCATAGCCCATGCCTCATCAATCCACAAAGTGTCATTTCATTGAGAACTTTTAGAGATATTGTGCGGACAAACATGAAAGAATACGTAAATATATGAAAAAAAGAAGGAAAATATCAATCAAACAACCAAAACAAAACAAAAAAAAACAAAACAAAAAAACAAAAACAAGCAAACATAAAAACTCCTGGATCCGCCATGAAATTTATTCAATTCGCCCTTATCCAATAACCTGCTTTTCCAGAAAAAATAAATTAAAATTCTTTCAGAACTTTAGGAGGTATTGTGTGAGTAAACAGACTGACATACACCTGCAATTATGTAAACCTATATATCCGTTGACAGAGGCAAATAATCATTTACGTTAGTACTAAACGGATACATGTAACTCTACGAAACTAAAACTCGAAATTATTTTTGAAAAGACAGGGGAATATAAATATCTCCTAGCATTTTCGTCATGCTCAGCAAACAAAGCAAATAAGCAAAGTTTTAACGTACAAAATGAACGACTATAACTTTGAATCTTGGCTGATATAAGAAACGGCGTTTTATGATCATTGAAAATGTTTTTTTTTACTCCGTATCTGTATGTATATTCACTCCCCAAAATTAATTTACCTTCCCATGTTAGCAATGCAATTAATTACGTCCTCAACCGTATTGAATATGGAAATCATCCTATATATATATCAGATTGGAACAAAAATCAAAGGCCATTTTGATACACAAACTCTAAAACGCCATAACTCAGCTCAAACACGATTTTATTAGTCAAAGTCATTTGTCAACTTCATCAGTCAGAGTAAGCACTGTTAGAATAGATACAGTGATTTAGCAGTGAATTTATTCCATCATCTTGGTTGTTTTTCATACAACGTTTCGGCCCTTGTACTCTACAGCCTTCATCAGCTATCATCTGGTAGGTGTGGGAAAGTAACGAACCGAACCCTTTATTTAACCGACGGGGCGTATATTGACCGCACTCCCCTCTTAGCAGTAGTAGTATTTTCGAATTATTTTTGTCTCGAAATGATAATAATACCTCATCTCAAAAATTCAGAGGAACATTATTCTATCACAATAGAAAACTGGGGTCACAGAGGTCAACAAACAGTCAGAAAGCATTTTCGACCTGGTCCGCAGTGTTGTTCACCTGCTGGTGCGTACATGCGTCTAAAGCCCAGAAAAATGTTAATCAGTTGAGGATAAGTCTGGTGAATACGGAGGGTGGAGCAGGACCTAAATGCCTGGGTGCATCAATTTTTTCGGGTGGTTTGGGAAGTATGGGGTCTTGTGTTATAATGCAAAAAGATAAGCTTGTTTCGTTCCAACCTAATATTATCTACTTATTTGTATGAACGACCGTGACGCCTTCTGACTGCTATCTATGTCTTCTCTGGTATCTCCTCGCACCAATAAAACTTGTTGATTTATTCATTTTAATACGTTCTTGAGTGTTATTACTCATCTCCCCTTTATATGTTTCGGTAAAGAAGGCCAGGAATCAATTGCTGTTCACTGGGACTAAAGCATAGTGTCTTACAAGAATAAAATCGAAATTCTCCTAATATCTTTCATTTTTTCTCGTCTCCCTCCCCTGCACACTGTGCAATCTAATTAAGGGTAAGAACGGAAGAGAGTGCTTATGCTTGAATGCGAGCGGAAGGGATCCAATCTCCCCTACTTCATTCATTACTCTCGCCCACTTCAGATATCTGAAGCCTAGAAATTGTTATAGTAATAGGAGACCACAGGAATAGCAATCAATAATAGTGCTTATAACAATTATATATCTGCCTTTGCATGTTATCATATGTATATATATGTATATATGTATATATATATATGTGTGTGTGTGTATATATATATATATGTATATATATATATATATATATATATATATATATATATATATATATATATATATATATATATATATATATACAGATATATATTTATATATATATGTGTGTGTGAGTATGACTTATAGAAAAAATGAATAAATACAAAGTTTTAATTTGATCGAACTTTTACTTAATCAAAACAAGGATATGAAACAACTATTTTTTTACAATCAAAAACGTGTGAAATCAAACTTTCTCAAGATAAAAACTAAATGAATACGCATTTCAATTTGATCAGAAGTTTATTTGATGTAAACAAAAAAATAAAACAACTATTTTTTTACGAACAAATTTTAATGTAATCAAAGTGAAACCAAACTTTTTTTTCACAAAAATCAAGTAAATATCACCAGTTAGGCAATTCACTGATTCAGTGTATCATATACATTCCATAGGGTATAAATTACCCTAACTAAATTGTATAATTCAATTGCAGAAATATATATTCGAGAGTGATGATGATATTCTAGTTGTCAACACCCGTGGGATTTCCACGGGTCCAGTAAGTTTATTTTAATTAAGCGTGGAAAAAATATTAATCGTTTTGCAGACATTATTTCCTTGTTTTTGACTGATTTTCTCACAATCTGTTCGTGATTTTTAAACTTCATATTAACCCATTAATTGCAGACGGTGGCAAATTTGTCCATTGCAAGGTAATTCATCGTCAGATAAAGGCCCTGAAGCACAGGTAGAACTGCTCCTAATATTCACAATAAAACGGAAATTATTTTGAGTTAGCCATAGAACTGGGAATTTCCGTCATCTGCAGTTAATCTTAAGTTTTGATTATGTCAAAAATCTCCACCAAAGTATTAATTTAAAAAAACTTGTCTCTCTAGAGGCGCCATTCCCCCTTCCGTTCTGTCCCATTGCTAAATACTTTGAGAAAATATTTCGTTTAGGGCATGCTGCGATTATTGACAGAGAAAATAACGGATGAGTTAGCATATGGGCAAACTAATCTTCCATAACTACCTTATCTTTCTAAATGATTGTAGCAAAGAACTGTCACTTCTATAGTCAACCATGACAGGGTCCAATCCTCATATATTTCCACACTTAAATATGCGTATGATTATATTATTGTGACAAGCATTTTATGCATGTATACGTGCATGCATGCATGTATGTATGTATGTATGTATGTGTATACATATATATATATACATATATATATATATATATATATATATATATATATATATATACATATATATATATATATATATATATATATATATATATACATATATACATATATATGCATATATCCACATGTATATACATATATATATGTATACATATATACAAATACATATATATATATATATATATATATATATATATATATATTTATATATATATATATATATATATTTATATATATATACATATACATATATATATATATATATATATATATATATATATATATATATTTATATATATATATATATTTATATATATGGGTTGTTTAAACTAAAAGGCTTATAAAGATAGAACATATGCACAAATATTCATACACACAATTGAGAAGTAGGATTATTGATAAATGCATTTTTGTATTTCACATACCAAGGGCGGATCCAGGGTATTGAGCATGGTATTCAAATATGAAAAAAAATAATTTTACCAATCCATAAGTGAAAAAAAAAATTCAAAAATCAAAAACAAGAAATTGTTATGTGATCCGGCTATATCCACGCACATCGAAGCTTTTTAGCATTAAAATCGACAAATGGGTAAAATAGAATAGAATAATTGAAGAAATTCACCATTGAACCAAAAAATTTTAAAAAATGCAAAGGATAAGATGGAAGATATATTACTTATTTACAGTAAAGTAATACACGTCATCTGTATTTGTAAATTTATAATTTGTCTGTTACACTCTTGAGAAAGGAACATACTTGAATGAAAAAAAATTGTTTAGAAGATTGATTTATGATGACAAGAGATTTGGGGGTTTTATTTATAAAAATAGTTCATGTAGATATTTGAAGAAAAAAAGGTTCAATTGTGCTTTGTCCGAGTTGGGGGGGGGGGTCCTGACCCCCCTTGGTCCACACCTGCGTACAAAATATAAAGCAATTGGTTTAAGTAGAACTCTACAATTAAATCAAAAGTCTAATCACACGTGTTTGTCAGTGAAGAATTAATCACTAATACATTAATTAGAACTGAAAAAAAAAACACTAAACAAAACAAAACAAAACGTTCAGGAAGAAAATAGTATCAAGATCAAAATAGAAAAAAAATGTCAATTACACACCTGCTTTAGAGTTTTTGAATTAACCCGGGGTACTGATATGGTAACTCATGTGGAAGAAATATTAAAATAGGTACTTGGACGGGTATGGAAAGCTCTCAGTGCCCCGCGATAACCCTTGACCGATAGGGCCTTTTCTCGTCAACAAGATGAAAGGGTTAGATACCCTTAAGTGTTTATCTCTCGTCTTCTATCTCTCTCTTTCTCCCAAATACACCCACACGCAGAAGTTTATGAAACCTTATTGTATTTACATGAGCACGTGTGCGTGTAAAGACACGAACACGCACACACACACAGATATTTATATACATATATACATACATACATATATATATATATATATATATATATATATATATATATATATATATATATATACATAAATATATATGTGTGTGTGTGTGTGTGTGTGTGTGTAATCTGTCAATACATACACTGACAGATACAAATAATCCCGAGTCTATTTTTCAGAGATTTTGAAATATAGAATCCATAAAAAATCTCAAATGGCGGTGGGCTGGCCATGTTGCAAGAATGGCTGACAATCGATGGACATCACGACTCACAACATGGATTCCCCGAGACCACATGCGCAACCGAGGCCGGCAAAATGTTAGATGGAGAGACGAGCTAGACAAGTTCAGGAAGTACTGGCTCCGTGACGCCCATGATAGAGAAGTGTGGAAAATCCTGGCGAAGGTCTATGTCCAACGACGGACGCTGAAAGACTGATGATGATGATGATGATGATGGAATAACAAATTTAATCGCTTTGAGGGGAACCTTTTGAGATTTTTTTTCCCTTTTCATATGCAACATTTTTGCTCACGGGCAGCTTAATCTGACACAAGGCCACAGGCATTGGGCACTCGGTGCGGATCGAACTTACTACACAACGTAGGGATAAACTCAAGCAGGGGGATTGTGGGATACATCATACCCGAGACTCTAAGTGGGACCCGGTAGCTTAAAACGCGATGATTAATGGGGGTGAGGATGGGACAAAATTATTTACCCTCCTGATAAAAATTTCTCTCAGTGACCCTGAACTGGAGACCTCATGACCGCTAATAAATTGCTCATTCAGTCGTTACGTCAGGGCCCTTACATTTGATACACATCCTTATGTACAACTCTTGCTTACGGCCAGGCCTATGCTAATCTGGTGACACGCTCAGGTCAAATGGGAAATGTAGTAGACCCAATTTAAAACTGCCCATTAAATATTTTGCAACCAATGCTAAATACATATGAAACAATTGATTAAAAACTTGATGATAATGTATCTTTTATCAATAAACGTTGATACTACTCTGGGCGATATCATTTATTTGCTGTCAAAGCCAAGTTTACTAAAAATTAATAAATTGATATATCTATATACATTATAAATTTTGAAACTAATTTGGTTTCAATTACCTGCATTTATTTATCTATATTTAACCCATTAACTGTGGCAGGTGGCGGAGAGTAATAGTTATTCAGTCATTCGCAGTTGAAGGGTCAAGTTTTATTAATCTTCTTCAAAATATCAATATTTTATGCTAAAGTTTTCCCCGACCCTGTTTACGATATTCATAATCCATGATGGAGGCCCTTATATTTTGTATGCAGCCATAGATTTTCCAAAAGGAAGCAAAACAAAAATTAAATATTCCTAAAATCATGATGTTTAATTTTACGTATGGATCAATAATCTATCTCTATGTAATATTAAAAATCTTCCAAAAAATCGAAACACCCAAAAACATTGAAAATTAAAATAAAAAAATGTTTTTAAGCATTTTTTGATAGTCTTAAAATCATGTAGTTTCAATGTTTGTTCTGCGTCAACTATGGTCCTGGTTATAAGATTTTAGGGGCTTCCGAGAAATATGTCTTTAAAAAAGTATTTTAATATTTTTTTTTTTTTGCAGGTAAAAACGTAAAATGTATCGACTTGAGTTTTTTGAAGGTGTATCATATTACATAGATAGATTACATAGATTACATAGAGAGATTACATAGATTACATAGAGAGATTATTGATTCATACAGGACTTCACGTCAGTATAAATATCATAATTTTATGAATATTCCAATTTTGTTTTGATTTTTTTAAAACAATATCTAAATAGAATGATAGACGGGACTCCAGAAATGTTCTACGCTGGGCCCTACGAATGTTAAATTTGACCCTGTATACTGCGATATGTTATTAAATCATTCGCACACCGTCAATGTTGAGTACCAAAGGTTAACACGAGTTATGTTTTTAAAATACAAGGGAACAAGCAAGAAAATAATGTATAATATTTTCAAATACCTTTGTTCCGTTTCTTTGAAGCGCCTGGTTCTTACGTATCTTGTGATGGCAGCGGCCAAATATTGCTGTGTAATCTGCAAGCGCTACTTTCTAATTCCAACTTTGTGGTAAGACAATCCTACAGAAATATTTTCAAATGACTATTGTTTTCTATTTTACATAATATCATTTTATGGTCCCGAAATCCTTATTCATTCCATACAGTCATTTGTTGACTTGACGCGTTTTTGTTTAGTTGTTGCTCCGCCTTGGTTTCTTTTAATTCCGATATGATTTTTTGAAAATTATGAGTGTATTTGCATTGTTTTTGTGGTTTGTGTTGTGCGGATATGTATATATATAAATGTGTGTGTGCTTGTGTGTATACCATGAGAAGTCAGTGCATCGAATAATGTCCGGCGTTCTTGCTGTACAACATGAATAACATCGAGTAAAATCAACAGGAGATCAGAGATGTGTAGAAGTTGCTTCTCCTCTGTCAGGACGCAAAGGTACAAATCCAAGAGAATGCATACGAGAATGTCCAGAAGTCTTCAAGAAAAACAGGTATTTATTGGTCCTGTTAGTAAACTGCAATAAAATGTAAATTCCGCATCCTATGTGAACAATCTTTTCATCGATTGGTGGTTCATAAGTTATCTAACCCAGTCATACGTGATCTGATTGTCACTGGATTTACAGTTTGAAACTCTAATGCCTTATTTTCGTTATAATTAAGATCGCTGCGTATGAATAAATAAATATGTATCATTATACATTTTATGTATATCTAAGAACAAAACAAATGAGTTCATTTGGTTGTACTTGCTTGTACTCAGAAACTAATAATACCTTTTTTTATATTACATATATATATATCACATATGTATGCGTTGCAGGTGAAGTTAGGACGGTTGAACGTGGAGATAAAGACTGCACATATATCGGTACAGTCCGTGTTCTAATATCCTTATCTTGGCGAATTAGTCCAATGTGGTATAGAGGGTGTGTTCGTATCACTCTAATACCCAACAGGTGACTGATGATTGATACTATTTAGACACACTCTTTCGTTCGTAAACAACTTTCACGTAAACAAGGCGCGTCCGTACACACAGGAGTATGAGAGCGTTTGAGAGAGAGAGTCTAGTGACACGAGGAAAAACATCGGATGCGTCTTGTTACAGGTGTGTGTATGTGTTACCTGTATGGGATGGTATGTGAGGCTTAGTATGAGGGGCGGAGAAATATCTCATGTGATCACCCGACTAGGAAGCGGAGTGCATATGCTGATTGGTCAACAAGCAAAAATGGGCGGATCTATTCAGACACCTGTGACTCTATGGCTATCAAAGAGCAATGCTGTCAAACTCCGCCTCTATTCATTCGTTTATTTATTATCACTTTTTTATTTTTACTGCCATGTGTTAATTGGTGGTGGTGCCGGGAAGTAATAGTGAGTTAACGAGTGAGTGCGCTCTTTTGGCAAATAAGTAATTGCTTGCTACCGGAAATTGATAATTCACAGCCTCGTCCCGGTCATCGCCACCGGAGGTTTTTTTTTTCGGGGGTGTTTTATTTTTATTCTTTTCAAGTCTGGTGTTGATTTAAAGAGTGGATTTCCCAAAAAAATGCTTTGCATATTTGAAAATCGGGTAGGGTAGTGAATAAAGTATCAACTTCGTTAAGTCTCTTGCATAAAGCCACAAGTGCAGGACATTCAGTAAGGATTTTACAGTATGAATCAGAATGAATAATATGATATTATATCATCATATCCAAATCTGGCACGTTGGTTAATTTAAAAGGATAATATCAACGTCATTGTTGTAATCGAAATAATCAACATCACTATTATATCGTATTATATACAGTGAGCGTAAAATGTATCCAGTTCACGATAAATGAGTTTTGATTAACGCAGTTGAATTAATTGCGACCATCCCTTTATTCATGCGGAAAAAAATTGATTTACGCCGTTTCGAAATGAAAGAGCTGATCTCTTCATTTCAATTCTTCTATTGTCAACTACGTTATCTCCATGTGTTATCAACGAAATGTAAATATTTTTGTCGAAGCATATGAGAATCTAGTGTAAATATTATGAAATAGAAGCAGCAATGATGAGCAAGGAAACGTTATTTAGATGATAGACTCTTTTGTTTAAGTATTGCATTTTAAATACTCAGAACGTGTTCTAATATCCTTTCTGAGTACAAGCAAGTACAACCAAATGAACTCGTTCGTTTTGTTCTTAGATACTCATAAAATGTATAATAATACATATTTATTTATTCATACGCAGCTATCTTAATTATAACGAAAATAAGGCATTAGATTATTTTTTTGCACACGGTATATAATATTATTTAAAGACTTATTCACTGCGACTTTAGAAATCAAGAATAACATAAGGAATTTGTTCAAAGTGATTAATAAAATATTATGAAAAATGAATCGTTTTTTTAGAAGTTAGAATTCTAAACCCTCAATAATAGATTCACCTAAATTATATTTCCATCTAATTTTATTTAATCTATCGTTATCGGAATATTTTGTACTTATCATTTTTATAATTATGCCCATCAATTCATATTTTTCTGTTATTATCCAGTAATTGTTTGTTATTCTGAATAATAAGGCTTTTTGATGTTCTGAATAGTAAAAAATAAAAATAATGATAAAAATGTAAAAAATAATACTACCAGAATGAATAATATATCAACTGATATATATCTTTAAAAAATCATATAATCTGCATTGTAATAATCAACGTGTCAGTCCGTCTCTCTGTCACATTTTTCTGTGTATCTCTCTGTCACACCTTGAAAATAGAAATAAAAATTACAATGAAAAGGATGAGGATTGAGAAGAGTTTCTGATAGTGGAATCGCAACGCTATAACCTCGGAGAAGGCGGGGAGAGGGAGAAAGAAGTAGGGCAGTGGATACACAAGAGAGTAAGGGTGAAAATAAAGATATTCGCCAAAGGGAGATGGCTGAACTTGGCCGCTGAGTAACGGAGGAAGGGAAAGAAGAAAAATGAGTTTGAATTGAATTCGCTTTGAATTGTCTGTGAGCAGAAGATTCGGTTAAATGCTGGTAATAGTCACTTCAGGTTACACCCATAATTTTCTTCTTATAATACAGTGCTTTAGATTTCCAGTCTAATGTATACCTTTTGCAATGCGACGAGTATTTTACTGATCTATACTAGTCCAATTCATTTAAAGAGACATGAAATGGAGTAACTGTTACCCGCACAGAAGATGGTACTGGCGAACCGAGCCCGAATTCCGCCAGACCGGGAACAGTTCATGATTACACGGCACTAATATACTTGTAAAATACCTGAACCAATTTTTCCCTGCATTCTGTTCATCTTGCTTGATATTTTAACTAAATGGCACATTACTGGCATTACATGATAGTCAACGATGAAGATATTGGATGAATGAGTAATTAGGTAAACCACTCTCCCATAACATGTCCTGGTAGTGGTTGTAGCAAGAAGCTATCACTTCCAGCAGGATCTGATCATTATATGAATTAATGTTGAAGTGATAAGAAAATAAGGGAAGCGTTTTCATATTCTAGAACGTTTCATGTTGAAGAATTCAAGCCGAAAGAAAAAATCTCTCATCATCATCATCAGTCTTATTTCGTACGTCGTTGAACACAGAGCTTCCATAGGATTCACAACACCTCTCTATCATGGGTATCGCAGAGCCAATACTTCCTCAACTTGTCTAGTTCCTCTTTCACTCTTGTATTCTGCTAGCATATTGACATTTGAGTTTTTTAAATAGATTCTATAGATTCGAATTCCTGCTTTTATCCTGATATATTGTGATGTCTTGTGATCTCTCCATGTGAGTTTGAGCACGTATTTACTAGTGCTCCCACGAACAGTGAGATGTGACACAAGGTTGAATTAAGTGTAGGTTGGAGAACCCACAAGAATAGCTCCAGCCACTGCAACCAAAGTCACGAAAGGGTTAGGATGAGCCCGACCTGTCCCCGTGCAATGGGACAGCGCCGTCCTGGGGCGAACTGCTTCCCCGCAGCTGGACCAAGTAATAATGGGAGAACCCAAGGACGAGTCTGAAGGTTCCCAATGCACTTAGTAATAACGAACCACAGTAGATCTCATCGGCAAGAGCAGTGCACCTGTGCACTCGGTCTTGATGCTCACCCGCCACACAGTCTCCGGACCAATTGGCTGGCAAACGTCAGTACTGGCTCTTCGGGCCAAGCCATGAAACAAATACTACATATTGATCAGAACCAAAAAAGCTAGAAAAATTTTTTTTCTTTCAGTCGTTTCCCCCATGACAGGTTTGACACAAGGACATTTTTCGCGTGGGTTGGAGTAACCACTCAAAAAATAGCTCCACTCCCCGCAACCGAATTCGCGAAAGCATGAGGACAGGTGCGACCAGTCCCTCTTTGCACAATGGGACAGCGTCGTCCCGGGGCGAACTGCTTCCCCACGACTGGGCAGTGTAATAATGTGAGAACCTAAGGACGTATCCGAAGGTTCCCTATGCACTTAGCAATGCCGAGCCTCAGCAACCCTCATTGGCTACAGGATTGCTCCTGCGCACTTGGTATGATGCTCACACCGCCACACCATCTCCGGTTCATTTGACTGGCAAGTGTCAGTACCAACTCCATGGGTATGAGCATGATTCTTTCACGCTCAGTTTGCATGGTTCTCAATTTGAAGGTTTGTTAGTTAGGTTCCATGTTTCAGCACCATATGTGACTATCGGAAGGATGCACTGGTTGTATACTCTTTTATTTAGGATTAATGGGATCGTTTTGGTCTTGAAGGTAGAGCTTGTTCTGCCGAAGGCTTGCCGCCAAGATATCCTAGGTGTTTCTGTTAAACTGGATATTCCTCTTTCCTCGAAATTTAGAAATAAGGAATTACAACTTACTTGTCCGAGCCAAGCGAAAGTGGCTTTTATTTTAAATCAAATCCTCATTTATTTATTACTAATTAAATGATTTAAATTGTCCACTATTACAACTGCTGCTGATCTCAAGCAGCTGATGCGTTCCTATGCGAAAATCTAAATTGCCAACAATGGCAGCAGCTAAAAAAAAAGTATAGTTTCCAATCGTAGTTGTGGTGTCTTAGATGGGAGACATTTTTTCTGTCCACCAGTCACAAAGACAATCGTTTTCAATCAAAAAATAAACGGGAGTGATATTAGCTCTTTATATAAAATTGAAGTGATATTGGTACTTTATCAAAAATTGATGTGAGAGTACCATTTCATTTAGAATTGAAGAGCTAATAGCACCTTATTTAAAACGGAACTCATATTAGCACAAAAAAACTGATGCGATATTAGCTCTACATTTAAAATTAATGGAATCTTAGCCCTTACAAAAATCTTGCTTTGTAATTCACGTACGCGAACAAAAGACTAGAAAAAAAAATATTTGCAGCAACTGTGATTTCACATGTTCATAGATTAAGTCAATTTGGTTGGCGTTTTTCTGAATTCGGTTGGCGTAGATATTTTTCTATTTTTATGCTGTATTTTTTAATTTGGTTGTATTTTAAACTTTGCATGCGGCATTTTTGACTTAATTGGAACATTTTTATAATTTGTTTGGCATATTTTTTTATTTGCTTGCTTTATCTTCGAACTTGCTCAGGAAACAGTATAGTTTGTTCAAGAGCACATTTCAATGCGCATTCTGGAAAGAATGCAATCATGAGCAAGAAACACAATTTTGTACTTGTTCAAATCGTCATGAGCAGCATTTTCTATATAAACGATGGTTTGTTTCTATAAAGAGTACTGTTTATATATATATATATATATATATGTATATATATATGTATATATATATATATATATATATATATATATATATATATATATATATATATATATATATATATATATATATATATATATATAACAATTCAAACAAGTCAAATAACAATTTTAGATGATTATAAAACATACATATAAGCAGAAGGTAATATGAAACACAAACGTATAAATCAAATAACTATTATAACTATATAACACATGCATATTGTAATGTTTTTGAGTATATACATAGGGATATTTATCACATTATGGAATTTTAATTCATGCCAGGCTGTAGAGTTATGGATGCATACTGGTATCCATTGGAATAGAGTACCCAGGTGGATGAGGAATTTTAATGTAAATACATATATCGCTCAAATTCAGCCCTACTGACCGTCCAGTTCCGTAGTCCAGGGGCAGGATATCGGCCTCCAGGTCTGAAGTGAAGGTTTCAATTCTGCCTGACTGTACTGGATGGGATAATGGAAATTCTGTAGATGGCACAGTTATATATATATATGTATATATATATATATATATATATATATATATGAATTAATGACAAACTTGGAAAGTTATTTCTTTGAACTGCTTTATTCCGGTACACGTTTCTTCGTTGTCATGTGACTATGCAACGCTGGTTTAGTTTTGTGACATTTATTGATGGTATCCATGTTGAATCTCAACCTACATTCCCCCTTATATTGTTCTTTATTTCTATTTTATTTTGCTTCAGCAGTAGCTTGGCTAATATCAAAGATTAGTTGAATTTCCTGGGTCTCAGTTTTATTTTTTCATATTCTGATATCAATGCTGATTTTACCATTTGTCTTTTAGCCCTCTTCGATTCTTTCGTCAGCATTTTTGCATTCCTCAAATCATAATTATTGGTCTACCTTGTTTCGATGGACCACGAGTGCATTCAATGTATCATTTACTCTAAAAACGCTTCTATGTTTGTAAAGTCTTACGTTTGATATTCTTGATTTTTTTTATATATTTCTTCTTGCAGTCTTTGCATGTTACTCCATATATTGTACCTTCAAATGTTGGTTCATTATTTTTTTGTTATTGATTTGTTTTGATAATTTTAGATGTGCTGTTTATAATTTGGATTCCAAGACTTTTCATTTTATTCACAAGTCTTTTGTTTGAAAGTTTTATTAGGAATATGCATCTGGTTTTATCGTTGCTATTGTTTTTGCGTGGTTTGTAGGGCTTTTTTTTGGGGGGGGGGGAAGGATATTTATGATATTGGGCAGAGGGGAAGTTTGGAGATATTTCTAATGTATTCCCCTTTGTCATTCTGGTATTTCGGGCTACGTCTTCTTAGGACTCTTAAATGGAAACCAATAATTATGCTTGACTTTATTTTGTCATGGTTTGAAGTTTATGAGGTAATTATTGATGGTTAATTTTCGGTATACATTAAATGATAAATTATTGTTTATTCGGTATATCAAAATATCAAGGTAGGGTAAGATGTTTTATTTTCTATCTTCGTAGGTAAATTATACATTTTTTCTACTTTGCTGAATTTATCAATAATATTTGAGATATTTGTGTTACGATGATGTATCGTCAGAATGTCATCTATGGGTCGAAAGATTGCATCGGTCCTATTTCGAAGAATTCTAAGAAGAGGCATGCTAATACAACCCATCCAAATTTCTGTTTATAATATTTGTAGTTAAATTTGAATAAAACACGCTTAGGTACAGAGTTTACAAATTTCTATAATTTTAAAATTCATCATTTTTGATTTTGGTATGTTTGTACAAAGGAATTTAATGACTCGGCTTCCCATTCTTTTGTTTCCCATGTTGATCCTTTTTAGTCTTTTGATAAGATATCCAGAGTTTTTAATGTGTGAGGGGTTGATTTTTCCTTAGATGGGAATTAAATCTTTTGTAATGGTTCTCGCTATTCCAGAGATAATTGTTCGCATTGGAACGTTTGGTTTATGTGTTTTGGCAGTCCGTACATTTTAGGTATTTTTGTTTGTATTCTACAAGTATCGTCCATTATTTGTTTTCGTTCTTTATCACTGTTTTGAAAGATTTGGTGTATTTATTCGTTTATCTGTTGATAACTTTAATCAAAAACTGAGGGTTCAATTTTGGTTCTAGTGGGTTTAATGTTTGATGAGTTCTTGATCGAATCCTTTCTTCCGATATTTTGCCATTTGATCTATTAGCCACTCCTAAAACCTATCTATTCTCATGGTTGATTTCCATCATGAGTGTTTGATGGTCTGTTTTTTTTGTTATTTTTGAGAAAAATAAATATAGTTATTGGGAGATAGTTGTCAAAATCTTTTTTACTTCTTTTTCGTAAGGGAAGATTATTATTCATAGTTTTTGAGGCACCTTTCTTTATCTGATGTGCTATGTGGATAGTCGTATTGTGCAAGACCTTGGTGGAAGTTCTCTCCTGCATCTTTAAAATGGTCTTCGTCTTGGGATTTTCTGCGTTCTATATTTTAAGCTACAACTCTAATTTGTTCATTCTAATGTCTGCGACATCACTAGTGTCTATCGGAGAATCAAACGGTGGTACTTTTAGTATATATATATACACACACACACACACATATATATATATATACATATATATATATATATATATATATATATATATATATATATGTATATATATATATATATATACATCGAGATAATTTTTGAGCTATCAGGGATAGAGCATATACGTAAAATATTCAGACAAGTAATGATGACTCCCGTCCATGCTAGTGTAATTGTCAGACAATGTGTACTCTGACGACCAGATACTTCTGAGACTCGGAATCACCATGAATGACTGATTTGTCTGTGTATATATACCTATCTATTGCCAAAAAGTTTAGGGAAGACTCAAGTATTGTATAGAAGAATTGTGGATGCAGTTTGATAAATATATTTTAAGTTTTCATAATATTTTTGTTGTCTTTCATCACAACGGTTTTTAGACAACTCATTATTAAGCCAGTAAATCAATCTACAGGAATTCGGCTAATATAGGAGTGCATGTTCGAGTGTCGTCAGAGGTTACTTCTTTGTTTTGACTTCTTGCAGAATATATCGGTAAAAAATCGAATAGATATCAAAACTAGAAAGCACTTAGAGAGGGAATACCACTGCCAGAGCCATACACTAACTAAGGACTAAATTGAAATCAGTTTACATATAACTGCGATACAGGGGAGGTAATTATACGAATTCCCGTATCCGTCGCGAAATTCAATCGACTCTTCCTTAGCTCATATGGCCCACCTTTCCGCAAGGATAGATTGTGTGGAAAAACAGTCAGGCTAACGATAGTGGATACATATAACTCTTCCAGCTTCGTTGGCAGAGGTCAACACATGTAATGATATGAAAAAAACAGTTGTTATCAAACTTGCTGCAAGAACATTGAGTTGTAATCAATGAGAAGATCAGTGGGTGGGTCTTCAGCAAGATTTTCTTACCCTCTACGGAAAGAATTTAGTACATTCAAAATAAAAAAAAATCTCATTGTATGCACGTGTACACTCACTGACTTACTCGTTAAGATGAGATCGCTTGTTGATACATATTGAACTTAGTATTGCACACACACACATACACACACACATATATATATATATATATATATATATCAACAAAATTTAATAACTTACACACCAATATCAGTAATGAGCAAAAAAGTTACAAAATAACAATGGGCTAGAGAAGAATTGGCAAAATTTTGAGTTGGGTTCAGGATTTTTTTCGATTGAGAGAATATATATATATATATATATATATATATATATATATATATATATATGTTGTGTGTGTGTGTGTGTGTGTGTGTGTGTATAAGTATTTACCCATGTTCTCCCACGCATTATCTCCAAAAGTTCTCAATGGATTTCAATGGCATCTAGTTAAAAGGGAGAATCGATTAAATTTGGTGGCAGATCCCGGAGATTTCTCTCGTTTGAGAAATATCCTTCATAAATCAAGAAGCGGCAAACAATAGGCGGAAACATGGAACATCGAAACACAGTTACATCCTCTCCATTGTAGATGAAGAAAAACTGATTTTCATTCAGTTTTCAGTTATTGCATAGCGTTGGTAGAGGTGTGCGCTCTTTGAACGCTTTCCAGTTTAATATGTTTCTATTCAGCCATTCTTAAACGGAGATAAAATTATTGATGTCTTTATCCCTAGAATTCATTTTCCTATGATAAAAGGAAGATAATGAAATTAATGAGTCACTACATTTGAGCATGTCTGATTCTTCATAGACAGTTGGAGCAGGAAAAGAATCTAAGTTGGATCTGATCATCGTGAATAAGCCTCAGGGGACTCCGGTTATGATCGGTGAATCCCGGGTGTTCGTCACACTTCACTGACGACCATTTGGTCACAATTGTATTCTTCATAATAAGAAAAAAACAAACAAAAACGGAATCACTGACTGTGTCAGGATATCATTGCCCTGGGATTAGTGTGAAAAAGTGAAATTTTATTGTGCCAATGAATATCAGGACATGACACGTGACCAAAGACACTTGGGTCGCTTATGTTCTCATCGCTCTGTAAATCTTTTCCATCTTTCACTTTAATGTAATTAGTATTGTTATTATTGTCCTTAAGGTCATAATCATCATCAATACTCTTAGCTTTGGGTTTGTAATCGTCTTTATTATGGCTTTTAGTTTACAATGATGATTACTTTCAGTTTGTGTAAACCGTGATATTAACGGGTTAAATGTATAAAACAAACCCATCAAAACGCTCACCCACTGTATTGATTGAATTTATAATGACAGTAAATGATGCAGGATTTTATTACGGAAATGCATTATAAATGATCTTACTATAGGAATACCGAGTAAATGATTTTACTATAAAGATGCAGTGTAAGTGATTTAAGGTCTTTTTCGGTGTGAAATTATGCAATTCAATTTTTTCTGGTTGGTGGGTACTTTGAAATCATTGAAAAATTAACTTTTGCCAGGGAATAACGGATATTGCTTATGCATTTTATCAAGAGATAAATTCATTGATTCAGTTTTCTGGCCATTGTTTTTAATTTAATAGCTTTGTTTTTAATTTGCTCGCCGCATTTTTAAAACTTACTTGGTGTATTTTCAATTTGCCTGCAGTAGTTTTTGCTTTGCTTGCGATAGTTTTTAATTTACATGCTATGGTTCTTGATTTGCTTTCTGTATTTAAAAAAAAATTGCTTACGGTGATTTTTAACTTCAAAGAAGAAGACGTTTGCTAAAAAACAATATATGGGCTTCCAAAGCATGAAGTACAGCATATATTTGGTTCTAACTCAATTTTCATGGAAAATGGAGTTAATTGCTTTTGTCATTGCATGGCAGAATTATTCACGCCGTTATTGTTAATAGGTGCTAAACTGAATTTAGTAGAGCACAATGCCATGATTATAGAGCATCCTTTGAGGACCAAACTTACTTCAATATTATGGTTTTCGAGACAATTTTGTTTACTACTGCGCACTAGTTTTTCACTTGGCAGAGCAACCGGGCTCTCCTGTGGTCACTCATATACCTAGGCATATTCAGTTCAAGAAACATAAATTTGCAAGGAGCAGAATTTCATTTGTGTCACCTCAGCGATCGAAGTTGGATGAAATATATGATTGTCTGCTACACAATACCTCCAAAAGTTCTCAATCAATTTCAAAAACATTTTAAAGAAGGTTTCTCCCATGGGCTGAATAAGAATTGATTAAATTTGGAGGCAAATCCAAGATTTTTCTCAATAGAGAGATATTCTTCAATTTTTCTCATTTATTCTTAAACATTCACTTACGTTCACACATTATCTCCAAAATTTCTCAATTATTTTCCATGAGTGCGTCTGTGAGGGTTTTCCATGTTTTATAACTGAACCCTTTCCGAAAGTATTAGTGTCGCGCAAAAAATAACGATTAACCAGGAATCCAGATATCTGTTTTAATGTTCAATCAATTCAGGCATCTTGTACTTCTTTACAAATACAGGCAGTCCCGGATTACGAACGAGTTCCTTTCCTAGGTCTGTTTGCAAGTCGGAAAAGATACGTATGTAGTGTCAGCAAGTCAAATGTTTGTCTTAGCATGTATAAAAAAAAGATATTAAAGAAAGAATAATAATACAGTACTTATGATAATATTTTATTGTTAATTTTGACTAGTTTTTACCTCCTCAATTTTTATCACAATTTCGACTCGGGCAGTCATTTTACGGCTTCGAATAAACAGCGTGATCAGGGGTAAAGAGTGTTCATTGGTTACCGTGATGATAAGAAACAAGCAATTCCCATCGCAAAAAATAAATAGATAAACTTGAACATATGTTGATTTAAAGTAAATTTTATGTTATTTTTAAAAAATTCTATTTTAGTCTTTTTTCACCGATCGACTGCCTATTGCAAAAAACATAATAAATTGGTTTCATTTTTCAATTTGTTTGTTAGTTTTGCTAGAAAAAAACCCCAAATAATTGTTTAAAGAAACGAAAAACAAATTTCCATTAATCATCAAGTAGAATGGGACATTTCAAAGTCAAGGCTTTGTTTACTTTTAGATTATTGGCAAGACATCAATATGCTTCCAGATAATTGTGTAAGAGCAACATTATGCGCCAAAAAGCCCAAGAGCCGATGAATTGTTGAACTAAATCAAACAGAACTAAACTGCCTCTATATAATCAATTGAAGCTTTGAAAAGCGTCAACTGAGTTTTCCAATGTGATTACACAAATAATAATAATGTAAAAAAAGAGATTGTGCGGGTTCATGAAGAAAGCATAAGTCTTTTGTTTATGTTCAGGAGAACGCATGTCTGGATTCAATGAGTGTAAATATCGTCCAGACGTCTAATATTCAAAATTTCTGACCACAGACACACAAATATCATAATACTCAATTTGAAAAAAAAACAAAAAAAACAACAAAAAAACCCGAACAAGACCAAACCCCCAAACCCCAGGTCTAGTAAGTCACTCGATAGAAGCCACTTGGTGACCAACGTCTTTTGGAAGTATGTCTTGTTGAGGGTGATTGGAAAAGGGGTAACTCTCTTTTTGTTCGGGCAGTGATAACTAAACAGCCTGAGCTAGAAAAAACAACAACAAAACAAGCAGACACAAATTAAGATAATAATTTAGCACAAAATCACATTTAAAATCCATGGGGGTGAGTAAAAAAACAAAATGTTTTGTTTTCTAGATAGGAGTAAATATTTGATTTTTAGCCCTCTAGCTCCATTGGTACAGCCTGTACACGGGATACATACAGCAGCTGGATCAACTTATAAACTGCTGGAACTTATTTTGACAGTTTTTAAAAATACCTAGCATCCATAGTTGCTTGTCATCCGATCTTAGTAATAGCCAGAAATATGGTCGAAAGTTCAATTATGAGGTTCCCAATGCAGATCAAACTCATTACAGGTGCTTGGTCTGAGACAATGTCCAAATATGGGGCACAAAATGAGGATCAAACCCACAGCAGTATTAGCGGTATTTGGTAAGCTTAGCCTAATCTAGAACATGGTCACGAGTATCGGGTATCCAATGAGGATTGAACTAACTATAGTAATGTGCAAGACTAACTTGCAATCAATTGCTCTCTGGTGAGGCGTCCAGCCATCATTCGTATCATTTCTCCCGGTACAGGTTCGTAGTCAGCGGAAATTTGGAGGTTTAAGTATCTAGCAAGTAGATCCCTTCTATAGGCCCATCCTGCTTGCAAATTTTAGTTTATTCAAAGTTTTATAGTCTTTCCTTTTACACTAATGTTGGATTGTCTTGAGTAAGTAAACTATTGGAGATAAAATGATATAAGTAAATACTCTCTTTCTCTTCTCAGGAGTTGCAAGGTGTATACATTTTATGTTCATTGAAAAAGAAACATTTTCAAATGCCGAATTTATGAAAAATCTCCAGTTTATTTTGATGCATGTTTTGTGCTTTTATTTCTCAGGGTCTGACTTTTTTTAATACGTTTATGTTACATGAAAATTTTGTCAGAGAGAGGAAGAAATATTTATCGATACAGCTTTTTATTGACGAGTGTATGAAAATTTTTCGAAAGAGACCAATCGTGGTCATATAAAATTCCACTGGATACCAAAAGTCAATCGGTGTTTTACTGTTTTATGATGTTTAATGTCGTCAAATTAAAGGCTTGCAGGCATTCTTCAACAAACATCTTTTAGTTACCGAAATGCATAATTCCAATAAGAAAAGAGAGCATGAAATTATATTGTCAACTGAAGAACTAGCAATAAAGGTTTTGAAGTTGTTTCAAAATTTTAGCATAGCGTTATACGTATTTTCTCTATATTCTGTGAAATAAAGGCGATTAATGTGAGTGACTATAAATATGACCAAGTTCATGGAATAAAACTTTTGAATATTATCAAAGTTTTTGTTTCTCTAGGCGTCATGAGTCATAATTTTTTTTCCTGAAGTATCTTTATGCTTCGCTGATGAGTGCATTTTGTAAAAGTTGAATCATTATTTGATTTAATAATACAGTTATGTTCTTTTTTCGGCTTCCTGATCAATAAGAAATAAAAATGCTTTATCAGTTGAAATAATTGGACTTATTTACATAATATCATAGCGTAAAAAAAGTTCACTCGTAACTTTTCCTCTCTGTCTGTACCAGCTAAATTAATCACCAAAAACACTTCACCACTAAACCTAGCGTAATTTTGACACAAGGCCACGCGTATGGGTGACTAAGTGAGAATCGAACTCAACTACCAATGATCTGTGAGACTATCTTTCCATTGTACCACGACGAGGTAATTTACTTAGTATAGTTTAGTTTTGGTACAAAGCCATATGTATGGGACACCTATTCAAGATCAAAATACCCTGCAGTGCGAGACAAGATTGCTAAGCATTACTCCACGTTGGGAAACACATTTTTAAATAGCATCTGTTATGCCAATGTAGCTTCTCATCTACCCTGTGTCAAAAGAATTCTGGGATTCTCATGGAAGGAGAATTAGAACAATTACCAATTTTATTTTTTTGCCTAGCTCGCCTAAATGTTAGCTGCATGTATGACGTATGAATACCTAAGGACATGTTGTATGTTGAGCTTGCTGCTCGATCCAGACCTGCTGGACTATTCTTCGTTATATAAACGTTTGTAAACGAGACCTGAAGTATGGAAGACCAACCTGGTTGGCTTGGAGGTTGTGATCAGGGACCGCAGCAGATGGAGGTTTGCCAACAAGGCAGGTATCCAGACAAGCGAGAGGAGGAGGAGGAGGGGGAGGAGGAGGGGGAGGAGAGAAGACTGATAGGAGAGAACGTAGAAGGCATAGGGTGGTAACAGTACCAGGAGAGTTCAGTGCACGCTACCCCTGTAAAAGCTGCTCGGGAATCAAGCTGCATAATTACGACAGGCGCGGCAGCTCAGTTATAGACTGTTCCTTAGCGTACGCTTCGTTGTCCTCCGAGATAAAGGGAGGCTGACAGCGATATTGTGAATAAGAACTTGAAAAATATTTTTTTAATACAATTGACTTTCACTCATGAATTTTTAATGATGTGATTTCATTTACACATTGTAACGAAATTATGGACACTCATAATTAGTAGTGATTTATAAAGTCTTTTTCTTTAAAACTGTAACTCAACACTTCGGCAAATGGAATTCAAATTTACCATCAAGAAAATACGAGCCAGTCTTCCACCCAGAGGTTCTGACCTATAAAGTAACGATGAATTTATTAATTTAGATGTTGTTAGGCGAATTTATGAGATTGTTCGCAACGGGGGTCGCGACAGAGAGTTGCCACTATTGTTTGTTAATAAAACAGCAAAGTTAATAGCGAGAGTGAGGTAGGGAACAGCGAGTGAGTGATGGGACAGGGAATAGTGGGGAGGAATGAAACGATAGATAGATAGATAGATAGATAGATAGATAGATAGATAGATAGATAGATAGATGGATAGATAGATAGATAGACAGATAGATAGATACATACATACATACATATAGAAATAGGCAGGTTGATAGATAGATATGAACATAGATAGATAGATAGATAGATAGATAGATAGATATGGAAATAGGCAAATTGATAGATAGATATGAACATAGATGGATAGATAGATAGATAGATAAATAGATAGATAGATAGATATGATCTTAGATAGGTAGGTAGGGTAGATAGACAGATATATATAATTTTAGATAGATTGGTAGGTAGATAGATATATGTAAATTTAGATTCATAGATGTATACGTTGGTTGGTAGGTAGGTAGATAGATAGATAGATAGATAGATAGATAGATAGATAGATAGATAGATTGATCACTCGATCGATATGAACAAACTAAAATAGAAAGATAGACAACTGGTTACTCATACTTCACGCATACAAAATTTTCAGCTTGCGTGGGGCACCAGGAACCCTTGGGCCAGCCCAAAATTTAATCCAGATTTCCCATGTTTTTGGAGATCAGAATTTACTAAAACAAGTCCAGTTAGTCACTTCATAGAAACTGTCATATGACCAATGTCTTTTGGCAGCATAGGATAAATTAAAAGATTGGAAAAAGTGGGTGATCAATAAATAAATCATTTATCGCTCGTTTTGCACACACACATACACACACACACACAAAATAAATGTTGCTCCGCTGGAGTGGCCAGAACATGCGAAAGACAGGTGAATAGATAGCAAGTCAGTTAGCCAACCAGACTCACTTAAAATTTGAAGAAACCTGCGCTAGCTGTTTCGATTGACGGTTTCCAATAGATAGATAGATAGATAAGACCATAAAATAGATAAATAGATCGATAGATATGAAGATAGATATGAACAAAATGAGATAGATATGAACAGGATGTGCTTGATTGATAAAAAGATAGATAGATATAAACAGAGACAGATAGATGGAGAGATAGATATTGAAAGAAATAGATAGATAGATAGATAGATAGATAGATAGATAGATAGATAGATAGATAGATAGATAGATATGAACATAATGGGATAGATATTGGCAGAATGAGAGAAAAGGATAGATTATTTTTGCAAGTGAAACGGAACAAGTTAGAAGAAATGATACTGAGAATTGCTATAAAGATCCAGAGAAATAAATTGAAAGAAAGTGTCTATCGGAAAGTGGGGTAGAATCTTGGTAATGAGGTTAAGTAATATCTTCCTTCAAATTTCCATTGAGATTCATTGAGAATTTTCGAAGACAAGAGCGATTACAGGAATGTAGGTGAGAAAACCATCCAGAAAATATCTCTCAATCAAAAATGAATTCTTGGATCCGCCTGAAAATTTGATTACATCAAACAAAATACTGCTTTACGTATCCGTAAAAATACATCGAAATTCATTGAGAACTTATGGAGAGACAGAAACGAAAACAGAAAATTATGGAATAAAAATGAAAAAAATATCCCTCAGAAAAAAAAAAACTAATTCAATCACGTCATCCTTACAATATGGCTCACCCTTCGACAAAAACAAATAAACTTTGAACGTACATTTCTCTCAATTTGTGTTGCCTATTTCTCATCCTTCGACAAAATTTTGGCTACTAGACTTATTCACTATTGACGGGGGTAGGTTATTCTCTCAATTGCCTCGTTCTTGCTCATTCATCATTTTCTCTTTCTAAAGATATCCCACGTTTCCCGTATGTTTGTTAACGCCGCTTCGAATTTTGAACTGAGATATTTTGTGGCTGGATGGGTCATAGGCAAAGGAAAATTTAATTACATTTTGGGTTGGATCCAGGGATTTTTCTCCGATTGAGAGATATTTTTTCACATATTGAGACAATAGTCTGAAAATTGAAAAATCGAAACTGGCACAGCTATCTCCACGAGATCGTTGCTAAATATGAACGAATTTTCATTCAATTTTCAGTTAGCGTATCGCGTTTACAGAGAGGTATGCGCTCTATTTTTATCTACGAATATAGTTTCATATTTCTCTCTTTCTCTCAGAGTTACTTCCCCTATTTTTGAATCAAACTACCTATCTAGACTCTTTTTATTCATTTCCACTAACCTCTTTCTTCCCGACCACTCTCTCTTTCCCTCTCTCTCTCTCTCTCCCTCTCTCTCTCTCTCTCTTTCTTTTTTCTTTTCATCCGCAAACATCAGAGACATCTTACCTCCATTTATTTTTTCCTCTCACCTCCCTTCATTTTCTCTTCTCTATCATTCTCATTCATTCCACTGGACGCGCTAATTACTTTCTTGCTTTACCTCTTTTTTTCTTCTTTTTACTAACTTAACTCAGATTGTTGTCGCCAAACAGTCATGTTTTTCGTTACGGGTTTTTCAGCCGAAGAATTAGACAGTGAAACCCCCTTCTAGCGTTCATTTGTAGCAATTTGTAGTTCCTATAGCCACGCCATTACTACCCATGGCGTACTGCGCTCGGAACTGCCGCCATCTCCGCCTTTTATTACTTGTCGGTCATTGCCACGGGGAAATGGTTTCACAGACTAGCCACTTAGGCCGTAAATATCAATCCGCCGACGCATATAGTGCTAGGTGATGGACCATGGAGTGTGTCCCGTTGCGTTTAGTGGGTGCAGGGTACTGGGAAAGTAGGAAAGCGGTTGAAATAGTATCTTGTTGAAAAATGAAAACAAAACGTGACGTATTTCACCAGTCAATGGCAGAATGTGCGTCTCGTCTGCTTTCCTTCATTTCTTTGCATTACGCGCTTGTTTATTTTTTCCGTAAATTTTAATCAATCTTATATTAAGCAACGTGTCCGTCCATCTGTCACACTTTAAAAATGAGATGTTTTGTCAAATATTATCATCATTATTATTGAATGTGAAGGAGGAGTACTTTCCCTTGTTTATTCATTTGTAAATGCGTAAAATGATGTGTGTTCATTCTGGTCACATCAGATTGCACTAATTTTCTTGAGTTAAGAGGTCTTTATTTTAAGATATGTAACCCAAACAAAAGGAATGCATCACAATGAGGAGGAGGTGGAGGGGAAACTGGAACTGTCATCTAAAATAAATAATTGGTTGATATACAACTAAATAAATAGCTTGGTACACACACACACACACACACACATATATATGTATTTTTTTTCTTTATTTTCCCTTACTACTACATAATTCTTTTATTTGTACACTATTTTTTTTTGATAACCGTCAGCAACTAGACTAGTTTCGTTTAAATTCAACAAAGATTCCTTGTTTATTAATACGGGCAATCATTAACTTAGTTTTGCATAAGGCTTTAAAAGTGAGAATCAAACTTACTAGTCAAAGTGAAACATGGTTGCGTCGAATGATGTCTTACAAACATACCTGATACCATCAGATAAAATTATGATTAATTTTGAATTTTGAATTCAGTACCAGAATTTTATCACTCTTTCAGTAGCCTATTGTTCATCTTTCAATAACTTTTGATTGTAAATCATTGAAAACTTTTGGAGATAATGTGTGGACACTCATGGCCTTTTGGTGATATTATGTTGGGTAGATAACTATCATGTAGGGTTGGGTAATTGCGCATGGATCTGCTCTAGAAATTTAACTTCTTCTGGCGATATAGTGTGGACAGTCATGAAATTTACGAAAATGTATGAAAAAAAAAAACAAACAAAAAACGAGAAAATATTTCTCAACTAAAATAAAATTCCTATATCCATATCAAAATTCCACCAACTCTCCCTTACCCCATTGCCCATCCTCTACAAAATTTAATTGAAATTCATTGCGAACTTTAGGAGATATGTGGACAGACATGAACTTCCGGCGATGTTAAGTACTGTGGACTTATAATTACGCCGTAGAGGAGGCAATTGTGCATGCATTCCCCCTCAAATTCGATCACTTCTTTCTTACCTAATAATCCACCCATCCAAAAAATCTCATTGAAATTCACTGAGTACTTTTGGAGCTCTCGGGTGGAAAGACAGATATTCCATTAGAAAGAAAAAATTACCAATAAATTACATGAAAAAAATGTAGGCAGTAATCTTGGTATCAAACTCTCTAATGGTGTCAGCTTCCGTTCACTCCAAGAACAGTTACATAACAAAATCTTTAATTACATGTTCGAATGAAGAGCTAAAGCGTCAATTTTTTAGGCTTGAGATCACTTTGACCATAGCTGTATATTGATTTCCTAATTATTTAGGCCCTCCCCATTTGGAAGGTTGGTATGATACAAAATTCTTTATTCCATCTAGCTTGCTATCGTACTAAGTTAAACTTAATTGATATGGACGGAATGAATAAAGAAGTTTTCATCATATCGTAGGAGCGAAGACACCCTAGTAGATGCCCACATTTAGCCAAAACCAGAATACTCAGTTGTGGAGTTCAGTTACTTTAAAGACAACGAGGGGGATTTCTTCAAGTTTTGTTTACCTAATTAATGTTTTTACATACACATTCGTTTCATGGATAAAAGAACACTAAAATTAATTAATGTTCGTGTATATTGACAAACGAAGTCTTTGTTTTAAACATGAGAGAAGACTGGGTCAGGAGCAGGATTCGGATCAAAGTGTTCGTAGAAGAGGTTGATGGCATTTTTGTTCAAGGCGATTCTAATGAAAGGATTCGTTGAGTATTGCTTTGAAGCACATCTAGGGGGTTCGAAATTAAATGGAATGGCGGTAACTATACATAAGCGTCATTATCATTAATTTTGTTTATTGATATTTCTTTCATCTTATTTCTCATGCTTTTGATCACAATTCTCACATCTTTTCGATGACCATTATGTAAATAGCGTGAACCAAAAATAAAGAAACTTTCATTATATTTCGAACTTACTTCTCTTATCTTTGAGAGCCGTGAAGGCGCCGTTATTGATTAGGTCCCAATCTCGTCGAAGGTTCATTTCTTATTACTGATCCACGCTGCTTACTTCACAGCCATTGAATAGTGATCTAAGGGTTTCATTTAAAAGCAACAAAAATAACATACCGAGAGAACTGGGATATTCTTTTAGATGAACCACATTAATTGCCACTTTGGATCCTGTACCGTGTCGGGTTGAGTTTACAAATTACTCCGCACCACGTATTATCCCACATTAAGTAAGCAGCTTATTCCTTATTTCCTATCCGCACTGCTTACTCAACGACTTGAGAGTTGCAATGAAATACAAAATGAAATAAGACAAAAGAAAGACTGCCAAAAAATTAATTATGACAATGCTTCATCCTAGAAATTTGTAGTCTAGTAATCGGATGTTTTATTAATTGTTTAATCTTTATACGCACTAATTTATGAAAATGTTCTTTCCAGATTTGGAAAATGAGTACCCACTGAATGTGAGTTCACTGGATTTAGCGCAAAGACAAGGTGATACCAGCTCACCCAAACTCTTAACAGCCTGCCTTGAGATGATCCTCCGAAACATGGACTGGGAAAATAGAGGAATCAAAATAGACGTCGAATATCTGAGCAACCTTAGATTTGTAGACGACATCGTCCTTTTCGCAGAGAACCTACATGACCTCCATCTAATGCTAGTTGGACTAAGAAAGCAAAAAAGTCGGCCTACGTATGAACTTCAGTAAAACGAGAATCATGTACAATAATCATGTTGAGAATAAGAACTGTCAAGAAAGAAGATGTAAAACTACATCTACTTAGAACAACGAATCTCGATGAGACCCTCGAAAGAGAAGGAAATCAAGCGAAGAATCACTTTTGGATGGCAAGCCTGCGGCAGATCAAGCTCAACTCTCAGAAACCAGACGATCCCAATAATCCTAAAAAGAGGAGTATATAACCAATATATTCTCCCGATAGTCACTTATGGAGCTGAAACATGGAACCTAACCAAGGGACTGACCTACAAACTGAGAAGCATGCAATGTACGCATGAGTGAATCATACTCAACCTTACATGGAGAAATCACAAGACAGCACAGTATATAAGGAAGAAAACGGGATTCCAAGACTTCATAGAAACTATTAAAAAACTCAAATGGCAATGGGCAGGCTGAGTTACAAGAATGAAAGACAACCGATGGACATCACGACTCACAACATGGATCCCCGGAGATCACATGAGAAACCGAAACTGACAGAACACAAGATGAAGAGATGAACTAGACAAATTCAGGAAATACTGGCTCTGCAACGCCCATGATAGAGAATTCTGGCGAATCCTGGAGAAGGTCTATGTCCAACGACGGATGTTGAAAGACTGATGATGATGATGATGATGATGATGATGATGATGATGATGATGATGAACAATCTTCAGTTTTTGGTCTTTTACGTTTGTAGGTGTGAAGTCGTTTGTATTATCAATTAACTCGGTTTTCGGACATTTTGATAAGTGACCAGCAACGCCAACTTTTGATTATCCGCCCACAACCATAGATCTTTCTTGTAATGAAATGATTATGGCTGCATTCTTTAAAGATCTCTCCGCTATACTCACCGCCTCTCAGTTATGAATGTGAATGAAATATCCTGGTTTACAGAATTTGTCAATTTCTATGGAGTCAGCATTCACGCCTTCAGAAAACAAGTCAGTCGAAAAATATTTTTCTTTGTTTTTCTTTTTCATCTAGGATTTTCTCTTTCAAACTATAAGTATATTTTGAATTAGAAACATCTTGGTTAAGTTTTATCATCAATTATTTGAACTTACTCACGTGTGAGGGGGTGTCAAAAATTACTTAAAATTTCATTTTGGGCAGTAATTCGTCGCTCTAAAGTCAGGGCATTTCCATAGCCGAGTGGTTAGAGCCTCAGTAAATATTCGTGGATGAAGTTGAGGTTCTGACAGTGAAAAATTTTCTCCCTTTTGATTCAATATCAAGAAAAATAAATTTTTCTTCCATCAAAACTGACGAATGTCCGTGATCTCTGACGGACGAAGAGTTAGAAAGCATATAGAATCAAAAGGGAGAAAATTTAAATCCGACAGACATACGAATTACTAACGCCAAAAGTGATCGATTGAAGTTTCCAGAAAAATTAATCTTTAGGATTTCAAAAAGGCTACTCAGGCCTACCGGGAGTTTTATGAAATTTCCATAAAATATCATTTGCTTCCCAGTATTGTCAGATTTAGAATTATCGTTTTCCTGGGCAGCACTGGATAATTCAGCTAGTTCTAAGTAAATCTTGTATTAATTGTTTCTGCAATGAATTCCTTTCTCGTTTTACTCTTTTTTTCAATTCTAGTGTTAAAAAGTTACGACTGGAACGTAAGAAGAAAAACAACAAAAAAATAAAAACAACGAAACACATTACTTTTTTATTTTTGGCATAATCTAAATATCGTTTATTTATTTGTAGAAGTGAATTTCCTATTTGGACTTTCCACCCGCTCAAGATCCTAGATATGCCACTGATGAGGGTGTTGCTACGTTTTTACTCAAGCAAGCAAATGATTCGGTAGCTCATGAGGTTTGATGATCAAATTGAATTCGAGAATCGATTGAAATTTGCCATGAGGTTACTTTATCTTACAATATTAGAAATATGGTCATGAGAATTTATATTAATTAAACTCAGCTTAGACGAGCACGAAACCAAATATAAAGAAATAGTACACAGAAAACAGTGTTATGCCAGTGGGAAAAGCTTATCTGCACAGAGTATTCCAAAATCCTGGCTTTTACCTAGACTCGAATATCAACTCAGGTGGGAAATACATACCGATTTCAGCAACAAAATCAGTCATACGATTTTCTCTGATTGGACTCTCATTTTTATGAATTCCAGTACTTAAAAATCAGAAAATGATTATTACTGATTTCTCAGCGTAAGCATGGCATTGATTTTTTTTGTAATCAACGCATTTTTTGTTCGGAACTATAGCGTTGTTCTTTTTATCTCGCTGCACAACCCCGTAAAAAACAAATAAACGAAGAAAAAAAACAAAAAAAAAACAACAAAAAACACTTTGCACTATTTTCGTTTTTGGCTTTTTCGTAAGTGATATATCTGCAATATGATATTTATATATATGTAAGACTTGTCCTATGTGATGTATATACATGTAATAAATATTTGATATATATTTATGATGCATATATATTTGGGATATATATATGATGGATATGAAATAAGCATACACACACACACACACATGTATATATATATATATATATATATATATATATATATATATATATATATATATATATATATATATATATATATATATTTGAGATATATGTATGAAATATATATACATATACGACTACGGGATATATATAAGAGGTATGTATATGATACATATGGCATATATATGTAATGTATATGATATATATATATATGTATATATATATATATATATATATATATATATATATATATATATATATATATATATACATATATATATATATATATATGAATATATATATATATATATATATATATATATATATATATATATGTATGTACATATGTATGGATATATGTATGTATGAGATATATATGAGATATGAATGAGATATATATAGATATATATAAAATATATATACATGAGATGTACATGTGATATATATGAGATACATATACATATATAAAATATGTATGAGACGTGTATAAGATATATAAGTATATGAGAGATATATATGATATATATACGTATGAAATATATATGATATATATATGATGAATATTTGACGTAAATATATGAGAAACATGACATATATTTATGAAATATTTAAGAGATATATGTGATATATATCAGATACACAAGAGAATCATATATAAATATATAGATGTTATATATATATATTCGAAATATGTATAGAATATATATACATGAGATGTTATATATATGAGTTATATATGATACATAAAAGATATATATACGACATAGATATGAGATCTATATGAAATATACATATATGAGATGTATATGATATATATCATATGACATTTATATGAAATATACATATATATGATATATAAGGAATATACATATATGAGATTTGTATGATATATATATATAGGTTGATATAAGATACAGATATATGAGATATTATATTATATTATACATTTGCAATTTATGAATATGATATATATATATAAATAGATGTACATCTATATGCACACACTTATATAAATATATATAGATTTAGATATACATACACACACATGTATATATATATAGATAAATATGCACTCACACACACACACACACACACACACACACACATATATATATATATATATATATATATATATATATATAGAGAGAGAGAGAGAGAGAGAGATGTACAGAAATAGATTTATATATGCTCACGCACATACATATGTATACAAACATACATATATATGCACACACATATATATGGATATGTATGCACACACACACATGCACACACACACACACACACATATATATATATATATATATATAGAGAGAGAGAGAGAGAGAGAGATGTACAGAAATAGATTTATATATGCTCACGCACATACATATGTATACAAACATACATATATATGCACACACATATATATGGATATGTATGCACACACACACATGCACACACACACACACACACACATATATATATTTATGTATTTATTTATATTTGTATGTTTTGAAAAAGAGAGATAGAAAGGAGATGGGAGTAGCCTCTTCTTTCGTCTTATAGATTTTGTATATAGATCAAAAGCCATTTTGATCGTTACTTACGGAAAAGTTCATTGTAATCACTGGTTAGCATAAGATATGATTGGTGTTGTCAGTCCTCTATAAACAGCTGCTGTCAGTGAAAAAGGTAAATTCAATGAGGATCAAAACTAAAAGCGTGGGAGGTCAGATCGAATCAAAGAACGATATAAGTGCCACAAAAAGCAGCAAAATAGAAAAAAGATAGCAATAGAAATCGGTAAAAGGAAAAAAAGCACAATCGGAAAGAAAGGCGAATATCAATTATTGAACAATGTACTAACACTAGGAGAATTGATTATGCTCCGAAGGTAGATTATTGAATCATAAAACAACGCCAAGCACAATAGATGAAAGAGCAAAACAAATTAAAGAAGAACAATCTGAATGGAACACAAATAAGTGAAAGGTATTAGGCGAATTATTGTTCGCGTGTAACAAAAACGAATGTTCCTATTTCTATTGAATGGACAGCTTTCAGTTTCACTTCGTCAAAATGCATTGTCAATGGAACGACATTTTGGTGGAGGTCGTTGCCCCTTTTGAAATAATGTGTGGTTTACCTTTTATCCCCAGTGTATTCAGGAGCGCATCCAGGATTCTGAGCCCGTGGGGCCGAATAGAAAAATGTGTTGTCACGAATAAATACACGGAAAATAAAACAAATTTTAAACATTAAACACAAGAAAGTAACAGGTTTGGTTAGTCACTCAATGGAAACCACCACGTGACAAACATCTTTTGGCAGCATGACATATTGAGGGTGATCAATTGAAATATTGGAAAAAATGAGGTGCGTTAGTTACTTCTCTCGCCTTTTGTTGGACAGTGATCACTATAAAAGTCTGAATTTTCAAAACGCAAACGGGCACAAATTAAGATATCAATTTAGCACAAAGTTAAATCGTGAATTGCCCCCCCCCACTAAAAGCCCATTCAGGAGTTTCTTTTAAAAAAACAAAAACAAAAACCTTTTTTTCCAGACATTATAACGAGTAAATGTTGAAATCTTCAGCCCCCTAAGATCCATTTATGCGGCCTGTATGCATGATACATATCCATTGATCCTGTCTGCCAGCCCTGCTTAGAAACTGATGAAACCTATTTTGACAGTTTTGGTTTGCGCTCTCCAATATATGATGCTGCATTTTTCACTTACATTCGAATCGTAGCTTCTTAGCTCTGAAATTGACAAAAGAGTAAAGAATTAAAATCAATCAGAGAAATTCACCACTGAACCAGTGAATAAAAGATATAAGGAATAAGACATCCTAGTTTTATGTAGGATGAAGAACGAAATGGTAAATGTTTGTTTTCAAAATTTTTTTCATTATTACTTGTGTTTATTTTTTCTCTTTAAAAAAAAAAATTTTTTTTATCTAGATATTTGAAAATAAAACAAAACATCCTACTGAAGCAGGTGGGGTCTGGGCCCCCTGGACCCCAAACCTGGATCTGCCGCTTGTATTGTTTTGTTCGGATTAATTCTGTTGTCTTCTGTTGCTGTCTTGTTATGATGTTTGAACAAATATACATTCAGTCCTTCCTCAGATGTTTTTTTGAATGTATATATTTTTGTGTTCTCTTTTGTCTCAGATTTTTCTTGATCGGAAGTCGATTTCATTGCCAGCTGAAGCACCCCCCTACAAAAAAAAAAATGTAGATACCCAAAGAAGGCCTGGGTATGCAGTGGCTGAAATGCACTTATAAAAAAGCAACAGAACGCAGGAGAATTAGTCCGAACAAAGAAGTACATTGAGTGGAGTGCCTTGTTTAAAAACATTCAGAGAAAAAACTACTTTTCATTTTACTGATATCTATTGATTCTATTCTAATTTTCTCGATATTTTCTAGTTACCTATCTAGCTTTGAGCGGAATATTTACCGTTGGTAAAGTGTTAAAAGCCCTTTTCATTCACTGGTGTAGGCGAGTATCAAACCTCACAGTAGCGATGCTATTGTATCGAGTTCATGTGATTATAATCCTGGCGCTGTAATAGGGCTCTGACTTTTTAGTTGACAACTGGAACCAGTTTGGACATGCTGGAGGAACCTTAATAATAATAATAATCATCATCATCATCAGCCTTTAAACGTCCGTCGTTGGAAATGGACCTCCGCCAGGATTCGCCACGTTTCTCTGTCGTGGGCGTCGTGGAGCCAGTATTTCCTGAATTTGTCTAGTTTGTCTCTACATTTTGCATTCTGCCGGCCTCAGTTTCGCATGTGATCTCTGGGGATCCATGTTGTGTGTCATGATGTTCATCGGTTGTCTATTATTCTTGCAACATGACCTGCCCATTGCCATTTAAGTTTTCAAGTTGATTCTCTGATGTCTCAGACTCCTGTTTTCTCCCTGATATACTCTGCTGTCTTGTAGTCCCTCTGCGTGAAATTGAGCATGATTCTTTCATGTGCACGTTGCATGCTTCTCAGTTTGCAAATCTGTCTCTTGGTTAGGATCCACGATTCAGCTTCATAAGTGACTATCGGGAGGATGCATTGGTTGTATACTCTTCTTTTTAGAATAAATGGGATCGTCTTTTTTTTCAAGGTTGAACGCGATCTGCCGAAGGCTTGTCATCCTAGAGTGATTATTCGCTTGATTTCTTCTTTTGTGGGTTTCATAAAGACTCGTTGTCCAAGATAGACGTGGTGGTCTACTTCCTCTAGTTTTGCATCTTCGATTTTAGCAGTTGTGTTCTTATTCTCGATGTGGTTGTTGCACATGACCTTCGTTTTATCAAAGTTCATGCGTAGGCCGACTTTCTTGCTTTCTTCGTTTAGTTCATTTAGCACTAGTTGGAGGTCCAGTAGGTTCTCTGCGAAAAAGATGATAGCGTCTACAAATCTGAGGTTGCTCAGATATTCGTCTATTTTGATTCCTCTATTCTCCCAGTCCAGGTTTCGGAAGATCATTGTGAGGTAGGCTGTTAAGAGTTTTGGTGAGCTGGTATCACCTTGTCTTACTCCTTTTTGCAGCCGGAAGGGTTCAGAGTCTTTATGTAGCTTGATAAAGAAGTTGCTGTAACTGTATATATGTCTGAAGAACCTTCAGTGAGTATTGATAATTCGGGTAGACATTCCAGATCAGTTGCCCAAGAAATTTGGTGCCACCATCACAAATTGTTGGAAAGGAAATATCGGAGAAAAGTTACAAAGAACCATATACCTTTGAGCAAGTTATTCTGGGCTATTTACAATGAAATGATATAAAACGTTTTAAAATATAACACCTATGTGGACCGATCGCAATGACATAGGGGTGGTAATTGTTCATTGAGTAGTCCTATTATTTAACCAATTCTTCCATAGCATATTGCCCATCCTCTCACAAAATTTATTTGAAATTGATTGAGAGCTCTTCAAGATGTCGTATGGATAGACAGAGCCTATGGAGCCATTGTGTCGTGTGCACAGTCAGCCAAGACGTAGGAAGGTAATTTCGAAAATATTATGCTACAATGTAGGGGAAATAAATATATACGTAGATCCACTCCAAAGTTCAATTCTTTCCTAATTTATTACCCGTTTTTCAAAAGAATTCCATTGAAATTCATCGAGTACTTTTGGAGATACCATGTGTTCAGACAGAGGATTTTTGAGGAATGATGTGGTCAGAAAGTAGATTTTGGAAATATCATACAGTCAGACAGCAGATTTGGGAAATATCAGGTGGTCAGGCAGAAGATTTTGGTGATATCATGTAGCCAGACGGAGGATTTTGGAGATATCATGTGGTCAGACAGAGGATTTTGGAGATATCATATAGTCAGAGAGCAGATCTTGGAGATATTAAGTGGTCAGGCAGTAGATTTTGGAGATATGTAGCCAGACGGAAGATTTTGGAGGTATCATGTGGTCAGACAGGATTTTGGAGATATCATGTGGTCAGACAACAGACTTTTGAAATATAATGTGGTCAGAGGGAGGATTTTTGAGATATCATGTGGTCAGACAATCAACTATATCATGGGGGATATAATTTTAGCAAAAAACCGGCCCTAGGTCACACTAGTAACCACAGAAAGGTTAAAATTGACGAAGTTAATATAAAAATAATGTAAATATTAAAATGTTAAACTTTACCAGATGTCAAATTTAAAAGTCAGTATCATCTTCCATAGTATAAAATAACTAGCTCTATTTGTCATTGTACCCACCTCAAACAATGGTGCAGCTCAATATAATTTGACATGCATACTTAGGGGGGCATGCCATGCCATTTACAATGCAATCATAATGCTAAACAGAACCCTAACTCTCTATTCAATATACATGTATACATGTACACATTAGATGGTTTCAGCAAGTTACTTATAAAACCATTTTATATTAAGTTGTATTCATCAGAAATGAAAGAAAAAAAAGTTGTCGCACCCCCTAAAAAAAAAAAAATTGCCTCACGCACAATTTGTTGTGCGTGCAACCAAGGTTAAGAAGCATTGTTTTGAACGATGTTAGCGGCTGCTTGCTTACTAATTCAGTCACCCAAAAGACAGTGTTCTCGACATTGACTGGAAAAAAATAGCTGAGATTCTAATTGTTATTTTCTTTTCTTCCTCAACAAATAGAAGAAGTATAAATTGTGAATGCCGGCTGCCCCTCTCTTGTTTCAGTCGACATTTGCGACAGCTGCCTAAATGTATTCTGCCTTTTCAATACAAACATATATTTCTACCTAGTGCTGTTTTTTCCGTTCGAAGCAGCTACATTAATATGGGTGTCATATTAATTATAACATTAGCAGGTGAATCGGTACCTAACTCTAATTGCTCCGACTAAAATCCATTCTTTACCCCTGCAGTTATCACTGATGTCAAAGGCTTAACTGAAGCGCTCTTCGATATTTGAAGAAGCGTCCTTTCCGACTGAGAGTGCATGGTTTGAGAGGGGGGGGTCGAGGGAACTTGCCAATGTACTTTTGCTGAGAATTTGACGTCCTTTTAATTTGTGAGTACTTGTTGCCCTGTTACATCTGTCCAACAACTTTGGGAAATTGTTAAAAGCCTTTAACAATGAAATGTGGAAGCCTCTCTTTATCAACCTATTTATTTATTTACCTTAACTCAGATGTTTACATCGGTAAAAAAAAACGAACAAAATGTTTGAACGTAAAACATGGTCCGCAAAAGGCGTCTGCCTGTTTGACACGCCAACAATCATGATGATGATGATGATGATGATGATGCTGCTGCTGTATTATATATATATATATATATATATATATATATATATATATATATATATATATATATATATATATATATGTGTGTGTGTGTATATATATATATATATATATATATATATATATATATATATATATATATATATATAATGATGATTGTCTTGGGTTCAACCATGTAAACAAATGCCTTTAACACAAACAAGAAGCTGTCCTAGAAAATTGAAATACTCTGGAATTTTGAGATCTATGCTCATCCCTGCAAGGAGACTAGATTTTATGATCAAAAGTAAGGGAAAAGGTCGTATATACGGCTTTGCTAGCGGACCACTGAGTGAAAACGAAAGAAAGCGAAAAAATGAAAAAAAAAAAAAAAATGATAAAAATACCAGGAGCCTCCTCAATGAATGCCATGTCTATGATCGTTGGTGCACTTGGAATAACCTAAAAAAAAACTAGATGCGAGATTGCTGGGGCCTGCAAGGATACCAAGACAGGTTCTTAAGATTCTATGAGACTTGCTGTCACTCAATCTCCAGCGATAACCATCAGGCATCTGGAGTGAGCATGCAAATGCATGAAAATAAATAATGAGTAGAATGTCAGTCCTGTCAAAATAACATAAATCATCGTGTCAACGTAGCTGGGCCGAGAAAGATTCAAATCAATGCACTTAATTATGAACCATAGTTAATAGTTGAAACACGAGAATGAAATAAACTTTGTTGAAGGATAGAGAACATGTTTAATTGGTCATAAGAAATTTATTCTACAGCAACTATTATAATACTACGACAATGGCTATTGCTATTATTGCGTATATTAGTTGCTATTCGTGAAAAAAAATCACGGATCTATTTGAATTACAAAGAAAACATTTTTTTAGAATATATATATATATATATATATATATATATATATATATATATATATATATATATATATATATATATATACTGGAGGCTGTAGTGCATTTGCTAAAATATCTGTCCATGTTTCTGTGAATTCCGAGCAGTTTCATCACATAGTCTTCCTTACTGTAAGATAGATATAAACAACTGTAGGCCTGCAGCAACATTTTTTGTGGCTCACAGCCTATTTAGGTATTTATTTAAGGTACTCTATAATTTCTCTTGGAAAGTCAATTTGATAATGTACAATTACCATTGTTTGGGCTTCACTAATCAATTGTACAATAATTGTAATCCGTATTTTTTGATTTAAAAATGAGTTAAAGATATTACGTACGTAAAACTGGCATTTTGATGCAAATGTGTGACTCGAATTAAAGATGGAAAATGACTCACGTGATCCGCTGGACAAAAAACGTTGCACGTGCCCGTTCTAAAACTTAATAGATCACTTCTTCATAAATTTTATTGGTGAAAATAAATGTTTACTTGTCATATTTTTCATCCGTAGTTTTATTAAAACGTGATTCTAATAAGACACACCGAAAACACTGTGCAATGTATTTTTTTATTATTACGATTCATTTCTGGGTGAAAAGTGTATTTTCTGATCTATTTTGTCTATAACGTATAGAACAATCCTATAATTCCTTTCAAACTTTGCTTTTATGATTAGAAAATCGATATTTTGTAATTTACCTATTTTGCCCCAGAGAGCTCAAGAAAGGTACTTGAAGACTGATTTCCCCATGCAGAGCGGCGTCATAATGTGGTTTCATAGTCTAAATTTAAATGCAATGGTGGCATCAACATCTATCAGAAATGTAACCATTCTGGGCTCTCATAACCTCCCGGTCGAATTCATCATACTCCAAGGCGACTAGCAAGGTCTTAACACTGTTGTATAGCAAGGGAGATTAGGTGCCAAGAATATCTCTTGATCCTTGAAAGGCAGGCACAAATATACTTTGTAGGCCTCGCACATCTTAGTAAATGTTGCTACAGAGTGCTATCTGAGGCAAAGGTCTAATCCTATGTCCTAGCCGGACTACAGATAAATAAAACCCTTGATTACAAGCAATACCCCCAAGAAGCTCATTAAGAAGAAGAAGAAGAAAAAGAAGAAGAAGAAGAAGAAGAAGAAGAAGAAGAAGAAGAAGAAGAAGAAGAAGGAGGAGGAGGAGGAGGAGGAGAAGAAGAAAACTGATTTGTCATAGAGGTTTAAAGCATCCATGGCTATCTAAAGGCCGAAAATTATCTGAAGCCTTGAAGTCCATATTGATACAGGTCGCATTCCATTTCCTGATTCTCAGATTACTGAACGTTTATTTGCTCAGAGCCGACTGGCCGATTTAGAATTGCTCGCAAATCAAAGGAAGACAATTAAAGGGCATTCGGCTGATAGCTTATCATTTAGAAAAATACTGACTGACTTTTTTTTTCGAAATACAGTGTAATAAGAGTACGTTCATGATTCATGAAAAAAATCAATTATTGTAAAAGTACTATTTATTTACGATAAGATTTAGTGTTTATAACACACACACACACACACACACACACACACACACACACACATATATATATATATATATATATATATATATATATATATATATATATATATATATATATCGTGTATATGCCTGTGCACATGTAATTGTCCATAAAAATTGAGTTGGAGGATTGGCGATTTTCCGCCACCAAGGACCTTAAGCTTTAGAAACTGGGCTTGCTCTGCTTAGGTATTTATCGTAATTATTTGAAGATATTTATTAAAAGTAACGTAAAGATAACATATATTTTCAGTAGATTTAGTTTTGAATTTGCAAAAATGCTTTGAAGCTCCTTCTTTTCTGTTTTTTTCCAGAAGTATATTGAATCAATTTGAATCACATATTAACCTTTTTTTTTCACAAAAGTAGATACAAATATACACGTATTGATAATCTGATCAAAGCTACACACACTCACACACACACATGTATATAAAGTTTTATTCCACTTCTCAATTTTACGTCTCTTTTGGATACATACACATGAATAGTTTATGTATTTACTTGCTTTTTTTATATTTACTTAAAAAAACGTGATTTAAAAAAAAAATGAAACTGGTTAATTTTGCCTGTGTATCAAAAAAGTTTTCGTAGAAATTAGATTTATATTTTAAAAAAGAAGAAAATATACTAGTAAAGGAGATTATTCCTATGTATTTATTCGTTTGAATTTCGTCTTTGAAGAAAAAATATTAGAAAAGAGAAAATTAAAACTTAAATATTTGGCAATTATTCTGTGCTCAGTTCAACACTCAATCTCAGCATTCTTTTTGCAGCACTTTCAATTAAAAAAAAAGTCAAATTACATAAGTTAGGGATAATGTTTATGGCATAAGTGTTATTTTTAGGGTTAGTTACTTGATTTATAACCCTTCGACTGAAACTAGTCTCTTGCAACACATGATATTGAACGCTGAAAAGGATTGCTGAATCTAATTTAGCACCTAAAAGGTAACAATCATCTACTATATATATATATAATATTATATCACTACTTTAGTGGATAATAATAAGATATCCAGGAAAACAAAATTCATGAAAAAATCATCAATTCTATTTTGATTGATATTTTTTCTGTTGAATGTGTAGTGAGTTTTAAAATATCAGCTTTGTGATTTTCAATTTTAGTTCCCTTTTACGCATCACCAGTAAATTTTCTTATGATCTTAATAAGCAGGAGTTTTCGTGAAAATCAAACGAAATTTGAATAAATTTGAAAAATCATACCAACTTTTATTTCAGTAAAAAAAAAAAAAACAAACAAAAAAAAAACAAGTATGCATGTAGTTTAAATTTGATCGATAGATTTGAAAAAAAAGTAAATACGTAAGTAGAAAGAATCCGGTTTCTAAAGCAGGAGATATCTACGCTCATGGCCCTCCGTGGCGAAAAATCGCCAGTCGTTTAAATTGGATTTTTAACGTAGGATCGTATGTGTATAGGCAATACGATAGTTCGGTAATTGATTATCATGAATAAAAATCTTTTTTTCTCATTATAAACTTTATAATAAACCTTTTTTCTCATTGTAAATTCTATAATAAATCTTATCCTAAATAAACAGTGCTTTCAAAATTGATGATTTTATTTTCATAAATCGTGAACATACCACATCACACCGATTTTAGAAAAAAAGTCGCCCATTTTGTTTTTTGTTCTTTTTTTTTAATAAATGATTAACTATCAAACAAAAGCATTCGGATAGTTTTCCTTTGATTAGCAGGCAATTCTAAATCAGCCAATCGGCTCTGATCAAATGAACTTCCAGAAAACTGAGAATCGGGAAAATGATACAGACCCTCTCGACACTTATCCCAATAAATTCAAGAAGAACATGGGAATATATTTGGATGAGGAAGGCGTGTGCTTCCATCAGGGTATACTAGACTTTCAACGCCGCCTCCCAAAGAACATATAACGAGAACATGATGGGACATCATATTTTGGGATCTTGTTTGTGAAAGTGAATTACAGTACAATTTCGAAACACCACTCTCTTTCAAATCTTTGGTGATTACTTTCGTCTAACATTAGTTTAAATACATGTTGATTTATATTCATAAGTCATTCTTTTAAAATGTGAATTTTAAAAAATGTGAATAAGATATGCTAATCTAACAACTGGAATTAGGCAAATTTCAAAATATCACTGCTTTGACCACAAAAGCACTGTTTGAAGGGGAAAATTGACATTTTATATACTTTTTACACATAAGCAATCGTAATATAACACTCACTACCGAAGAGAAGAATTCGCGTTGCATGTTGTAATTGGCTGGTTTTCATATTAGGTGATAACCAAAAGTTTGGGAAACTTAAGGTGTGAAATAGTTCCTGAAAAAAAGAAAAATCGATAGACAATAATGCTCTTTATTTTCTGTTGGAATGATTTCAAAAGATCTATGGAATATTCGGCAAGACGGGGGATGCTTGGTAATTTGTCATGATCAAATTCACCATACTGAAATCTGGGGTAGCCTCTCGTACGCGCGTAAATGAAGAATACTTAACTTAATGGACGGTAGAAAATCGATAATACTACTAATAATAAAGATAAAAAATGAATATAAAAAAAACAACAGTCACTAAACTTTTTTCATTACTTTTTTCTAATATTTATAATTTTCAGTCGCGATAAAGGGTGGTCTGAAAGTTACTCTACCGTAATATCTATTTACTAGTTAATACCCGTGAGAAAAAAATCACAGATACATTTAAATTTCTAAGAGATTATTTTTTAGTAGAAAAAGAAATTACTGAACTAGTTTCAATGAAAGAGCTCATTGTTTCAATAGTGGGTTGGAGATATTTTCATCAGCAAAATTGTTACCTTTAAGTGGAAGAATTCATCAGAAAACAAGTCACACTATTAATTATGTAAATGAATAAATTTGGGTATATTTCAATTTGCATATACATTTGAATTTTGAATTATGAAATTTTAATTTCTTTGTATTTTAGAATTAATGTTCGTTTAATCATTTGTTTTTTTTTCGGGTCATAAGAAATTATGACAGCAGCTGCACGTTGATTAACATCAGTACAAAGAATTTCTGTAAAAAAAAAATTGCTATCATGAGGAGAGAAGATTTGATTAAACTTGATTTTTAATTTACTTGACTTACACTTCATTTACTTGAAATATAAGTTGATGGACACTTTATTTCGTTGGATTACAAGTTGATGGTCAATTTATTCAGTTGAAATGTAACTTGATGCATACTTCATTTAGTTGAAATATAAGTTGATTGACATTCCATTTAGTTGAAATAATAATTGATGGACACTTTATATAGTTGAAATATACCCATTTTAACGAAATAATATTACGGTAAAGTAACTTTCGGCTCACCTTGTACATTCTTTTAATTTTTCAAGCGCAAGAGGAATAAGCCCCTCCATTGACTTTATCACCTGTTTAATGTCGATGACAAATCACAATTGTTTCCTTACTCTGTGTGGACCTTACATTCAGAGGGTGCCTTTTGATTAGAAGGGGCTTCTAAGATCAGACATACAAAGTCGATTTAAAATCTCTCAACACAGAATAATAAATAATTAATTAGATCGAACGTACCCTTTCTTCTGTATGCTCTTTCATGGTCTTGTTACTGTTGAGGTATTGTTATCTCTATCCCGTGAAGCTATACGTCTTTGGTCATAGCTTGTCGAAACCGTCAATATTTCCATGAATCTTTAAAAAGCCACTAACGCCCCCGGCGGCACAAAATTACTGACTCTTACAGTTACAAAAGAAAAAAAATAAGCGCTGCCACAAAGGTCTTTAATTGTCATATAAGACTTGAAACTCTGATCTTTATTAATTGATTACGTATTAAAGGGTTTATTTCAGCGTTTAATAAAATGAAATTTTGAGATACTAGTTTTAATCTTTAATCCTGGTATCAGAATGAGGTTTGCCATTTGGTACTTTCCAAGGCCTAGATTGGGCAAATTAAGTACCAAAGATATTTATTTACCGAAGGAAAATTTGCAAAAAATAACGATTACTTACACACTTCATCTCATTTTTGTTTGATTGCATCTGTTTCAATATGCCTAAGTATGTATAGATTTCTTTTTCACGGAGCACTCTGATGGTTTCCTGGTTGGGCGAGTCGATTCCCTCAGTTGGTTTCATTTCTCCTTTGCGCATTAGTAGTATTGCACATTCCTTGATGTCAACCCCCATTCCTATGTTCTGAAAATAGATCCTGACTCTTTGCATTAGGGTCTCCTCATCTTTTCTGTCCTTCGCGAAAATCTTGAGATCATATATATATACATCAGGGAATTCAGCCTTTCATTTGTGATTGTATTTCCCCGTTAAATTTTCACAGTATATAGTTTAATGGTATCATTCCTATGAATAAGATTAGTGGGGTCAGCATCTCGCCTTTTAAAATGCCTCGTTGGTTTACCCCGGCTGTTAGTTCAACCTTCCAGTTCTCCATTAGCATCCCATGACGTTCTATAATCCAAGTTTGTAGTATCATATCATAAACCTTCTTGTAGTCTATCGATGCTATGGCTATTTTCTTCTCCCTTGCTTTCACTTCCTTTAGTATCTTGTGATCAATGAATAGCAGGTCACTTGGTCCGCTGGTTCGGCACCCTTTTTTATTTTTCATGAAAAAACCCTCGACTTACTAGAGAGTAGTATATCTTATCGGCTATCTGTGTAGTTGAGATTTCCCGCATCATATGTAGGCGTGTTATCGGTCTGTAGTTCTTTGAAGTTAGTTCTTTGGGGGTCTTCCTGAATCAGGAGATAGTTTTTCCTTCCGTTATCAATTCAGGGATACTTGCTTCCTTTTAGCACTTGCTTAGTTGGTGTACCAGTGTCTTTTATATAACTGAATATTTTAAACCAGAAAGCGTGGATCCCACCGTGGCCTAGTGCTTTCCAGTTGACAATGTTCTTTAGGGTTTTTTGTCAGGTCTCCAGGTTGATATCTATTTCTGGTCCTTCTCTCATTTGTATATCGTTTTTCCTGTTGGTCAGCCAATCTACTTTTTTATGTGTTCCTTCCTCTGTTCCCACAGGTTACTCTAGACGCGTTTTATTTCAGCAAAATTTACTTTTTTAAAAAAATTTCCTTTTCCCCTTTTCCCTTTAATTGTCAGTAGAATTTGCTCTCAATGCTTTGAAATTTTTTATTTTTATTTTGTCTGTGTTGTTGGATGTTTTTTGATTTATGTCCTCTACTTTAGTTATATATATATATATATATATATATATATATATATATATATATATATATATATATATATATATATATATATATATATATATATATATATATATATATATATATATATATATATATATATATATTTCTGTAGTGATATTTCTTCTCCCATAGCCTTGGGCCTGTAAGTCCTCATATATTTGATTGTCTTATTTGTTATTTTGCTTCTCTTCTTAGTTTGTTACTCTAGTCTCATCTTTCAGGCATATTTTGTAGTCATGTTCCTATTTGAGCTCTGTTCCTGAACCTCTAGATTCTCAGTAACCATCAAGCTCCTGCATATACAAGATTTCTCTGGTTGGTAATGTCATCAATTAGGATATATTTTAAAAGCTTTTTTACTTTTTTAGTTTCTGTCTTTACATTTTCCCATTCTATGCTCCTTAGTGGTGATAGTTCTGTTTTGTATTCTCTCATTGCTTTCTTTATCTTTATTTCATTTCTTTCTTTCTGGCTTTCATGGTTTCCACATTCCCCGCCTCTTCATCTGTGTTTTCTGCGAACGGTTCTACTGGCTAAATAATTTCCTCTTCTCCACCTACCTTTATATTTTCTTCTGTACCGACCTTTCTGCATGTTTAACATCGGAAAAAACAACCTCTCTTCAATATCAGCTTCGATTGATCAGCGAGCTTTTCACTTGTTGTCGGCAAGCTCCTATTACTATCCAATATTTCTTCTTCTTCTTCTTCTTCTTCTTCTTCTTCTTCTTCTTCTTCTTCTTCTTCTTCTTCTTCTTCTTCTTCTTCTTATCATTATTTTTGTTGTTGTTGTTGCTGTTGTTGCTATTGTTGTTGTTGTTGTTCTATACTATTTCTGTTATTGCTTGAAATCCTGGCAAATACCCATAAAAAGAACATTTTGCGACAGTGATACATTAATTTAATTAGAAATCTTTGCAATGATATTTTCTTCAAAGCTGATATTTTCATGGTCTTTATCCGTAAATAAAGCAATGAAAGTTTAATAGCTGGAGTTGAGCAACTCGTTCAAACCTGAAGAGTCTCCATTAATGTGAAACAGACGCTTATAATGTTTTGTTGACGACATAGAAATGGAAATAATTAGTGATGCTCCAGCCTGCTATTGTGACGGTTTATTTTTTATGCTTTCAAAATGGACAAAAGTCAGCTCATAAAGCAAACATTGTTATATATATATATATATATATATATATATATATATATATATATGTGTGTGTGTGTGTGTGTGTATACGTGTGTGTGTGTGTGTGTGTGTGTGTGTGTATATGTGCGTGTGCGTATACGTGTGCGCGTGTGCGTGCATGTGTGCGTGATTTAAATAGTTAGACAAGGATAAAAAATGTTTTTAGTTAACTCATCTTGTTTACGTGCAAGTGAACCTGTGTCTTTTCTCCAATGAGTGTGAACATTGTGTACGCCACCGCAGCGCACTGATGACAAAACGTATTAAACGGTATCCAACATTCGAAAGACCTTTGACGTCTCGGGTTTGTACCCAGTCTCGATAATGGCCAGAAGGTCGAAAGCACTCTTTTACATATTTTGGGATACTACTTATTCATTAGATCCGGACAGACAGGAATGTTAAATGGAAATTTTAAAAGAAAAAACGTTATATGTTGTTTTTAATCAAACATTTATCATTAGAATTTCTGCTTTCTCTTTTGCTGACCACGTTGCGTTCAAACACGAGGATGATAATAATAATAATAATAATAATAATAATAATAATAATAATAATAATAATAATAATAATAATAATAATAATAATGATAATAATAATAATGATGATGATTATAGCAGACGAGTGATCATGGACATGGCTACGAAAAGGAAACCTGAAAAGAGAAACAGAACCGCTCATCATCATGGCAGCCCAAAACAAATGCATCAGAACAAACTATGTCAAAACAAAAATCGACAGAACACAGACTAACAACAGGTGCCGCCTATGTGCGGAAAGAGATGAGATCGTAGGCCACATAACTTGTGAATGTTGTCAACTAGCCCAGAAGGAGTATAAATACAGACACGATAGAGCTGCAACGGTGATACACTGGGATTTGAGTAAACAAATGGGATTTAACCATGCGGAAAAGTGGTACCAACACAGACCTGGAAATCACAAATTACTTTGAGAGTTTGATATCTAAACGGACCGCCACATCCAAGTGAGATACCAGACCTAGTAATCGTGGACAAGGAGAGGAGAAACTTTCAAATAATAGACGTGGCTGTACCTGCAGACCATAGAGTAAAGAGGAAACAATGAAAAACTGGACAAATACCAGGGCCTGGCAAGAGAACTGAAGAAGGTGTGGAACATGAAAGTCAGGGTTGTGCCAGTAATGATAGGTGCACTCAGAACCGTACCATAGACACTAAAAGCAAGATTCGAGGAAGTAGCGGTGAAAAGAAGGATTACAAACCACAGCACTGCTAGGAACTGCACGAATACCAAGAAAAGTGCTAGAAATTTGAGACTTACGATCCCAGCTGTTTACAGTGGCCTAACAGAGGTGAGAACCCCATCACAAAAAAATAAAAAAACAAAACAATAAAAAAACACTCAAATGGTGTTGGGGGTACGAACCATAGCACTGCTGTGATATGTAAGAGAGAGATGAGATAAGAGGGAGGTTGAAGACCATTAGAAGACTTACTGTCACTCAGCCTTCAGCGATAACCACTGTGCAAATGGTGTGAAACTGTGAACCACAGTACTGCTGTGGACTATGAGAGTGTGGAGAGGAGGGCAGGAGACTTGAGGAGACTTGCTGTCATTCAACCTCCGCCGGTAACCAACAGGCAACTGGTGTTAAATAGCTGCCAAGATGAAAGAGATACTATTCCAGGAGCGGATCCGGGATTTTGAGCAGGAGTGTCCAAATGAGAAAACTTTTTGATCGAAAGAGGGCAGTCCAAATGGGAAAAAAATTTTTTTTACAAATGAATACGTGAAAAAAGTAAGACATCTATGTTCTTAAGGTCACGAGGGCTTATTTGATTTTTTTTTCAATTAATAAAGTTCAACTGAACTTTGCCCTAGCTGGATGTGCGCCTGCGTTAACAAAGTAATTGATCATGTTTCCACTAATGGGATTACAAATTAATGATGCAACTTCGAATACTCCAAGAGTATGTAAAGAAACCATCAACGATGACAGTACCGGATGTTAAGGGAAATAAGGAATGGGATTATATGCTTAGATTTGACCCTCCCCGCCATCGTTGACTTTCGTAGCTCGAGTAGTACAGTAACTCTCATATAAAGATAGGGTTAAAAAAAAATCAGATGTGTTCAAGTCTTGCCGAAAGCTTATTCTTTATTTCAGATCCGTGTTTTGGGTTTTTTTTTTTCAAATTTCTTATCAACGAAAACATACTGACTACATATTAGGAAACTGACATTAAGATGAGATAAATGATAGTAAAAATCAATAGTAATTGACGAAGAATATCCGTTGTGGAAGGATTTGTAAAGATTTTCCTCATTTCACAATCCGAAATGCTCAATGATATTCACGTTAGGAGACTGACTTAATCACGAGAGTCACTTAATTCTTTTTTTTTTTTAACCTATCATGATGGGTTTTTGCTGTATGGCTATTAAATGTAAGCTTCATGAAAAATGAGCTACTTTTTTTCCATTACAAAGTTGCTCCTCAAGAATGAATACCTCTGTTAGCGCTTTGTATTCTTTCCTAAAAGAGCAGTGCCAAACGGGACAGCGTTATACGGGGTCAGTATAATAAAACACAAATAGCATTTCAAAATATATGATGTCATTGTTCAGTCTCTGTTCAGAGTTTTTTTTTTAAATTCTTATTTTTATTATTCTGCGAATCCGGTGTTGCCAATTTGAACGTTGTCTTTTTAATTTTTTGAATATGGGAGTCCATTTAGATGTTAAATTTTCGAATTCAACAAAGATTCATTGATTCGAAAAAATTGAAAAAAGATTACTGAAAGCATCTAAATTGGCGACTCTGGTACAGTATACACTTATTTGGCGGTTCTTCATGAGGCTGTCTTTTATCATTCATTGTTTATTTCCGAAGATTAATATTTTTAAATCCATTACTATTATATTCGAGAAAGAACGCTATAGCGAATCAGAGCTAAACAGGGCTGCACTAAGCGAAGTATTACTATATTTTGAATTGATATCTCTCACGTTCCCCTGAAGTTTTGAAAGCACACAGCTCTAAGATACTTTCCAAATAATAATTCAAAATTCACAATGTTTAATAGTGGGTTGTATGTATTTCAAACAAAATTATTGACCACTGCAAACAAGCAAAGAAGGAGTCAATTGTGAGCCAGAATTCAAAAGGTCAACACACCATCTCACTAGCCCACTGCTTTTGCCAATGAATGGTAAAAAGTTTCAGATGTGTTTTTCTTTTCTGTCTGCTTTGTCATAATAACCCATGTGATGAAGATACCGCACGTCTGTTTTGAGGTGGATTTGGACACACTTTTCCCACGTGCATCGTCTGGCAACGGGTATTTGTTTTTCAATTTCCCGTCTTATCTCACAGACACCTTTCTGATGGCCCATGTTGGCCTGAACGAGTCGAGGTGGTTTATTTTCCTTCATCTGTGAACCGTGCGATCATGCAGTTTACAATTTCAAGAGGAATTTCTAATTCATATACGATGCTGACTCATTCTACATTGACCAACAATGAATCATCTTTGTCAAGTCCTGTGATCTTGCAATAAGAAGGATTGTGAATTAATCATACAGTTTTTTTTCTCGTTGAGTAATTGTCATTGAATATACCGTATACGCCGGTATGTAAAACGAAAATTGAATCTAAAAAATATGCAAAAATATTACATGGCGCCCACTGTGCTGGCATTATGAATAGGGGCCAACTACCGAGGTTATATATGGACAATTAGGGAGCTTGAATGAGTTGCACTAAGCGGTAGTCCTCAAAATACCTTTGCAAACCATTCATCTGATAGAGCAGCGTACACGACTAAATCTTACTCATGGAGCCAGAAACGTGTATCATTGAGTCGGTAGCAACTCACACTGAAAGTCATTATCAAACATTTAAATATTCTAATCCCAGTAACGTCCTACCTCGAACGCCGAATTTCGTGGCAAGTACGCATCCGGTTTTGTGTATACAACACAGCACAATCCTCCCATGCATTCATCTTATGAAAATACCTCCTTATATTGATACACATATATTTGTAACTAGTAGTAAAACAAATCGTCATTAGCTCTTTCCTTCTAATACCGGTGCTGAATCAACGAAACTTGTTTTCACAAGCTTTCTTTGAGTTTATTTATGATAGTTCATCGAATTGTTTACTATAAGAGTGTTCAGAAAGTGATAACACGTTTTTAAGAGAAAACGGATGTAAATGCAATTTTTTCATCCCATGTTGATAAAATTCTGGAGTCTTCAGTGCAAGAGAAAGCTTTGAAGTCAGAATTGAGATCTTTCTTATATCGAAATGTCTGGAGAAAGGTACTAGATTTGGTGGGTATAGAGAATGAAGTAAAACTTCCCAACCTAATGGCTTCATTTCCCCCAGTTTGTTTTAATTTATGAAACATTGCATTGCTCTGCTCAATTGACACCGTTTCTGCTCGACATTTCTGGTGTAATTCATCATTGATAGGCTAGAACTGGGGTGAATGCAGGATTCTGTACGGGGGGGGGCATCGAAATAGGAAATAAATACTGTATTATAAGACGCTCATTTAAATAAACAGAGAAATATGCAAATATTACCATGCATACAACGCGCTGGTTTCACGACTAAAGGAGCGTCTATCAAAGTTCGAAATGTACATTTGTGGGGTTGGATATGTTGCAATAGGCGCTAGTCATGTAAACATCATTGTAAACTATGCGTCTTACATGCCGGGAAATACGGTACGTGAAGAAGAAGAAAAATCTCAAACCTAAGTGAAGCAAGAAAGTAATGTATGATCTGACATTTAATTTTGAGTCATAATTTTAGCTCTAGAATCATTAAATGTTTGAAAAAGTGAAAAAAAAATAAATGAAAGAAATCTGTCACAGAACTAAACACGTACTTCTCCAACTTCGTTGATCATTTGAGCTTTTCAATTATAAAATTTCTTTATCTTGATAACTGAAAAAAAAATTATACTCTCTTTGAGCAGGATGGTTTCAAGCCTATCTAAATGAAAGATTCCATAAGTGAAATTTATCTTGGTTAGAAATCAGACAAAATCTAGCGTTATGTGTTCAATCTCCACTGAATGTTCCATTGTTGTGACATTATGCCAGACTAAGCTTTGTGAATATCTACGAAGAGGACATCATGAAGTCTTTTTTAGGTTGTGTTATAGTATTCTAAATGTCGAACACCATTTTCTGTGAGACAGGAGTTCCTTTATATATAGGGACAGTCAAATTCCACTATTGAGCACTTATAAAACCTAGACATCCCTATGTGAGATCAGCTATGTTACGTTAGAAAAAGATTTCGTACGATCAACAAAATTCAAAATCACATAACACTGTTTGCTGCTAGAAATTGAAACGATTGGATTCATAGAGGAAAATGTATTAAATGAAAGTCAAAGTTGTCAAGCGACACTAACAAGCCTCATAAACGCGTTTTAGTGGCTTAATGGTGATAAATCCATTGTATTATTCTGCTTGTTCCACCCTCTCGTCCAGAAGTTAAAATCTCAGTAATAACACAGAAAAGGGCTAGGTAGTTTAATTAGAGGGCACGAAGAGAGAGGACAGAAAAAAAAGTATGCTAGTTTAAGAGGGTCGGAAAGGACCGTAGAGGAAAGAAAGGTAGATTTTCGCATACGAAACATCCGTGTTTTTATAATGTTTAGATGAAACATGGCCGGGCAATGATAATTAGAAGAGAGAGAGAGAGAGAGAGAGAGAGAAGAGAGAGAGAGAGAGAGAGAGAGAGAGAGAGAGAAGCAGAGGCATGAAATGAAGGACAATCTTGGCTGTTAACACCCGCGGTATTTCCACGGGTTCACCTATCCAGACATTAATAGCAAAAACGCAAAAAATGAAATGCAGTGAATTTCGATCCTGGTGGCCAGTAAAACATGTTCTCGTCAATATATTTGCACAATTACTTGCCAATTAGAATACAAGACGGTCGCCAAACAAGATTACAGGTCATAAAAACTGTCATGCAACTATTTGTTCATTTCAAACTCGTTAAATGTCATATACTTGAATTTATAAAGGAGTGCCAGTCAATTCTTTTACCTCTTCCAATCTTTGTTTAGCAAAACTAATAGTATTAACCAGAGTTAGTTCAACTCATTTGATCTTTTACACGAACATTATCGTGTATTCAGGAACAAATATTCAAAATAAGTACCAGCAACGGTTGGGTGTTTTAATTAATTTTTTCAAAAAGTTTATAATTTAACTAGTCTTCTTTGTATAATCATCCTTAATGGAAGGCTCATTTCACACAGAAGAAATCTTGCATTAGTGTCATACAAAATTCCCCATGCCCCAAATGATAAATAACACGACATTAGCATTAATTCACCAATAATAAACTTCTAAAGTACGTCTGGTTAGTCACTCAAAAGAGACTGTAATGCGATCAATGTCTTTTGGCCGCTTGCTGCGTTAGGGGTGATCAATTGAAAAATTGGAAAAGGGGGTATTCAATGAATGCATTACTTCTCATTCTGTTGGGAAGCTATCACTAAAATAGGTCTAAAAAAACAAACAAAAAAAAACAAGCGTGAACACTGTTGGATACAAACTAAGAGATCATTTTGACAAAGACCAACATTGAAAATTGAACCCACAATAAAAAGAACAATACGGGGGAATATTAAAAACACGTTTTTACTTGATCTAATAAGGAGTAAATGTTTACATTTTCAGCTCTCCATTTGTGTGACCTGCACACGTGATACATAGATACACATATACATACATACAAACCAGTCAGACCAGCCTAGAAGAAGAAACTTATGTAGACAGTTTTAGCTGACGGTTTCTGATAGTAAAAAATCAAGTTAACATTTTAATATCCGAAGTCAGGGGTCAGCAATGCAATGAATTGGGTTTGTTTGACTCAAGAACAGATGGGATGAATATTTAATGTCATCTATTCATTTCCTCAAAATAATGTTTGAAAGTTTGTATGCATTTTGTTTATGGCTGTTATAACTGACGCAGCCTTCGTCAAGTATAAAGAGAACACATGGGAGAAAAATGAAAGAAAGGCAGATATATTTAAGTTAGCCATCAAACTGAGAACTATGCAACTTGCACGAGAGAGAATCATACTTGACATCACGTGGAGAGTTCACAAGGCACCACAGTATATTATGAAACAAACAAGGGTCAGAGATGACATCGAAACCCCAGCCTTGAGAAAACTCAAATGGCAATGGGCTGGTCATGTTGTAAGAATGTTAGACAACCACAGGAGATCACGATTCACAACGTGGATCCTCAGAACAGAATTGTGGACAGCAACACAAAAAAAGATAGCGTGACGAACTAGACGAGTTCAGAATGTACTAGCTCTGCGATCCTCACGATCAAGAGGTCTAACGAATCTCGGAGGAGGTCTATGTCGGACATTAAAAATCTGGTGATAATGATATTGAAATGATTAATAAATAATGAGAGATCAGTCAATGTATTGATGTACAAGCATGTTAAATACAGGACAAAATTTATACTCCCTGTCGCACAGCACATTTACGGTAAATCTAATTATAATATTACGCCATATGTATCTATCTATTTATTTGTTATTTAATCGTTTACTCATTTGTCTTATGTCACTCTATGGCACGCAACTGACTCAGTGAAATCAAATTTATGCTCTGATGACGTACTAAAAATGCTGAATTTTGAGAACGATAAAAATATAAAAACTAATGAATACAAAAACAAAAAAAATGCAAAAATTGTTTGTGGTCAACAGAACGCTATTCTCCAAGCTCACTACAATCCACGTATATAAAATGCAATATGTATCCATGTATCTAATAATAAAGCATGATGAAAAATCAAAAGAAAATTCGAATGTGTACATTTAGGATAGCTTCAAAGCAAGTTCACATAAAATACTAAAAGTGACAATATTATTTACGCTAGAAAGAATGAGTTTGCGAAGTTTCCAATAAATATGGGTATGAGAGCATTTGAGTTTTACTGTAGAATTTGCGATGCAGATGTCTAAGGAATATTAGTGAAGTAATGTCATTGAATCAGAAAAAAGATACGAGTCATTAGAAGAGGATTTCAACCCTGATATGCAGTGGGGCAACACTATGTGATGGCTAGTCGAAAGTGGGCGAAATTATCGTCTAATTTTTGTCGCATATGATAAAGACACCAACGTAGTAGCAAGTATTTATTGTTTAAAAGATATTTTCCATCAAGTTCAGAATTTTGTGTTTTATTCTAGTTTTATCTGAACTTATATGACATTATTATTGAAGCTATTTAGATATACATTGGTGGAAAAAAGGCCTCTGTATTTGACTGAAAAATGTGTAGGTTTCATTGTTCAACAATGAATGAAAGATATATAAAATATCATTTGAGTCATTATAGAAAACACTGAAAATTTGAATAGAGTTGTAACAAACTATATCAATCTGAATAATGACATCTAACGATAAAAACAGAATAATCGTTTTCGCCAACCCAATGAAAGGTTGGAGATAAATCGGTCATTACTTACATAAAAGTAAACATTCTTTTTGTTCCAAATTTAATGCACTAAGAGTATAACACAGTCATGTTCTTGAGAACTCAAGGTTATCCCAGATTCATAATACAGAATTCGTTTTCTGACGAAACATTGACAATTGAATACAAAGATCATGATGTGTCAATTTTCTCCAATATAGTTTCTTTTCTGCAACCAGTGCGGAACAAATGTTCAGTTTCTGATTTACTTTGACTTCTGAACAAAGAGGTGGTCAACCTACGTCAAATATGAAATAGATAATAATAATGATAATGATAATAATAATAATATTAGCAGTAGTAGTAGTAGTAGTAATCTTCTATACATTATTCTGCTTGTTCCTAACTTCATTCGAAAATTAGGCTCTCAAAACAACGGCTCCATTTAAATCATTACATAACAAATTTCTAAGGCGAAAGCTTTATTCGTAAAATGGACAATATTTTATAGGGTTTTGAAGGAGAAAAGCGCGAATTTGTTTATTTTCGCACCTCTGTACAAAGAACAGAACAAAAACAAACTTAGTTTCTTTAAATAGAACATGCTTAACACAGAAGAAGTAATTATACAACCAATACGCCAGTTGGAAAAGCGACACGGTAATTGATCACAGAATTGGGATCCTTGTTTATACTGACGATACTCAAGTATATGCCGAATATTTGTTGAAAATTCAGGTATACTTTATCACATTAACTCCTGAAAAAAAGTTCCAGAAAAAAAAACACAGCTGAAAAAGCTCTTCTAAAACCAAGATAACGAGATTTTAAATGTATTAAAAAAAACTGATTGGTCTATTATGATAAAACCTTTCTAGTTACGCCCATGAATGGCATTAGTATAGTGCACAAACGCCAACATACCGACATTAAAAATCTTTAAAAAATAACTAACATCTATAATCAGAGGTTTTGTCTCCGACCATTATGATCATGGATTTTGATAATGGCTAAACGAATAGCTGAAAGCGCTCGATTAGATGTTTTTGAACAGTTCTTACATAGACTAACCGCCGACCTCTTATAGAAACAAGTATGCGTGAAATAGCAGCTAAAATGGGTAACACTGCCGCATCATATTCAGCAGCAGCAAGATTTTAACGTCCGTCGTTGGACATGGACCTTGCCCGAGATTCGCTGTATCTCACTATCGCGGGCGTTGCAGCGTCAATATCCCCTAAGCCTGTCTAAATCGTCATGTCATCCTATTTTCAGCCGACTAAAATTTTACAAGTAATATCTGAGGATCCATATTGAGAGTTGTGATGTTCAGCGGTGCTCTGACATCCTTGCAAAATAGTCTACGCATTGCCATTTGAATTTTCTAATAGAATCTATGATACCTTAGACTTCTGTTTTTTTTCTCTGATATACTGTGCTGTTTTGTGATCCTCTCTCAGGCACGTTGCAGTTTGGGAGTCGATCTTTTGCTTAGGTCTCATGTTTTAGCTCCATAGTGACTATCAGAAAGTTGCATTGGTCATAGACCCCACTTTTAAAACTAATGGAATCTTTTTGTTCTTGAATGTTGAGATTGCTCCACTAGAAGCCTGCCAATCTTGGCTGATTTTTTTTTCTTTTGAGAGTTTCATGGAGATTCGATGTCCCAAGTAGATATTGCGGTTTACTTTCTTTAGCTCTGCGTGTTCGATTTTGCTCGTTGTGTCATTATCCCCAACATATTCGTTGCACATGGCACTATTTTTACTGACCTTCATATGAAGACTTACTTTCTTGCTTTATTTAGCTAGTTCGTCTAACATTAATTCATAAAGGTTCTCAGCAAAAACGGTGATGTCACCAGCAAATCTCAAGTCAAGCCATTCGCCATCTATTCTGAATCTTTAATTTAATTTGATTTTTCCGTTTTAAATTCCAGATGCTCATTTCGAGGCAAGCAGTGAAGAGTTTGGATCAGCTGGTGTCGCCTTGTCTAGCTTCTTCGAGCTGGAGGGGACCAAGACTTTCATGTAGCCTGATAAAGGAGCCGTCGAGTCGGTAAATGTCTAGAACTCTAACATATATGGGGTCTACTCCTTATATGAGGGCTTCTTAGACTTGGGTTTACCACTGACTCGAAGGCCTTCTTGAAGTCAATATATATCGCAAAAACGACTAGCTGAGACAGAGGAGAATGGAGTGACATGTGATGCTTAGACAGATACGACTCGCAGTAGACAACGTAATATCGTCATTGCTTTTAATTTCTACCAAATATTTACCAATTAGAAATCCAAGGTTGCTACAGACATATATTTTTGATGCTTTGATTAATATGAAATTGGTGACCGAAGAACTGATGTGTTTTACGTAAAATGTGACAAAAATTGTGATTTCAGCTTAATTTTCAAGTGTCTCACGTCTGAATAATTTGCTGGACCCACAGGATATACATTCAGTGGCTTTCAATTTAATTGAACATCTATTACATGGAATGACCGTTTAGTAAGATTAATTGTTCAATAACAGAATCAAATGAATGTAGTACATAATTTTTTGTCTCCTCACGAAGGCAAATTTGACACAAAGTCGATTTAACGAGGTAGCCAACAAGTGAACGAGTGGGCAAGGACAAAAATTGTACATTCTTCGTGACCTAATGATGTCCTAACCTAATTTTGGAGGAGGTTGGGGTTGCTGCAAAGTTTGAATCTCCGGGACAGGATATTATGTACTATGGAGAGTCTTTTTCTATGCAAATCTGTTTAAAAGGAACGATTGTTTTTAGGGTCCTGCGTGGTCCTAGTTTGTTCAACTCACATGGAATCCACTATACAGGGTAACACAAAATAAACTGAAGTGATTGTTTTCTGAATAACTTTAGAACAAAATGTAATGAATGAACTAAACGATGAATGAAAGCTTTATTCTTGGGAAATCGTTTTACATCGAATGCGTAAGATCATATCAGCACCCTGTACAGGGTTGGTGAGAATAAACTCTCTATAAAAAATAGTATGTAACTTCAGTAAATATTGCTTTATCTTTGGAAAACAAAATTCATTTCGGACCTTAGAGAAGTATGAATTTTTTATATCAGGAATCAGTAAAAAAAAGCGGTCCAAAATGGAGCACTGTTTGACGCTGGGTGAGCAAGCTCAGCTAGCTTCTCGTTTCGAGATGCGGCGGTCGGCGGTTCAAGTACAACGACAAGTGCACAGATCTCCTCATCGTCAGGCGATGCACCATTTTGTACCGCTTTCCTCAATGATACACAGAATCAAAAATTCATAAAAACAAACTAATAGGGAGTCAAATCCCACCCATCCAGCATTCACGAGAACCGATCTCTGTTCTTTATTACATGTCGTCAATCGTGGTGTCTGTACGGTAGTCGGTTACAGTGAGCGACCAGCTGCCTTGGTCCAGTCGTGCAGAAACAAGAACAAGCTTCACACATCAGCGGAGAAGATCGTACGCTCTCTCAATGTTAAGGAGGGAGTGAGAGAAAGAGTAGAAGAGGGGGGTGGGAAAAGGAGGGAAAAGAGCAAAAGGACGGGGGTAGGAGGAGAGGAGAACGACTACAACGATAACAATACGGCCACCTGTCAGGTTTTTTCTATGCTAAGACACCAGAAACACACACACACACACGCTCGCATGCACGCACGCACGCACGCATACTCACGCACCCACACTAAAACACACATGCACTCACACGGGCACACTAACACACCCACAATCATATTCACACGCGTACATCCACATGCACACCGGCCCATGCACACTCACATATGCGCACATACGGTTAGGAATACATTTGAGTATACATTCAAACGACTCTAGTTTACGCATCAATACATTCAGCTAGCGTATTGCACAATTAGTGAACATACTCTGAATATGTTATTATGCAATTATACCCCAAGAATATGTAAGTAGAAAAAGGTTACAAATATACATTTATGTACACCAATTTACATAAGTTTTTTTCAGCGGGAATTGAGCCTGACACTTCACACTATCCATGGAAATGAATAAAAGTCTATTATAATAAACATCTCAGAGATTGAGTCTCAGTGCCGGTGTTAAATATGCCGTGGTACCTATTGATATAGCAAGTATGTGTGCAAATTCAACGTTATTGACACAAGGACATGTCTGTTCAAAAGGTGCATGTTTGGAAGCGGCCGGAATTTATGGTGTGTGGAGAAGCCTATCACAATAGTCATGTTAGATAATTAGTATAATATACATGATATAGGTGTCTAACGTAATTCGTTTTCAAGAATGATTCGATATCAAAGTCTGAAAAGGAGGTGATTAATGGTGAAAAGTGAGAAGGGTCAAGTTTAGTTAGTGCATAGGCGTTGCAACTGTGTTTTTGTTTTATATCTGTTCACACATTTCAAAGTTGTTTGAGTTGAAAATTGAGCTATGTTAAAAAAAGATTTCAGCTAGTATCAATAAATTGTGGTCAAAAAAGAATTAATCTTTCTTTATATCATTGAAAGAAATGGGGGGGGGCTCGGAGTAAATTTTAGTGTACAGAGGAGAACATCCTATTTCTATATCCCCTCTCTATCATAGAAAAAAACTCCCCTTTTCTCCCTTTACTTCACTCTCTCATGAAAATATAAACATCCTCTCTCTTTCTTTCACTCTCACTCAAAAAATATAAACGTTCTCTTTCTTTCACTCTCCAGTAAAACGATAAACATTCTCTTTCTTTCACTCCCTCGAAAAATAATAAACATTCTTTTTCTTTCGCTATCTCCAAAAACGATAGTCTTTCTTTTCCTAATTTTTTCACTCTCTTATAAAACAATAATTTCTCTCTGTTTTCTCTTCTCCTATTCAATTCCGAAATCACATAACATCGAAATGCTTACAGACGCAGATTGTGTCATATCCACATCACATTAAACAGCCATAAAATGTTTCCATTTCAATAAAGACTTTTTTAAAATTGCAAATCGAGCGCTGCCCACACATCGAGAACTGCTGGCCGAAACGCCTTCAAACTTGACACTGCAATGTCCGGTGCACAGACCAACATATCTAGCGAATATTAACTTCTTACAATGGCCAGTTATCGAATTATCTCGGTAAATACACGCTCGCAAACACATGGAGATTTCACAAATTATAATTAGATTTACTGGATAGCATATATGGCATAAATCTACGTGAAGGAAAGTAGGAGTAGGAAGATTATGTTGCATTAAACTTAAAAGTCTGCCCAACTTGAAAGATCAGCATTTAAAATCTTTGCTTTGGCTCGGTTGCAGTAAAAACGAGCTGCTCCCTGATAGAAAAAAGAATGTGATCTGAACAAGCTTTTATACAGAGGTTTGTTGCAATGGGCTGGACAAGTTCAGAAATTATTAGCTCCACGATGCCCATGATAGAGAGGTCTGGCGAATCTTTCGGTAGGTACATATTCAACGATGGGCGCTAAAAGGATAATGTTGATGATTAAAGAATTTGCGGTTAGGGTTACTCATTGATTAGAGCAAATGTTTCTGGTAATAAATGATATCTTTGCTTAGCTTATAGCTGCTACGCATATTTTACCACGATCCCTTTTGACCTGGACTCGAAAACAGATGTCTGATATCATCTTTATTGCACAAAATCTACTTCTGAGCAATGCCGCGTAATATCGTTTACACACACACACAGGATGGGTGAGAAATAACTCCTGTTAGTATGAATGGCCTGCACGGCGACGCCCTGACCTTTAGTACTATGACTTCTTCCGGTGAGGGGAGGAGTAGGAGTATCGCACCAAACCACAAACTGTGGATCAACTGGTGGAGCGTATTCGACATGTCATGGTCAACATACCACCGGACTTCCTGTAAAGGTATATCAATGCCATAAAGAAATTAATAGACAATGCCGATGCCTACATTGAATTTTAAAGCTAGTTTGACTACAATCGACCAATTAATAATACTGTTATTAACGATTTCCTTTGACAAGTTCTTTTCATTCTCCCTGAATATAGACGAAAATTGTGTTCAAGTTTTTTTTACAGTGGAATGTTATAGAGGTATCACAAACCCTCTTCCTTTTCTTCCTACACCCCAGTTTCCTGTTCTGTCCCACCCAACTCCCGACAACTCAGTCTAACATAACATTATGGTCATGTTTAAGGCCGGGAAACGCTCAAAGGTTTTTTTATATGAATTAATGGTAATTGTGTTTTCGCTTTTGGCCATTTTATCTAACATAAGGTTTTTTATAGGGACGCTCTACTTGTTGGTAGCGGAAAACCCTTTGCATACACACACATACACACAACTGTATATATATATATATATATATATATATATATATATATATATATATATATATTTATATATATATATATATATATATATATAGAGAGAGAGAGAGATAGAGAACTGTGATAGCAGGATAATAATGGGGACAATGTATGTACATATCACTGCTTAGCCTCGTGGACAAGGATTTTGGAGGGGAACCAACGTCTGAACAGTGGTGACGGGCGAGGCCAACGCGGGACGGATATTTTCTCATGCCGACTGGAGGGGAAGAATTGTTGGTCTGTGGTAACACCAATCGTAGGGCGCTGCCTCTTCTCTCTTCTCTTCAACTTCGATTCTGGAGTTCGATTCAACGATAGAGGCCCCCTGGAAGATCTTGTAGTGCCAGGTATGTTGTCCAGTTGCAATAGTTGATTCTACAGGAGATGGGGGTCTCTTTTTGGGAGGCCCTGTATCTCTATCTTGGTGCCCCCCTGTTTCGTCGTCCGAAGAACAGCTCCACTGAACAGTGGGATCATTATCATTATCATGTTATTTCAGTGTTAATTTGACATTCACCACATTAAAAACAGTTGTTTAAGCTCCTTGTTAACGAGAACGCGTGTGGTTAACAGTGCTTGAATGATATGCAGCTGCCAACAATTTGTCACAGTTGCATGCACACACATAAGTCATGCATTGACACTAACATGACACACGCATGCATGGAAGCATTCGAAATCTTCCAAAGGATCCTCATAAAAATTCATTCTTCTTTTAGCACACTGCCACGAGGTCCGACGCTATTATACAAATACATGCATCATGACTCTCTATCACTCTTTCTCTGAAAACACATGCGCACACGTATGTCTATATATATATATATATATATATATATATATATATATATATATATATATATATATATATATAATATGCACATAGACAGCAATCCTTCATTAATATATGTTTGATTAAAAGATTAAAAGATACATCTTAGTATATGGCTTTTAATCAAACACGTATCAATAACACCACGCATATATATATATATATATATATATATATATATATATATATATATATATATATATATATATGTGTGTGTATATATAATTGGAACTATAGAGAGTGAGACAGACTCGGGAGTAAAGTGTATGGAAGTTAGGTTTATCTATCCGTAATTGTTTTCAGTAATGGTCTAGACATGTTTCGGGAGGTATTCCTATCTTCAGTAGTGTGTGCTGTGTGTGTGTGTGTGTGTGTGTGTACTTTTAGAGGTTATAGGCTTGAAGTGGAACACGAGTCCACCATCAGGAGCTATTGTGCGAGAGAAAGTTTAGCCACTGATCAAGTCTATGGTTTACAGCAGCAGTGGGTCTTGGAGAGGACATGAGGTGTCTGGGCAGGAGGGAAGTGATATGGTCTTAGATTGTTTGACTAGGTTAGGGATAGGGTAAATGGAGGGGTGATGAGGTTAAGGAACTACATAGATTTTAATCTTACAGATCATCAAAAATATGTTGACTCTGATTTGTACAAGTGAGATGACTGACTAAGGTGGAGCTTGCTATGGGTCTGAGTGGCTTTGAAGTTCCCAGTATTGGATGTATCTAGAGGGGGGGGGGATAGATGTAGATGTGAGGTCATTGTTTGTAGGGAGTTTATGATTTGAGATCTGTGTGATTAGGGTTATTAAGTTTGATGTTAAGCCCATTCGGAGAGAGAATTTTGAGTTTGTTGATCAACATATCCCCATGTCTTTCTAGAATTTTCGTAATGTCCATTGGGGTATTTTTTCTATTTTTTCAATGATAGCAAAGCTAGTGTTCGTGGCAAAATTGTGGCCAGGTGTGCAAAAGTGTGGTTCTACGGGAAGAGGGCTGGGATTGTTCTGTGATTTAATTCTGTGTCCGTAATTTTTTAGTCTAATGTTAATTGCCAGTCGGACTTGCCTATGTATTGTAACTTGCATCTATTGTACTATAGAAGGTATATAATGCTTTTGCTACGACGGTTAGTGCCATGGTATATGTGGTAACTCTCTTTGGTGGTAGTGCTTGTGAAGGTGTTGGTGTACTTGAGGTGGTTGCAACATAGACTATTTCTTTTGTCGCATGGTTTATAGAATTTAGTGGTTTTAAGGATATTGTTGTGTGAGACTTTATTATTTATAATATTGTTGCTGCTAATCATGTCTTTGATATTTTAGGGTCTGCGGTAAGCGATGACACATAGGTCTGTGATATCTCTCTCTCTCTCTCTCTCTCTCTCTCTATTTATATATATATATATATATATATATATATATATATATATATATATATATATAGATAGATAGATAGATAGATATTCGGCCATTATAAGTCCATCGTTGGACAAAAGCTTTTCTTATCTGCGTTCATGATGACTACGATTGCACTAACCTTTGACATGTATTACCGGCAAAGCTCTCTATTTCATTCCTTCATTATGTGTCTGGTCTTTTCCTACTACGTTCAATGAATACAAATCGGTTATTCTTTTCCTCCATCCGTTGTCATCTTTTCTGGGTAAGTGTTCAGTGCGATTCTAAATTGGTTCTTCGTTCATTTTGTTGATTACCATATTTCGAATCCATATATCATAGCTGGTATTATGCATTCATAGTATACTTGACGTTTTGAGCTTATTGGCAAATTGCTCTTCAATCAGTCTCAATTCATACCAAATGATTTAACCTTATCACCTATCCGAGGTAAATGTGTTCATCAACCTCTTCTAGAGCTTTGTCCTTTATTCTTATGGTATTTGGGGGATTTCATCGTTGAACATTACTTCTGTTTTTGTACTGTTAGTTTTCAAGCCTACTTTTTTACTTTCTTTTTTCAGATCAGTCTAATGGGGCAAATGTAAGAGATTTCCCCCCAAAACTTAAAAAAAATATTATTCAATTACTTGAACTGCACATATATTTTGATGGAATTTAGATATCTAAATTCGAATGTTTAGATATCAAAATATCTATTTAAGTTTGTATTTGGTTGTAATCATGATAGTATCATTCGACAATGGCTAGAATGTCTTCGTTTACAAAACTTGGGATTGCCCATATTTTTAAGATTTCATGGCCAATTTGTGTTTATTCCTATACTTTATAAAAGACAAATAAAATGATTTCTTTTAATCAAACAAAATTGAAAAAAAAAAAAAATAAAGAGAGAAAACATTTTTGCAAGTAATTTTTTGTACTTTGTATCCATTGAAACTCCCACGGGGAATGTGTAAGTTTTTAAAAAAATTAACTTTTTTAGGTTTTAGAAAAGGGTACTATTTAGAATTGTAAGTCATAGGATGTAGTAATTTTACGATTAATTATATTATAGCTGGTAATAGTATTGTTAAACTAGTTTGGGTGAATTTTATTTAGAAAAGAACGAAATTTTCTAAAGATTTTGCGAGTCCCATTTTCGAGAAAAGATTTTTTATTAGCATTATTGCCAACGGTTTGATTTTTAAACAGGGACAGTAAATTGTCACGGTTGTTCGGAGTTTGTTTCGTTTTTAGTTGTTTCTTTAGTACGAACTCTTCTTTAAAAAAAATAAAACCTCTTCTTTGTTTATTTTCATTTCATTTTTCATAAAAGACAAACAACTCTTCATTTAGAATTTGACTTTAGTTATTCAATTTCTGCAAAGAAATATTTTCGGATGATTAAACTCTTTCCAGCTGCAACAAGCTAGATGGCAACAAAAGTAGTGAAAGTTAGTTTATTGTAACGCATATATGACACAGAAATTAATTAATACAGCTGCAATCTTTGAATTCCTTGAGGATATGTGGATAACACGACTAAAAACTATTTCCCGTAATGGACTGTAATAGCCACCATTAAAAACTTATTATAAAACCCGAGACTCTAAGAACATACTCATAAACACACAATAACACACTTAAGAAGACCATTAATCCCCAGCTCTCACGGCATAAAACTTTTACAAGCTCCAACATCTATATCCAAAATACCTGTTTAAATCTTTGAAGAACCCTAATAAAACCATCTTAAACACTAACCAATCAACGTAAACCTAACTATACGTAAAAATAAAAAAAATGGAAAATTCAAACCAAGTCAACTCAACTCGCTCTCTTAACTAATATGAATATACATCTCAGTTTGAATTAACCAAAAACCTAAAACTATGTAAGAACAGTCAATATAAGATACAATTCCAAGTGACTAAACTCTCCACTTTTACACAATGAATTTTGAAGTTTTAAGGTTTTAACGCATTAATCTTCAGAGAGTTTGGATTTTTCGATTTTCTTGAATGTCTACGCAACCATTCTGACCATTTAACCCGCCAGAATGTCCAGATAAATTCTGGATAACGCTTTAGACAAAGTTGAAATGACAAGGTCAAGACGAACGCTGTATCTACAGCAACTTCACTTGTTTGAAATTAACCTCCTTCCGTCCTGACCTGGGAATGGCACGCCGCCCATCCAGCGGTCTAGCTGTGCTACCCACGCACATGCGCGCACACACACACACACACACACACACACACACACAAAGACACTCATATATATATATATATATATATATATATATATATATATATATATTATGTAAAAGCTACCCCAAAATCTTGCACTCATAAAAATTCAAAGCTTTATCATTTAAACCGTGTATTCCATCACAGAGGACAATTCTGGTTTCGATTCGATGGATACTTTGAAGGAATATTCCGACATCCTGAGCTTGGAACCGCCGACAAAACAGGCGTATTGCATGGAGCAGAGCTAGTGAGAGGCTGAAGGTGACAGGTCTGGAGATTACACCACACGTGGAAGAACTTCTCATTCACGATCTGTGATCCTTTGCTGCATTGTATTGGCAATCTGGGGACAGGCGTTGTAAGGCAGTAAAATCACCAATCGACTTTGTGTCCCCCACTAAAAGGTCGTTGCCGTTCCTATGCATCATTCAAACTAATTCACTCATTCGTCTCTTATTTTCCACCAAGTATTCAGGTTGACTTCATTCAGACAAGAACATACAGTATCGCCTATAAATGTACACACTACTACTATTATTTTTATAGAGAGTGAATTTTTCCTGTAAACGAAGCATACCTGGATTTGGAATATTAAACAATCAAAACTGATGTTATCAGTTTTATTTATGACCAAAAAATTGATTTTAAATGATAAAAGGTGTATTCATTTTTAGATGACATATTCATATCTCTGGCAACAGATTTTAAATGTTGTACATTATGATCATGAATAATGGCTTGTAATATCCGTTTGATTGTGTAATGTTCCATTAGAAATAATAAAGCCCAGCCATGTTTTGTTCGGAAGAAAATGAATTTTAATGAAAAGTGGCAGGAGTTTACTCGTTTACAGACAATACTACGTTATTTTATATAAATAAGCAAATAAATAGATAGTCTGAATGACGTAATTTGTACGAACGAGGAAAACCGAATCATCGAACCAAGTCCCAATAACTGGAGCTGCTTATGTTTACTTTGCACTATAAAAAGGAGTGACAGAAGAGACTTTGCAGCAATTCACGTGGGAAAGGCATGAAACCACTTTTCCGGTTCTCTGTCACGTCGCAAGATATCTTGACGAAATGTCTCCCTCACCAGCATACCACGACAGTTGGCAGAGAAGGAAGTGGGTGGGTGAGCGCTTGAGTAAAACCCTCTCCTATACCTGTGCAGACAGTGAGAAGCTGTTACCTAATTTGCTAACCTTGACATAGGTTACTCAAAGGATCATTTATCAGAGATATAGGTATCGAGCCAATGTACTGATAAAAAAAGCAAATAATGAATATGTTACGCAGATATCAAACAGCAGTTATTCAAAATTTATATTTTGATAAAGTTAACACTTGAAAATAGTGTTTCCCCATGCTTTCCTATAAAAAGAGAACATCGTAAGCCGAAATGCCGTAAAGTGAGGAAGCATTTACTATTAAAACGGGAAAAATTGGAGCACCCAGACCCAAAAATGGTGATGATGGTATGTTAGACTGAGCCATCGGTGGTTAGGGTAGCAGGAGGTACAGGAGTCTGCCGTGTTGGAAATAGAGGGTAGGTGATTTTCGTAAAAGCGACCAAGTGACGTGAAGATAACTTTGGAAAAGTGGTAGGTACCTGTAATATGACAGTTAGATCCAAGGAGGAATATTCTCTCGTAAATTCACTAATCATATTTCTGTTATCTTGTTAATTTCGCTCCGATCGGTGTAACAACTCCACCAGTTCTAGTCAGTGCAGCAAATCGGATCTTTACTGGGTGCATCACTTCTCCAACCTTGAGCTAGACATAGCAAAGGTTTGTACAGCCAAGATTAGAAAATGACTAAGACAAGTTTTTTTTACCATGAGGCGCATATTTTACAAAGGGAATTATCGCCAGTAAAATCTCTATTTTTTTAATGGACTTATAGCAATGGGATCTCCCTAAAGAGTTCCATATTATACACCCGAGAAAAAATAGTTCCAGTGCTCTACGAAAAAAATAAATATCTATCTAATCTCAAGTATACTTTTTCCCAAGTAAATTAAAAGGTAAGGCAACACATTTAAAAAAAAATAAAACTTGCTAATTAAAAAATAAGGTAAGCAAAATAAAACAAGGAAATTAAGGGACAAGTGAATTGAATTGATGATCATGAGAAGTCACTACTATGCAATTATTGTTACAGTCACTGTAAAAAATTTTCTTTGATGTGAGATCAGTTGAAAATTGTCTCTTGATATTTTTGGCTTAAATGATAATAAGTATTTAGTTTCAGGTTGGTTACCAGACATATTACCTTTTTAGATTCACTGAATTAAATGTTTGATGGCAGCCAGTGTGAATTCGTGTGGTTGATGCTACCAAATTCAGTAAATCATTGCAGTTCCATAGAATCGTAAGATTGAGGCTGGTGTGTATTTCAACGCAATATGGGATTAGCTACTTCATAATAAAATTTTAAAACGGTGGATTTGAGAACAACGCCGTTTCCAAAGTACAAAAAATCGTCTGCGTCAAACTAGATATTGAGATGATTGGCTCACTGGATTGGTCCAGTCAAAACATCTGCCACCATCCCCCTTGTTTATAACATTGAGAGAGATGTCTGGTAAACACTACCGGAAAAAATATTTTTTCTTATGAATTGTGTTTTTGAGGGAGGCCGAAAATGTTTCAGCCGGAACAGCAAAAACAAAAAAAGATATAAGATTGATAGTTCGAAAAACTCTGGTAATGATGATTAATCATCTAAATGATGATAACATTTTTGCATTTTTAAGAAACATTCGATCTAGCCTATACACGAGGTTTCATCAATGTCTGGAGCCAGACTTGTAGTTATTACCTGAATTTTTATCTGAAATTTTCACTGCTTAATATATGATTAATGCAATCAATATTCACTTCAGAATTAAATTCATTAACAACGAAGGACATTATGTTAAAAAATACATGTTGTGTAAAATGAGTGCCTTATTCACCATTAGGCCACATATGTACTATGTACTTACATACTGTATTTTTGAATGGACACAGGAGTTAAATTTACAAAGATGGCTAAATCTACGTCAAATCTGTCATTCTTACCGGAACAACCATACATGTATCGTAAGAATGGGAAAAAAAACAACGAGAACCACAGTGCCAATCAAAGATCGTTGGTATCAATGACATGAAGTATTAAGCCAATTAGTCAATCTGCAGCTTTCAACCTCTCATTGCACGCAATAGTGGCATTCAAGAGATCATGGGTATCTATTTAGTTTAGTAGTTTGGACATAAGACCACACTTATGGGGAACAGAGCAAGTAATGCTGATCTTCGAGGCAAGTTTTCCAACCATTACTCAACAACGAGGTGCTAAAATATCTATCTTGATCTGGTATGAGGCCACATGTTAGGAGCATTCAGTGAGGATCAAACTCACTAAACAGTAGTAATTGTATGTTAGACTATTAATCATTGCCCCACAGCAAAGCGCCCTGTAGATATTTACTAAGCTTATCTTGGTCCAATAAAAAAGGACGAGAGAGGAGCATTCACTAACAACACGGTAATCATCATCATCATCATCATCATCAGCATCATCATCATCATCATCATCATCATCATCATCATCATCCGTCTTTTATCGTCCGTCGTTGGACATAGACCTTACCCAGGATTCGCCACGATTCTCTATCTTGGGCGTCGTGGAGCCAGTATTTCCTAAATTAGTCCAGTTCATCTTTCCATCTTGTTTTCTTTCGGCCTCAGTTTCGCATGTGATCTCTGGGGATCCATGTTGTCAGTCGCCATGTCCATCGGTTGTCTTTCATTCTTGCAACATGGCCTGCCCATTGCCATTTGAGTTTTTTTAATAGTTTCTATGATGTCTCGGAATCCTGTTTTTTTCTTCCTTCTTTACTGTGCTGTCTTATGATCTCTCCATATAAGGTTGAGCATGATTCCCTCATGCACACGTTGCATGCTTCTCAGTTTGTAGGTCTGTCTCTTGGTTAGGTTCCATGTTTCAGCTCCGTAAGTGACTATTGGGAGAATGCATTGGTTGTATACTCTTCTTTTTAGGATTATTGGGATTATCTGGTTCTTGAAAGTTAAGCTAGCTCTGCCGAAGGCTTGCCATCCCAGAGTGATTCTTCGCTTGATTTCCTCCTCTTTTGAGGATCTCATGGAGATTAGTTGTCCTAGGTAGATGTAGTGGTCTACCTTGCTGAGTTTTGCATCTTCTATCTAGGCTACATTAGGACTCTGAACCGTTTCAGCTCAAAAAAGGAATAAGATACCAGCTCACTCAAACTCTTTACAGCCTGCCTTGAGATGATCTTCCGAAACATGGACTGGGAAAAAAAGAAGAATCAAAATAGACGGCGAATATCTGAGCAACTTTAGATTTGCAGACGACATCGTCCTTTTCGTAGAGAACCTACACGACTTCCAACTTATGCGAGACGAACTAAACGAAGAAAGTAAAAAGTCAGCCTACTCAAGAACTCCAGTAAAACGAAAATCATGTGCAGTAATCATGCTCAGAATAAGAACATAACTGTCAAGATAAAACACAATAATAGTGGTAATTATTGGTTCTAAATTTGGAGTCCCCGCGCATACACATAACTGGTTCCACAGATTGTCCAGTTCCGTTGACATTTCCTTTTTTGTCTCAGACATCAGGGAATGAAGTTGACACTACCCATCGAAATAAAAATTGGGAGGTGCTGCCTGGGCAACGCCCATTGGAACTGGACATTATATACTTTTTGTGGTGACGGGGAAATCCTGTGCCAGACAGCTACACTAGCTCACTAACTATTATACCATGGCGAGGCACCTAGACAGGTGTTTTTACATCTTTTTTATGTGAAGCGTATAAATTCGTAGGTGGGCTTGAATCTGCAGGTTTCTTTGTTATTGAAATGATTTATGTAAAGGCAGGATCGATACAAATGCAGTGCTAAATGCATTTGGATGTTTTTCTCAGATGAAATTTATGAAAGATTACGCGCCTCATTTAATCTAATTACTCACTGGGCGTTCTCCAACCATCTGTACACTATTTAAAGTAAACTCATGAGAGTTAAAAAATATCAAATTTCAACTATTTCTGAAGCGCAATGCAAAGAGGCTTACATCAGTACATTCTATGTTAAATATGTTTATGCATTGAATTGACAATATAACACAATATCTTTTTCTTCTCTTTTACTGATAATTCAAATATCAAATAGCCGTTTTTGTATTATAAGAAAGCTGGTCTAGCAGGTGTCAGTAGTTTTTGTGTCAGAATTTTGAACGGCAGTCACTTGTCCTTATCTAATACTAGCAGGTGTACCCAGCCTCGTCCCGGTTTATAAATACCTAAAATAAATACAATCACATGAGTTCAGTAGATTTTGTATCAATTGCTTTACGAAGAGAGGACAAAATTTCACTCGGTCCGAATGATCGTAAATTGTTCCAATTTTTATATTATCTGCTTAATGTTATCAGCCCAGGTATTGTTATCCAAAGGACCATGTTCCGAAGTGATCACAATAAGCGGCTTCCTCTCTGCTCTCAACCTCGTTGTTCGCCAAGGCTGCTAGATGTTCAATGTTGGGTGGGCAGATGTATTTCTTAATATCTCTCAAGTCACTCGACAGGGGTTTACAAGGATACAATTGTGAATTCTGTTCTTTGTAATTCACGGATTCATTTTGTAACCACAAAAATTTTATAATGTCTGGGAAATCATCCCGTGGCAGAACCTTCCCATTGCACTATAAGAGGAGTGTTGGAAGGACATTGCTGACGCCCTGTTACACTGTTCACAGGTACTGGGCAATTTTTAAACTTGCCCACGTGTAAGGGTGTGGCCCACATGATAAACTGACCTTGTGCTACAATCTGCCTGCGTGAGGAGATGGATAAATACCTAAACGGAACTAATAGTTTCAGATAGAGAGAGAGAGAGAGAGAGAGAGAGAGAGAGAGAGAGAGAGAGAGAGAGAGAGAGAATGTAGTTGAAGAAGAGAGAAATTGTTATTCAGAGAAGGAGCTGCTAATGAGCAAACAATACAACGGGGCTGTCGATGACTTCGAGAAGAGTCGTTAACATCCCAACTTTTTTTCATGGATAATCCGATCTCTTTTTCTTTCTTGACGAAGGCCGCATAATGAATCAGTCGAAACGTTGTGTCAAAATCAGAGATGGAAAGAAAAGATCAGATTGTCAGAAAAAAAGTTGATATAATACAAACGTGGTTTCTGGAGATGAGAATGTTCGAAAGTAGTTTCTAGGAAAACCCATGAATGTCATCAGCTACACTAATTGAAAAAAAGTATAGAGGGTCACCTCAAAATACCAAAACTAAAATTCACACCTAGGTTTTTCATTAATCTTACTACAATGGGTGGGAAACTAGATTTGCTCTTCTGTCTGAAGCCAAGCTAAGAAACGTTCTCTAACGCTCACTGCCAAGGATTGCCACAGCCCCGAATGCTTGGCCTAGCACCCTGAACTGGGACAACAGTTTCATTAACATTGGTAGAAAGAAGAAATAGATTAACTGTCACAGCCAAAGCCACAACAGATCCAATCAATCTTCATATACCCGGCTTGAGGCCCTAAACAGGGACTAGAACTGAATTTTGTCATGATGAGGGGGGGAAAAATAAACAGTTATTGCCAATGTTATCTAAGAATCTCTCAACATCCACATTAGAGGCCCAGGGTTCTGAACTGGGACAACGGTTTTGTCAACATGGGTGGTGGAAAAACACCCTGAACATCTTTATACCGTGAGGGACGGCTCATTCAGGTGAATGTTGGTTATAGTTCCGAAATACTTGAAGTAGAACTAGAATAATGAACGAATCAAAGTGGGAAGAACAGAGCAAAACCCGGTCGGCCCTTCCTCTTTGCAGGTGACATTGGGTACGCATAATACGTTCAAAAGAGTTTACAAGCACTCCCAAAAATTAGACTCCAATTGGTTTACCAAAAGTTGGAGTTGATTTTTCTTGTGAAGTGTAATTTCTAGCGAATGGGCGGCAAACGTTACCGGTAAACCAAACAGATTATATATATATATATATATATATATATATATATATATATATATATATATATATATATATATATATATATATATATATATATATATATATATATATATAATGTAAATGTATTGAGCATCCGAATGTCAAAGATTTCACAGAAACTGTTAATTGATGTTATTGGAAAAATATTGCTTTCGTAATGATATGTTTTCTATCTATTGCTATCGCTGGAACAAAATAAAATCTGGAACACAATAACTAGACTAGAACACTACTTCATTGGTTAAAGTAAAGGTCATTAAGATCGACGCTTTGTTGCCAACGATCTGGCAGTGAATTTATTCCCTCAAAATACAAACTGAGGTCACAGAAGTTGACAAACTGCCGAAAAGTTTGTTTTTTTCTGCCTGGTCCGTATTGGTGTACACCTGCTGACGCAATCATGCATCTAAGACCCAGAAAAGGGGTAATCGGTAGGGAACTGATCCAGTGAATTAGGACAGTGGAACGACCTCGATGCCTAACAGCAACCGTTATTGCTTGGTTATTTGGGAAAGATGAGGTCTTGCATTATCCTGCAGCAGGATAGGCTTCTTCCTGCTGACCGAAATGTTAGCAATTCATTATGCATTAGTGTGAGTATATGGTTATATATTTGAACAGTCATATAATCGTATACATGGAGATGCTTACAAAACACACTCTGCGGTCTACTTGTCTTTGGTGCTATGTGTATTCCTCTTTACTTCTATAATTAGGCATAATATATAAAAATTGTTTGTCTATCTGTCCCTCCCACCGATTCCCTTCCTCTAAAAATTGGTGCAAGAGAGGAGATCCATTAACAATGTGACTATAAAGAATCCAAGGAAGAAAAATTTAAAAATTTTAGTAAGTCAATTTTTTTTGTTCAAGATGGAATTTCAGAATTAATAGAAAAAAATATGTGAACCATAACAATATGAAATATAAAAAAAAAATAAATGAATAAATTTACTTATTGTTTATTCACAATTTAATGAATCATAACAATTTCAAATGTAATAATTTATTTTATGTAATAAATATGTAATAATGTCTTTAAATAGAACTAGGTGTAAATTGCTCAATTAGGCAGGTTTCAGCTAGTTAAGTAGAATTCTTGATAATCATTTGATTGCCATTAAGACGCTGTTACCTTGAGACATTCATAGAGGTGAGTCAAGATGGCAATTAATTTAATGGGATTTGGCTGAGTAAGAATTCCCGAAAATGAATTGAGGTGTGCCGCCGTGTTTCAGTCCGGTGGGTGGCGGCAGACTGTCTAAATAACAACAAATCACCACACTCACTAATAGACATCAAAGAACGGAAGATGGCGACATTGTTTGAGTTACAAATCTGTGGGATGTTTTTTGTTTATTTGATTACTTTATATATTCTTGTGCATATGTGAGCGTGTGTGTTTGTGTATGAGCTTGTATATCTACTTCTGTGTGTACCATTACATGAATAGGTTTGCTCTTGTGCATGTTTGTTCATACATGAGATTATGTTCATGATTCTATATTATTGTTTTCTTGGGAGTGGGGTCAGTGTATATGACTTCCGATTCGAAAATATGTTTATGTGTGTATGTATATTATGTATTATATAAGCATGCTCGTTGATGTGTGCCTTCTAACTTATGGTGTAATGCTCAAGTGTGTTTTGATCGTTTTATAGTCATAAAAAAGGGATTGGCACCTGATTAAAACATTGATGGTCAACTGGAGGTCAGACTTAATGGCTTGAGCCTGTACCATGGATCAATAGGAACATGGCCAAATTTTAAATGTGAATGTATTTTTTGAATATGAGTAGCATGAAAAAAAAAAAGACTACAAACTTCGTACTTATAGTCATATTTGTGCCTGTACATAAAAATGTGAGTTAGTTATATATGCATGTGAATTTGTGCGTGTATTAAAGAGAGAATATGAACATGCGTGCAATCACGCAACAACGGTGAAAGACATCTGAGCAAAACTATAATTGCATCAGCAGGAACATGATTAGATTTATGTGCTGGAAAAGTTGATTTCAGGAACAGGCAGATCACCACAGTAATGTACACTAATACCCTTGCTCAGAAGTATCTACGTACCAGTGGTGTCCATAAACCTTTCAATACTTATCTCGTCCCGTAACCCAATGCAGTGTCGTTGGAGAACCTCAGATGATTTCATCGTTGGCTTTTCAATATCGACCTCATCCCTCTTCAGGCTTGTGTGGAATCAAAGATGTCCGTCTCCTTCACTGTTTGCCATTCTTAGTTAAAGAACCCAATCAGTCCTACTGTTTATTGGGAGTGATGAATTCATGCCTTTCAAAAAGAGCATTATTGCGAAATCAACACAAACTGTCTCAGCCAAAGTATGAACTCGTCCCACCGGTTCCATTCTCCGTGCTATGAACTGTTCGGCCACCCTTACCTACAGTACGACTACCTATCTTCAAAACCGACTGTCATGAGTTACCGTACTGCAAGCGGATCCATCAAAGATTTCATTAAAATATCGATGACACTTGGCCTGAAGCTAAAATCCGTGTATTACAACCAGAAGCCACAGACAACAGTCTGATTGTTGGAAAATGTGAGTGTTAGAATACATTGAATCTAGCAGAGAAGAATTGTGGAACAGAAAGAAAAGGAACATTTTTTCTGGATTTCTTTAAATTAAAGATGAGGCTTACCTTCATCTCAATTTTTACCAGCCAATAACAAATATAGTGCGGAAGAGATTGGGATAGGAGATGAGTTTAAGGGTTTGATTTGGACTTGCAATTGCCTCTATCTCCTCTAGCTCAGTAGTTAACCAAGGGACGTAATTTTCACCGGAAACTTATTTATACTGATCCTTGCTGCCAATGTATTTACTTGCTACCGAAGGGAAACTGGCGTAAGTTCAATTGCAATAGAGATCAACACAAATGGAGATGAAAATAAATAGTTACCAAAAAATTTCTAATAATGATAAGGGTATCATTTTTGTCTGGTTGCCAAAGATATAGGTGATCAAGTGTTATCCTGGTGGTATATTACGTTCTTTCTGTTGACTAATTACAGACGCATGGTTTTCGAAGATTCCTAAGAAGGAGCTTACGGTAGAAGACACCCTTTCAATCAAGCCAGAGACCATCTTGTGAAAAGATACTGTACTCGTAACAGGAACCTTCGTAATGACCTGGAACAATCAATATCTTATGTATCAACCATGGGTTATCCATCATCTACATTATAATACAATGCGTGTATATGTATATTCTTTATTTGTGAAAGAAGAATAATTAATGCTAACTAGGGAGTAGTCTTCCTTATTTACTGTTTTTGCAAATGCGTTAAAAATCCAGATCCATTCTGGTTGAAAAAAATGCTGAGCAACATGATGTTGAAACTGCAAAACTTTCAACATAGGTTTCTTCAGTCTTCAAGTTGGATTGGGCCGACTGGCTATGTATGTATGTATGTATGTATGTATGTATGTATGTATGTATGTATTACGTGTGCAGGCCGACCAAAAGAATTAAATTACTGAAAATTAAACGTTTACTCATTATCTAAGAAAAACAATTTTTTGATTCTTTTAAAATCCCCCACCCAAATAGTTTTGGGGTGTGTGGGCGTTTCAATTTGCAATGTAAGGTAATTTTAAATTCATCCCTTAATTTGCGCCCGGTAGCATTCTCACTTTTCTTCGAAATCCGACTTTTTTAGAAGATCACTTCCAAATAAAAGATGAAAGAAGTAATTATTCATTGATCACCTTTTTCTCCAACACAGCATGCTATCATTAGATATTGGTCACGCGATGGTTCATACTGAATGACTAATCAGACATGTTTTTGACATTTTAAAAATAGATGTGTTTTAGATATTTTAAAAATAGAATGAAATTGCAAAACCATTTAACTACCACAGTTATTTCTTTACGGTGTCGATAAATTCATACTTCATTATTGACTCATCTTGGTTCTTAAGACGTCTATTTCTGGTCCTATTTTCCATAGAGAAAAAAACACTTATTTCACATTTTGGTAACCATGATAGCTGCAATGCTTCCAGGTGAAAGTGAGAAAACCATCTACCAAGCAGATGTCCCGGGGAAAATAAGACGTCAAAAGAACTGAAGCAAATTGTAATAAAAGATCATAAAGCCTGCGACGCCTTCAAGTGGAAAGGTCGGAAATAGATATAGAGAAAAAATTAGCAAGAAGAAAAGAAGAATTTGCAGGTCAATGCCTAAGAGACATCCGAATAACAATGGCGTACAAACGAAAACATCCCTGAGCAACAGCGGTTAGTTTGATCACATCATAAAACTTTTCCTTTTAGAGAATCTTCTATAAAGACGATGTAAGCAGGACAACCGGAAGCGGAAGTAGAGTAGAGTAGAATTTGCACTCATTGACTTGTTTATATATCCAGAACGGTTCTTTTCAAAAGGCAACAGTTGTGATGTTTACCGACAAATTCGAACATAAAAGAATTGAGGTGAGTCAAATGAACGATAGACATGACCGCACTCATGGTAATGTCGAATCTTAAACAATGAAAAATAATTTGATATTTGAGGCCAAACACACATTTGCGATATAATGTAAGCAAGTGGTTTGTTTGTTTGTTCATAGATAGGAGTGCTAATCCCTAATTATATATCTGTTTTCCTTAACATGACAGAGGATTTCACTTAATCAAAATAAAGGTATTCTAATTTGATATAGAAAAAACCGTAAACTAAAACTACCAACGTACACTCCTTCGGTTTTGAAGTTGGTCTGGCTGGTTCTGTGTGTCATGCGTTCACGCTGCATCAATAATGCTAGAGGGCTGAAAATTCCATCATTTACTCTTTATCATGTCTTGAAAAAAAGTTGTTTTTTTTCTTAAAATGTCTCTCCCAAATAGGTTTTGATTCCTCTAAATTCCTCCCCAAGTGTTGGGACCGGCAGCATTAATGCTTTCTTTGAAATGCAGATTTGGTCCAGTGATCACTGCCCAACAAAAAAAAGAGAGAAGTAACTAATTCATTGATCATCCTTTTTCCTATTTATTATTTGGTCACCCCTGACACGGCATGCTTCCAAAAGATGATGGTTGTATAATTGAGTAACCTGTTTTATCTGAATTTCTGAGACGAGCTGTAACAACAGGAAGTGGCGGTGGCCAAGAGATTAGCTACGTGGAAAGTGGAATCGCCGAGCCGAGTTCAATCTCCAACTGCAATGAGCGTTCGATTCTCATTAATGCCGTTCAGAGAGGCATTGATGAATTACTTCCCCCGTTAGCTTTGGGTAAAAAAATGGATGGAGCGTGACACCAATTCGGGTGCTTGTCACATATAGCAAACCTCGAAGAAATAGCAGAGACAGAAGTACTTGTGATATGTGGAGCCCGAGCAGGGACTGTTGAAACCGTAGCTGGCGAACGGCACAACTCTTACTTCAATAGTTGTAAGAACTTATGACATCTTTTTTTTTTCAACTTCGACCTCGGAAATTCTAAGACTGAGGTCAAAAATGTTAATAAGATTTGTATGTCGATCTTAATTAAGAAAAGCGTTTTAATCTGAAATAATTTTTTCTCCAGAGTTTGGTAGAATACTGTTTGCTATTACAAAGTGGGCCGTGAATCAGCGTACAGTGTTTCTCAATGTGGGTTCCGCGAAATAAGGTGTTTTTAAAAGAATTCGATAAAAAATGTATTCTAAAAGATCATTTGAAAAAAAAAATTGATATTCACCATTTTCGAAATAAGTTTGGTGACGTAGAGTTGGAATCGGGTTTTCTAAATATGTTTGCACAAAAACAAAATATCTCAACAGACTGGTTGCTGTAGCATATATACTAATTCCAAAATTAAACCTACTTTTCAGATGATAGGATTTGAATATGAAAATAAAAGTTTACTCTTAGGGGTGATAAAATATCTGTCGCTTGATACTGTATTCAATCACTAAATTCTTGACGAAATGGTATCGACGAGTCCAACCAGCTTTCTTGATAATGAATTGTTGAATATGCACAAGAAGGGGAAGGCTGGAAGATTACTAGCGAACAGATAGGTGTCAAATATAAAACTGCATACGTTTGAGTGTACAGCGGCGAAACAACGAAAAAGCCCCATGGAGGTGGGAGAAGACGAATGTTATCAGAAGAACAACCGCAACAGTTGCATGAATAGATTGTAGAGGATTCGCAGTTAACACTGAAGCAACCTGCAAATAAGCTCAAGGACGAGTTTGAAGTCCTGGTGTCAGTAGTAACAGTCCACAATTATCTACAAGCGCAATTTACTACATTAAATGAGACCCATGTTCAAATTTCTGCCATTGATTCTGAACAGGAACAAACAGTTGCCATTGCATTATGTAGGACAAGTATCCCAATACATTAAACAACGAATGCGAAGGAATGGATATTTGAAATGTTATTTCGTCTTCCTTGAGATACAACGGCATCAATTTTCCTTGTATGCAATAATGCTCCTTGTCACAGTAAGTTACGGGGATGTGCAATCCAATATCTTCGACTCGGCCCTCACTCACACCAGCTATATTCTTAATCCTGTCGAAATATTGTGGTTAGAAATGAAAAGTATTGTGAAGCAAACCAAGCGAGTACCAGCAGTCAATCTATTGGTGAGCAAAGGATGGCTTTTCTGGAGTCAAATATTGACCAAACTCTTGTCGAGATCAGATCAACGCTTATCAACATTCTACTTCATTCTTCCCTGCTGTTCTGAATGGCGAGAACTTGAATCCTGGAATATGATTGATTTGTAACCAAACTTACCTTCATAAAACCTCCATGCATTTAAGATGTTTTTGATAGAATCTATCGTAATATTTGATGATTTTTATAAGCAATATCATATGCATATATATATTGATATATTTGCTCTTTGTTTAAATCTTTATTCCATTCTAATACATCTGGGTGGTCCAATTCATTTTATTTCTATTTAAATGGCTTTTTGTGTTAGAGTATTATGCCATGATACAGGATACAAAATGGTGAATAGGAATAGTCCATAAACAATTCAGAATGGATTTAATCAGTTATTCCCATCATAAATGCTTCAAAATCTGTTCAGTAATCAAATACTTGAAAGGAAAACATGACCGTGAAGCACAAAGTACGCAATAATGAAAAACATTTTTTGTAAAATTTTCTAGAGGCAAAGATAAAAGTTCTGAAAGCAAAGTTAAAAAAGAGTAGATGAAGAATTCTTTGTATACAATGACTGCCACAAAGACTCTATCAAGGTAAAAACCCCAACTATTTAGTGCTTCCACCTTGATATCTCAACTTAATATGTTGCTATTATAAAATATTATGATGGCATCAAAATACCAAAATACATTTTCTTAGTGAATTCCAGCCTTTAGTAAAACGCAGATTTTGACACACAGTTCGCTGATACCTTAGCTGGGCTTATGATCTAGTCGTACAGAAATCAAATCTGACCCATCGGATTGATTAGGAAAGTAAGGTAGATTTATGGTAAAATTCGATAGATAATCTGCAGAGACGGTAATGTCCATAGCTCAGACAGTTAAGAGCAGCTGAGCATTTACCAGGCATGGTAAGGGGGCATGGGATCGTCTTTATTTATCTTTGATTAGTCTTTATTTCTGATCTGTGCTATTTTCTCAATGTCGTGGGTCGACTGCCTGGATTAAAAGCAACTAATCAAGATGAAGTAAAATGGTAGTCAAAATAAGTAATTATGGTTTATGATTCATTTATAAGCATATTCGTCTCCTCTTTTATCTTCTACATGTTCTTGTGACGTTGAATGACAAAGGGGGGCTTTGCTTTATGTTCCATATCTTCTGACGATGGATGACACTGGGAGGGCTTCGCTTTATATCTATCCATTGCTGTTCTTACTACCATCTGGACCATTCTTTGAAGTCGTTATTCCAGTTGTGATTGGGAAGACCTCTCTTTTCGTAAATATATCCTTCTTGCAGAGTTATGTACATTAAGAACAGCGACATGGACTGTAACAATAACCCTTGAGAAACATACGGAAGCATTTGAAATGTGGTCATACAGAAAAAAAAATGTTGAAACTGTCATGGACCGAGAAAGCAACAAAAGACAAAACCCTCAAAGAATCAATGAAAAAAGAGAATTGATCAACATCTTCAAAGAAAAAAAAATGAAGACATTTTGGAATCTTACGAGACTAAAAAAAAAAGAAATATTTATAGAACATTCTCCTATGTAGGTAGAAAAAATTAATAAATCTCGATCAGTGTCAGCAGTGACGCATCGCAGGTTTTAAGGTGATGCACGATAGGTTTTTGGGAAAAAAATCAATTTCATTTTATTATCCCAGTTTTAAAAGGATATTTTGAAAGTTCAAGTATTTCATAATTTATTAAACTTCTAGTTTTATATAAATATATCAGAAAAAGAGATTCTGTTTGAGAGGGGTGGGAGAGGGAGGGGTAACAGTTTGGGAACAACTGGACTAAAATATAAACACTTTTGTGCTTCATAGCCATCAATTTGTGTCACGTAAAGCCAACAGCTCACGAAATCTTTGGAAGATAATAAAAGAAAGAAAAAGAAAGAAAAAAGAAAAAGAAAAAGTCCAAGCAGTGATAGAATAGAACGTGACTTTTATTTTGTGAGAAGAAGGAGAGAAAATGAGGGAAGATTTGATACTAGTCCATTAAATGTTTATAACTATCTGGGTGGTATTTGGTTTCAAAAATAGGGTGTAAAAAACTCCTAGGAGAAAGCTATAAAGAAAACTAATCTGAGTAAATGGTCGCTTTTTATGATATCTTCTCACAAGAAAAAAAAATGCCCAAACTTGTATATATTTGTCATTGAGAAATCATCACTGTTGAAAAGACTATGAGATCAGAGCCATTGTCATTTTACTAGCCTTTTGCAGCGATGATATACGGGCTAATTTTCTCGGCAGTAATCGCAAAATAACCTACTGGCAGGTTTCGTTGCTGAGATAGTTGCGTATTTACCACTGACAGCAATGCATTCGAGTCCAAGTATGGAACCAGGATGGCGAATGCTGATTTTCAAGTACTTGAACAAACAGACATTTCTGATTGCTTGGTTAAGAGAAAAAATATTACAGAAGAAGCAATTTATTGCAATTAACATAACAGGGATTGTTTTTTATTTATGACTCTCGAGTCAGCCCAGGTGCATGGATAGACAACAAAAAAGGGGCATTGAAGCTGATTGTGCGTGAGAGCCTACTTCGGCTGAAAGCTCTAACTCCGGTGGTTGGTGGGGTGTGCGAGGGCAGGAGCATTTTGATTGGTTAATGAGATAAAATAAATAGCGTGGTCCTCTTTGAAAATAATGGTGTGAGTGCCCGGACCCAATCAGATTGTAGCAATGAAAAGGTAACTCGATTTCCAAATAGGGTACGTGCGGGTGGTGACATAATAGATCAATACAAATTTCAAACAGCAATTGATTCCATTTGTTCCGCCTCTTGGTTCCCAACCCCAAACAGGTTCAGTTCTCATAAATAGGGACAGAGATGTCTCCCGGAGCAGTTACTAGCAGAGCATCCAGGATGAAAGGAAGACACTGACTGGAGCAAAAGAGTACGAAAGAAAGAAAATCAGCAACCAACCCAATAGTCCGAAGACATAAAAGCAGGAAACGGAGATAACTCCTGATGTAGAGGCCCAAACCCTTAGTTCCCTATCCCATGTTCTCTCAGCTTTTCTGAACAGGTACCAGCTATTCACGTATCAAGCAAATACCAAGTAATTAACCGACCTTAATTTAAGAAGTCACCTTTTTATCAACTGGGAAGTGTTAACTAAAAGCTGATTGTGCACTCAAGAAATGAATATACTTTTCAAGAGAGGCGTCCATTTTTGTATCATTCAACTTTGCTTTGTAACCTGCAACAGTTTGTCACACGTTTCGACCAACAACACAGGAGGTCTTCTTCAGATCTAAAAAAAACAAAACAAAAAAAAACACAGCACAGATGGAGAGGGCTTTGAGACTGAAGTAACCTGACGACAGGGCTGCAGCGTCATACCATCCTACTTTATAACCTTCTCTCTAAAGATTCCTTTATTTCTAAATTAATTGGTGGAGGCCAAACTCTGTCAGGGGCAGGGGGTACTCCGTTCATAGCGAACAGCGGATGTGAAAATACATTTGGGTGCTTATGTCAGTTCGGCAGTATTTTGAGAGGAATCTGACTCTAAACGTTTTTTTTTATCGAGAAACGTAAACCTTGGTCTCACCGTAACTGAAGCACAACTATAAAACACGGGCAATATTCAAATCCAATGGTCCGCTTTGACATGCAAACTACTAACCCCAAAAGTGAACACATGAATTTTAAGTTTTAAGAAAAAATAATTTTAAGGTTTTAGAATGCTTTACCCGACACTCTGCGCGGGCCTCTGTGGATCTGTACAGGATGGGGAATTTGTACGACCAGGGAGGGGGAGCAAACAAGTGCTTTACCCTCATTTAATTTCGTGAGATCTGTATAAAATATCGCCAGGTAACGCTGGGTACCTCAACTAGTATATATATATACATATATATATATATATATATATATATACATATATGTATATATATATATGTGTGTGTGTGTGAGCCTTTGGGTAGAGACTTATATGAAATGTTCTCCCGTCATTACACAGTTAATATATCATTCAATTCAGACAACGTAAATAGAATAAACAATTAAAGAAAATTGGGCTGCGGCAGGAATCGAACCTGCCATCGATAGGGTAGCTGCTTTAACGTAGCGATACTCTTATCATTGAGCTGAACAGCCACCAATGACAAAACTGCTTTCAACCCAAAGTCTCATCCCGTTTATTCTCGGTCTATTCGCTCCATTCAACGCGACAGTATTAAGAAATAGATATATGTGACCCAAGAGATGAATAATAAATTTCGTTATATTATATAGAAAACTTATTTGAAATGATATCCCATCGCTACACGGTTAATATATCACTCGATTCAGACAATGTAACTATTACCAGTGGCTGGCGGGTTCGATTACTGCAACAGCCCCATTTTCTTTGATTATTTATTCTATTTGTGTTGTCTAAACTGAATGATATATTGACCGTGTATCGACGGAAAATCAGTTCATATACATGTAGTGAATGAACTTTCGTGCTTTTGAAGGCTAAATTTCTTCAAAATATTTTCTACTCTGATATGATTAGATTATTAAATGAAAAAACACGTTTTTTCTATTTCTATCCTTTTAAAATTTTGTTGAGAAGTGATTAATGAGATTAAAAAAGCGAACCTATGTTGCTATATGGATGGGTTGCCAAACTAGTAAGTTAATTTTGATTCCCATTGCTTAAAATCCAAAATGGACCCTGCAATCTTGGGAATTCAGAACAGATATTGTACTTGTTCAAATACTTACGAGCATTTTTTTTTTCATATATAAATTATCATTGTGAACAACATTTTAGAAGGATAGAAACAGAAAATTGATATTGTTTATTTAACAATTCAATTCTGGAACCACCAAACGTAAATAAATTCATGTCTTAAGTTGATTGCGAAAAAATTGGTTCTTGCGTAACCCCAAGCTATTTGAAGTAAAATGGTTGTTTATTCAAATACTTATAACAGGTACTGTACACATTGACGCATGCAAAGATATGCACATATAGAATTACATTACTCCAGACACACACATTCATACATACATATCCACATGGTGTATATTTTCCTTTTGATAGCCGTTCGTCTCGTCTTCGCCGTTTTTAATTCCGATTTAGTCATATTCACCGATCTTGTCATAGTTTCGTTAGCTATCAAACACTTTATTTTATATTCATTTGTCAAACAATCTTTTGTTCATTTTTTAAAGAGTCTTTTTCAATTAATTTATCAAGGGAATTTCCTTCTCGCCTTCATTCTCTTTCATTGTTAAGTCTTCTTTTCTATTGCTCTATAAAATCTTGCAACTTTCTACACTTATCTATTCTCCTGCTTTGCCGGATTTAGTACAAGGTTTATCGTTCTATTTTAGTGTGTCGTCTCGATACAATTTGCTTTTTATCCTTTGCGATTTTGTGATCACAGTCAAAGGCGAAAAAGATATAAAAAGAAATAGTGTGTCACCGTGTATTCGTCTGATTTTGTGGACCCTTTTACGACAGATCTGTTTATCGTTCTTTGAAAAAGGCGACGCTAGAAACTCAAAGGTTGTTTTTCTCGTTGTATGGGACGTGCGCTTGAACGGGTAAAGGTACTACTCGGGCATTTTATGAGAGTGTGTATATATATATATATATATATATATATATATATATATATATTTGTTTATATACATATAAGAAAAGGTTAATATTGAGATGAGACGAAGTGTAGATTGAGATGTACGGGTGGCCCCATAACGTTGACGTTTGTGAGGCTATCATATTTTACTCTTATTGTGTCCTCATCGCTTTCAATTTCCTAATTCATGACTATTTTTCCTCGACTTTATAGACTGTTAGGCCAGTCATTGAAGGATGGTCTTTCAACTCTGTCCAAATAAATAAGTTATTAATTAAGTACCATTTTCAGTTAGGATCTGCCTCAGATAGCTTTTGATTTGAGGAGACGAGATAAAGAATCGAGGGTTAGCGTAACTTTTTTGGCTGAGATCAAAGTGTAGTATCGCTTTGCTTTGTGGCCAAACCCCACCTTGTGTCATATCATGCCTGCGTAGGGAGGTGGACAAATCCAATGGAAATTTTTTTCAATTGGGCTCATTAACAGAATGTCTTGTCACTGGTATGCAACTATGGCTGACGGAGAAGAGAGCCAACCACTTATTCATAAGTACTTTACCTACCCTAGGTAGCAAAAGTCCCCCCGTGTTAACCTCGGTAGATTTTATACGTCTATATGACACTTAATTTATTATTAACGTGTTGTACGTTTTATCATGGCAGCCAATCAATATTCGATGACCAAAGAAATGATGAAAAATATTTTCTTTAAGAGGAGAGAGAGGTCTCAAAGGTTGCAAAGCTATGTCTCATTAAACAACGATTCGAAACACAGGTAGAGGGATTTCTGTATAGTTATTTCCCATGAAAAAATCACGGACATTTTTCAATTTCACAGGGATTATTTGTTTTTTGTAAAGTAACTACTGAGTTCGTTTCAGTGGAAAAGTCCACGGTTCCTAATGGTAGGTAGGCGATAGTTTTATCAGTAAAATTGTTACCTTCAAATGGAAGAGTTCATTGGTGTCAGAAAAAATGGCACTGTTCATTGTGTGAATACATTGTCATGCTAAAGTATCTTCATCACCAATTCAGTATTGACTCAGGGCATTATTTCCTATTTTGATCGATTAAAAGTCATCTGGTGTTTCCAGTATTATACAACCCAGAACGCTTGTATGTTTGTAAAATCTGCGGAAACAATTAAAAAACAATGGCAAAGCTGTTGGTGTTACGGTTAAATTTCTTCGCTGAAGTTATCAAGATGTTACAAGGTTAGGCTTAGAACTGAATATAGGCAGATTAAAAAGCAAAATAAGCAAATTAAAAGATACGACAAGCAAATTGAAAAAAAATATGGCGAGCATCTGCGTAGAGAATTGAGCAAATGATGATAGTCAAGTCAACTAGCTTAACTTTCAAAAACCAGATGATCCCAATAATCCTAAAAAGAAGAGTTATACAACGAATGCATTCTCCCGATAGTCACATATGGAGATGAAACATGGAACCCAACCAAGAGACAGACCTGCAAACTGAGAAGCATGCAACGTGCGCATGAGGGAATCATGCTCAACCTACATGGAGAGATCACAAGACAGCACAGTAAAGAAGGAAGAAAACGGGTGTCCGTGACATCATCAAAACTATTGAAAAACTCAAATGGCAATGGGCAGGCCATGTTGCAAGAATGAAAGACAACCGATGGACACCACATCTCACAACATGGATCCCCAGAGATCACATGCGAAACTGAGGCTGACAGAACACAAGATGGAGAGATGAACTAGACAAATTCAGAAAATACTAGCTCTGCGACGCATGTGATAGAGGATTGTGGCGTATCCTGGGGAAGGTCTATGTCCAACGACGGACGTTGAAAGACTGATGATGATGATGATGATGCTGATGATGATGATGATGAATACCAACACCACAGGATTTTTAAAAAATTCATTTAATTTCCATGGTTGATAAAAAAAAATATCTAAGAATCTAAATCCTAATTCAAAAGTTTGATTTGAGAGAGGCGTAGTTCTTTAGTTGTAAGAACTGAATATCTGTAAGAATTGTCGGGACTGAAGAAATCTCAGATCAGCGAGTGTTATTGAAGAATTTCAAAGAATTTAGGTATTGAATGGGTGTATGTACGTGTATTTTATGATTATTGAAACTAATAGAAACAGTCTGATAAACTGTATACACGAAATAATATCATCTTGTACATGGATTCTCTAATATTTTCATCTAAAAATTGTAACGAAACGTGTGTGTAACTATAAAAACAAGTCTACATTTTATCTATGTCTTGCGGCTCTGAAACATCTGAAGTTTATCGCATGGGGCTCTTACATTAAGCAGGTTTGCCCACCCCTGATCTACGGTCATATGTACCTGTTAGTGTAAACGAAACCAGTCCTTAGCTACACGAGTGACCAGCTTCTGGCCAGCAGATACACCCCGGTGAGTATCAAGGCTTTTTGATGTGACACAGATTGGTAACGTCATTATAGCTTTTCACTTTTGGGCAGTTATTATCCTATAGCGGTGATCCAGGGAAGAAGAAATAAGGGAGAAAAAATATAAATCAGTAAACTTTTTTTACTCTGCTAATATTTCCACCATCATTTAGCAGCTCTGTAATATTCAACACAGACATTCTCGTGAATTTATTCGTATTTTCAAAGAGTTTTTCAATCAATCGAACTCATTATTCTTGTTATTTTTTGTTTCTGTTTTAAACGACGTTTCAGTCAATCTAGTCTATGGCCTTCATCAGACGTACTATCTGTATGTTGAGAGAGGGATTCTTTTTTTCAATATTGTCAAGTAACGATAGCAAACATGTTTTGGAAACATCACCGCTTGTAGCGTAGGATGCATATGTTATTAACTTATTTTCCAAAATTTTGTTTCCTTGATATATATATATATACACACACACACACACACACATATATATATATATATATATATATATATATATATATATATATATATATATATATATATATATACACACACACACACACACACACACACACACACACACACATATATATATATATATATATATATATATATATATGTGGGGGGGAATGCTTGGCCTCGCGAACAAGAGAGAACAGAGAGTTTTCAACAGCAGTAAGACCGTACACGGAAGAGAATCCGATTTTCACAGAATTTTATTCCTATGCTTATTTCATTTACACATCCAAGACTACTTATGACTCCATTATTTTTTTAATATAAATTTCCGGGTGCTAGTTGTTGGGTTCTCGTCTATCTTGCGTTTTAAACCATAATGAGAAATTGATGGTCGTCCACTACCGGACTATTCTTCAAAAGACAAGTCATCTTCCTAAAAAACGCCAGTTTTGGGAAGCACGTTTCATTCTCCTCCATTTCTCGAATCCTGCAAGTTCTAGTCCAGTGCATAATAAAGTCGCTAAATTGTTAGAAATTCAACACTTCTGCTATCAAAACATTTGAAACGAGGGTACAGCTGATTATTATTGATCAATATATATATATATATATATATATATATATATATATATATATATATATATATATATATATATATATATGCGTGTGTGTGTGTGTGTTAATATTGTCGAGAAATACGTAGTATTTAGATGTGTACATGAAATAAGCTGTGTAGCTGTCTGTAAAAAGAGGTAGAAGTGCTGTCATTTTTACACGTATTATAATATAAGGCTGTGGGGGTAATGGTTTGCGTATTAGTCTTGCAGACTATTAGTATTCTGTAATGATTTTGAGCCTCATTGGTTGTCCCGCACTTGTGGCCTTATACCAGACTAAGTTAAATACCTATAGTATTTATTTCTTCTTTCCCCATGACTGGATATATCAATTCCAATTGGTTGGACTCGCATACGAAAAACATGGACTCCAAAAATATTACTCTGTATGAGTTAGATGATTCCGGCGTTACAGGTCTGATTAGTCACTCAATATAAAAGGGTTGATCAATGAACGAGTAATTTTTCAAGAATGAAGTATGGATGCAACTGGAAACAGACTAAGAGACCAATTTATCATAAACTTACATTGCAAAATGAACCCTGCAATAAAATAGGTTTTTAACCTATTTAGATGGTGAATTTTCAAAAAACAAAAAAGACACAATAGAAGACATTTCCAAGACATAATGAGGAATCATTGGCACCTGACCTGCTTAAAAACTGAAGAAACCTATGTTGACAGTTTCGGTTGATGGTTTTCTTCTTACGACTGGAAGACTAAAAAATATCCTTTTACTGCTAAGTCTCTGTAAATTATAATCATTGCTAATGAGCGCCTTACTGGGTGAACGAGGCAGTTGTGTATTTCTTTGCTAACGGTGCAAGTGGTCGGTGTTCAAGCCCAGGTCACATTTAATTTATAGTCATAGAATAAGTGATATTTTGATGAATTGAGTACTACTTATTTCATTACTATTCATTACATGGCTTTTATTGTAAACACTTACTTTTATCGTAATGCTTTATTAAAAATAATACTTATTTTATTCCTATAAACTATAGCGGAAAGCCTAAATGGGGTCTTCGGCCTAAATAATAGATCAAGGATTTGAAGTACGTATTCATCGCTTAACATTCTGCGTGGGCTCTTGATGTATTATCTGAAGATCATCATTCAATTTGAATATCTGGAGCGGGAGAGGCATAAAAGAATGATAGATAGATAGATAGATAGATAGATAGATAGATAGATAGATAGACGGATAGGTGTAGTTACTCATTCAATAAAAACCTACGGGTGGGTCGTGTTGCGATGATCAATTAAAAGATTGGAAAAGGCAGTGAACAATGAATAGGTTAATTCTCCAGACTTTTATTGGGCAGTGATCACTAGAAAAAAGTATGAATAAAAAAAAACAAAAAAACAAAAAAACAAACAAGCATGGATACTGCTGGGCATAAACTAAGGGATCGATTTAGCATAAACTTTCATTCAAAATGTTTTTTGTAGGAATAAAAAGGAGTCAATGTACAAATTTTCAGCCTGCCTACTCAATTGATGAGGCCTGTATGTGTGACACATACATGCATATATGCATACATACATACATACATACATACATACATACATACATACATACATACATGTGTAGCAGCCAGCCAAACCAACTTGAAAACCGAATAAACCTATGTTGACAGTTTTTGTCACAGTTTTGGTTGATGGTAGAGAATCAGACCATTATTATCTCCATGAGCTTAAATACAGACCCAACAAATTTCCAGGATCTGTTCTCGGGGTTTTCCCTGCAACTATTATAAGTCGACAAAATTTTTCACTGATTCCAGGTGGAACGCTACAGCTCCTGCAATGAATATCAGAATAAGAATAACCTGGTACATCATTATCGTGTATCGACGTTTGAAAACTTATCAATCTCTGAAACTCTTACTGGGAACAGTGTTCATCTGCAAACATGAAATGTTCTGGTAAAAACATGCAAGTCACTTCTTGAACATTACGCACATAGAGCTATAAATAGGTCGAATGGGAAAGAATTCCAAATGGCACTAATGACGACGGAAAGAACAAATGATATCGAATATTATAAAAAAGGCCCAAACAAATCGACCCCACAAACAGGCAAACCGGTACATACAAAGTAGCAAAATAACAAAACTAAGAGCTATAAAAAATTCGGAAGCATGTTCGTTTTGAAACAACTTTGCCTTGAATCAAAGATCCGTGTCAGCCGGTGCGAAACCAAGTGAATCTTTTATTTGCAAGTGGCTATTTTATTAGTAAGACGGAGTATAAAGTACTGTATGCAGCTAGTGATATACTGATGTGTAGGCGTTTATACATACATATATATATATATATATATATATATATATATATATATATATATATAGTAGCATTACCCCCCTCAAAATGGGAACATGTAATAAGTCAGATACAAAAACAGTGGCTAAACATTGAGCTAAAACCATGGATTTCTGACTGAAGTCGGGGTATCGTCCCATCTGAAGGAGGTCACCTATATGGTACACACACACACACACGCGCACGCGCGCGCACACACACACGCACGCACACACACACACACACACACACACACACACACACACACACACACACACATATATATATATATATATATATATATATATATATATATATATAAAAGTAGAAAAGAAAAGAAAAGGTAATGGAAAAGTCATAATATAGGCTTCGGAAAAGTCATAAGAAAATTAAACATTATTTAATTTATAGTACTAAAATAGGTAATATTTCATCAAAATAAGTAGTTTTTTAATTTATTTGAATTATAGTAATAAAATATGTTGCGTCTATCTTCCAAATTAGGAAGGCCACCCAACTTTGAAAATGTATGAATGTGTGTGTGTGTGTGAATTTGTTTGTATATGTATGAGTATATTCATTCATTCATTTCTTGCAGCTCGCTGCCACGCCATTCTCAGATGGGTAGGGGCCTTTGTTAGTATAGAGATCGGTTCTCCCCTAGGAGGGTTAACGGGATCGCTATTGGAGGCTCCCCACATGATCCCCACTGCTCAGGGCACTTGCTACGTAGTGACCAGGCTCAACGTTTCTCAACTCAACTTCGGTGATTGTGTCGAAAGCGATTTGGTCGTTTTGTTTGCTTGTATGTATGTATGTATGTATGTATGTATGTATGTATGTATGTATGTATGTATGTATGTATGTATGTATTACTTGCGCATATATCTGTTTGTTATTTTTGCATGTGTATACGTACGTGAACGTGAGAGCAGTTTTTTGTGGCTGAATTTAAAGGAATAGATATATATTTAATTTGTCTAACCTTGCTCATTCGTTTGATCCCAAATCAGATGACAAAAGTGACATTTACAGCCCATTTCCTTCTCCTGTTTCCAAAATTACATTTCTTTCTCTTTCTTTCTATCGTCCCCCTTCGATCTGAGATTAAATTAGCGTCCCATCCCCACTGAGCCCTGATTCTTCAACCTGAACTCGATATCTCTATCGCAAAATATCCAGCTTGAATCATTACAGATAAACATATAACAGTTATTGTTATCTCTTTAGGATACTTGCCAATCTCATTCTTTTCAAATACCCATTTAAAAGCATTACTTTATTTTGATATTTAGCCTTTTCTGATCTCCGCTGCCTTATGATCCCGGGATAGAACAGGTAGGTCAGAGGTTTTAGCACCCTATTTTTTCCTTGCTGGCTGTTGATAGGAGGAGGACAGTTTTATGGCCGTTTGATTTAACCGTGGTATCCCCCAACGTTTGGACAACGGACGGCCGCTTGGTCCTGAACGCAGAGAAACATTACCATATTTGATAAATGTATTTTATATTTGTCAAAAGGAAAACTCACTCATCCGTACGTGTCGGTCTCTTCACAGATGTTTTGTGAAATATCCAATGAAAAACCTAACGAATAAATAAATATGTCCTCGGTATAGTGTTGGACGTATTTTAGCAATCAAGCTTTATTTCTCCATAAAGTTAATTAAGGATATTTCGTGTATATATGAATCATATATACAATGATGTAATACACATTAACAAATTTAAACAAACCAACTAAGGTAAAAGCTAACATTCACACACAAACATATATAGACAAATATGATTAAAATTGTGACATACGTACGCACACACAGATACTTCAATGTATGCGCATACATTTTTCATAGTAATATATATATATATATATATATATATATATATATATATATATATATATATATATATATATATATACCGAAAAGTTTAAAACTACGTACTTTAATAAAAATTATTGCATGCATGTATTTGTAAATATATTTACCAGTTTTTTGTAACAGAATGTGTATTTAACAATAGAAAAAGTTAAAGATTTTGTTCATGCCTGAAATATATCGTATGTGGCTCTCTCATAGTCGGATTAAGGGGTTACTTTGTGGCCTGAAGCCAGGGACGCCCATATTTAGGGGGCCCCACAACATAAGTTAACAGAAAAAATTGTTTGTGAATAATTCACACGCAAACGATTTTTGGAAACTCCTTAAATATTGGGTGTGAAGATACAAGCACAGATTTCTCTACTTTTATACGACTGAGAGTGACTGTTTCCAATCCTCCTTCTCACCAATGGCACTGGTATAACTATAATAAGATTGGTATTTTGCGTCTTTCATGCATTTATCATAATAATCCCAGTGTCATTGGTGAGGAGAGAGCTCCCTTAAAATTCTTTTTGCAAGCCGTATAAAAGCAGAGAAATCTATGTTTGAAAACTTACTTAACGCTGAACAAATTAGTGCTCCATGAGCGTTTGCACTGGAGAGTTTTCAGTGCAGAACAGAAACAGATTTTAGATTTTCATAAAAAAAAAAACAACTAATAGATTTAGAAAAATAAAATGTTTACCATCTATTTATTTATGGTTAACATCCATGATGATAAGGGGATTTTAAATGTAAAATTTATGGGAGTATTTTGTCGAGTCAAAATGCCCAATGTGTTTAAATCTTAAGCAACGAAATTACTGGATTCAGCATTGCGCATCTTCATGTCAACATGAAGATGTTAGCTTCGAGGAATCGATGGTGTAATTGAAGAAAGTAACAACGCCGATGTTGTACTTAAGCATTATTTATACGTGTTAATGTACGAACAGGGGAACAATTTTAACAGAACTAGTTATGCTAATTGTATTTAGTGTTACGCAAACATAATGGAAGAATATTCAAGTGATATCGGAGATCATTTTCCTTCTGAATTCGACCAATTTTCAGAGATCCTCGAGGCTATCAGTGGACAGGAACAGAAGCAGAACGCTCAACAAAAACGCGGAGCTGAAAATTCTATCGAGTGAGTCCAAGTCCACACAGAGCTTTCCAAATGTCTACATCGTAGTGTACATCTATCCCTCTATAATGACATTGAACTGCTGCAGCGAGCGATCATAAAAAAGGTTGGATAGAAAATGAAGTTAGACGTAGCATGGGACAACAGACTCAGTTTGTTCTCTCTGATGAGTATTGAAAATGAAATTGTAAGATCACTGAGCTCCACTGACTAGATCGATGACTTTGCAACCAGAAAAGTTCGATGTAATTCAGCATAATTACTATTCTATTCAATAGGATGTCTTGTTTATTCATACTAATGATCATTTTAATGGGAGGCCCCCCAGTTTGAATCACGGTCAGGGGACCCATACAATCTTTATCCAGCAAGTAAATTTGGCCACCTCCAAGATATACACAAATATAGCACTTGGATAAAGGAAATTTGACAAATACATGCCTGTACTGATTACCAAAAGATAATAAGATTCTGGAGTATAAAACTATCAAGCGGATAAGGCTCGTCAGACTTGGCAATCAGCATTTCAAGTCTTTACTTATTATTGATTCGAACATCAAGTAGAGCTTCTACGGCCAAACTCAATACTCCCCGAGAAAATAATACACTTATTCAATACATTTTATATTTGATGCTCTTTACTAATACACTTTATCAATTTTAGCTTCATACAACGCAAGGTTAAACGTGGGAAAATAAGAAGTGGAAAGGGACTACCTATCTTGAAAATCAGCATTTAAAATCCTGGCTTTTACTTGGGTTTGACCTCCGACCTGTAGCACGAGTGCGAAATGCACAATAATAGCAGCAACGATGAAAAGTTAGCATAATCTGTTACAAGGCCATGAGCGTGGAGTATTCAGGGAGTATCAAACTCACTATTGTAGCAATGGTCTGTGAGAGGTCACCTAGATTGAAACGTTAATTATCTTATGAGTAAAAATGTATGCATACCCTAAAATACTCTTGTTCGGTCCCCCAAAATGATACTTTAAATTTCATGATAAAGTTTACTATCAATTTAGTCAGATTGTTGATCCGTACCTGAAAAGTCTCGATTCCAGTCTCTCCGGGACGCAGGCCTGGGAATGGTTATGAGGAAGACAGGTGGTTGGTCCTCTCCGTACATCGCTGATGTCAGAGAGGAGGATGAAGACCGATTCAGCTTGGCACCAATGTCGTTGCTGAAGTTGTCAGAACGATGCTGAAGACAATATTGGACTGCCTTGCAGGCACCAGCTCTCGGTTTTCGAATTTAGAGTTTTCCTTTTCCTAAATCGGTTGTCTTCCAAGGCTAGATAGACCAGCCTGTCCAACTATTTACCCATAGAATGAGATTCATGCCTTTCTCAAGCGTATCAGCATGAAATGAACATAAGTTTTCTCAGCCGGAGATTGAACCTGGTTCGTCGAGTCCATTCTCCGTGCCATTAACTGTTTGGACACTCTGTTCCTCCTCGACTCAGTAGTTGGAAAATAGTCGAGGGTCAAGTATCTACGTCTTAAACAAACCTTTTATGCCGACTAAGTTTCCTGAATAAGTTTTACGATAATCGACGATTAAAATATACAGAATTGTTCGTACCCTCACGAGACTCGCTCATTTACACACATACAAATGAATCTATTAATGCATGAATAAGCAAAAGGCATTTTCTAATTTTGTTTCTGTTGGTATTCCCATCATTTTTTAAATCCAAGATTGCAAATTTCGCCACCCAGAGGCGTAGCCAAGTATTGCAGAGGAGGACATTTCTGAAAGAGGTATTAGAGTAACAGTAATAATACCTAAAGATTTTATATTACAGCTTAACAAAAATCACATATCAAATGCAATAAGTATCCACACATACACCTACCAACCTATATATAAATATATATATATATATATATATATATATATATATATATATATATATATATATATATATATATATACATACATATATATAATTATAGATTGTGTTATATAATATTGAAACTTTATTTGAAATGATCTCTCGTCATTATATCGTTAATGTATCATTTGGCCGAAACAATGTAACTAGAATGAACAAATAAAGAAAATGGGACTGATGCAGGAATCGAAACTGTAACTGACTGGGTAGCCCTCTCAACGTAGCGTTGTTTCGATTCCTGCAGCAGTCTCATTTTCTTAATTTGTTTATTCTAGTTGCGTTATCTTTGCTAAATGATACATTCACCTTCAATAACGGGAGATCATTCAAATAGTTTTAATATAGTATAGTGCAATTTATAATCATTTTGTCGCATTATACATCCATTTTCTTAAAAACATACATGTGTGTGTGTGTGTGTGTGTTTTGTAGATATAAGATAATCTGACAAAATGGTGGGAGTAATTAGTGGAAATGAAAGGTTTGAGTACACGTGTGTTGCAGCTCAAGGATTTTTATTATCATAGATGCATTTCGCCGAACTTTCCATCCACACATCCTTGGAGACAAAACTTGTCACCTTCGTCCATATCACCCCTGCAGTGATAAAAACAACCATGTCGAGTTTGATTACACCCAGGATAACTCCTCCCCCTTTTTTCTCCTCCCACAACCAACATCAGAAATGTTCTGTACCCCCTTTTCGCCAGTTTGGTACTACATCTAGACAAGTGAACAACTGTATTTTTGCTACAGTTTTAATCTGCATGGTTAAGTGCTTCTTTGAAAACAGCAACGAAAGTTCGACGAAATGCATCAAGCCTATCTTTATGATAATAAAGATTTCTGAGATGTGACACACTTGTTCTCAATTCTTTCACATCCACATTGACAAATTACTACCACTCTCTCACTGCTTTCATTTGTTCCATAATTGCCTTTTATATAACCAGAACCAACTCTAACACTAACCCTAAACACAACCGTAACTCTAACCCGAAACCATAACCCCTAACACAAGCCCTCAGTTATATCCTTCGAAGTTTAATTTGATGAAATATAGTTTTGAATAGTCAAGTGTAGGGCTTTCATTCGAAGATGAATTGTTGGAAAATGAATTTACCGATAAGGTTTTAAAAGTGGAAAACACTGTGAGAAAATCAAAAAATTTTTGAAGAAAAAATGCTTTTCTCAGGTCCCAACACCCAAGACAAACTTACTGCCGCGAAATTTATCGGAGAAATGTTTCGAATTTAACGTGGAAAATGTAAAGATTTTTTTTTCAATATTATTAGATGATTTATAGCAACCAATCGTAATAATTTTGACTACTATTCCCTCTCATCTTAATTCTTAGTTATTTTTTATCACAACCCAACTCAGACCGTCACTCTACGGCAGCGAGCAAATAGCATGGGTCCGGAGCTTACCCATTATTTCAGATCCACGCTGTTTGCTTGCGGCTGTAGATTACTGGCTCAAGGTGATTTACGATAAAAACAACAAAAGAATTAAGATGAATATGATAAGTCCAAATTAATCAAATATTTGTTTACAACCCTTCACCTTATGATACTATTAAACAATTAAGGCTCAACTCCTACTTCTATTCCGATTAGAGATGTTTACCGTAATGTTGTAATGTATATGTAATAAATTAATTCGTAGGTAAGTAAGAGAGTCACCTTCAAATCATGGTACGGAAATGTTAATTCTATACATTTGGTTTAACGTGACATGATAGATAAATAGTGAAGAGTTTACTCCCCTAAATTTGCTGAAGATTGTTCTCGTTGATCTTGCTACTTGAACAAAAAGAGTCAATTCCAACTTGAGCCAGAGTATGACCAAAAATTGTCTTCTTTAGGATGTTTTGCATAAACTTTACTGAACGATGATAAAAAAAAATGAATGAATACGTTAATGCTTGTCCCGAGGAACGCGTTTCGTCAGATGACGTCAAAGTTGTTTTGAAAGAAGTCGTTGGTGACCGTTACTTGAGAAATGGCGTAGTTTCTATAATGTTTTACGTTCGGAGCCTTCCTCTATTAATTCTGTGCACTTGCCTGTCTGCCTTTCAGCCGCCGGATTTTTATAATACTGAGAACAGGCTGGAGGTGCCAGACAGAAAAAACTTGCCACAGAAAGCTGAGAAAATAACGCCCAGTATAAACTATACCAATTCAAGTAATAATGGCAGGGATGCTAAGAAGGCTAGAAGCACACTGACAAGAAGAAAACGATTCGGTGAGACTGAAAAGAAGACTATATTATTTGTTAGTCTATGTTTTCGTAATTGTTGATTTGATAAGCTTATATATGATCTTTTGCTATGTGTTCTTTACAACGAGAAGGGACTAGAATGTAATGAACATACTGTAGAAGTAAATAGAAGTAGATTAAGTAGAAGAAAATTTTTTAGCAATAGAGTTGTAGTTCTATGGAATAGTTTATGAGAATACGTGGTTCGATCACCAGATATTTTTAAGGTGAATTATGATAATTATTACAAAACTATAAATGCTCATGGTTTTAATAATGTGTAAATAAGATTTGTGATGATATGATCCCGTATAGACATTCTGTATACTCTTTTCATCCTAAATATGTATAACACTGGATTTTTAGGGGTGTACAATAACTCAATCGACTCCCCACATACATTTATTGAGGTATATTAAAATCATTCTCGTTTTTAATCATCTCGAGAGCTGCTATATTTTCTAAGCTTTTCTGCAAGTTTTTGAGTGTTGGTGGTCGGGTTCTCTTTTACCCTCTATAAATCCTCATTATTGACAACAGATGGTTGTCCACCTCTGAGCTTTATTTCAAGAGACAAGTCACTGCCCTTAAAACGTTTAAACCAATTTTAGGTAATGCGGTTAGATATTGTTTCATTTCCTTGCAATTGACAAATTCTACAAGCAGCTTCAGCTGCATTGAGGCCCAGTTTAAAGTGATGCCCCCCACCAGTTTGCCAGAATCCCAATACTTGTATCAGCCATTATAATATCTGAAACAAAAAGTACTCATCCATCAGATGGATATTGAGTCTGTAAAACAAAGCGAAATTTATCTTCGCTGTCAATTCGATTAGAGCAATGTATCATTTATGTCAATTTCTTTTCATCAGGTCACTGTTGGCGATTACCTCGTTTTAATTGTCCTTTCGCCACCGTGGAGGCCATCTGTTCGTAGGCTTCGTGAGGAATGAACGAACATACACTGCACGTGGTCTCTCGGTGGCTACTCGCGCTCCGATTAAGAGCAGTTCCCTCTAAGCTGCTGAAGACGAGAAAAGGGTTAAAAATGAAACTGATCGGCCTAATAAGCAATTGTCAAATCACTTTTGCATTAAGCTATATTATTCGATAGTTGGTTTATGAATAGATTATAATGTGTACAAATTGGTACAATAATTCCGTCACGATGCTGTTCACCAAAAAAATCATACTTGCTAATGAATAGTAAGGCAAATTCAAAGCACCGAATGAATCATTTCTTTTCTTATGCACTTTTTGTTATAAGTAACTTATCTTCGTTTCAAAAACTCTTGACAAAAAAATGGATGATCGTCTCAAAATATTCTCTCTGCACTCCACTTCTTCAGTGGTTCAGAGGCATTTTTGTCCTGTGCAAGACATGAGAAAATCAGAGGGAACATTGGTGATAGGTAGTAAATTACTTTTTTCCGATTCAAGAAAAAATAAAGAGAATAACGATCGCAACTTTTCTGTCGTTTCATATTTTGTTTATTATTTCTTTATTTACGCCGGTGAGATTTTCCACTCCAGAAGTCGGAGTTGGATGTTTCCTCAGATTTGAGCGACTGGTTTATCAATGATGTATTGCCCGCTGCTGGAGTCCTCTTCAAAGAATACTGATACGTCAGAAAGATAATTAAGTATGGCAGAAAGGAAAATATACAAAGAAAGAAGTATAAATTTCATCAATAACATTGGCTATGTACTCTGTTCAATTGGTAGAGATGAAAATTTGATATCTAATAAAAGGTTTTGAGCCAGCCATTTTCCTTATATCAGTGAAATTTACTTCACTGTAGTTTATTTCACCGAAATTCTTCTAATCCCAACCATATCATGAAAATCCATTTCTATGCGCAGCTCACCTGACGAGGCTCAAGCGAGGTGTCAAATTGGAAGAAGATGAATTCGAAGATGATGATGAAGAAGAAGAGAATATTATTGAGGGTAAGAACTACTTGTTGATTATGAAGGCATTATTCCATTTCTAGTAAAAAATGACGGCATTTCATATTTTTAGATAACAGAAAAGATTATGCAAGAGATGAAACTTTTCGCTCCTTCAGGTGTAATCTTTGATTAATTGATTTGGAATGTTACAGACAAAAAATATACAATTCCACATGGCCTATTATAGTAGATTCTTTAAGATAGATTTTAAAAAATGATTGTAGGGTTTTAATAGAAATTGCTCTCACTTATCAAATTTTTAAAAAAACTTTGTAAAAACATATCCTCAATAAAATCACAAATACAAAAGACCTAAATCAGATGATTTGATATAATTGTATTTTATGCATAACTTAAAAATAGTTTGAAAATAATGCTTTAGATGAGTTGCCCATGAAATTACCAGACTGTCAGGCATTTATTCAGTATAAGCGGACCCATAACATTTTATTCCATTCAGTTCTCTGGTGAGGCCGAATGATGCAGCTAGATACTTCTGTTCTGTCGGCTTTGCCTGGTGGATCAAGTGAGACCATCGACAAAAACATTAGAAATTCTGATATAATTTTAGTATAAAGAAAAACAGTACCATACACACACTATATATATATATATATATATATATATATATATATATATATATATATATATATATATATATATATATACTAGCATAATACCTGCCAAAATAGCGGGATTATTTACATGTGGATCGGCACTTGTACTCAAGAACAGGATATCTGTGCGGTGTAACAAGGATCAAGGTATTTGCCCTCCTCCATTCCTGTCTAGAATCAGAGTGTTGCATCTGCGGGCTCATTGAAAAGTGTAAGACTAATATATGTATATAGATACATATTGCATTTTATATACGTAGATGTATGCATGTGTATGTGTGTGTAAAAATGTCAAGGGGACGTATGGTACCTTCATAGTAAAGGAGAGATTTCGTTTTATCTGATAAACTTCTCCCTTTTTGACTCGTTAAGGGACTTTTCGTGTTGCTACTACAATATTCAGTGTCATATACGTACAGTCTTAAACATGAGTGTTTGTGTGTGTGTGTGTGTGTGTTTATGTATGTGTGTGTATTTATGTGCACGTGAGAGAGTTTGTGTGTATGTGTAATGAGAGGATCTTTTTGGCTTTTAATCAATTCAAATCTGTACGTAGATATTTTCAAAGTGACAGAACAACCGTTCTGTCTATGTTTCATATGCGAGTTGCTCAATCCATTCTCTCAAGAGGACCAAGGCGTATGTACTGAACAAATATGAGTCGCGAGTAATTACTTGGATGAGGCACTCAGTCGACTTTCAGAGTAAATTTCCAACAGAAACTTTTACACACCGTAAATCTGCAATATGTTTTCACCAGTTGCTCGGGAAAACGGTATTTTGGTTAGTACGGCAGTTTTAAATGTATCAGTTTTAGGGCCTTAATTAGTCATAATCGGATTATTTTCAGGAAAAGAGTAATTAGTTTAAATTTTCCTGGAATTCGTCTCTTTACAATGTAAACACTTTTCAGTTCTGCTCTACATTCATTAAGGTGTCATGAAATTTTAAAAACAGGGGGTTCTTATTAAAAGGAAAAAAAAAATCCACTAATATTTTTTCACAAAGTAACGTTTTCATAGATAAATGCAGTAATCAGTTGAATAAATAACTAAAGTTTTATTGAATGTCATTGTTTAGTTAGGTTCTAGCAGATTTTTAAAAATCGAGAGTATATTTGGCACTGGCAATTTCCCAATCGATTTTGTACGTATAGTTTCTTCTCTGTGCAGAGCCATATTTACATTGCAAGGACAACAAGTGTAAGAACGGCGGCAGTTGTTTCCAAAGAGGCCAGGAATTTTGGTGTGTTTGCGGTAAAAACTTCGCCGGAAAATGGTGTGAGCTGAAAAGAGGTAAACAGTAGGCAACTATTTTCATATAATAATAATATAAATTAGTTACCCTAGTTCTAAATGCAGCAGTATCTTTGAATTTACAGAGTGGTGCAAGATGAGATGAACAATTCTCATTCTCTGTAAACTTTGGACCATCCAATTGGAATTACAGACTGAGAAACAGAAACAAACAGAAAAAGAATATCATCATCGTCATCATCACCGGTCTTTTAACGCCCGTCGTTGGACATTCACCTTCCCCAGGGTTCACCACACCTCATTATCGAGGGCATCACGGAGCTAATACTTTCTAAATTTGTCTAGCTCGTCTCTCCATCTTATATTCTGCCAACCTCGGTTGCGAATGTGTTCTTTTGGTATCCATGTTGTGAGTCGTGATGTCCATCGGTTGTCTGCCATTCTTGCAGCATGATCAGTCCATTGCCATTTGAGTTTTCTAATGGATTCTATGATGCCCCAGACTCCTGTTTTTCCCCCTGATATATTGTGCTGTCTTGGGATCTCTCCCTGTGAGATTGAGCATGATTCTTTCATGAGCATGCTGTATGTTTCTCAGTTTGCGGGTCTGTCCCTTATTTAGGTTCCAAGTTTCAGATCCTTAGGTATCTATTGAGAGGATGCATTGATTGTATTCCTTCTTTTCAGGACTAATGGGATCTTCTTGTTTTTCGAAGGTTGGGTTTGCTCTGCCAAAGGCTTGCCATCCTAGAGTAATTATTCGCCCCTTTATCAGGCTGCATAAAAACTCAGGACCCTCACAGCTAAAACAAGAGGTAAGACAAGGTGATACCTTAACTCTTCACAGCCTACCTTGAGATGATCTTCGGAAACCTAGACTCGGAAAATGAATATAAATAGACAGCGAATATCTAAGCAATCTCAGATTTGCGGAAGACATTGCCCTTTTTGCAGAGAACCTACATGACCTCCGACTAAATGAAGAAAGTAAAACCGTCGGCCTACACATGAACTTCAGCAGAACAAAGGCCATGTATAATAATCACGTCGGAAATGTAAACACAACAATCAGAATCAAAAACGCAGAACTGGAGAAAGTAGACCAATACACCATCCTAGGACAACGAATCCTCATGAAATTCCCCAAAGAATACCAATAACTTTAAATAACAGTCTATTGGTTACAGTGAAAATATTCCGTCATTCGCAATTGAGCCATAGAACAACAATGACTGAAATTCGACTGATCTGTTGTCAATGGATTAATCCCTGTGAAAAAAAATTCATGGATATGTATGAGAGATTTTATTTTATCATTTAAAAAAAAAACTTGTTTCAGTGGAGGAGTCGTTTGTTTCAAATGGTGGGGAGTAGATATTTTCATCAGCTCAATTATTACCTTTAAGTGGAAAAGTCCATTGTAACGGACAGTTGTACAGAAGAAATGTTGCTGTACATTATATAGGTAGATTTCCACTAGCATTTTTGTTCATCTTAATTTTTAGTTCTTTCTCTCATCGCAACTTACTCAAGCCATCAATCAGCTGCAGTGAGTAAATAACACCGATTGGAAATAAAAGATAATCATTTGATAGGATTCGAACTCACATTCCTTTTGACTGAAAAAAGCCTGGTTCAACGAACCAGTTGTTCTAACCGACCAAGCTATAAAAACTCTGCTTTTGGCAGAAGATCAAATATAATCTTTAAGCCCATTCCTCATTCTCCCACAATATCACTGGTGCCAATGTGACATGCACAACTATTCAGTCACTACTGTAGGCGTATATATTATGCTTTAGAGATAGAACCATTGCTGATTTTTATTGAGTATATATCAATACGGTAGCGTACTTTTCAGATAATAGAGTGTCTTTACAAGGCGTCACACTCTTAGGTAATGGTTAGCGAACTAGTCGAGCAGACAATCACCAAGTAGTGAGTTCTATTTCAACTGAGTGTCCCCGTCCACTCGCGACTATGTAATATGCTAAGCTTAACTCAATACTGGGTCGGCCTCACGAGCTGCGTGGCCAAATTTGGAATATTTTTGCCTTGCTCCAAGCTCACAGGCAAAGTTTATAGAATCTCATTATATAATGTACATATATAAAGTTAATCATAAACTTTACATCTCTATGGTAGAATGGAAAGCACTTGAATTTTCAGAGAAATTAATTTTTTGCTGTCAATTAACATTTTATTTAGTTGAATTACTGCACTAAAGCTCAGATTATAACCATTATAAACAAAAACCTTTGACTTTTTAAGAATTCTGAGGAAAATTAAAATTGTTACTGTTCTCAATGAAACCTGCAATTTGGTATTTGCAATGTTTTGTGTGTATTTGACAAAACCACAGAAAATTACCCCCCACCCCCGTTGATGCGAGGCATGATTGATCCAAGTAGCTTGAAGCTGACCCTGACTTGGCACATAGCTATGAACAGTCTAAATAGTTCCCAGTTCGCTTTTAAGATATTTTCAAGTAACTTTCATTCGCAAAAATGTTTAAAATGTCTTCCTCTTACCATAGTTCGTATTGTAGTTTCTTTTAAAGCAGAGTTGAGCAACATTCGACGTTCTCTGCTTGCATTTTCATTTTCTTTTTTTAAGAATAATTGAACAATAAGAGCATTTTTTACATTCACTAAAACGGATTCAAGTAGAGAAGTAAACGTGTTGCTCTTGCACTAAAAACTGAATTTATGGTAAAGTATCTTAACAATCTTGCAGTTAGAATCGTATCCCATGCGTTTTAATCATTGAAATAAAAAATTTAATGCATGTAGCTTTTAAACAAAATTTGGTTCTTATTGGAATAAGTGTTGGAAACCATTATCATTAATCTGACTATTATTTTCCTTTATCTCAGTTTTTTAGTTAATTCCTATCACAAGAGCAACTGGGCGTTTACCAGGCTTCACTGAGTAAAGGAAACGGGAAACCGAGTCTGACCAGAAGCTAGTTCTTTATTTTAGAGCTGTACTGTAGACTGACGACCAGAGTTTAGTAGTGGTAATAGGCTACTAAAAAATTAAGATTATAGAAAATAATAGTCAATAATAATGATCTTTTATCTAACAAGAAAAGAAGAGAAATCATAATTCATCACACACTAGCCCACCCTGACGAGAGTAAGAAAAATTGGACCATAATTAGGGTTTTTGGCGCACCAGGCAAGCTGAACTTCGGTGTCTTATTGCAGGCATTCGATCTCACTAAACTAGATAAGCCTGGTTGAGCATGTTCTCGATCATGAGAATTCTCTTTGTCAATGTTTCACAAAAAAGAGAAAGCATTTAGCTCTCAGATATTCCTGAAGTCTGGCTTCACATAACTGATTTTTTTTTATTTCGACATTTTTTAAAATTTATTCATTCTCCTAGTTTTCCATCTATATTCAAAGAATCTTACTTGTACTAGGCGACCTGGTGACTGCCTTTATTACTGACACACAGGACAGTCCTTGAGTGTAAATGCCTGTTTCAAGGCCCAGAACTGTGATGAATTTTGTGATTTTTCTTTTTGTCAGCAGATTTCTTACGTGCAAATGCCCTTCCAGTGTGTCTATTTCATTTTTAACGTCTGATTCTCATCTTTTCTAGAACCTTCCATTGAGGGTGCAGGCTGCGACAAATCCATGCAGAACCGGTTGGCTATTGCATTGGGTGTAGTAATTTTGATATTTTTCTTCTTCGTGCTAATTCTGATCTACTGGTGTCGGCGTAGGGTACCTCGATGGTAAGTGAATGGATTCTCTTTTTTACCTAAACCTTCCCTCTTTAGCTTCCATCGCTTAGTTCATTCTCTAAGAGCCGTCAATACAATATTAAATGTTCATATACACATATATACCAGCAAAGTATCGGTAAAAAAAATGAAGGTATTATTTACGTGTGGACCAGCATTTCTGATCAGAGTATATGTGCACTAGGCCAAGGATCAAAATTTCACTCCCTGGCCATCTGGCATATATATATATATATATATATATATATATATATATATATATATATATATATAGAGAGAGAGAGAGAGAGAGAGAGAGAGAGAGAGGGAGAGAGAGTATTTCTTATAAATATTTGAACAAACTGACATTTTGCCTCTAATCGCTTTGTTTTGTGAGTTAAAAACAGGGAAATTGCACACGAAGAACCAAACACTAAAAATTATAAAAAGATATTCGTCTTAAAGAAATCTTCATTTTTTAGAATAATGATTGTAGAAAAAATTGGTATATTACGTGGGGCCGATGATCCTGGCTAAAAAATGGCTTCTGGTAGCCTCGATGACTTTTACAGGACACCAAAGGTCAGCGCCACCTATCCTATGTTAATTGCACAACACACACACACACACACACACTTATGAGTGTATACAAATTCATGAGTACACAAATCCGTGAAGGCTGGGACCGTTTTGTATTGGAAGGAAGCTCCAGTTCTCAGAGGTTGTGCTGTCTTTACTTTCCGGGCCAAAGACGGAAAGAAGATCATTATGGTGGAGCTGACTGTACAATAATCCGAAGGCTGTGAGTAGGCTGTAGAAAGGAAAACCAGCAACTACCAGCAGCTGGTCAATAATTGTTAAGACTAAGGATGGCACTAGTAGTTTTTCCCCGTGGTCGAGTGTTGTCGGCGTTTCTCTGCACTGACTGTATGGAATTTGCTATCCCGGGTGGGGGGAAGAAGAAAAGTTGTTCATTGATTGGGAGAGACAGCTGAGAGATCCTCTCGTTGGTTGTTACATGAAAAGCAGAATATGTGCTTGAAATCAGAAGGAGTGGGGCAGTGAAGTGGCCACTACTGTTGACCCACCAACGAGAGAATGTAATTTAGGGTTAGAATACTTGGTGAAGGTTGGATACCACCTGAAGATCTCTTCTCCTGCTGTCCCCACTTGAAGACCTTCTTCTCCACCGTCCACAAACAAACTAGTTGGAATTCACATCGTGCAGATGTAGATAAATCTAATTTTTATACACACACACACACACACACACACACACACACACACACACACACACACACACACACACACAGTGAGCGTGAAGTTTTGTTTTCTTTTTGGGAAAATTGCCTATGAAACTGTTGTGATATTTTGAGACGCTTTTAAGGAAGAAGCTCTTGTCGAATACAAGTGTACGAGTGGTATCTGCGTTTCCAATGTAATGAAATGTCATTATGATCTGATCGACCTTTGATGAACAGAAAGGAGGAAAATCTCGATCATGCAATCAATAAAGATCGTTGTCTGACCATCGGTGAAATATCTTGGGCGACTGGTTTGTTCAGGGGTCAATTCCTGCGAATGTTCACAGAATATTTAAAAATCAAGCGCGTTTCCACAAAATTCATGCTTTGTTTATTCGCAGAGGATAAACAAAAAAATGGAGCATGTTCGAAATGACTCACAGTTCCTTTGTGACCGGCGGTGAGTCTATAATTTCTGTTATCCTTAAGTGCGCCATCGTAGATTGGTAACGTTATTATTTGATGCAAGAAGGTGATGAAGTTAGTCCGTTATCTTCACAAGATACCTGCATGGGCGCCTGCTGTCACTTTTCCAGGAATAAGTAGATATTTCGGGGTAGGGGCAAAGAAATATACTAGGTTTATATCTTAATGACAACTCTCTTACCACTGAATAATAATAATAGTCTTTTTAGATAGGAACATTAAGTTCAGCTTGCATAAAACAATTGTACTGTACCATTATCATTTTACTTATTTATTTGCTATAAGATTCCAACTTTCAACCCCCCTCCCAATGAGGATCCGGTGGATACCCATGGATACCTCTCATAATTTTGTTCGCATCCAGTCATTTAAGAGATTATGCCTGGGTACCTTCGATGGATTCAATACGTCAATAAGCAATATGGATTACAGTAGCTCAGTAAATTATCAAATCTATCATATGAAAAAACATCGTGTTTTTCAACTGATTACATAGAAAATAGTTTATGTTACCTAATATACATACTTTATACTAAAACTGAAAATGCAAGTACGTTCGCATAACTGGCACAGTAGTCTAATTAGGCCAAATCGCACTATTTTCGTTGTACATATTTTAACTGGAATCTGCTGAATATACAAGGGTGGATCAATAAATCAATACTCTAACACGTAAGTCTAAGCTGAATTTTGATCCGAAATGTTCTCTGAACAATGTCCAATCTCCGTGATTAATATTCCTTACTTAATGAAGTGCATTGACAAGGAAGGAGATTATGTTAAAAAAAGTATTCTTTGTGTAAAATAAAGGCTTTATTTTTCGTTGGACTTCGGACTTATTGATGTACCTACGTGTGTCTATATGTGTTTGTCGATTTGGGCATATAATCATTCAAAATCAAAGAGAATAATAGATTTTCTAGGATTCACACTTTAAATATTAATTTCTATTATTTGTAAGTACTTGAGTACTGAATGGATTCATGTTTGTGTGTAAGTTCAAAGCTTGCTGTAGACAAAACATATTATTGTATTTCGGTATTCTTAATTTTTACAAAGTTCGCCTTTGACTATGCAAGCGTAAAGGAACTTCTCTTTCAATACTCTCTTCCAAGCACTTGCTCTTTTGACACTGTTTAACAAGCTTTCATTCGCGAATAACCCCCAACCCTACCCGAACAATCTATTCATGGAAATTTCTTTAGGTTAACTCTACTCAATCATGAAAAAGATGATGATTAGTGGAGGTTAACACTTCCAAAAAGTTAATGACAAAAGTTAAAAAGAAATCGACCTGTTCGTCAACTTTCGCTCGTCCAACTACAGCAAGTTCTCGTTGCAACGGCACCGGTTCTATCTGGACTATTCAATGACACACGCGTTCTAACGGCATTATTTGATAACACGCATTTTAACGGCACGTTTGTTTTTATATTCTTGCAAGTTTGAAGATACGAATAAATCGGCGCATTGTTCTGAAAACAAAAATTAATGAAACCTTGAAAGATGCTACCCTTTATATTTATCTTTCTATCCCTCTTTCCTGCCCGAGGTATTTTCCCAAAATTTACCAACACCATCAACATGCAATTAATTAAAATCCCCCATGTGTACAGTTAGCATAATCACTTTTTGAATTATACATTTTATTAGCAGACTCAGGACACATGTATTAGATTCTGAAAGAGTAATAAAAAGTCATTTTTGTCACGATTTTTGGATGCTAATTATTATTAAACTTTACAAGAAATTCACTCGTTATCACGGTACATCTATTATAGTGTCACTCTAGAAACCCTGAAAGTGCCGTTATAACAGGAGTCCGCATCTATTGGAAGAATGATGGATAATATCGGGCGCCCGCCATAGAGCAATAACTTGGAAATTTGTCTTACCAAACAGTCAGCTTAGTTAGTCATTCTGATCCTTTCCAGAATGCCCCATTACTGTAGCCTCGTGCCAGACTAAGCAAAGATTAATAGTTGCCTTGCTGCAGAGAAGTTGCCACGAATCTAGCATCGTAAACCATCACTATAACAAGTTCGAAACTCACTTGGAACTTCACACTTGTAGCTTTGTACTATAGTCTCTCTTTATATATATACATATATATATATATACACACACACACACACACACACATATATATATATATATATATATACATATATATATATATATATATATATATGTATATATAGATAGATAGATAGATAGATAGATATGTATATGTATGTGTGTGTATACATATATATGTGTGAGCGTGTGTGTGTGTGCGTGCGCTCGAGCGTAATATTTTAAGAATGCGTTGGTATATGTAGCTAGCATGCATTGTGTTTGCATATATACGAGTGCGCATCAACTGATCCGTTACCCGACACAGTTATATCATGTATAGCTGAATTTGGATCTGATATTATCCCTGCATAATGTTCGATTTATGTGATTAATGAAAGAGTTTGAATACAGTGAATTAACAACGTTGAAAAAATTGTGCTAGATAAATTAATTTTCATCATAGGGCTACCGGCTTATTGATTTACCTGCAAATGGATGTGTGCATATATATATATATATATATATATATATATATATATATACGCACACACACACACACATATATATATATATACATATATACACACACACACACACACACACATATATATATATATATATATATATATATATATATATATATATATATATATATATATATATATATATTTATATACATTGAGTAGCTGTAAATCAACACAAAATGTTTGTAAACTATATACACGTTATTTATAAATCTATACAGGCTGTTTTCAGACCTTGTGAGTGCGTTGATTTAATTTCCTTTCTATATTTTAAAGTAATAGAATTTGGTTTAAATAGTATATCATGTTCTAAAATAATAAATTTTAAAGACATATTCCAGCTAAAAATGGCTCAGAACGTTGCTCCATTTACTGAGAATAACAGTTACATAACATCCGTTACATCTCCAGTAATTGAAAATGGAAGCAGGGGGAAGTAATTCTCCATTGTAACATTGAATGAGCGGATGATTAAAAACTAATATTCCTTGTATGGTATAAACGGACCAAAAAATTGAATTGCAACGTCAGGAACACCGATTAATGATATCCCCACCTCCCGAATACTAGTTTAACAATTAGGATCAATGGCCACAAAAAAAATCTTCAATGAAAGATACCAAAACGACACAACATTGCCCAAATACGTTGGTACTCTAAAAAATAAAACAACAAAAAACAAAATAAATCACCCAACAACAACATGCCAAAACAGCATCCAAAAGTGCCTAATATCATAAATGAAAATACTAACGAGATTACAAATATGTATGTGTGGGGATGTATTTGTACTTGAATGTATAAAATTTTTTCCAGGAAAAATGAAAAGGAAGAATGGGACCAACTATTGAAGGATCGCCTGGGTAAGTATATTCTGATTCACACAAACTCATTTCGTCATTCGAAATGCCACTGGTTAGATATCGATAGAAAAATCAAATGATTAAACCGAGTCTCTGTTTTTTAATGTAACTGTATAATAGGCGATGATGCTTAGAAAATAGGCGGATGGCGATTTCCAAGGAATAATTAGATTTGAGGATATTTGACTTTAAATAATAGTAATAAGTAATAGGGCTCCTTAAGAATCTTTGAGAAGCCAATTGCACATGCTAGAGGGACCTTTAGTGAGTCAAAATAATTTTGGTATACATTCCATATCAGTTGCAAAAATAAATTTAGCACTATTTTTCATAATGGCGGGTTTTCGCTGTGATGCCTTAGTCAGAATGTTTTTTTCTTTCTCATAATCACATATGGGCATATTGTACATGGTTGGAAAGGAAATCTCACACCGAATAAAGTTTGCAAAAGAATATGCCTCCTTGCAAGTAATTTTGAGCATTTTACAATCAAATGTTATAAGATCTTGTTTTAAAATGGAACATTTTTGTGGACAGATAGCTATGTTATAGAGGAGGTAATTGTAGATAGATCCACCATAAGATTGTATGGCATCTTTTGAGGTTTGTTGCCCACCCTTCCACAAAATTTAATTTAAATCTGTTTAGAGGTACTGGAGATATTATGTCGACTGACTGATCATTTTTAAAGATATTCTATGGTGGGGACAAATAGCTACAATTTAGGGTGGTAATCATGCATGGACTTGCTCCAAAATTGATAACTTTTTTCCTAATGTATTGTCCACTCTCCCCTTATATATATTTTGGTGAAATTCAATTGAATTCTTTCGGAGATATCGTGTAGGCATCTAGATAACTTTTGGAGATATATTTTGGTTGATCAGTATCATAATTTTGATTGATCTAATCCTGGCAGTTCTGTCTGTCCAATCAGTTTCATTAGTCTACTCAAAAATTCATACGGAACCTTATTACAGCGACAGGATAACTATGCTTGAAATGAATCAGTAAATTCTTTTGTAAAACCTGATATCATACAAATCAAAATATATTCAGGATTTTTTCACGGGAATAACTATTGAATTTATAAACAAAACTAAAAGGCTATAGAACAAAACAACGTTTCACTTTATTTTGCTGTTCTAAATTTTAGGATATATTTTCAATCCAAGCTGTTTTTTCACCTCTGCCAACAAGAGATATATGTATTCAGTCACGTCCGACTTCTGTTCTTTCTGTCTATCCACACAATATCTCTGCAAGTACTGAATGGATTTCGATGAAATGTGTAGGTTTGAGGTACGTAAAAGGTGGTTAGATTCTGAGATGATTCAAGGCAGTTTTCTTTGATTGAGAGATATTTTTCCGTTTTAAATACATTTATGTATACGCTCAAGGATGGACAATAGCTATGAAAGAACTGATCGTATTTTGAGACTTATCCATGCACCAACACTCCTTAAATCATAGTTATATGACCCTAGTACATAATATCACTAAATTTCGTGTCTGTCAACATGCTATTTCCAAAAGTTCTTGTTGAAATTCATTGAGATTTTGTAGAAGGGTAGAAAGTAGACTTTTAGTTTAAATTAATATTGTTCAAATTTGTAGGCGTATCCATTCAAAATTACTTCCTTTGATATTATTGTTGACAGAGGTATGCATTCTCTGCATGCTTTCTAGTTTTATTGGTAGTTGATGTTTTCTACTTTTCCATTAAAAAATTAAACTGATTTTAACTCCTCGGGGAATTATCTTTAAAAGCATGCAAAATCTGTTCACAGTGACAGCACGTTATTGAAATTCCACAATTCGAGGCATCCTTATTAGGGTATGAATTGGGGAGACTGGGGCTTGTTGGGTACAAGGGCAGGTTATATCACTTGCTTTAATTTTTGTTTCTACCACATGATGATGTTTGGAGCAGAAAAATTTCAGCGATTTTTTAAAAAAGTTTGAGTCATGTGTTGTGAGCACGAAGAGTTTTGCACGAAAAACTTTTTTTTCTCACCGGTAAGTAACTTCTTCACTTTGACAAACGAGTGCGTAGTTTATACTGTAATATGGAGTTAATGATGGCACAGTCAAACTTTATGAGAAAAGGCAATCAACACTATATTTACTACATTTCAAGCATCTTCAATCAGAACTTTTTCTTGGAATATAATGCAGTAAAAACATGTACTTGGGGCTGGTTGGTACATTGTTAGCAAACAGGTCTTCTGAGGTACACTGAGATCGTACAAAAAGCCTGAAAAATAACAAAACTAATTTCGAAAAAATCAAAAAGTATTCAGTGAAGAAAAAAAGGGGAAAAGGGTCCAGAGACAAAAAAATAAAAATAAAAAATCAATAACACTGATAAATCTATGTGGTCATTATATTCCTAAAATCTTTCTTTTTTACAAATACATTTTCTATTTCTGTTATTGATACTTCAGTCTGATTGAAATGAATTATTCCATAATAATAACAATATATTGATAACATATGTTCCTACTAGTAAGAGAACCAACTTGCCCAATCTGATTGTACCAACATTCCTCTACACTTCCTTTCGGATTCCTAAATGATAATATAATACACTTGACTAATGTTTTAGACTTAAACTATCCATCCAATGGGGTTCTCTCGTTCATTTTAACTTTTGATCATATTTCCGTTTTCATGAATTCATTTTCTAGGAAGTTACAGCCATGACGATATTGGACTCCATTAACTAACATAAAAAGGGCTCAAATTCAAATTAGGAAAGATTTATCTTAATCATTTTGAATGCAATAAAAGGCGTATTTTTCTGTATGGAATGTTTTCTACCATTTTTTTTCTCAGCTGTGCACATGTTTTCGCATGCGCACATTTTGAAACCAGCGCCCAAAGGAAATACATATGCACACAAAAAGTTAGTTACTCAAAGTAATGTATCAATTGATAATTTCACTCTTACTCATTATAAGCATAATAATGATGATACATCATAATTATACTAATTGAAAATAATCTCTTAGCTGAGTGTTTCTGTTGGTTTTTCAAATACCACATTTGTACTTCACTTACTTTCTGTACAAGTTTTTACAGCATGGCTATGATCATGTTTTGCAGATGATGTTCATGTTGTGAAGTTCATGACATTCCGTTTCAAAAGATAGCTTTATGAGTTTTTATCGGAAAAAATTGATTCACTATGTCGAATTCAAAATTCCTCGCTGATTATGAACTATGCTCCTTCCTCTTAAAGACTGAGAACCCTCAAACCAAAACTGCCAGCAAAAATGTCAACATAAGTTCCATCGTTTTTTTTTCTATCGATTCGTTAGCCAGGTTCTCAAATACAACACTTGAACATCACTAATTTCCTGTTCTAGTTTATAAAGCATTGTCAACATGGTTTTTTTCCCCAGTTTTTTAGTTGGTTTGGCTGGCTATGTATGTATGTATGTATGTATGTACCACGCGTACCGATCTCACCAATGGAGCGAACAGGCTGAAAATCTAAACATTTATTCTTTATGGAAAACTCATTTTAAAAAATATTCAAACCCCCTTCTAGGTTTTTAGTGGGCAGGTTCAATTTGCAATGCATGTTCATGCTAAATTGATACCTCAGTTTGTGTCCAGCAACATTCCCACTTTTAGTGATTACTAATACCCAGCGAAAGGCATGAGAAGTAACTTATTCATTGATCATCTTCTTTTCCAATTTTTTTGATCATTCCTGACACAGGATTTTGCTAAAAGATGATGGTCGAATGACAGCTTCTATTGAATGACTAACCAGACCTTCTTTCCCCTTTTTGTTTTAACAGAAGATGATTATAAGAGGAAGATGATGTCTGTACCAACCTTACCACCGCGACCTCCCCTTCCTTCTCCGAAATCACTGAGGCAAGTGTCCTCAAACGACAGCTCCCCTAAGTATATCAGCCTAACCGATGTCAGGAAATACCTGGACAACTCAAATGTGAAAGCAGAGAGCAAAAAGTCGCTAAAAGATATTGCGACTTCTTTGAATCGGGAATCGAAATCGAAGAAGAAAAGTTTGACCACCGACAATTTGCCGCATCGAGCGGAAAAAACACGCAAATTGCCCCGATCTAAATCGAATAACCCCAATGATCCCAGTCAAGCGACGCTATCCGGAGGGTATTACCTCAAAAACTGTCATACCCAAACAGAAATGACAAAGAAAACTGTTCATGATTCATACCACGACGCCGATCCGGAAAACATCGCAATAACTTCAAAGAAAGTCCAACGAGCATCCCTTGAGCGACATTCACCGAGGAATAGGCCTTTGCCGATGGATAGAAGATCGTCCAGCGTGAACCTTCGTGAATCCCTGGAACGACACGTGCTGGGGAGTAGGCCGTTGTCAATGGATAGCAGATCATCTAGCGAGAAAACAACCCGTTCTGAAAACATCCTGCTCTTTTCCGAGTGATCAGACGACCCCGAAGAACGTTTACTCGACGAAGGAAGAAACAGTTCGCAATACTAAAACATTGTGCATATCATCATCATCTGTTAGATTTATTTGTACTCTTCATTGAGAAATTCAACCCGTTTGATCACATTGAAAGAGCAAGAACAAGTGAAGGAATATCGGGTCTTCTACTGAATGGGAAAGGTTTTTTTACAACCTGTACTAATCTATAATCATATTTTTTGAATGAAAGATTTTTCATGCTTAATTTTTATTTGTTTTCATTCATTTGAGAAAAAAAGATTTTCTCACAGTATTTTTTCGATTTGATGTATTAGGGTGTATCAAGAGTATTTTCGTTTTTCACCTCTCGGGAGCTCCCGTATGTTTTTCATGTACATGTAACGCTCTACATATGCTATTTTTCGAAAATTCAAGCTTATAAAGTTATCGGGAGCTGATGGTCGGGTTTAAACTATTATAATTAATAACCGATTGCCAGAATCTCAATACTTATATCCACCATTATAAAACGTGGAGAAAAGGGTACTGCTGATTGATTTCGGGAATGATTTGATATATCTATCTAGATTATACAATAATGTTGAACTAGACTCTTAGATTGTGTCCACCGATTGAGAATGCTGTGGTGTCATAATGGAACATTTATTTTGATCACGCTATTTGGGGAAGATTGTTTTAAAATTCCTTTTTTTTGTAATTTCTTTTTTACATGTTAATCATTTATCTATTCTTCAATTACTATCTCTACAATGGTCGTTGCACAACCTGTCGATATTAATACTGTACTCTATATTTACATATCAAGAAAACTATTTGTATGAATGAACAGAAAATGGCTTACCAGTTAACTACAGTGTTGCATAACCAACACGAAAATTTACTGTTCCCCACTTGCACAAAGTCATTATGATTGAATTCATTTAAGCCTTTTCGAGAAGAGCGATTTGAGACGTTACACATTGCAAAACGGCTATCTATGCGCCAAGTAGTCAACAGAAGTAATGTTATTCGACTTTCTTTGTTAATTATTATAAAACTATTAGTTTGTTCGTGCTGCCAAAAATGACGGCGTATATGAAATGTATGGTTACACATTGTATTTTATATACGTGGATAATAGAGTTTTACATTGCAGTGGACTTGGATAATCGAGTTCTATTGGCCACAAACGGATTTCTATTATTTTTTACTTTTGTGATTGATACTTTTTAAAAAAATGTTTCTTGTTTTTTTTAATATCATCATCATCATCATCATTATTATTATTATTATCATTATTATTATTATTATTATTATTATTATTATTATTATTATTAAACGGTATTCCATATAGATGAAGGTAGTAGGGAAAATTGGATCGGTGCGTCAAGTTCGAACTCCGGTTTGTGTTCTCACAATAATTCCCTTGAGACTGTCAGAAAGAAAAATAAAAGAAACGACCGAACATGTCAACAGCTTCCTACAGCATATCGAAACGAACAGCCTACCAGAGCTTAACAACCAAATCTACGCTGGAGCAAAGATGGTAACAGAAATCTTCACAACACAAGAAAGAACTTCAAATAATGATAGGAGCGAAAAGCCCGACTGGAAAAGAAGATTAGAAAGACAAATCTCACAACTCCAGAGAGATGAAGTACTACTGAGAAAAGCATCACATATGAACAGACCACGAGTAAGACTATGGGACAAATACAAGATAAAACAAAAAAAGTACCCCCGTGGCAGTGGAAGAGATACACCAGAGGAGACTAGCAACAGAGGCAAGACTGAAGAGATACAGGCAAAGGACTGCCCAGTATACACAGAACCGCACATTCCAAAACAACGAGAGAAGGATTTTTTTCAGGATCTGAACTGAGAAAGAAGACAGGACATGAAGCCGTATGCCACAGAGACAAAGAACTACTGGAACAGCACATGGAGACACCGGAAGAGATACAATGAAGCCTCAGAATGGTTAAAGAACATGAAAAGAGAACTCAAGGACATAGATAATGTAGAACCAGTACTATTATACGAAACCACTTTGAAACACGCTCTCAAAAAATAGCCAACTGGAGAGTACTAGGACCTGCTGGTATCCACGGTTAAAGAAATTCACCACACCACACGACAGGCTCACCCACCAACTCTAAAGTTGCCTGAATGAAGGCGAAGTACCAGAATGGATGACCAGAGGCAGAACTATCCTCATCCAAAAGGATACTGAAAAAAAGGGGACCTGGGAAGCAATTATAGGCCAATCACGTGCTTACCACTCATGTGGAAAACCCTGACCGGACAAATAGTGGAGAGAATGTACATATCCATGGAAAGAATGAGATTGTTACCAGAAGAACAGAAAGGATACAGGAAAGGAACCAAGGGAGTGAATAACTTACACTACATCGATCAGATGATCTTAAAAGAAATAAGAAAAAGGAAGACGAACATTACAATGGGATGGATAGACTATAAAAGCATATGACATGATTCCACACAGCTGGATACTTGAATGCCTCAGAACATCAGTAAACCAGTAGTGAGATCCATTGTCAACTCTATGAAAAACTGGAAAGTAAACTAGATAGCCACAGGAAAAAAATTAAGCAGAGTTAAGTAGAGAAAGGGGAATCTTCCGGGGAGACTCTCTATCTCTATTACTATTTGTTCTAACCATGATAATTCTAATCATAATCTTGAAAAATAGCAAAGGATACCAATTCTCCAAAGCAAAGAGAAAAGTCAACCACCTAATTGACGACATAAGATTATTTGCAACGACCAGGGAAAAACTGGAGACGCTGTTCAACAAAGTGAAGGAATTCAGTGATGACATTGCGATGGAGTTCGGAATAGAAAAATTTGCAATAATAGTAATGCAGAAAGGGAGGCTCGCAGTGGCATAAGTAATCGAACTCCTAGACAGTAAGAAGATTAGAGCATTGACCTAATAAGACCGATAAAAATACACGGGAGTTCTCAAATGTGACACGATAAAATGGGAAGAAATGAAGGAGAAAATAAGAAAAGAATACCTTAGTAGGATATGGAAAATATTCGAGACCAAACTAAACAGTGGGAGCTTTATGAAACGCATGGGCTGTATCAGTAGTAAGATACACAAGACCATTCCGTGCATTGACGATAGAAGAACACTAGTCAATGGACTGGCGACCGAGGAAGCTTATGACAATGCACAAAGCCTTAATATAAACACAGACACGATAGAGTGGCAACGGTGATACACTGGGAACTGAGTAAGCGAATGGGATTTAACCATGCAGAAAAGTGATATCAGCAGAAACAGGAGACAGTCCTGGAGAATTGAAACCACAAATTACTTCGGGACTTTGACTCCCCATCCAAGTGAGAAGACCAGACTTAGTAATCGTGGACAAGAAGAGGAAAACCTGCCAAATGATAGACGTGGCTGTGCCAGCAGACCATATAGTAAATAGGGAAAAGGGTAGAAAACTGGAAAAATACCAGGAATTGACAATACAACTGAAGGTGTGGGACGTAAAAGTCAGGGTAGTACCAATAATGATAGGTGCACTCAGAACCGTACCAAACACACTGAAGGCAATTTTAGAACTAGGGATAAAAGGTAAGATCGAGACTGTGCAGACCACAGCACTGCTAAGGACTACACAAATACCGAGGAAAGTGCTACAAATATGGGACCTACGACCTCCAGGTGCTAGCAGTGGCCTAATAGAGGAAAAATACACACGCACAGAAATGGTTGTGGAGGTACGAACTACAGCACGTCTGTGATAGGTTAGGGAGAGATGAGAGGAGGGTTGATTTACTGTCACTCAGCCTTCAGCGACAACAACCGGGCAACCGGTGTGAATCTGTAAACCACTGCACTGCTGTGGACTAAGAGTGTGGAGAGGTGGGCTGCAGACATGAGGAGACTTGCTGTCACTCAGCATCCAGCTGTGACCGCCAGGCAACTGGTGTGAATAATAATAATAATAATAATAATAATAATAATAATAATAAAAAAATGCCGCATGTGCGGTGAAAGAGATGAGACAGTAAACCACATAACTAGTGAATGTAATCAACTCGCCCAGAAGGAGTATAAGCATAGACACGATAGAGTAGCAACGATGATACACTGGGAACTGAGCAAACAAATGGGATTCAACCATGTGGAAAAGTGGTATCAGCACAAGCCAGAGGCAGTTTTGGAGAATGACAACCACAAACTACTCTGGGACTTTGACATCCAAACTGACCACCTCATCCAGGCTAGAAGACCGGACTTAGTAATAGTAGACAAAAAAAGGAAGGCCTGCCAAATAGTAGACGTTGCTGTGCCTGCAGACCATAGAGTAAAAAAGAAGGAGGGTGAAAAAAGGGAAAAATACCAGGACCTAGCAAGAGAGTTGAGGAAGATGTGGAACCTGAAAACCAGGGTAGTACCGGTCATAGTGGGCGCACTGGGAACTGTCCCCAAAACGCTGAGGGAGAGACTGGAGGAGATCGGGATTAGGGGAAGGATAGAGACCGTACAGACCACAGCACTACTGGGAACTGCACGGATACTGAGGAAGGTACTGGAGATATAAGTACTGCAACGAATTGTAGCTCTGTCACGATATGCGGAAGCGATAACCACTGGGCAACCGGTGTGAAACTGCAAATCGCAGAATTACCTCGACCTACAAGTACTAGGAGAGGAGGGCTGAAGACTTGAGAAGACTTGCTGTCACTCAAACTCCAGCGGTTACCACCAGGCAACTGGTGTGAGATTCCTAATAATAATAATAATAATAATAATAATAATAATAATAATAATAATAGACTTGGTAATCGTAGACAAGAAGAGGAAGACCTACCAAATAGTAGACGTGGCTGTACCTGCAGACCATAGAATAAAGAGGAAGGAGAATGAAAAACTGGAAAAATACCAGGATCTAGCGAGAGAACTGAAAAAGATGTGGAACATGAAAGCCAGGGTAGTGCCAATCATAGTTGGTGCACTAGGAACTGTCCCAAAGACACTGAGGGAGAGACTGGAGGAGATCATGATAGAGGGAAGGATTGACACTGTACAGACCACAGCACTGCTAGGAACTGCGCAGATACTGAGGAAAGTGCTAGAAATATAAAGACTGCAACTCTAATTGTTAACAGTGACCTAACAAAGGGAGGGAAATGAAAGTAGGAATGTGAACCACAGCACTGGCATGATAGGCGAAGGAGAGAAGAGATGTTGGCTGAAGACCTGAGGAGACTTATTGTCACTCAGCCTTCAGCAATGACCACTGGGCAACCGGTGTGAAACTGTAAACTGCAGTATTACTGTGGCCTATGAGAACTAGGAGAGAAGGGCTGGAGACTTGAGGAGACTTGCTGTCACTCAAACTCAAGCGGTTACCACCAGGCAACTGGTGTGAGATTGCAAATAATAATAATAATAATAATAATCGATGTCTATACCTCGCTTAAATTAATAACCAGAGCCTGTATCTATACCAGAACTAATTATCTGAAAATACTTAAGATTATTTTTTTTTAAAATCGATCTTTTCATCTAAAATCATCTTTGAAAAAATTGATCTTCTATTTAAAGTTATCTAAAAAACAATATACCAACATAAGGTTTGGACATTGTTGGTCTTAAATAATCAGAGACCCCTGCATCAACGAAAGAAAAACTTTTCTAGGTGGTGCCTAGTGGTGTACTCGTCCAAAATTTCAAGATTGTGGCCCCAAAAATGTGACCAGGGCCGCCCCCTCCCCCACACACATAGACACAGAAAATCTGTAGACCACTTGTTTGGTTGGTTGGGTTGGTTGGTTGGTTGGTCGGGCCATTCGTGGGGCTACGATGTTTCGAAAACCACACCGGCAACAACAGCAGCAGCAAGACTTTGGACTTTTTTATATGATAAATATAAAACAAAACTGAAAATTATTGATATGTGATCAAAATATAATAATTGTAGTAATTATTATTATTATTATTATTATCATTATTATTATCATTATTATTATTATTCATTATTATTATTATTATTATTATTATTATTATTATTATTATTATTATTATTATTAACGAAAGCATTCGTCTAAATGGGGCCAATTGGAATCGTATGGCTGATTCGATTCAACGGTAACAGACCGTGTTACCTTTGTCGACGAATAAACCATTAGAAAATAACGAAGCTTGCAAGTGATACCAAGGCACTGTGTAAAACAGCTTTGGTATCAATAAAATAGCCAATTAATATCGATAATAACCATTTTGAAAACATGTTACTCAGTGAAAAAATAAAAGTTCAGACGAACCCACGGGAGAATATCGCTTTACCCCTTATTGAATTCACCCTTGAGGGAAGCAAAACTTTTGACACTGCGCTTGCTCAACTAGTTTGTCTATGGTTCCTAATATGTAAAATATCTGTCCTCTCAGCCGTATCATGTTGGATTGGCATGAAACTTTGTTCAGGCCTTCGGTTGATTTATTCCAACTTTCCTTTCCTCCTCCTCCTCTTACTCAATACTCTGCTACAACTACCACAACTACTCTTCGGTTGCTGAGGAAAGTCGATGAATAAGGCCGTAGGACTTGATAATCTAAAAGCTCAGTTCTCCTCCCCACTCTCTGTCTGTCTGTCTGTCTGTCTCTCTCTCTCTGTCTGTGTCTGTCTGTCTGTCTGTCTGTCTGTCTCTCTCTCTCTCTCTCTCTGTCTCTGTCTCTGTCTCTCTCTGCGGATTCTTCGGTAGCCAAGGTAGGTTGACGGTCTCGATCATAAAAATCACCGAGTTGGGGTTGAAACCGGTCATGGGGTTAAAAATTCTGTTTTCTAAAATTATGTTTTTGTCTTTTATTTCTTGTACATTTCACAATGGAAGTTAGAAATGGGTGAAGACTTTTGGAACGTTTTTTTCTCCTATTCCTCCCCTTTTAACGACAGCCTCCCCTCCTCCTCACCCTCATCCTTTTCGCGAATATTGATCATATCAGAAAGCAGCAGCATTATTTGGGTGTTTTTCTTCTGATGAATGAATAAACATAACTTCTATTAACACGTTTAAGTAATTGAAAAAGATACAAATATTCCGATTATCGTCACAGATAATTTTATCAGAATATATTCCCGCGCTTGATAGCATCAATTTGTATGGACTAATATACAGGTTACGATTTTTTATATAAGTACAAATTTTCTCAAAAACATGAATGAAAAAAATTAACGTTTGTTAAAAACTATCTGAAATTTTTCCATTAGCATTTGTTTATTCTTAATTAGTTTTGTTTTTTGTTCTTTGTCTATATTTTCAGATATATAGATAAAAGTCACCAATTGTCATAGTTGCTAATTATTGGGTATCACTAAGAAACCCTTGGCCAAAAAGTTCGCCATTAATTGATGGTTGGTATTGATTGAAGCAACCACATGGACATATATGGTTGTAAGGATGGTGGGCGCATTGTTGAACTTATGCTTCTTGTTAATATTCGGTTTTGAATAAATTCTGTGTCTTTTAGATTTCTGAGTGTGCTGTGAGACGACAATTGAGGGTGAGACAATTGAGCAGCGACAATTGGGCAGGGACAATTGATTGCAGGTACAATTGAGTAACTCGAGCTGTAGATATGAAATGAATTCTGTTCTATTTACATGCTAGTCTATCCGTACTATAAAAAATGAGGGCATATATAAAGTATATGCAGAAACATTTCATTTCATATACGTACATAATAGACTTTTCATTGCAGAAAGCTTGGAGAATAGTGTTATGTTGACCACAAATGTGTTTTTTTTAAATTATTATTTTGTTTTTGTTACTTTTTATTATTATTTATCATTTTATCATTTTTTTGTTTTGTCATTATTTTTTCTATTCGTATATAATTCTTTAAATTCGGTATTTCATTACGTCATTAGAACATGAATGAAATTCTATTTTACTATGTCTGTTGCGTCCCTTGGCATAACAGAAGACATCTGCACACCGCTGATTACCGTATGTGTGGTTACGCTACATTTTTTTTATTTATTTTTGATATTTGTCTGGATTAAAGTTTGTTTTATTCATATATACGCTGCATGCTTTTGGTTTTTTTTTGGGGGGGGGGGGTGTTGTTTCTAATGACCTACGTTTACCATTTTACTTTTTCAATATTTGGATGATTTTTAAAAAAAATTATACGCTGCATATATTTATTTACATTTCATATTGTTATGAAATAATTTGTTCTAATCAAATGTGCTCTACACATTTTTATTTTTATTCATTGATAGACTATGTATATATATTTACCTTTTCGATATTTGAGATGAAGGTAAAGAGCAAAATATATGTAGCGTCCATATAATTTGAAAAAAAAAAACTATTCAAATATCAAAAAGATCAATATATACACATAGAGTATTTGGGAAAAATTGCGAAGTGTATGTATAAAATAATTTTTTTTCTAATCCACACAAATATTAAAAAAATGAATATATGTAGCGTATGTATGACACTCTATTTTTTTACATCATTTTTATTTCCGACTTTATCTTTGTTTATTTGACTATTATTTACCTCCATCCTAATTTCTTGGTAGTTTTTTATTTTTTTTATTGCAGCTTTACTTTTGAGATGAAGGTAAAGAGTAAAATATACGTAGCGTATATATATATATATATATTTAAAAAATCATTCAAATATTTAAAAAGTGAATATACATGTGCAGATTATTTATGTTATAAATTTTAAAAAATGCATAGCATGTGCATGAATAAAAAAATGAATTTGATTCATACAAACTCATATAGATATCAAAAGCAAATAAATATACATAGCGTTTTCTAACCATTAATGGGCTGATATGCATATTTTCTGATTGCTTGTCGCTGATGCATCTCATTAGTTAATCTAACTTCATTTTATGACATGATTGCGTTATAGAAAGTCTTAAGACTTGAAACGTCGCACATTAAAATATCTTGTTTAAAAAAAACTTAAAATTAGGTTACTTGCATTACTAATAAGTAATTGCCCAATAAAATTGCTTTTTGCTCTTTAATTCCGATCCATACATAAATATCACCGGCATGTTTTATAGATATATTCTAGAATATAAATAAAACAACATTTTTTTAGGGTTTTTTTCCATTTTCGATGTTATCATTGTGTGATTAAAAATACAAATGAGAGAAAGTATAATATAGATTCAAACAATTGTCTTACACTAAATTATACCCACGCCCTATTTATTGTCCTGCGCTTTAGTCTCTCACATTCAATTTGCTGGCCCAATAAACCCTTTTTTCTCTAAATAACCTTTTACTTATACAATGAACGAGGCGATTTTTCACGCTGTCTCTGTGTCTGTACCAATGGACTCTCCCACTTGAAGGTAACAGTTTTGCTGATAAAAATATCTCCTACCCATCACTTGGAACAATGGACTCATTGAAATTTAAATATATCTAGGAATTTATTGTTTATGACGTATAGAGGAGGGCTTAATAATCTAACTTTTGTTCAAAAAAGGTACGATGTTATGAATTGGAGATTCGAGTAAGGACTGTGACTGTCCAGACCACTGCAGTGCAAGGATACTGCGGAATGTGCTGGAGAGCAGTGGTGTTGCTGTAATTCAGTCCCCAGCGACAACCGTCAGACATCTGGCGTGAACATACAAAGGCAATGATAATAATGAAAAAATCTTGCCTGAGTGATTAACGCATAGTCTTTTGCAATTCATTAAATTTCACCGTAACGAGCACAGCTCATTCACGCATTAAATAGATAAAAGCTTTGCATAATAAAAACCATTCTTCTGAACTGGATCTCTGGTGACAAAAAATAAGACTTGTAACATTTATAATTACGATGGCTACAGCTGTGTGTTAAAGTCTATTTGAAGAACGGATGGCTTTACAATTTTGCACAAATGAAATGAGTGAACCTTCTGTTACACTAATTACGAAAATGTAATGGATAATGAGTACGTTATTTCCTTCGATTTCTTTATAGTTATAACACACAGAAGTAACCTAAAAATAAAAACGGAATACATTGCAAACCAGAACAATTGCATCACGATTTATTACATCATAGTGAAAATAGACAAAACCTAGAAAACTGTAAATGCCGTATCTGTTTTGAAAAAAAAATGAGACGGTAAACAACAACAACAACAGCAACAACGACAACGACAATAACAGCAACAACAACAACAATAACAACATCAACAACAACAACAACATAATAATAATAATAATAATAATAATAATAATAATAATAATAATAATAATAATAATTTTTAATATCGAAGTTAACATTTCTACAGACTCTTCTCACTGATTTATTCATTCTCTAATTAATTGTTAAGTATATATATCTCACTCAATTATAATATGCATTTCCCTGTTGTTGGTTTATCTTGTAAAGTGATTTTCTCTCCCAAGTGTCAGTTAATTTCAGGCTAAGGCTTAGGGTAGTACGTCATAGCAGCGAAATCAGAAATGTTCGTAGATAAGACCCGGTTATTATTGACTGGATTTTGAGAGGAGTGAATGGGACAATAAATCCCGAGGAATAGGGCTCAGTTGACAGATTTTGAGCACCATGTTCGACGGCGTTCCCTTGATGTCCAGCAGGTGAGACCCGGTCTTCAGCCGATGACTGTTGGTTGTAATTTTTTTTTCTTCAGGATAATAAAATGGTACTCCTGCTATTATAAAAAAAACCCTTGTGAAAGGTGCTATGGAATGCATATGTCAGAGGTATGAGATGGAACCTCCCGGCAACAAGCGAAAGACTTGCTGATCAAGCAAGGCAGATATTGAAGAGAGGCAAATATTGAAGGTTTTCAGAACTAGAACCTATGGAAATATACAAAGAAATGGGCAGAGAAGAAAGTATAACGGTAGGTACAGGTAAAGGAATTATTCAACCAAAAGACACCCCCCCCCTACAGAAAACACAGGAAGAAGCAGGACAACCATGAAATCACCACCCATCCTTTTTACCGTACAATTAAGCCAGACAGAAATAAGTAAAATAGATAAGCTATGATGGAATACATAACAGAGCTACCACCACTAAAGGGAACAGAATGAGAAAATGTAAGGACAGAAACTGAAAAAGGTTAATAAGCTTTTAAAATATATCAAAGTTGGTAGCATCACCGGCCTGGACAATCTAGTATATTCGGGAGCCAATATGGTTTCTGAAAAAGTTGGAGTTTTGGGAGGGAGCTCAAAAAGAAACACAGACGGCAAAACTTGATGAAAGATTAGACTAATGCAATAAATAGAAAAAAAAAAAACTCCAAGAAGCTAAAGCACTGAGAAAGACTCTTATATGAGGACCGAAATATTTCAAAATAATGAGAGCAAGTTCTACCAACAATTACATAGGGAAACAAGAGGGGAAACAGAAGAACCAAACGCTACAGAAACAAACATTTTCTGAGGTAGCCTTTTAGGAACAGAGAAAAGAACAGAAGGAAGCAAGGTGATTGAACAACATGGAAAACGACTAACAACTGATAAAAAGGGCCGGAAATCAATATCAACTTGGAGATCTTTAAAAGAACCCTAAAGATCATTGAATGCTTAAGGGTTTTAAAAATGTCAAAACAACTAGTGAAATTCGTACCAAGAGCAACGGAAAATGGAAGATGGAATTAATTGCCCAAGGAAACCATCAAGCCGATCTAAAATTGAGAATAGGTATCTTCTAAGGCGACTCACTATCCCCACGATTCTTCTTCATGGAAACGACACTACAAAACTGTTTATTGCAGGAATATAACAGAGGACATACATTCACAAAGCAAAAGTTGAATCACCTCATATGCATCGATGATCTAGAGATCTTCACCAAACACAAAAAGTAACTGGAGATCTTAATACGAACAGTCAGGATCTGTACTTAGGAAATAGGAATGGAGTTTTGAAAAAAGCTTTTTCCCAAAATGTAGACGATGGATATTGCGACCTGATTAAAATAAAATAAAAAAAGTCACGTTAGAAGTCGCGACACTCTATTCTTAAAATTTATTTATCTGATCAGCCGAGGTCACGTTTGACTGATTTAAGTGTCCTTATTATCATCAACCTTTATTAAGGACATGCTGCGAACGAGCGTTACAAGCTGTGACAAAATACAATTATTATGAGGCGATGATCATTTGATTATTGTGCAACATTTTGCCATGTAATATTTTCAATCATTCATTCAATCCATTCATCTATTCAACAGAACTATTTTTAAAAGCACGTATTCAGGTATACAAAAATAGACACAAGAAAGCAATGAAATAGTTTATATTTCGGTTGAAAAAAAAAGTGACATTATGGTGTGTCAAGTGTATTTTCGTTTTTTACAGACCTTTACACCAAAGAAGTACACACCGGAAGACTATCTATGACACAGTACATTATTATCATCACCATCATCATCATTATTATTATTATTTTTGAGGTTTAGTAGTATTTGTTGCACACTGAGTTCCGACTTGGAAGTGAGGGTAGGCAACGATGCTATGACTTAATAGGCATTGATGTTTTCCACTTCATATATACAAAAGTGGGGGTCAATATAGGACCAATATAAGAGGCTATACAATAAACAGTACATAGTTGAATAACAATATTTACATGGACAGTGCTTTTCGAAGAATTTTGATGGTGCCTGTGAGGACAATTTATGTATCTCATATATGCTTGGGTTTCTTGGTATTCTACCTAGATTTTTGTCGGCACCCTTTCTCATGACCCCATGGGCTCCTATAACAACAGCTATTGTTACGGTCTTAAGTTGCTAAATTTTTATGATCCCAATTTCCAGATATTTTTACTTATTTGTTTTTCAAACTCTTTTACGGATGTTTTGTCTAATGTGATATGTATCAAGTCCTTCATTATTATGTCTGGACGTTTGGCTTTAATGCTATGATCCGTGTGTACTGGGGAATCCCATAATATTACCACATCTTGTGTTTTGGTTACAGGTTCTGGGTGGTGTTCATTACAATGTAGTGTGTTTGGTGCACCATAGTGCTTACTGACTATCCAGTGGATGTACTAGCCCACTCTATGTCCAAGTCTCAATTCATTGAGGGCTAGAACAGAACATCCAGTGCCACACAACCTGCAGTTGATGATAATGCATGCTAGATAGTTCCTGTTAGGAAGACTCTGGTCTTGGTCAGCAAGGATGAAGTTCTCTGTTACAGCTTTTAACCCCGATTTTCGTTGATAGGTTTTTGTATTATCTAGATCAGCATCCTGGGTGCGAAAGGGGTATCGGTCGAGCAGGTTTCTGTTCCCAGTTTTCTTTTAACGTTGATAGTTCTTGTCTCTTGGCTTTAGTTTTTACATTGTTTGCAAACTCAATTGCATATAGTGTAGGGGTTCGTTGGATTATGTCATCTGAAATGCCTTGGATTCCCTCACAACATTGAAACCTTTTTGCTGTTTCACGTTTTTTCACTAGAGTTAACATCCAGTCGTCACTTGCTTGCAGGTAAGCGTGTCAACCAATGTTTGAAGCTATGTAAGACGATTCTAACTCGATCATACCTCTACCGACTTATTTTCTGGGATGGTAGAGTCGATGTACATCTGCATTTTGGGTGGAGCATTCTACTGTTGGTGATAAGTTTCCTCGTTTTTGCGTTCATTCTCCGTATGTTAGTTATGTTCCAGTTGATGATGTTAAAACTGAGCTGTACTACACGTATTGCCAAGGTATTGATGGCTTTGATGAGGGTCTTTGATTAAGCTCAGTTTTAAGGACAGCTCAAACCCTTCTGCAGTACTCCTTTTTTTAGTCTTTCTTCCATGAATGCCTGCTGGATTCCACCGCCTTAATTAATTCTGAGGTATTGATAGGTACCCGCCTCTTCAAGTTCTTGAATAGTTGTGTCCAGATCTAAGAGGATATCCTTTGCTGTTGCAGCAGCTTCCTGAGCTCAGAGTCGTTCTTTGCATACAGTTCAAGAACATCCATGAAGAATAGACGGTTTATCCTCTAATTACCGGTTTTAGATCTGTTGATGGTGGTGTTGGGTTCATTTGAAAGAGGGATGAGGGCTAAACAGAAAAGAAGAGGCGAAAAGGAATCTTCTTGGAAGATTCCACTGTTAATATCTATATCTTGTTCAGAAGTACCTTTATTGTGGTTGAGGAGGAGTTTGGTGTTCCACAGTGTCATGCTATGTTTAAGAAAATCAATTATAGCTGGTGTGATTTTATACATTTCTAAGGCTTTTAGCATCAAAGTACGTGGTACACTATCAAACACTTTCTGGTAATCTTTCCAGGCTATACACATTACAACGTTTGGCTTGACAGTTCTTGAGAATCATCTTAAAAATTAGAAGTCGCTCTTTACAGCCATAAAAAAAATTCTTATTAATTAGAAGTCAGTCTTTACACCCATAAAAACTTCTTTTGAGAGATTTTTGTTTTCAGGTAAAGATATCGTTGTTTTTGAGGTGGGAGTACATTAAAATTGTACAATCAAATAATATGCTGTGATTAGTTTATCGGTGGTTTTGAGGCAGCTGATGGGCTTGTAGTTTTCCTGGTCTTTTGTTTCACAGCTTTTGGGTAAGAGGTGAGTGGTGCTGGCGTTTCACGTGGGGCGTTCATAATCAGCTCAAAGCAGGACCTGCTCGCGGAATTCTGGAAAGAGAAGGAAACTGCCATGAACTGGTTTAGATAAAATTATCAAAAATAAAAACCTCCCATACCTAATCTATTTAGAGGTGCCCACTGACTTTGATCTTATAAAGTCTGTTCCAATTTTTTACATTTAAAGCAGCTGTACGAACAGCCATGCACGATGCTTTGGATGTCAAAAAGCAAATAATTTCATTACTATATCAAACAGCAATATCATTTAACATCTGAGTTAAAAAGCAAAAAGCGCTTTTTAACTTTGCCCATTTTCAATGAATGTCGGCTCCTCTTAGACAGATTACAAAGAATACAAGGTTAGAATAGTATGTGGGAGTGTAATTTGCATGCCGACCTACAGCACGATTAAAAGCATTACATTCGGTTCAAAACATGTACATATAACATCCTTTCCTGTCGGTAACGTTTGCCTTAATTCCTGATTTTCAATTCATTTCATTCGTAAAATCGAAGCAACGAATTTTCATTATACACATAATAGCCCTTTCTGTCATTGATATTTGCATTAAACTTTGATCATTGAGAATCTCTTGATTTTATTTCTGTAGTAAAATCATTAGCAATGCATTTGCCTAGTGTGAATAGCTTTTTAATGTCAGTAACGCTTGCATTGATTCCTGACCACTGATAAACCGTTGTCTGTTTGATTTCAAAACATTTCCATGGAAAAATCATTTGCAATACATTTATATTTTACATGTTATAGTCTCATTCTGTCTGTAACGCTGGTCAGTAACGCTTAATTTCTGGTCACTGACAGTTATCTTTCTTCCTGATTTTCAAAGAATTTCTATAGAAAAATCATTAGCAATACATTTAGATTAAATGCATATAATAGCCTTACTCTATCAGTAACGTCTGCAATAATTCCTGATCAATGAAATTCCGTTCCTAATTTTCAAAAGATTTCTTTGGTAAAATCACCACCAATACATACATATCATACATACATCTGCAGTTTCTATTGCTAATATATTACTAATTTTCTTTTATTTATTTTTGTTGGTTTTTATTGTAACTTTATTTAGCTAATGAATTCTTCGATCGTTAAACTAAATTGTAGGAGTTCGGAATAAATGAGCGGATCCGGACAAGATTTGAACTCGGATCTCATACCTTGATGAAAAGCAAAAAAGAAAATGAAAGAGAATTAGTCGAATTATTCTTTATGTTGACAATTCATTATCTAGAAACAACTTTAATCTTTTTTTTCAGTTCGATTTTATTGCAACTTTGCCGTCAATCTACGGTAGTGAATAAGCAGCACTGGTAAAGGATGAGCACTCAGAAATACTCAAAATCACCCTTTTGCCTCAGGAAAGCCTCTTTCTCTCACCATTTGAGCTACGAGAACTCGATAACGCGACAGAAGATCAAATTAAATCTACCTTCATTCTTCTCAGATCTCACTCAGCGCCTAATTCGTTACTGTTTATGCGCTAGTAATATAAGTAGGTTGAGCTAGCTCAGCCAAAGGCTTGCCATCCTAGAGTGATTCTTCGCTTGATTTCTTCTTCTTCTGAGGGTCTCATGGAGATTCGTTGCCCTAGGTAGATGTAGTGGTCTACTTTCTCGAGTTCTGTGTCCTCGATTTCGATCTTAGCGTTTTTATCTCCAATGTGGTTGTTGCACATGATCTTCGTCTTACTGAAGTTCATGTGTAGGCCGACTTTCTTGCTCTCTTCATTTAGTTCATCTATCATTATTTGGAGGTCGTGTAGGTTCTCTGCGAAAAGGGCTATGTCGTCTGCGAATCTGAGGTTGCTCAGATACTCGCCGTCTATTTTAATTCCTTTACTCTCCCAGTCTAGCCTTCTGAAGATCATCTCGAGGTAGGTTGTGAAGAGTTTAGGTGAGCTGGTATCACCTTGTCTTACTCCTTTCTGGAGCTAGAACTAGCTCAACCTTCAAAAATAATAAGATCCCATCAATCCTAAAGAGAAGGGTATATAACCAATGCATCCTCCCAATAGTCACTTATGGAGCTGAAATATGGAACTTAAACAAGAGACAGACCCGCAAACTGAGAACCATGCAACGTGCGCATGAAAGAATAATGCTGGGCCTCACATGGAGAGACCACAAAACAGCACAGTACGTCCGGGAAAAGACAAGAGTTAGAGACATCATAGAATCCATAAAAAATCTCAAATGGCGGTGGGCTGGCCATGTTGCAAGAATGGCAGACAATCGATGAACATCACGACTCACAACATGGATTCCTCGAGACCACATGCGCAACCGAGGCCGGCAAAATGTTAGATGGAGAGATGAGCTAGACAAGTTCAGGAAGTACTGGCTCCGTGACGCCCATGATAGAGAAGTGTGGCGAATTCTGGGGAAGGTCTATGTCCAACGATGGACGCTAAAAGACTGATGATGATGATGATGAATATAAGTTGCAGCGATTTTATCTTTATCTAGCATTTTCGTTCAATGAAGCATTTTCCGTCATCATCATTATTATTACTATCATCATCATCATTATTATTACTGATATTATTATTGATAATAATAATAATAATAATAATAATAATAATAATAATAATAATAATAATAATAGTAATTTTCACCTTATTTTTCAGTTGCTTTTCATCAGCAGTAAGCTGCTTGCACGGGCCGGAAAAAAAGTCTAACTAAAATCTCCTTTTTACCCGAACCCTCACGAGAACAGGATATGAACACAAAGTCGTTCTAACGGAGGGAATCTCACACATGAACGTATGGGTCAGGAACTTCCTCAAAGAGATTCTCTTTGTTCCTCTCGACTATTGTAGCAAGGATATAAGAGCACTGAACTGATCCCCCTGGACCAGAGGGTCAAAGGTATTGCACCAGCGTTCGTCTGATCAAAAATGATCTTCCAAAATCCAAGTCTAACTTAATTTTCCAATCTGCGCAGTTTACTCACTGTCGTAGATTGACGATCTGAGCAAAGTTGCCAAAAAGCGAAACAAAACAAAAAAAATCAAATTAGAATGAGATCGTGTACATAAAGGCATCATCATCATCATCATCATCATCATCAGTCTTTTAACGCCCGTCTTTGGACATAGACATTCCCCTGAATTCGCCACAATTCTCTATCATGGGCGTTGCGGAGCCAGTATTTCCTGAACCTGTCTAGTTCATCTCTCCAACTTGTGTTCTGTCAGCCTCGGATTCTTATGTGATCTCTGGGGATCCATGTTGTGAGACGTGATATCTATCGGGTGTCTTTCATTTTTGCAGCATGGCCTGCCTATTGCCATTGGATTTTTTTAGTAGATTTTATAATGTCACAGACCCCCGTTTTCTTCCTTATATACTGTGATGTCTTGTGATATCTCCATGTAAGATTGAATATGATTCTCTCATGCGCACGTTGCATACGTCTCAGTTTGTAGGTCTTTCTCTTGGTTAGGTTCCATGTTTCAGCTCCATAAGTGACTACCGGGAGAATGCACTCGTTGAATACTCTTCTTTATAGGATTATTGGGATCATCTGGTTCTTGAAAGAGGCACACGTAATCAAATATACTATAATGTGAGTGGGGACGTATGAGAAGGATCTTTGAGTGGATCTACCTATTTCTATGGTGTGTAAGCATTTGTTGATTTGAAAGAAAGGAAGAAAGAAAGAAGAGAAAAGAAGGTAAATTGGGAAAGGTAACTGAAAGAGTAAGAAAGAGAGAAGGAAGGAAAAGAACGAAGGAGGGAAGGAAGGAAGATAGATCGATAGAAAGAATTGGAAAGGGAAGATGAGGAAAGAAAAAAATAAAGAAAGGGGTGAACTTCAAATCAATTTACACAAAAGCGTAAGCAAGTACTCATAAGCTGCCGAGTGCTTGGACCTTTCAAGGCAGGTAAGACGGCACGTGAGGGCACGCGTGAATGATTACTTATTTATACCTACAAATAAACACGTACACATACACTCGTTCATACATGCATTCATGTGTGTACAGTCACAGTATCTTTTTTGCACACAAACATATATATATATATTCACACACACACACACACACACACACACACACGCACGCACACAAATAAACACATTTATTTACATGCAACCGTCATTTTTTAAATCTTAAAATACGCACACATATACACTAACACACACATGCACGCACACATTTGCATATATGTATACACACATAAACTCTTAAGCCTTCAAACCACACCCCAACATATACAAAAATGCATACACAAGTACACATCCATCTGCCATATATATATATATATATATATATATATATATATATATATATATATATATATATATATATATATATATATGCACCTCGGATCTTGATCTTGAAAGCAGGATGTATACACGCACACACACATATGTACGTACACAAGCACGTGTGTGCACTATATATATATATATATATATATATATCCACCCATGTATGTCTTGGGGTACACGCATATCAATTTATATGTACATACAGCCACATATTCACACATGCAAACACACATACACATACACACACCAAGTTGTTAGGATCAGTCGTACGGAAGTATCATGATATCTTAATCCAGGACCCGAATCATTTTTATCTGTAATTGTTCTGCACGCGCTGACCCTTAGCAGCAAGAAACGAGAGGTTACCCTACTGACAACCTCTACTCTGTGATCAGCGAACCCCTACCTAGATAGGTAACCTTCCTTATTTTTCTTCTTTTTGCGCTCCCTCCGCCACCAACGCTGATGGAAATGACCCCCAGAGGTGATTTGGGTCCATTTAGTTTTGATCTGTTCTGAAGTGAAAGCCGGCTTTTGATATGATTCGCACCTGACCAGAATCACTTTTGTCCACGGCCGATCTGTGATGTGGACCCGACTAGGACTTTTCCAAGACTGCAGAACACTGGGATTTTGCGCAAATTTTTATTATTATTTTTTTTTTTTATTGATCTCGATGCTTAACTAATGTTTACTGATTGACATTTACACTATCTGCCTGGCAGATATTTATACAACACAACTTGAAGAAACCCGGGAACGAACCCTGGCCGTATTATTACAAAAATATGACAATGAAAATCAACTTTATTGGGTACTTTTAGTTCATTGGAAAAACACTTGAGTACATGTTACCATTCAAGCATGCTAGTTAATTTATGTTATCGAGAAGTATAAACACTGATACTTTGTCTTTCTCCGATGTGTTGAATAGCTATAGAGCACTCCTATTCGAACTTTTAAACTTGCCCTCACGACATAGATCAGTATTTTTCAAGGTATTTCAGTGCTATTTACCCATTTACCATTTTATCATAAAATCTAAATCGAATCAACTTTGCATCATCAGCGAAACACATAACCCATTTCTCAAGTATCTACTTATTCAAGTTTTTGAACGCCCTAAAAATATGTAAAGGAAACCTGGAGTGACCTTGAGTACAGGCGGGGTATTCAAAATGAAAAAAAAAAACAAACTATTTTCCAGGAAAATTCTCTTTTTTTCAATCAATCATCCTGTTGTAAGCGATGATGTCTCTCGTTTTAAATATCGAAACAAAAAATCTTTTCCTGTTAATAAATTACGAGAAAAGTTAGTTAGTTTCCTTCCGTTGGCTACGATGGTTTGCAATATATGATATAGACAAGCACCCAAAGTAGTGTCACTCACTTCACCCAGCTGAAAAAGTTGAGATCGATTGAAATGATTATCAGGGGATAATTAACGGGAGTTCGAAATAAAACTGTCCTTATTGTCGCATGAGTCAGAGTTGATGACACTTGATCAATAAGGCAGCATAGTATCAATAATTACAACATTTAGTTTAGACATTTACCCAGCATGAGAGACAATTACAAATTAACTTGTAACACTTGAAAAAAGGCTACTCTCTAGCCTGACATAATCATTCATAGACCGGGAAGTGAAGCAGGGGGGCATTGTTACCCGAGAGGGCAATTTATTGGACAATGTATTCCTGGCGTAGTTTTGGGCGTAGAATTCGAATCTAGACGTTGTAGGAAGGGGTGTTCCAAAGGCGAAAATTTATAATGCGCAATATTAATTGATTTTGTCGGGAAAGTATCAGATATCTATGTTTGAAGCAGTTTATTAGCAAACTTGGTCCAAATATTGCTGTGACTGACACGAAATATGCAAAACCGATTTTTTTTGGAGTCAGGAGACGTAGCAAAATATCTGTCCGTCTAATTTTGCGAAATTGCGTTTTTTACCTGTATTTGATATTGCTCATAAATTTTAAAAGTTTGCCAAGTTTCATAATTAATTGTTCTTTTCGTTTGGTTAGAAGTATGTTGGAAAATGAGGAACATTGTATTGTCCACTATGACCACATTTCGATAGAAAAGCCACATTTACAGGAGCTGCGGGGAGAAACCTTTGAAAGGCTGGCTCAAAGCAAAGATGCTTGGCTTCAACTTGGTGTTGCTCATATTAATCAAAAACGTATTGATCCTGTTCCAAATGAATTTGTGAGAAAGAACTTTATGTACAATGCTATCTAACCAAGATAAGAAAAAAACTCGTTCAATAACTTCGTGACTTTGTTTCTCAATAAATACACGACTGTTAAAAGTAAAAGGACAAAAAACAGAGTCTCACAAATCATTCCAATCAGTGTTAGATGCTGCAAAACTTCACAGAAATGAAATTATGCTTCTGAATGTTTCCGACCAAAAACTCATAACAAAATAATTTAAGATGCACCCAAAATGCGATAGAGATTGAACGATGTTATGTACCAAAACAGTCTTCAAATGAAGCTTGTGCAGAGTTGCCAAACTAAGACGGGGATCAAATCATAAACAACCCAAAGGACTTCAGAGCAGTCTATGAATTTGTACAGAATTAGGTCATAAGCGGTAACCAGTTAGTTTCTGTCAAGATCTGAACCGAAACGTATGGCTTTGACAGGCTTCAGTCTTAACTTGAGATTCATCTCGAAAACAGTTTAGAGAGAGCATTGTTTTTAAAAAAGTGTCCTACTACGAAACAGAGATTGTAGTCAACAGGAACTACAAGTAGTTTTATGAAAGGGGGAAGAAGAGATTGCAAGCATACTTCGATTTTGTATCAATTCTATGACTGAGAATGCACCAGCAATGCCATGGCCACCAACTGCTGATTCTTTAGAATGGGAAGAACGACAACCTTCAAAGAGTGTGAATGGAATTCATTTTCAACATCATTCGCTCAAATATTCATTCTCCTTGAGATGAAATTCACTGATATGTTGAATCAAGCGGAGGGGGGCACTACTTGCAAACAATTGGAGTTATCTCGACGTAGCATTGCACCTCACGTAGATGCATCAAAATTTGAGGAGATGTAAAGCATGGAATTTGATGGGTAGTATACAGGGAAGTTAGTATTCATTTTGAAATCTATGTGGAGAGGGTTCTTAGAATTGCCTCAGTATATCTTTCGATTCCTTAGATGGGTTACACTACGCAAATTCAACTGAAAAAACAATGACATTCCTACCACCGATTGGGAATCCAATAATGAATTATAGCATCGTATCAGACTGCATAAAGCAGTCTTGGTATCTCGTAAAAGCATTCAGCATGCAATACCCGTATACCACTGTAGATGCTGGGACGACAATGAAATTCTGCCATGTGGCATGGAATATCCTGTTGAATTCGGTAACTTCATCATACTTGGAGATTCCCATGCCATGATGGAATCTTTTGGACACATTGAGAAATTTGTCACCTCAAGTGGTCTTGAGGAGATCATGTATCAAGCAGAGATGTGCAAATCAGGAAAAATGAAAGGGATGATCTCTAGTAAGTATAACAATGGCAGCTGGTATATTAGTGCTTCGTTGAAGTGAACCACGGGTTCTTTTGTGAAACGCACATACAAGATGTTCCAGGAGCGATGAAAGACTCTGTCAGTAAGAAAGCTGACAAGCTAAATGCAGTTGCCGTGACAGAAGACAGATCATTCATGCAACAAAAAAGGCAATATCAAAACATGTAAAAGCGCTGTCTTTCAATGGTGAATTCGAAAAGACACATCAGATTTTTTTTTTGTAAAAGGAAAAAGGAAGTTTGGAAGATTGTAAAAGATAGATAGGAGTATATCACTTATCGCAGTGCAGAATGTCGCCCCAGTGAAAGTTTAGTTTAAAGTCAGGAGAAATTTGTGTTCCCTTTATGGAAATATTAGGCTAGAATCAATCGATAATGTGAGTAAATGAATATTATGAAGAAATTTTGCAATCAACAAGAAAATCACTGATCTGTCTTAGTTACCATCGTGTAGTGGCAGCCATGAAAGTCACATAAGACGTGCAAATTTTGTTGCGAGGATATGCAGTCAAGCGTCATGTACAGTTATCGAATTAGGGGAACCAAATTTGCGTTGGTGGAGTGATGACTTGACTGTTGATCGGATATGGAATCCCTATCCCGAGGATATTTTTTCTTGACCGAAGTAGATTTGAGTAGAGAGAAATAGGATAATGTCGAAGAAGATAATGAAGAGTTATGAACAAAATTAGCAATTGGGAACAAAGTAGATTTGTAGTCATGTAGTTACCTTCATTCCAAATTTTTGCTATGCACCCCTGTCACAACAACATTGCCTGAGTCCTTGTCACAGCAATAGTTTGTCCAAGCTTGCAAATCAACTACTTCCCCAACAAAATCGATTTTTATTGTGCATTATAAACCTTTCGCTTAACACTACCAATATTTATGTAATGCCCCCTTTTTATTCCCGATGAGCATTCAGATTCGAATTATATGCCCAAAACTATGTCAGATAAAAAAAAATTCCGATAAAACGCTCTCTCGGGTGTTGATGCTCACCCTTCACCTTCTGCTCTATTAGTTATCCTCATAAAATTACAGATGCCACCAACTTAACACACACGAAAGAATACTATTGACGTGTTCTTGCATTTTGTTGAAGAGTAAAGGGAAATCTAAACGTGAATATTTGAATGATAAAGTGCGAGTAGCTGAGCGTTAACGACACAGCATTCGATCTGCGAGCCGACATCAAGCTCTGGATGAGACAGTTTGCGTTCACCCATCGCCGAATCCATTCCCCCCTACCAACATGCCATGGGTCAGCATGGCAAGATAAAGCCCAAAGTTCTCCAAAAGACCATCAGAATAGAAGACAAGGCCTTAGAAAGGGTTGACAAATATATTAAACTAGGAGAGGAAATAAAGTTAGAGAAAAGCCATGAGAGCGAAATAAAATGATACACAATGATCGACTGGAAATCATTTCGTATAAAGAGAGTCATATTGGAGAGCACTTTGTGAATGTGTTCAGAACGTAAAGTATACAATAAAAGCAATGATACCAGCTATGAGTCACGGATGCAATGCCTGGGTATTAACCAGAGGCACCGATAACCTACTTGGAATCGCACAGGGAGCATATATATATATATATATGCTCTAATACAAAATTACAGATCTAGCCTCCCGTTGTTTCTATATATACTTACTATGGATAAAGATTAACACTTGTATTATGCATGTATTTTTTTTAGTTTAGTTCAGTTCAGTTTAAGTTAATTTAAGACTGCCAGCGAGGGTTGAACTCACTTAATAATGGTCTGCTAGACTAGCTCGCTAACCATTACCCAACGACGGGCCACCCAGTGTTTATGAAGATATACACTTATAAATGTAATAGAGTGTGGCTGTGCACATAGATAAATATTACACACATGTAGCAATGCCGTGGATAGTTAGGTTATTTTTTTTCTCCAGAATACGTCTGCACTCTTCAAAACCGCTATGTTCAAGGTCTCATCATGATATACTTCTGATTACTGAATGAAATTTCGTGGAAGTTTGGGCAATGGGGTAAGAAAGAAGTGATGCTTCTTGAGGCGGACCCAGAACTTCTTATTGATTGGTAGGTATTTTCCAATTTTATTCATGTATATGCTCATGGCTGTTCATACGATATCTCCAAAAGTTATCAATGAATTGGACAATAGACTATAGAAGAACTGATTAAATTTGGGGGCTGAACCTTTACTCCACCTGACAATGGCGTCGACAAAGGCATGTGTTCGTCGACTGCTTCCTGATTTAAAGATTTTTTGGTTCAACATATACAACTGCACTTAATTTCCTTTGCTTGTTCAGCAATACCTTAACCGTACTATATCAGAATCCTCACTAATCAAAACCACATCATTCCAAAGTATTACTGCATGTACATACATATATATATATTCTAATTTGGTGCAAATTTCGAACAAGTGTTGTAAGGTCAACGTATAGTTCCTCTGCAACGACTCGACTTGTTTCGTGCAGTCCCGTCTTAATAATGGCCCTCAATTGGAGGTCGTCAATCACAGAAGGATGTCTACATCTTCAATGCTCTTGAGCCCGTTCCAATTTTCTTTTTGAACCTACTCACAACCAACACAATTGCTTGAAGTTGTTCTTTTTCCATCTTTACTTTCACAATCTGAAATAAACCAGAATAAATAGTGGGAAGAAAACGTTCAGCTTAAATAAACACAGCAAAATTCATGCTTCAAAATGGTGATTACATGAATTTAGTCAAATGATCGTTTACTTAAAAAATAAGCTTAAAGTAAGAAAACCGCACTTATTTTGCACCAACCTAATATAAGTAATAAAAGCGACCTCCTAGAGATTTGTTCTCAACGACTGCTTTTTTTCCGTTTGTTCTTGTTGCGTGCACGGGTTCGTGCGTGCGTGCATGTGTATATGTGTGTTTACGTGTGTGTATGAGTGTACGTATAAAATATATACCCAAACACGCATTTAAATGGGTTCGTTGCATTCATGAGTTCAGATTTTTAACCTACCTTCCCCTTCACTGATTTCTTCCGCTTTCACTCTTTTTATTACAAACGCGGTGTGAATAGGGAGTCGCTAATTGAGAGCTTAAAATGACAAGAGATTTTCGTTCATTGTAAGACACCCTTTTACGAACAGAAAAAGTGAAATAATATGAGTACAAAGGCTCCATCACTGATTGGTTCATTGCGCTCATTCGTGTAATTGCGACCGCACAACAATATTTGTGAGTAGGATAAATGCGCTTTCTTGTTAACACAAGTAACCAATCAGACTGCACTATGTAATGTGACATACAATGAAATTCTTTTATTTATTTTTTACTATTAGATGAAGTATTATAACCCATCTTTGAACGTTCACGTACTGGGGTTTTACCACAGGTCAACCTTACAACCAGGATATATCCGCAAAGGGGCGGCAGACATCAATAGGTAGCTCAGGCATCTGCCAGGTAAAGGACACTCTAATCAAATTTACGACCTAAGAGCATTGCTACTATTCGTGCCGGCTCGGTGAACCATCGTATAGATACCCTTTGTTAAAGAAGTGGGGGCGGTGCTCTGCAAGTTGCACAGGCCCCCACATCTACGGTGCTACTGTTGTGGAAAACCCTTCCAAAAACCTCTGTTCGCGAAGCCAAGCCATTCATTCATTAATAACCCATCGTACTGATTTTGACTGCTATTTGCCCTCATTAAATTCTTTTTTTTTTCCACAACTCAACCGTCAATATACGACAGCGAACAAGAAGAGCTGATGGAGTCTCACTGCGAGCTTTTTCTGTAATTCTGATCAGCACCGTTTAGTCGCTGTCGTAAATTGACGGCCCGAGTTGAAGTTGTGAGAAAGTCAACCAAAAATAAGAAATATCTGTGGTTAGTGCCTCAATACAGACCATCATGCTACCAATATCTTTTGGCAGCGTATTCGGAGTGAGCAATTAAAAAATTGAAGAAAGGGTTGATCAATGAATGATTAACTTCTCTTGCATTTATTTTTTCGATAGGGGCCACTAAAAAAGTCAAAAACTATTGACACCTGCAGAAGACTGGAGGGTACACGGACGAAACCTTATAAGCGTTGTTAAAAACAGTGGAAAAAGGGGGAATAATAATAATAATAATAATAATAATAATAATAATAATAATAATAATAATAATAATAATAATAATAATAATAATAATAATCATCATCATCATCATCATCATCATTATCATCAAAGCTGACTACTCTTTAATTAGCATTTGATATTTATCTCCTTTGACAAATCTAACTGACAAAAAATGTAGCCAATCACATGGCCTATTATATAAGTGGATATTTATAATAGTTTGAATCACGGACTTCGAATGGCAAAGGATTACGCCTGTGTCGAGAATAAGTCAATGTGAGCTTGTGTACGAAGCTTCTGACAGGGCCCTCTTGCGGAGATTGGCTATCAGATTGGTTGCCAGGGACGATAAGGTCATTCGGTGCTTTGGCTAATCTAGCACAAACATAACAGCATGATTTTGCCCTTTTTTTGTCTGTTCTTTTTTAAAACCCTTCTTAATTTCTCTCCTTCTGCTTGTGAACAGGATCAGAGGAGAATTGTCGGCAAAGTGCCGCTCTTTCATTTTCATATTTCGCCTGCCCCAACAGCTTCCACCTTCGGGGTTGATATCGTTTGTAGCCCCTCAGGTAACTGAACATTCGGGTGCGGGGAGAACAGACCGCGTTGACACGAACTTCAAAGTTAAAACGAATGGTTCACATTTAAGGTGAACCCCTCGAAAGATAATCACCTCAATAAAATGAAAATCAAAGTTCCATTAATGATGATCATTTAGACCAAGCAGGTTATGTGATTAATTTTTTAAACAATGCTTTCATTATATGATCAGTGAGTAAATAACATTCAATCTGGCCATAAAAATAAATCATTCAAATTAAGACCTACTTTCTACAATCGCCTTCGATATTTTTAATTGTAAATGATCTGGGCATGGTAATAAAATGTTACTTAGTACAAAAATACCGTAGTCAAATACTTTGAGTATATTCTAATTATCTGCATTTTTTCAATTGAATAACAAGAACGCACTAAAAAATGGATGCAGCAAATGAAAGAATAGATACTAATTATTAGTAGACTGACCATTAAAAAAAATGTATAACATCAGATCTATGGGGCATCGATGCAATTAAATCCCTTAGTGTGTCCAATTGGATTTTGCCAACACTCTACCATATTATTGTAGAGATAACTTGCGTTTGTCAGCTAATTTCGTTAAATATTGGTTTTGACCATTTGCCAGAAATTCTACAATGGGTTAAAAACTCCGCGACTCCTCAAAGTTATAATCTACGATGTATTGTCTAATTTGTTTGATGAGGTGCATTGTGCTATTAAGTACTGAGTAAGAAATCCACCGATCCATGGGATTTGGAACGTATGGTAGCATAAACGTGTCCAATATTTCTAGATTAAGCTTCTTATCAATAATAACACTCCCTTCTCCGTTTTTAACCGTTGTTCTAATGCAGTGAGGACAGTACTCTTAACGTACCCTCCATCAGGTCCAAAGATGTTAAATTTCGATTTGTCATTCTATATCATTCTTTTAAACACATTTAAAATCTCCACTTCTTATGCTCTTTGGTGAATTGGCTGTGTGCTCATCTATTCGGTTAAGATTTTAGTGAACTACATATCCCATAGGCACCAATGGCTTATGGTTTTTCCCATCACGTTCAGGTCTATTTTTATACCATATTTTTGGCTTGTATAATTTCTTTTAGAAATAGGAAAGTAACTCCTGCGGATATAAATCAACAGTGGCAATTTCCTATTGCTCACCAAAAGTCAGTGAAAGTACGTATCCATTTGTCCAGATTTTGACCAGTTTGTCAAAATCTAGACCTATCCACCAGTTGGATGTTTTATAGATTTTAAGGCCATTGTAGGCTGCTATTCTCCGACATCCTACTTCAGAAGCTTATGTAATCGCACAATCTTCACTCTCTTTTGTTGACAGACTATGTCTTCCGCTTTTTGCAAATACCTCAATTCGAACAGAGAATATTATGACTTACTTCGCCTTATCATCAATATTCAACACGTACGCGCCGTTAACCATTCCGCCTCCGACCGAGGCTGTTTGCGTTCACTTCACACTGATGCCTTTGAGAATTGAATCCATCTCTTCTCGACCCAGTTATGGGTAAAATAGTATGGCAGACGGGGCTCACTAACTTTGGTAGCTAACTAGTCGAGGAGAATAACACTGAATTCAAAACCAGTCCATCCCCAAAAAATGGCAACAGGTGAGCTCAATTAGCCACTGATTCCCCAGAAAAAACATGGCCGTACAATCGTTATGAAAGGGGCTGTTGTTTAGCAGTGGACTTGAAATGGTTGCTGTTGCTGATAATGATGATGTTGAATGAAGAGTAGAAATTAATTACCAATGGTATCCTAAAACGTAACGATGATATTTATGGTATTATTCAAAGAGATATGTACTGATGTACACCGCCTTAAAACTGAGTGAGATATAAAAATGGAACAATTTAATTTCAGTTTCATAGATGGATACGTGTGCTCTGTAATCAGAATCCATATACATATGTGTGTGTAAGTGTGCGTGCGCGAGTGTTTACTAAATTTGACAGTGTGATAAAAAAAAAAAACACTAGTATGGGGTACCTGGTAATGGTCAAACTCACCACACTGTAAAAATGGGTGGCCAAACTAACCCACTATGTATTATCCCACTCCGAGGCCCCATCTCTTTTCTTATAAGTGCGTATGTGTGTTTCTCTCTCTCTCTCCCTCTCTCTCTCTCTCTCTCTCTCTCTCTCTCTATATATATATATATATAATGAGCTAAAAAAGACATTAAATCGATAAATTGTATTTAATCGATATATTGTCTCTACTCTAAGTATTGAGCACTGTTGGGATAAAAAAAACACAGATTAATGTATCCAACTTGCATATATATATATATATATATATATATCGTTGTCGTGATGGTGTAGAGCCTGGAAAAGAAATAAAGAAAGGAGAGAAGGAAGTGATAGTTTGTATGGAGGTTATCTGGTGCAAATTCACTATAAATCTTCCGTAATTAAAAAGAGGCGGCGGTGGGGGATGGTAAATGGATTTGCATGAGTTCAACCCATTACCCAAAACACCAAACGATTCGAACGAAAAAAGCTGACTTTGCTTTAACATCATTAGTCATGGTTCACAACGACTCCGCCTGTTTCACACCAACCATCGTACCACTGGGTCTTCTTCCATACATCTTCAACACATCTTCTAAACTCCGATGCGACTCAATCATTCTTCATTGGCAATGAACTGGAAGGTCCAAACCAGTCGATGGTTCGGAAAATGACCCAAGGTTTGGGAGTTATGCACCACGTTTGTGTGAGGTAATTATTTGAGATATTGTTTTATCCAATTCTCAATAGTTAACCCATTATAACCCTTACAAGACATTTGGGACATTTATATATCGAGGTGCATATGACGGTTGGGATATATACGTCCCGTAAATCTCCAAAAGTTTATTCAATTTCGGGCATTAAGCATCTTAATAGATTAGTGTCGGAAGGATCAAAGGATGCTGAATGGTTAATTTCAGTTCAATAGCATCGTTTTCTTTATGCTATTTACTATGTCTAGCTTAGTAAGGTACAAGGCCAAGGCCTTGCTGTTATGACCATGATGATAAAAACAAAGTTTTACTATTTTTAAGCATAAATGAATTACCATTTTTCAGAAAGAAGAGTCATGTTGTTTTAAATTAGTTTTCACTATATATATATATATATCATATGGAAACAAACAATCATCATATTGTATTTAATCGATATATTATCTCTACTCTAAGTATTGAGCACCGTTGGGATAATTTTTTCGGATTAATACGTACGACTTGTTATATATATATATATATATATATATATATATATATATATATATATATATTGCATTATCATGATGGCGGAAAACCTAGAAAAGAAAGAAAGAAAGAAAGGAGGGAAAGAAGGAAGTGTCAGTTTGAAATGGACTTCAATGAAACAAGATTCATGTTGTCTTAGCTAAGTTTTCACTATATATATATATATATATATATATATATATATATATATATATATATATGGAAGCACACATTCATCATCATGTCGAATAAATCTTATACTTTTCCTCACTGTATGCATATATAGTAAACAAGTGATGATCCCAACGAGAGACAACTTGTACATTGTATCATAATGAGAAAGAATAGTGGAAACAGTGAAAAACCAATGAGGGGAGTTATATAAATTGATAGATATTGGGAAATGGATAATAGAAGTGAAAAAAAAGATCTGCTGAAAAAGTTTCCTAATGTTTAATATTCAAAGTTGTAAAGCTTTCTAGAATATATATATATATATATATATATTAAAGTATAGATCAGTAAGTCAATATCTGAGGCGTGATGGGTTCATTTCATTAAGTACACAATACAATAACATTCAGTTGAAGTAGGGCTTTAGATATGGTGAAATATTAACATTTTGTGAAGTGAATCCATTATTTCACTATATCTATCTATCTATCTATCTATCTATCTCTATATATATATGTGTGTGTGTGTGTGTGTGTGTGTGAACAAATGGAAACATAACCTTGAGTATGAATAAGATTAATTTTCTTTCTTCTTTTGATGATTAAAAAAATACTTTTTATATAAAAATATATGAATAGTCTAGAAAGCTCTAGAGCTTCTAATACTAATATGTTGGAAAACTTTTTCCAAAAACCTATGTCCTTTCAGTCAATTATTTCCCAATAAAACATTGTACAACCCATGTCTATCTGTTCCCTGTGTAGTCAAGATTTGTCTTCCTGCAACTTCTGTTTATTCCAAACAGATTTTAGACTGTGGACGAGATGGAGGCGACAACGCAACTGTTGGCAATCCCGGAATAGGACTTTAGAATATATATATATATATGTATATATATATATATAAGAATAGCTTAGTAAATAACTGTATAACTCTGCTCAACTCAGTCTGGCACAGGGCCACACCAGCAGAGCATCTTGCAAGTGTAAACTCACCAGACTAGCGAATATTCAACCAAAATTAGTTTGCTAACCATCATTCTACGTCAGGTGCCCATAAGCTTACTTTAGTCTGACACAAAACTACATCTGCTCGGTATCCAGATGTTATTGATCTCATTTCTGTAGGTCTTATGAGATTACAGGGTGGATAACAAGAAACTCCCTATTGGATATTGGTAAAAACTTTATTATTTGTCGATTGTAGCCAAACTTCAAAAAGAAACCCACAAATAAATGGACTTGGAAGATCCCCAACCATGAAATCAAAAACGAAATAGACTACATCCTAACGGACAGAAGCGACACCATCAAAAATATTTAATTTCCATACCAAGTAAACATAGGAAGCGACCATAGAATGGTAAGAAGTAAGATGTGGGTAAACACCGATAAAGAACGTAGAAAAATGTTCCACACCAAACAGTAACCACTGAACGCAGCAAAGGAACTCACTCAACCCTTCAAACAAGAATTAAAGAACAGTTTTAAAATACTTACCGATGAAAATAACACTAAAATCAACGAACTCCACAGCAAAATAACAAACTCTCTAATTGAAGCTGTCACTATTTTCAAACCAAGAAGCACGCAGACCCTTTGTAGAATCTCAGACGAAACCTGGAAACTCAAAAACCTCAAACTACCACCAACAACAAGGGAAAAATAGAGGAGATCGAACAAAACAAATCCATCAGAAAGAAACTAAGTAGACAGAAGAAGGTATACGACAGCAATCATCGAAACCACATTCGAAAAACGTCGGGGCTTTAAGGCAATAAACAAAGGTCTCAATGTAGGACAGAAACAAATAATTAGCATACGCGAAGAAAACGGAGACGTAACAACAGACAGAGACAGAGTTGTCGAACGCGCCTAAGAATTCAACCAAGAACTTTACTCTTCAATACATGGGCAACGAAAGAACGAACAGAATGCGCAAGACGCTGACAATCAGTTCGAGGACTTCGCTGAAGTTACTCCATGGGAGGTTAAACAATTCATCGAACTACGATCTACTAAAAAAGCTAGTAATATCGTCAACAAAAAATTAGCTTTTCTATTCAGCTTATGTCTAGAACAGAGTTAAAGTCCCGAAAGACTGGAACAAAGCAATCATAATGCTTCTATAGAAAAAAAAAGAAACCCCAAAGACCTCAACGACTACAGACCTATAAGTCTACTAAATTTCATCTATAAATTTTCACAAAAATCACCACCAACAGGATTACTAAAGGACTAGATGAAAACCAATCATGAGAACAGGCTGGATTTAGAAGAGGTTACTCGACCATGAACCATCTTTATTCAATAAATCAGCTGAAAGAAAAAGCAGAGGAATATAAGATGCCACTCGCTCTAGTATTTATAGACTTCAAGAAGGCATTCGACTCAGTAGAAATCCCTATGGCCATGAAGGCCATCACTCTACAAGGTGTAGACCCTGTATACGTCAAAGTACTACAAAATATATACAATCACAGCGACTGCTTTCTCAGGCTACATAAGGACTCTGAACCCTTTCAGCTCCAAAGTGGAGTAAGACAAGGTGATACCAGCTCACCCAGACTCTTCACAGCCTGCCTCGAGATGATCTTCCGTAACCTGGACTGGGAAAATAGAGTAATCAAAATAGACGACGAATATCTAAGTAACCTAAGATTTGCATACGATATCATCCTTCTTGCAGAGTAACTACATGGCCTCCAACTAATGCTAGATGAACTAAATGAAGAACGCAAACAAGTTAGCCCACATATGAACTTTAGTAAAACGAAAATCACGTGCAACGATCACATTGAGAATTGGGACATAATAAAATCAAAGATGCAAAACTGGGCAAAGTAGACCACTATATCTACCTGGGACAACAAATCTCTATGAAACCCACGAAAGAGGAGATCACGCGAACAATCACCCAAAGATGGTAAGCATTCGGCAGACAAAAAACTCAACTTTCAAAAACCAGACGATCCCAATAATCCTAAAAAGAAGAGTATACAACCAACGCATCCTCCCCATAGTCACTTATGGAGCTGAAACATGGAACCTAATCAAGAGACAGACCCAAAAACTGAGAAGCATGCAGCGTGTGCACGAGAGAATCATGCTCAACCTCTCATGGAGAGATCACAAGACAGCACAGTGTATAAGGAAGAAAACAGGAGTCAGAGACATCATAGAATCTATTAGAAAACTTTTTAGCAATAGGCCAGTCATGTTGCAAGAATGACAGACAACACGATTCACATCATGGATCCCCAAAGATCACATAAGAAACCGAAGTCGACAGAATACAAGATGGAGAGATGAACTAGACAAATTTAGAAATTATCTGCTCCGCAACGCCTACGATAGAGAAGTGTGGTGAATCCTGGGGAAGGTTTAACTATGTCCAACGTCGGACGTTAAAAGACTGATGATGATGAGCCAAACTAGTTTTACTTTAGTCCTTGCAATGGCGGAATTTCCCTTCTGTGTTTAAATTCAACGTTGGCATCAGTTTCTATAAGCGTTTCAGAATGGGTTCGATACACATAGGCAGGAAGTCCGTCGGTATGTTGGCCAGGATATGTCGAATGCGCTCTTCCAGTTGATCAAGAGTTTGTGGTTTGTTGGGGTACACCCTAATCGCTCACCAGCACAGGAAGCAGTCACAGGTCGTAAGGCCAGGGCTTCATGCATGCCAATCATTTCTAATCCAGAGTTAATTTCCACCTATCCTGTATTTTTCTAAAGGGATATTTATCATCATGTTCAACCTCGAATGACGTCAAATAATGTTTTTACTACTTCTCCTATTCAGTGCAAAATGTCATTAATTAAGTTCCACGTTTTTAAATTCGCAACTTGTCTTCATGTTTTCCTCTACACATTGCTGTGATGAATACATAATTTCCAGTGATGCTATTTCGTCTTTGAAGAATCCCTATTGTTCTATCATTGGCTTGCACTTGTCATCAACAAAAACGTTGGCACTGAATGTGTTAAGATTGGATTAGTCTAGCAACTGGCAATAAGTATGAAGCACTCAGTGAGGATCAACCTCACCGATGAAGTAATGGTCTGCAAGAATAGCTTCCAAGCCCTACTCCATGGCAAGGCGCCTTCATCATTTATTTTAGCTTCACGTTTTACAGTAGACTCTCGTTATTATGTATATAACAAATTTGTCATATTTGTAACGGTTGGCAAATTAATTACGTTTTTAATTTTTCCAGGAAAAGGTATTATCTCCGACAATAGTCTTGCAAAAATATGAAAATAAAACAAAACCATCGTCAATGGTGCTAGGCAGGTGACTGACAGAAGAATTTGAAGGATCCTTGTACAATTACCTCCCCGATGTGGTAGATATATATCCACATTAATTATATCACCAAAATTTCATATCTTTCCACCTGATATTTTTCAAAGGTTCTCAGTGAATTTTGATGAAATCTTATGGAAGGTTGAGCAATAGGCTGTAGAAGAAGTGATTAAATATAGGGTCAGATCCACGCACAATTAATTCCTGACAATGCAGTGATATGGGCCATCCTTACCTAACCTTTTCTGTAGAACACTTATATAGTTAGGCGGGTTTTTACCACCTACGGCTAAGGAAAGGTGACACAATACCCATTTGAACTTTGAACTGAGTTGACAGGTAACAAACACTTGCAGGAAACATAACATTTTTACTAGTTTTCTAGGCAAATAGTAAGCAATTTGTTTTCAAAATCCGTATTAAATTTACTAATCTGCGTAGGTCAGATGGTGTCATGGTTAGCACGTCTAACTCTCCACGCAGTAAAGATCCGGGTTCAATTCCCGGTGATAAGCGAAGAGTGTTAAAGACTCCTCATCGGTACGAATTTCCCTATGTATCCAGCAACTGAGTAAACCCTAAGCTGTCTGGTTAGGGTGGAAACAAATTGCGAATGGAGTCAGGTCCTCTAAATGATAGTGCTCGAACGAGAGAGTAGCCTTCAGGTTGCTTCTGACTGCCAGCGTAGTACAAGTCTTTAACTGACATGTGTCGACTTGCTGTTTGTAAATATCGCTAAAGGCGTAATCAGACTAATTCTGGATGACAAAAATGGACATGAATCAAAAACAGTTTACGCAGAGGTAATTTTTCTGTTTTAACGACTACTTTATACAATTTCTTAGCACTTGAAACTAAAATTATGACTTCAAAGACGATACTTAAATTATTTCAGTACATTCCAAAGTCTTCATTAAAAATGTTTGTAAATCATTGCTGAGCAAGATTATCCAATAATATTTCAGTTGTCCATACGAACCGGATTTTATTTAGCAACCAATTTTCTCCCCACGCGCACCTTCTGACATTTCAAGCAATATATAAAAACACGTAATGGTCAGATGTAAGCTAACGTCAAGTACTTCACTGAAGTATATATATATCTGTAGCATTGCGATTCTAATTTTCGATTTCATTTGTTTCTCTCAGGTGTGGGTTGCGTAGCTAAGGGAGATGTTAATGAGAAGCAAGGAATGCGTTTAAAAGCCTCGCAACCCTTAAATAATTAATAATATTTCTAACAAGTGAAGCGGTAAAATGGAATACCTTAAATCACTAAATCTAGAAAACAATACTAGCGTATCGGTCCGCGTTAAGCACATTCATTTCCGTGATTTTAGTGCTGATTTTGACGAGAATCAATTCATTCAATCTGCTCACTCGATTATTCAACACTATTCATCTAATTTAGCCGTTCTCGAAGTGGGCGGTATTGCATTTGTGGAGTCGTTGGTGTCTCCTAGGAGAGACAATTGGGGCAAAAAAAGGTAACACAAGTAGTGGAGCTAGGAGGTGTGGGGTGGCCGAGCGTGGAACGGTTCGGAGAATGGACTCGGCGAACTGATTTCAAACTTTGGGCGGGACGGTTTGTAATCACTTCACAATAATGCTCCTTGGAAAGGCATGAATTTATTTCCCCCTCCAGTCATGGGTAAAATTGTGCAGTTTGAAGTGAGTGACGCCTCTGAGTCTATTTTCACGCATCGCAAACGGGCAGAGTAAGCAGCGATGTGATATATGGAGCCCCACCAGGTACAACTGAAGCCATAGCCAGCGTAAAGACAGCAAGAGAAAGAAAAATTAAAATGTTCCAGTTTAAAGTGTGGACAATGGAATGAGCGAGACGGGTTCCAACTCTGACCAAGTGTCTACATTCACTCTGCACAAATACCCTTAGGAAAGGCATGAATCATTCTCTCTTCCTCCCAGCTAGGGATAAATCTGCAGGGCAAACTGGGTTCTTTGGCCTTGATAGACAACTAGTCTAGGAGAGGAGCAACTCTTCATTCAAAGCTAGGAGCTTGAGTCCCTAAGGCAGTCTGACATTATCTTGAGGCTCGTTCAGGCAACTCCTGCGACTACACAGGTGCAAAGTAATATCAGCCTTCGTCATTGCCTTGGACAACATCGGTGTGTGAAGATTTGTGTGTTTTCTGGGAGCCTTCAAGTTATATTTGCGTACATATTCGCCAAGAGATTATTTTAGAATTTAGGTGAACAAATCTGTTCAGACCTGCAGTTCAACCCAAATAAAGTTTAATGCAAGACGAACAAACTATAAAACTTAGTTGTGAAGTTTGATATTTTGTTTCACGAATTTCCTTCTATAATAAAACCACCGTAATATAACGGCAATATTTTTCTAAAAATAATTCCTATTCGTTACCCAATCGGATGTAAAGATCAGAAAACGCAAATCAGCTCGCTTGGACCCTGTCGGGAGACTAAAAAAATAATCGGCGTTTAACACAACACTACAGACAGTAGTCAATACACGACCCATGCAATTGACTACCTTAGTCTATCACGCCCGTACGCACATACTATGCAATGATGAACTACGTGAGTGCTTTTGCCAGTCATGCAAACAAATACACACATACACACACTTTCGAATTCAGCAAACAATTTACTTCCAACAGTTATAAGGTGAAAGCACAATCACACAGGGATATCAATAGATCTTACGAACTCTATTCTTTCAACACTACTTTTCTCTAACAAAAGACGTTTCATTCTTTTACTTATGAGGAATTTGAGATCTTCGACCTATGAACTTTTCTTCGAACCCTTTTGACAAAACTATCATTTTTATTTTTACAAAATAAAAATAACACCAAATACTATGTTCTATAAATAAACATGTCGTACCTCCAATCAAATCATTAACATTTTATTCAGGATTGAATACTTAAAGCTTCAGATAACTTTGATCCAAGACCCAAGCATGGACTTGAAATTCACCAAATACCAGACTTGTGGACACCGTAGTTGCTAAAAAAAATGACTTGCATTCATTCAGAAGAATAATGAACCTACGATGACTGATCGCACGGACAGAGCACTGCAGATTGGAAATAGTGAATTTTTGGACGAATCAAAATTTGGAATTAAGCAGTTTTCTACACCCAAAATCTTACAGTCTTCGAACTTAATTGATCGAATTTCTGGTAATATAAGCGACCTTCACTACCATTGGCGGAGAAATTACAGAGTTATCAAGTTGACAGACAGGAGCAAATACTAAATATCCCTTTCCATTTTTGTCCTAACTTTCCATATTCTCTCCTGTCTGTCCGATATCTTCAATAATATTTTGTGGAGAGGTAAGCCAGATCACAAGGAAAAAGTGATTAACCTTTTGGGCGGATCCAGGATATATTTTTTTTCAATTGAGAAATATCTTTGCGTTTTCTTTCGTGCATTTCTGTATTCGGTATCGTCTGTCTACACAATATCTCTAAAAATTCTCAATCAAACTTTACTGGAAAGTAGGCAATAGGGAGAAGTGATTAAATTTTGGGACAAATCCAGGCGCAATGACATCAAAGTAATGCACATTCAAAGTCACCCATTTTGAATTTCAATATGGTTGCCCTTAAAAATCGTAGCAACAATTTTTCCCTGATCTTGATTGGTTTTAGAAATGATTTAAATTGCAAATTCTAACTCCTAAGAATGCTAACTCAGAAAATGAGCCAGAAACCGTTGTACTACCGGCGCTTTCGAGAGCTTCTATTCTAGATTGATCTGTTCGTTAACAACGCAGTACAGCTATGCAAACTCTGTGTATCTTTCTATTGATTTACTTTGTTAATGTAAAAGAACAAAAACACATTGTAAAACGAACGATATCTTTAATTCAATCAAAGTAAAGATCAAACAGTCGCAAGAATAAACTTTCGGTAATATCGTCAATTTCGTCCCACTCTGTTACCTCTGTATTACAACAGTTGGACTCACAGTAATCTCAACGAGCCATAACCGTTCATGTAGCTCGTGCATGCGTTGAAATTTCATGAAAATGCTTTGCAGTTTCATCGTATGAATAAATTGTCTGGTGCAGGGACCTCATCCGTCATGATTGCTTCACAATCGTTTTCCACCATTTTCTACCCTCAGAGCAATAGGTCTATTTTCGACTCCATCAACGTCTTCAATTGAATAATCAACAAGTGAACACGCCAGATATGGTGCACAACTACATGGCCGGTAGGTGGTAGCTTCTCGGGTAGCAAGTTGGATGATGAAGCAGCAAATAGGTCAAGTACCTTTCCCAGAGCTCTCTGATGCATTTCCTAATGACTGGTGATTTCCATTCGGATGAATACAATAGCAATAATTTTGCCGTTTTGGGGATCGGAGAAAGTATTTGTTTTCTTGATCCAATGGAGGCCTGGAATTCGCAAAGCGTTTCTGAATCTTCCATGACATTATTGGAAACTCCATCTGACATCATCTGATTACAAATGTTTTGCTGTTCATGAAAGTCAACCTCGTCGAATTGACATGTTTCTTCTCGAGTCTCAATGTTATCTTAGATGAGCAATTCGTCCAACTCGTTCTCACTTTCTGTTACTTCTTTATTTTCAGAGCTATCGATTCTCTTCTCTTGCTCTATTTCACTTTCAGTGTTGATTTTGCTGACAAGGGGCATTTCTACAATGAATTTCATGTCTGTCAGTATCAACAAAGGTGACTCCTTGGAACTCTTGTTGCAGCTTTTCCACTCATCACGTGTCCCACAGTATTATTACCATACATTTATTTCGGTGCTTCCCTAAGTCCAGATCCCGCCATGAAGTCACCAATGCTACCTAAAAATCTAATCAGAGTATGAAACCCCACAAGTCTGAACACAATATCCTTCGATTTGGCTGTAATGGTATCCATTGCCTGACCTCCTATGTAGACAAGAACAGAATAGATACAAGAGTGGTTAATGGATTAAGATCGATTTAGGATGCATCACAATTGTTGATTTGGGGAAGAGCTCTCTCTGGGATATATGCTGCATGAACCCGTAGCAGTTGGGTTGCAATCGTCCAGCTCCTTTAAAGGATGCTGCTGCGAGTATTGGTAGATCTGAAAATAACTGATTTTAATCCTTTCGTATTTAGGACATCATAACATTTCACTGAATATCATTTCCCACAACAGTATCCTTTACCTCCATGACCTTTTTTAGGTCTCTCAATCGGTCTATCTTGAATTAAAAAACTGTCCTCTAATTTAGTAAACACGACCATCATTCCTATGCCATAGCAAGTACACTGTCCGACTAATAATGTTTATGTTTCCTGCTGACCATTATATGAAACAACTACTGAATGCAATTGACAGACTATCTGTTCTTATTCATATTTTGTCACTTCTGTCTACAGTACTAAAACTCTTGTGTAGAGTTGTTAATATCGAGTGAACGAGTGTGTGAAAAATTCATGAAAAAAGTAAACATATGAATTACATTGGTGATCCAAACACTCCAAGGACTCTCCCCCCATCTCTCTCTCTCTCTCTCTCTCTCTCTCTCTCTCTCTCTCTCTTTCTCTTTCTCTGTTAAGAACAGAGCACAAAAACTGAAGTGATATGTAATATTTTACTATTTACAATCGGGGTAGCTATTTTATAGCTATTTACTGTCGATCTTTAGCAATTTGATAACCAACCGAGCTAGCTGTTTGAATCAAGCACCGTGAAATTGTACCAAAAATTCTCTCCCCAAACTCAGTGTTGTGGTCAGTAATTCTGAATTCAGAATGAAGAATTCAGGATAAAGACAATGCAGTTTTTAAATCCTCCATCTTTACATTTGTACTCATAAAAAATTGTCCTCAAAGATTCATATTTTAGGTTTTTTCTGTTATTCCATATAAATTTGCACCTTGTTTGGTACTAAATTTGTTTATGGTGTATTTACTTCCAGGTTTGACCATTTTTAGTGAAATTCAACTGTACCATGGAAAAAAAGATATATCGGATGGTCCAAAAGTTACTTTGCCGTAATGTTATTTTATAAACACGGTTATATTTCAACTTGGCTATGCATAGGTACTTTATTTCTTATTTTCATTTTTTTTTAGATTTCTCCACATCAGTTATTCATTACTCGATAAAACTTTCGACAAATGGATTGGGAAGAGGGGTATAGTTGAGTGGCCTCCAAGGTCTCTTAATCTGAAGTCATGTGACTTCGCTGTTTGGGGATGATCAAATGAGAAAGATCACAAAACAAAGCCTAGGGGTCTTCAAGAATTGAAAGAAAGAAACTATTGCGGAGTCAAATTTCACTCAAATTTCAATTCTATTTCAACTGAAGATTATTACTGCAACTGTTGTACTGTATATGCAATGAATGAAAGTACAGAAAACCATTTTTCAGTATAGATGTATATATTTATTAAAATGAAATAAGCCTTTGCACAACTATAAGATAAATTTTCGTAAATCTGTAAGACTTATCATTTTGGCTGGGTCGGCTACCAATCATTTGGAGAAGATTTCAAATCACGGTAGGGCAATGTTCATTTTATAAATGTATTTATCTATCAGAATGGAATAAATCTATGCTTGTTTATAACATAAACTTTGGAAGATATGTAAGAAAAATATAATTTGGCTCAGTCGGCATGAGACATGAATACGAATCAGTTGATCGTGTTTTTCAAATCACGACAGGGGCATGTTAATTTTTACTGCCCTAATTGTTCTTGTCGTCCACGTTGTTATTGTTATTGTTACAATAGAAAAACTAAGTCAACTTCGGGTTCGGACTGGAACTTGACATTTTGAAAAATGTGTTGAAAAAAAAAGAATTTGCCACGTTGTGTCTAAGAGATGTCAAATCTATTTTGTGGAAGAAGGAAGTCGTTTTGATAAATTGATCTAATTCATTTTATTTCACATTTACATTTGATCTAATTTATTTCATTATACTTGATGCACCCAACGTTTTGTTGATTTATAACTTATACACTTTAACTGTATTGATAAAATAATATTACGGTAAAGTTACTTTCGGCCCTACCTGTTTGTTGAATGAATTGGAACTCGGAGATCCTATTCCACAACTGAGTTGCAAGCAGCAAATCACGTGATATCGTGACAAAGCATGATACGTTACTTCTTGCTGATTTTGTTATCAAAGAAATATTAAACTGTGGTATAACTTGAAAGGCACGAATGAATAATATTGATTTGATCTTTTTTGATCTTTGAGTTACAAATTCTTTAAAAGGCCGAGGGAATCCCGCATAAAAGAAACGTCATTTCCGGAGAAAATTAGCGGAAATGATTTTGTTCGCTAGAATTCCTGAATTAAATGGAAAGGTCCAAAATCCATTTGTATTGAACCTTCTCATAGCATAAAGTTTGTCGTAAACAAGAAAAAAAAACTTTTTGTAAAGCAGGCTTATAATTCGATATTTTGTCATGCCAATATCTTTTTCATTCAAGATTTCTTTGATTACCTATGATTGATGTGTGCCGACAGAAAAATTTAAATGCTGATATCTAAACACATCCAAAAATGAAGTAGCCGTTATTGAAATCGTTTTAGTGATACATGCGTCTCCAATTATAACGCGAGTGTTGTCGTCCAAGGGAACCAACCGCACAATAACCGAGCCACTGTAACTACAGGTTGGGTATGGGTGATGTTCAATGGCGGAGTATAGAAAAGGCTGAAAGTAATACTCTCAGTGCTCTCTACATAATCAGTAGATTTTCCTTTTTCTTGAAGTACTCTCGCTTTCCTGTGTCTACATGGGAAGATCTTCATTTATCTCTAAGTCCTTTAGTACCAATGCTCCTTTGATATAACTATCCATAAGTAACTATATGAGTCAGTTCTTAAGGGAACGGGTTCCATAAGAGAGTATAACCGTGAAAGATAAGTATCATTGAAAGTATAAACAAGTTTCGTTAGTTCATTGAAGCTGATTTCATGTGTAGATCTAGAGCTTATGTAATGCTCTACAAATGGTGCCTCTCGGTTGATCTTTGCTCTTCTGAAAATTTTCGAGCTCTGGTGGTCGAATTCTGGGCTTTAAGGTACCTAGAAGCGGTAAAATGACATTTTGTGGGAGAGTATATCATGGGTTACGAAATAAGTGATTAATTGTTGGTGCAGATCCAGTAATTTGTTTCCAATTGAGAGATATATTTTATCATTTTGCCGGAAGGGAGGGTAAAAGCAAATGGTAATTTTTTAAAATTAGTTAAATCAAAATTTCAAGGGAAGTAACATAATATTTGTACATTTAAAGTTATCTCCCCTTTTTAAAAATATTTTGTTCTCTTTTTGTTTCTAACTAGCACACAGTGTTGGCAGAGGTAATTTCTCTCTGAGTATTTTTGTGTTTATTTATTTTGTAAATTTTCATATTTTGAGAGAAGAAAAATAAGAGTTCCTTCTCCAGATTGAGATCGGATTAATCGTGATCTTGGAAGTCACACCCATTAGAGAAGATACTGATTCAACTCCCAAACAGCAAGGAGTCGTAAGAGATTATATTTATTCGCCCAACGCCCCCCGGAGGAAAATCCGACCCAATGTCGAAATTTAAAGACGGATAGAGTCGTAAGATATACCGACAAAAGATCAGAAGCTTACAACATGGAGAGAGAAAATAAACTTGACCTTTTTACAGTCAATAAACCAATAATTCACTGCCCTCTTTGACCCTCACTGCTGGGGAGCGAGTTTAAACCCCAGGGACGGCACATAAAGGTATTGCTCTCCAAAGTTTGAGTCGTTAGGGGGTTTGTCATTTGGGTGTGTGCCCGCGTCCACATCTGAAATCTACTCCGTAGGAAAGTTATCAGGCAACGGATTACTCTGTATAACAACACAAAAATTACCCCCTTATGGGCAGAAGTACCCTGTAGTCCTTTGTTGGCCGCTATTTGGCCACCTGGTCGGCATAAATCGATTATCCTCAGAAATATTTTTTTTTAAAAATAGCTTCTTACGGAAATAGAAAATAGCAAAATCATTATTATTGCTTCTATGTAAAGTGAGTTGAAAAAAAATGATATGTTTCTTAGTAAGTAAGACACCAAAAAAGCCGTTTCTTTCCGACCAATCAAATATGTTCGTGCATGCATGCACACATTCACAGGCGTGGATGTAGGAATGGAGGCCGAGCGGGTCCGAACTACCCTATACGAGCAAAGCCAAAGAAAATTTTCTCCAAATATCTAAGTAAAGAACTTTCATAGATTTGAGAAAAAAAGTCTCTCATAATCATAACCTCAATAACAAAAATGTATTATTTTTTTCGTCTACTCTATTAAGTAAAATGTATGTGTGTGTGTGTGTGTATGTGTGTGTATTTGTGTGTGTGTTTATACACTAAGGTATTGAGAACTACGCATTACAGAACAGGGACAAGTTCATATTCGAAATCAACTGGTCTCAATTCACCTACAGCACACATCTTCAGGTCGAATTTTACAAAAAAAAATCGTTGAGTTCTATAGAGTCTACGGTCGCTCTCTCCGAACACAAGTCCGTCGAAAAGTGTATTTGTGTGTTTTTTCGTCTGGGATTTAAAAAAAACTATTAGATACAAGGAATCAAACTATATGTATACTTTTTATCAGCATCATCCAAGGGAGCCTTTCTGATTATTTATTTGATCCTACAGAAAAGTGAGGGTGGCCAATGCTTTCAAAAAAATCTTTGGGGGCAATAATTCATAGTTTCGAAGTCATTGCAGTTAATTGACTATTGGTTGGAGCCTCCGTAAATACAAATGGCCGACCAAGTTCAAACTCCGCTAGATAGAGTTTTTTTTCTTCCAATTTTACATCCTTTTAAGCTATTTGACTTTCAATGCTAACAGAAATTTGTCAGTTTTGATGAAATTATTTTTTCAGGATTTAGCGTGGGGTTCTATTTACAATGTAGTAAGAATGCTAAACTGGACCCCAACTTTCCATCTGACATTGGGGAAAGTGTGTTTATATTATGTAAAGTACTAAATTCTTTTTCTTCCAATTTCACATGCTTTCAGTTTGTTAGACCTTCAAACCCTTTGGAAATTTGTCAGTTTGAGAGAGGAAACATTTAGAGGTTTTATAAGTGCAGGTTTTATTTTCTCCTGGTGAACGCTGCGTACCCCAGCTGTACGAGGTTGTGCGTTGGCCTGGCGTGTGTATTGGCCAAACCATTGAGGGGAGTGTACGTGAGCAAACCCTCCTCCACCCTTTATTTGATTTCGTGAAATCTCTGTAAAATATAATTTGCTCCAAAGAATAGTTAGATTTAGAGATTTTTTTCACTGGGCAACATCGGGTAGCCCAGGTACTCTCATAGAAATAAGATTTTTCTCTGTCTTATTCTTTATTTATTTTTATTTATTGGTCCAGTAGTAAATTTCTTATATTGATCTTTTAGATTTTACTCTTCTCAATTTTAGTGCTAAAAATTTACGGCTGAAACATAATTGGAAAATGCCCGATCACACGTAATTAAAAGTACACGCAAAAATAACTCTTTTCATGCTTGAAGTTTGTTTTCATTGGTGCATTTTTTGCAGAAAATATCTTTTAAAAATTGTACCCTCATCTGCTCAAAATCTAGGATCCGCCCTTGATTAGTTGTATATTTGCAAGTTTATGTAAGTAGAACGATAGGCCAGAAGCAAGCAGTAAGTTTGGTCTGCGATGTGCGAGATCTCAGGAAAAGAACATTTGTGATTTCAAATCAATGGGAAACACTCTTCTCCTAAGTAGCTTAAACTATGAGGTAGGGTTACCAGATGTCTTTTGCTGCACCAGGCCACATTTATATGGTCTTCAGTCTAATTAAGTAGTACCAAAATAATCAAATAACTTGAAATACATCATTAGACTAAACCTAAATGTATGAAAATACACCTTTTTTTTAATCTATTGTTAATGTATAATCATATCGTATCATATCATTCATGTGTCAGGGATTGTTAGTCTTTGGGGATTTTTTTTTTTACCATAGTATCAAATCACTACTTTCGGATCCAAATAGCTTTGTTCATAACGAAATTTGCCCAATTTTAGTCTTGAAAAATGAATACTCTGTCACAAATAAAAATAACTACAAATAATTGTGTATTTCTGTTCTACTTTTGGCACTACTATCAACCCGGACAGATTGTTGCCGCAAGGTGCCAAAAGAAGTTAGAGTCACTTGGAACGAGAGCAACTTACTGAATGGCCAAGTGACTTGAGTCAATGAAATGAGACAAATATGACATAATCTCATTTTCTTTCAAGTTGTGTTTCCTTGTGTTGCTGTTTTCGTTGCAATTGGAAAGTTGAACTTTGAACAACACGCATTGTTTTTTATATTTCTTTTTATTTATTACTATTAAGGAGGATATCAAATATCACAACCTGCTGGAACATCGTAAGCTGAATGAGTATCTAATTGTAAAGAAATACACACTCACGTGCACGTACATATACTTGTTGCAAAAACCGCAGGTCTATGTCGGTAGAACAATAGAACAAGAGAAAGCTGTACGTTTGGTCTGTGATGCTCGATATCACAGAAAAAGAATGTTTGTGATTTCAAATGGATGGGAAAACACCTTTCTCCTAACGCTTATGGTGTGACTTTGATATAGTTGCACGTTGCACCGCTAAATGTCACGAGTGGCGGGTTTCTAGATTGACTGATTTGTTTCCTATTGTTCTTCCTTGTGCTTGCCAATTCATTTGGCAATTTTTTGGTATTAGTCAATAAAATAAATAAATAAACAGGGAATGTGAATGAAATTTTGTTTTATTTTGATAAAATCTGCTTTAGGTAATAAACAATCGTATGTGCAGTATCCGTGATTCAAACGTGATGAGATGTCTCTTGGGGAACAACCACAATCTATGAAGATTGTCGATGGACCACTGATGAGATACATCTGAGGTGACTAGTTTGTCTTGGAGTCCAAGCTAACGAATGTCTATAGAAGATTTGGAATATGAAACGTGTTTCCGCAAAATTCTTGTTGCTCACTGAGGATCGGAAAACAATCGTTTGAATTAGTGCCACAATCTCATAATAACCCACGGCTTCTTTTCATAGTTTTGATCGAGGGTGAGTCTCTAATTCTGGTTATTTTTAAGAAGCACCTCGAAAACTAATAGAAAGCACTGATGTTTTATTTTATGTAATGTGTATTGTTACGTTAGTAAATATTTACAAAGCTCAACTTTTTTTCTAAAATAGTAGCAATGATGGATCACGTAGTAAGCAGTGAAGTCAGTACCACTTGCTAGTGTGACTAACTTACAAACTGCTACGCCAGAACAGGTAGTTATATGAATTTACCATGAGAGGCACTAGGTTATAAGCATGGGGTACCAATCGATGTTCGAAATCAGTTCAGTAATAGTCGTCTGCGATACTAGCTTGCTAACCAATACTCCAATGCGACCTGTGTAGTTTTATAGAAATAATAACTAAACATATCTTAGTATCTTAGTCTGGCACATAGGAACATAGGAAGAGCAAGCTGCGAATGTTTTGCATGTACGGAAAATAAGATCGGCAAATCTTGTGCAAACATTTTTGACTGTCTTTAATACACACACATACAGATACATGCATTCGATCACGTATGCACACGTAGGCTCTTTTTCCCTCTCTCTCACTTTTTCTCTCTCTCTCTCTCACACACACACACACACACACACACATATATATATATATATATATATTCATAGTGAAAACTTTTTTACAGACAATGAGGAAAACACAAATTGGGTGAATAGGTGCTTTTAGGTCGATATATCTTATCTATCCAAAAATCTTATATATATATGCATATATATGGAGACTTTATTTGTTTATTAATAGACAAATTAATTAATCAGTATGGTATGCAGGTTTTAAGAAAAGTTCCCCATCTTCAATAGCATGTGCCTACCTTTTATTGATTAAAAGGCGAGGTTTCCATAGAAAATTATTTAACACCAGATGTTTGGCTTCAAACAATAATATGAAAGTCCATAGGAGGCCATAGCAATTTGCAATGATAATTGGGTATCAGGACTGATTTCTGTACGTGAAGGAATACATAGTTGTTCGGTTCGACCTTTTGGTGAAAGTAGTTGCAGCAGTTGTGGATAATTTAAAGATTGTTTTGGTCAAGGGGAACAGGTATTCTAAACAATTGGTTGTCATACTTACTGGTAATCAGTCTAGGTCATTGTCCAGTGCTAAGCTAGTGGGATTAATAAGAAATAAATGTTTGTATGCTTGATTATCCGTACATCTGCTTACATCCACGCATAGACACATACACGGGCATATACACACGCATATAGTGCATATACGCATATACACTCATATACTAAGAAATGAAAATCCAAATACATCCACGATATTCAAAAGTATGCAATGATATATCGTGCAGGAAAACGTAATAGGTGATGTAAAACCTATGAATTTTAAACAGTAGATTCATGTGTACGTAAGTATTGCATAATTGTAGAAATTACAGTGGTTTGGATATAAATAAATATGATACGTACAGAGTGTATGTGGAGTGAGATGGGAGTATTTATAAAATGTAACACTATTACTAAGAAGAAAAGATGGGGTGAAAATTACTTATTAATATTGGTAGAAGGATATCTGTAGTGGAGTAGAGTTATAAGTGTATAATAGTATATCCGTGTATAGAGAGGGGGTTCGATAATAGCAGGGATGGAATATTGGAGATTATCTTGAAGTATTCCGGTGGTGGGATATGGGACCAGGACTATCTCTGGTAGATATCAAGATGATGTGGAGGAGGAGCTCATTATGCATCATCATCATCATCATCATCATAATAATAATAATAATAATAATAATAATAATGATAATCAGTTTTTTAACATCCGTCGTTGGACATGAACCTAACCAAGGATTCGCCTCACTTCTCTATCATCGGCTTTGCGAGGTCAATACCCTCTATATTTGTGTAGTTCTTATCTTCATCTTGTATTCTGTCGGCCTCGGTTGCGCATGTGATCTCTAGGGATCCATGTGTGAGTCAGGATATCCATCGGTTGTCTGTCATTCTTGCAACATGGCCAGCTAATTGCCATTTGAGTTTTCTTAAGGGTGCTATGATGTATCGGACTTCAGTTTTCTCCCTGATACATTGCACTGTCTTGTGATCTCTCCATATGAAAAATAGCTCCAGCCGACGCGACTGTAGTTGCTAAAGCAACCGAGGTCGCGAAAGCGTCAGAACGAGCCCGACTCGTCGCTCTTAGTGCAATGGGACAGCACTGCCCCGGGGCAACTATTTATTCACTCTCCCACAAGACCAAAATGCGACACAAGGTTAACGATTTACGTTGGGGAAAAGGAGTACTCCATCAAAAATAGCTCCAGCCGATGCGACTTAGGTTGCTAAGCAAACGTGGTTGCTAAAGCAACTGCAGTCACGAAAGCGTCAGGACGAATCCGACCTGTCCCTCTTAGTGCAATGGGACAGTACTGTCCCGGGGTGAACTGTTCCCAGTAGCTGGGCCAAGTAATAATAGAAGAGCCCAAAGACAAATCCATAGGATCTCAATGCGTTAACGATACGCAGCCTCATTGAACCCTCATTGGCTAATACATTGCACCTGCATTCTTAGTCCTTGATGCTCGCCACAACACAATCTCTGGCCCACTCGGCAGGCAAGTGTGAGTACCGGCGCCTCGGTCTATGCCGTGGAACAGATACAACACTTTAATCTTTGCCGAAAAGAAAGAAAAATCTGAAGTTTTCCTATAGATTTTATGATGTCTCAGACTCCTCTTTTCTTCCTGATAAACTGTGCTGTCTTGTGATCTCTCCCATGTGTACGTTGCATGCTCCTCAGTTTGCAGGTCAGTCTCTTGGTTAAGTTCCATATTTTAGCTCCATGGATGACTAACGGGAGGATGTATTGGTTGTATAGTCTTCTTTTAGGATTAATGTGATTTTGAAGGTTGTTTGCTCTGCCAAAGGTTTGCTATCCTAGAGTGACATTTCGCTTGATTGCTTCCTCTTTTTCAGTGGGTTTCATGGAGATTCGTTGTCCTAGGTAGAGGTAGTAGTCCACTTTCTCCAGTTCTGCATCTTCGATTTCGATCGTTGTATTTTTATTTCCAGCGTGATTGCTGCACGTGTTCTTTGTTTTACTGAAGTTCATGTGAAGGCCGACTTATTTGCTTTCTTCGTTTAGTTCATCTAGCATTAGTTGGAGGTCGTGTAGGTTATCTGCGAAAAGGGTGATTTCGTCGGCAAACCTTAGGTTGCTCAGATATTCGTCTTCTATTTTGATTCCTATATTTTCCTCGTCTAGGCTTCTGAAGATCATCTCGAGGCCGGCTGTGAAGAGTTTGGGTGAGCTGGTATCACCTAGTCTTACCCCTTTTGGGAATTGAAAGGGCTCCTAATCTTTAAGTAGCCTGATAAAGGAGATCTTGTAACTGAATATATATTGCAGCACTTACACAGGATCTACACCTTGTAGAGTGGTGGTCTTCATGAGTATGGGAATTTCGATTGGGTCGAAGGCTTTCTTGAAGTCTATAAATGCTACTGCGAGCGGAATTTCGTATTCTGCTGCTTTCGTTTCAGCTGATTGATCGAATACAGATGGTCCATAGTCGAGAAATTTCTTCTGAAGCCAGCTTGCTCCCGTGGTTGGTTTTCATGTGTCTCTATTTCTTTCTTTCTCTCTCTATATCTATCTATCTCTCTCTCTCTCTCTCTCTCTCTCTATATATATATATATATATATATATATATATATATATATATATATATATATATATATATATATATATATATATATATATATATATATAAATTAAGAAATGAATATATATGATCCGACAAAATAATAATAAATTGCCTTATATCATACAGGAACTCTTATATGAAATGATCACCCGTTATTACACAGTGAATGTATCATTTGGCGTTGACAACATAAAGAGAATGAACGATTAAAGAAAATGGGTCTGCCGCGGGAATCGAACCTGCGACCGATAGGGTAGCCGCTTCAACATAGCGTTGCTCTTACCATTGAGCTAAATAGCCATGTGTGTGGCTACAGGTCGTTTCTATCAAGATCGTCAAAATTAATCAATACTATGATTGCTAAGTATCGATTGGTAATAACTGCTGTCGACATAGATATGAATTTTACCATTTTTTCAAGAACATCTGTCAACAAGTACAAATGCACAGACGTTGAGTTAATTTAAATTCGTTGTTGAATCGCTCAAGCCACTTTCACATTTTTCGGAACTTTGTACCCATAAAACGCATATGATAATTACCGAAGTGCTTTTGTTTAATAATTTGTTTTGCGTCACGCTGAGGGAAATCGATCTATAAAATATAAAATGGGACAGCCGCAATTTGAACTCCGACGCAGGCCTCGGCAGCTTGATTACTTGCCTTGCTTGTGGTTGTTCGTTGAACCGACGATGATGTTCAATTTCTCCCGTAAAATCGTTGTGGATTTTGTTGTTGTTGCTGTTGTTGTTGTTGTTCTGTCGATGGCTCCTTTGATAATTTCGAGGTGGAGCACCCTGTCTTCTAAACATGGGACATGAGATTCAATGGCCTGGTTGAAAGGGGTTGTGCGCTATGCGAACGTGTCTTTTATGACGGCACTCTTCATGGGTGCGGGTGCGAATGATTTCAAAGATTATTTGTTTGCAGGTTTGAAACTATGCTGCATGGATGAATAGCTTGCATGGGGTTATTTCACACTGCTTAGAGCTGGTATTTAGGTGGTCTTTGAATCGTTCTTCTGGTCTCTAGATGTGCACTGGCATTCAGATAGTCCCTTGTAGAGAAACTTGTCTCGGAAAGCGATTCGCGGGCATCTGCATGACAACATTACGCTGGGCAATCATGGACTCAATGCTGGGGCTGTTGGCTTGTTCTAGAAGCATACCATGGGGAACGCGATCCTGTTAGTTTATGGCAAGTATCCGTTGGAGACAGTATGTTTGGAAGGTTTATGGGCCTTTTATGTGCGCAATAGAAAAGAGAGGCAGGCTGCCGAGTACATAGAGATTTGGATACTGGTGGTAAGGTCCTCACTGGAAAATACTGAAAAACACTGGTGTTAAATTTATTATAGCTGGCAGAAGCGACTCAGATAGGTCTTTGGATCTCGCTGTCAATACTGGTCAGAATGAAGGGAATTGCAAAGTGGGTGATGCAATCTACCTTTTTGAACTGTTCCTAGTATTGAAGATGGTGCCGGGGAAGGTTGTAGGAGAACCTCAGTTTTTTGTGCATTGATAATCAAGCCAGCATTACTGTATTTTTTGGACATGATATCGGTTGTGCTTTGTAATGCTTTGACGGAGTTGGATGCAAACGCTTCATCGTCAGCCCACTGCTGGTCGCTGGTCGTAGATTGTAAATGTCTTGGTCATTGCACTAAGTCTTTCGTAAGTTAGAAGGCTGCCTTCAAGGCATCTTACCAATAGGCTAAGGTTCCTCTGATGACGGTGTTGAAATTTAAGCAACAAGTATGTCAGTGAGATTGTAAAATGGGAAAAGGTAACAATGCATCAAAGTAGAAACGGCATAAACGAGAAGAATTTAAAAAAAAGAACAAACAAACAAAAATGTCATTTTTGACGACGTGGTTGAACTAGTTTCTCACATGACCTACTGCGTCAGTTTACCTTGTGTTAAATGGTTGACCAGACACACATGAACACTGCTATGGAATGACTTCACTAAAAGTGGCATTTCTTTGATTAAATAATCCATTTAAGCAGCAAGTGTCATCGGTTCATTAATTTCTTGTTAGGACTTTTGCAACAACAGAAACTATACAAGAGAAATAGAGTAGAAATTGACTTTGCTCAATTAAGATACGTCACTCCACCCCAAACAAATGGTTATCTAATGTCCAAAGATCTTACGCCAACCATCATCGCTCAATAAACACGTCCTGTTGTGTTGACCGGGTTTTTCTTAGAAGTTAGTTGCCGCAATCATATAATCAGAGAGTTGTTTTACGTCATGTGTATTGGATCTATCTATGGATGGAATTGTTGGCGTGGTCACTACTCCGCTGAAAGGAATCCCATACGTGCGGCAAGCGAAGAACTTGAATCAAGAAAACAAAGGCATATTTTGTTGGAAAGAAAGTTTTCAATCTTTTTTATGAATTTTCGTAGAAATGTAACGTAGATTCTTCTAGCAACAGGAAACACAAGAACGTTAGTGTCTTGCATTTGTGACCTGGGCATAAATAAGTGAATGGGTAAGCCAGTCGCGTTTAAGCTACTCTCTCTCTCTCTCTCTCTCTTTGTCCCTGTCTGTCTGTCCGTCTCTCTGTTTTTTTTGGGGGGGGAGGGGTCCTGACGCTTTATACCCTGCACTTTTCGTTCAGTAGGACGGAACGGAAAATACCAGATTTCCTTCTGATATTTAGCTTCAGAGCGCTGAGTTTAGTAGAAGACTGACTGATGCTTCTTGAAGTCCTTAAAAATCTCTCTTCGATTTCTCGTCGTCTCCTCCCTTGTTGATAAACTCAAGAGAGTATTTCCTTTCTCCTTTTTTTTCTCTTGAACATGGGCCCATCAGTTTGTTTGTTCGATTACAGGTAAGTTTCAGGAAACAAACGCCTCTTCAATCATCGGTTTCACGACACATGTATCACGAAAGGTGAAGCCCATTCGTTTCACCATAGGGTTCGGTTGCTTATCAGCTTTTATGAGAACCGCTCTTGAAAAGGAATGCTACATCTTTTGCAAACAAATCCTCATTTGGTTAGGATGCCTTTTTCAGCTAGATTACTATCCTTTCATATTTGGGGAGGCACTCCTTTTCAAACTAATGGGTCCCTTGCCGACATCAAAATCCTTCCATGTTTGAGAAAAGCAAGCCCTTTCAAATGAGTAACATTACCTTTCAAGAAATAGGACACATGGCCACAGATAAGCCAAAAGGGACAGGTACCTTTTTATTTCTCCCCAGAAAAGAATTAACAAGAAATCCTTTTGCTTACCGTATACTAAATATTCTTACTAACTAAGAATTAGAATTGTTGCGTGCTATGAATCTAAAACCAAAACATTCCTTACGCCCTATCTTACAATTTAGCGTTATTTCTCTCATATTTCATATCTACTAGATGAATACATATTTCAAATCCATTAATTCTTATCAGGCCCCATTTAAGCTCCATTTCGTTCGTACGGTGGGTTTTGAGATAGTTATTATTCATTTTTTACCTTATATTTTCCTTTCATTCTCATCATTAATTGTTCAATTCAGAGCATCAATCTACAGCTACGGTAGACCCTCTTTTTGCCGAGAGCAGATTTAAGATATGATCTTCTGCCAAGCCACGGAGCTCTCGTAGCCCAGGAAGTAGAAGCAGTATTTATAAGGTTTCTGAAAGAAAAAGGGACATGAATGCGAATCTCACCGGTAAGTTTATTTTCGATCTCAGCTATTTACTCACTACCGTAGATCGACTGCCTAGGTTCAGTTGTGATTGAAGGCAACTGAAAATTAGTACTCAAAATTAATAATAAAGATCTATCCTATTCATCATGCCAAATTCACAAGCATGCACGTCTATTGACCCATCGACTACGACAAGTGGTGAAGAGTAATAGTTATCCATTACAAGACAAAATTCCTGACTCACAGATAGAAATTAATTGTCCTCAAACGCAAACGGAAATTTAATCGTGCTTTTTGCAGTTAATGGGTCAATTTTTTTAAAAACCCTTGTATTTACTATTTGCAGTTCGATCTCAAATCGAAGTTGAGCAAATAGCCAAACAACCGAAGCGACCAACTAAATTGTAATTGCTCATAATGAGACCCTTTTGTTGTTCTAAAAAAGAACATTGTCCTTCCCTGACTTCCCATTGGTTTCTACAGACTTCAAACGTCCGGCAGATTTGCTTGGTCGCCTCGGGTGTTCCCAGCTTGTGTGTGCTTTATGATATCCATAAATAAGTTATGGTTTCTCTTTGAGTTGCTTTCATAAAGAACAACGAATAGATTTATTTATTTCAGCGTGAAACCGCTACAGGCTATTGCTGGCTGCGCCAACGGTGCCATGCTGTTTGCCTAGTCATACAGTCGTCCGCCAGCTCGTCTCCGAGACGGGTTAGCTCACCATCGGAGAATAGAAGAGGAAAGGAAAAGAAATCAAGGAGAAGGGAGAACATGGTCAAGGAAAGAAGGTTACAAATCTCTGTAGATTAAAAGAGACAAAAAAAAAAAGAAGGCAACAAAGAAAACGAAAAGAGATGTAGAGCGATGAAAATAGAGAAATAAGAAGAAAGGGAGGGAGAAGAGAAAAATACAATAAAGAGAGAGACAAAGTTGAGAGAAAGTCGTTGTAAATCACTAATCAGTCTCTCTTAATTTTTTTCCTTACTCGTTTATTTCTATATCAATTCTAATATCTTGCGTCTTCTATCTTCTTTCGTCTGTCTGTATGTCTGTCTCTGTCTCTCTGTCCGTCTGTCTCTCTCTCTCTCTCTCTCTTCTTTTTTACTTTTTTTCGAAGACTGACGTTTCGTAGACAGACAGGTTTTTAAACAGATGTTGGCTCGACAGTATCAACGAAAAAAAAAAGAAGACATTTTGTCGGCTGGACTTTTTGCTCACGAACGTTTCATCGACGACGCTTAGTCGAAAGACGTTTCGTCAAACAAGCGTTCAGTGAAAACTTTTTGAGTAAAATTTTTTCAAAATCCTGTTAGTCAATCAAATTTTTATGCAGACTGTTTTATTTTTGGAAGTCTCATAGAACAGAGTTTAATTTCTGCAAATAAATTCATCTATCATGGTGTAATCGAAGTAATTTGTTGACGGAATTGAGAACATTTTTTTAAAAAATAGTCTAAAACCTGCTTTTTACAACTAATATCATGTTACTTTCGTACAATATAAACAAAAAAAAAGAAGGATTTTCTATATATTGCAATACAATCACCGAAGGTACGTATCCCATATCACATTAGTATATAGCATTAAATAATATGTGAGAGGTGTGTTCTGAAAAATTGACATTTCGTTTGGCGTTCGTATTTTTCGTTATTTTTACTCATATCCTCAAACAAACACTTTAAAAATAAGGAAATCTAAAAGTTGAACACCTTGATGTCTGTCAAGAGAAAAGTCCCACAAAAAGTACCGTTTTTCATTTTTTTTAATGAAATATGATTTAAATTCAAAAGAAATTAAAATGACATTTTTCAAAATATCAATAAAAGAATACGTTTAATTTTTTGCAACATGTAATATACATATTTTGAGACAATAGATATATAGAATCATAAGTAAAAAGCATGATAGATAATAACAAAATTTTCTTTAAATCAAGATATGATTAAGTGATTTTTGAAAAGATATGAAACAAATATTTTGAAACAATAAACATTCTGAGTCATGAGTAAAACCCAAAATATAAAAAGGCAAGATTTATTACTTTCGACAAAATGACTGTTTGGCAAAAAAACGGTTGTCGGCAAAATGCCAGTTTGTCATTATATCCGTCGGCTATTTGATATTTTCAAATCTGCGCGACTAAATTTCGACAAAACACCTGGGCGTGTTGAAGCCTTGACCTCCCTCTAGCTACTGGGTTATCTTGCCTTGGTTGGCAACTAGGCTAGGTGACGAACAACTCAGATTTCAAACCACCGCTTTGTTGTATCAAATACTTTTAACATGACACTCGATACACCTCAGCATTCAAAACAAAACAAGAATTGAGAAACTGAGGCTAATGGGCTCAAACCAAATCATGTTGGATATTTAAGGTCTCGTAAGATCAACAAAGTTAAGCAACATTGAGCTTAGTCAGTACCTAGGTGGATAACCATTGAGGAATACCAGGAACCAAAAGTAAAAGAAAGGGTTGACAGGCTTGGCAAGCTAGAAGTGGGTCTTATTAACAATTGTGTGTTCCCGACCACGTGACAGTCCTTAGTGAGAATATAAGCAAGGACGATGATACATACTTACACATGTTCGTAATGATAATCATCAAAAAATTCCCGGTAAACAATAAGTAATGGAAACGTACACTATTTCATTTGTCTGTGCGCACAAAACGCACGTAAGTATATTTATTCAATTATGTGCGAGTATGTGAAGCCTCTTAGGTATGTACATAGGTACATATATCAATATAAATGCTTGCTTGGTCGAGTCTGTCTGTGTCAAAGCAAGTCAACAACAACAACAACAACAAAATGGACTTTTATTTCTGAACTTGTCGATATCTGAAATAGAAAACATTGTGAATAACATCAATCGAAATCAATATAGGAAATATGCAACCGAGTGGAATTTGATAATACAAAACTCTAATTGTGGTTGTGTAAGCCTTTTTTTCAGCTCGACTGACCGTCAATGTAACATTTTGTATATGTCAGCTCATTTGCTTTGTTCATTCTCTGTTTGATTTGGATTGAGTGATACAACCCCCCCCCCACACACATATATATATATATATATATATATATATATATATATATATATATCACAATCAGTAATTACAGATCTACAGCTGGAAAAAAGATCGTGGCTTTGCTGTGCTAACCTCAGCAATGTCTTTCTGACTTATCTTTCTATTTCATGTCTGATCTTCTTCTACTGCGTTTGCTATCCCTTAGGCACCAATCAACCAATCTTTTGCAACATCTTTCTTGTTATGTATCCTGGCCATGTCTATTTTTGTCGGTTTACCACCGCTCTCGGGTCCATGTTGGTCCTTCCTTGTTTCTTAGACTTGCTTTTTTCTCTGGCTGGTTCAGACTTATTTATACATACGAGTTCTATCTGAAAAGTATCTAGCCATTTAATATTGAAAAAATAGATAGCCTACCCATAGAAATGGTGTCTTAGTCCACTTTGAAGTATTCCCCTTTGGATCTTATGCTAATCCCAGCATCCCCTTTAGTCATAGTCCTCTTTCGGGATAGCCTGCAGCTGCCTCGTTACATTCTCCTTGATGTAGTCCATGATCTGATACCCCATTGGGAAAAGTCAGAGGTCACAGAGAGCCAAATCTTGATTGTAGGTGAAGGGAGGGGGTCCAGTAGAACTATGTGATGCGATGCTTTGCCCGAATATATAAATCTCCACGAGACATCTTTATGCATATACAATGAAGTTCCCTCTGAGAACATCGCATTACCTAGGCATGTCACCTCCTCCTCCGCACTACAGTCGAGATTTGTCTCTCTGTGACATCTGGCTTCCCCAAAGAGATTTTAGACCGTGGACGTAATTAAGGATTATGTGACGAGGCATCTGATGGCGATCCCGAAAGAGAACTTCGCAGATCTTTTTGAAAATTAGAAGGTGTGCTTGGAGAAATATGCAAGGTCTCAAGTGGGGGGGGGGGGTAATTTGAAGGATACCAAGGTGTCGTTGCCCGAGGTAGGGCTATTTTTACGTTAATATAAAATGGCAGGTACTTTCCGGTCAGACCTCGTATTCATTCATTTTGTGTTATAACCAGACATATCTTAATTTTCTGTGACGGATAATTATACATGCTACATTGTTTGCTGGGATATCTATTCAAAAACCTTCCCTTTCTATTAAGGAATTGAAAATATCTGCTGGGAAACATCTTGTATGTAGCAGCTGTTGATACTAAACAGGTTGAATGTTTTAATGTTTAATACTTTCAAATTTTGTGATTTATATGGTAATAATAATAATAATAATAATAATGATAATAATAATACACAACACAAGATAGGAACCTGAGCAATAATAGGGAAGGGAAACCCAACTGGGAGAGAAGGTTACAAAGGCAGATCTCCCAACTACAGAGAGATGAAGTACTACTTAGAAATACACCACACACAGACAGACCACGAGTAAGACTTTATAACAAATACAAAGTAACGCAAAAGGGCATCGCAACTGTAGTCGAAGAGTTACACCAGAAAAGACTAGCCAAAGAGGCAAGACTAAAAAGATACAGACTAAGAACGGCCCAATACACACAAAACCGCACATTCCAAAACAATGAGAAAAAGTTCTACCAAGATTTAAATGGGGAAAGAAGGCAGGACATGAAACCTGATGCCACAGAGGCCAAGAACTATTGGAATAGCATATGGGGGCACCCAAAAAGACACAACGTAACACCGCAATGGTTAGGAAAAATGAGAAAAGAACTAGAAGATATAGACAAGGGGGAACCAATAATACTGAATGAAAACACATTGAAACATACTCTTAGGAAAGTAGCCAACTGGAAAGCACCGGGGCCCGACGGGATCCATGGGTATTGGTTCAAAAAATTCACCACGTTACACGGCAGACTCACTCACTTACTCCAAAATTGTCTAAATGAAGGCAAAGCACCAGAATGGATGACTAAAGGCAGAACCACCCTCATCCTAAAAGACCCGGGAAAGGGGAACATAGCAAGCAACTATAGACCAATCACGTGCCTACCACTTATGTGGAAAATCCTGACCGGGCAAATAGCGGAGAGAATATACATGTCAATGGATAGAAGGGGACTACTACCAGAAGAACAGAAAGGGTGTAGGATAGGAACCAAAGGGGCAAACGATTTACTCTACATAGACCAGATGATCTTAAAAGAAGTAAGGAAAAGGAGAAAGAATATCGCAATGGGATGGATAGATTACAAAAAAGCATACGATATGATTCCACATAGCTGGATACTCGAATGCCTTAGAATGTTCAAAATTAGCGAACCGGTGGTTAAATTCATTGGTAATTCGATGGAAGACTGGAAAGTAGATTTGACAGCCGGAGGGGACAAACTAGCCGAGGTAGGGATAAAAAGGGGAATCTTCCAAGGAGACTCATTGTCCCCTCTATTATTTGTTCTAGCAATGATACCGCTTAACAGAATCCTGAAAAACAGCAAAGGATACCACTTCTCTAAAACAAAAGGAAAGGTCAACCACTTAATGTACATGGACGATATTAAATTGTTTGCAAAAAACAGGGGAGAGCTTGAGACTCTGTTCAACGAAGTAAGGGAATATAGTGAGGACATAGGGATGGAGTTTGGGATAGAAAAATGTGCAATCATGGTGATGCACAAAGGAAGGCTTTCAATGACTGAGGGAATTGAACTTCCGGACAACAACAAGATTAGGGCATTGACTGCACAAGACCGATACAAGTACCTAGGTGTCCTTGAATGTGACACGATAAAACGGGAAGAGATGAAGGAGAAAATTAAGAGAGAATACCTGAGAAGGATAAGGAAAATATTAGAAACCAAATTAAATAGCAGAAATCTAATAAAAGGAATGAACACCTGGGCTGTGTCAGTAGTTAGGTATACAGGACCATTTCTAGGATGGACAAAGGAAGAGCTCCAATCAATGGATAGGCGAACAAGGAAACTTATGACGATGCATAAAGCATTGCACCCTAGGGATGATACAGATAGGCTATACGTTAAGAGAAAAGAAGGTGGTAGGGGGCTCATCAGCATAGAAGATTGTGTCCAGAGAGCTAAAGTAGTCCTAGATAGATATGTGCAAACAAATAGTGAAGAAATCATAAAGAGCGCGAGGGATAGTGCAACAAACAATAAAGTAGAAAACAATGGAACAGTACAGCAAACTAGAAAAGAAAAGTGGGAAGGGAAAAGATTGTACGGCGAGTTTAAAAGACAGATAAAAGATATAGCAGACGAGAAATCATGGACGTGGTTACGAAAGGGAAACCTTAAGAGAGAAACAGAATCGCTCATCATGGCAGCCCAAAACAAAAGCATAAGGACAAACTACATAAAAGCAAAAATCGACAGAACTCAGACAAACAGCAAATGCCGCATGTGCGGTGAAAGAGATGAGACAGTAAACCACATAACTAGTGAATGTAGTCAGCTCGCCCAGAAGGAGTATAAGCATAGACACGATAGAGTAGCAACGATGATACACTGGGAACTAAGTAAACAAATGGGATTCAACCATGGGGAAAAGTGGTATCAGCACAAGCCAGAGGCAGTTTTGGAGAATGACAACCACAAACTACTGTGGGACTTTGACATCCAAACTGACCACCTCATCCAGGCAAGAAGGCCGGACTTAGTAATAGTAGACAAAAAAAGGAAGGCCTGCCAAATAGTAGACGTTGCTGTACCTGCAGACCATAGAGTAAAAAAGAAGGAGGGTGAAAAAAGGGAAAAATACCAGGACCTAGCAAGGGAGTTAAGGAAAATGTGGAACATGAAAACCAGGGTAGTACCGGTCATAGTGGGCGCACTAGGAACTGTCCCCAAAACGCTGAGGGAGAGACTGGAGGAGATCGGGATTAGGGGAAGGATAGAGACCGTACAGACCACAGCGCTACTTGGAACTGCACGGATACTGAGGAAGGTGCTAGAGATATAAGGACTGCAACGAATAGTAGCTCTGTCATGATATGCGAAAGAGGGAGGAGACGTTAGCTGAAGACCTGAGGAGACTTATTGTCACTCAGCCTTCAGCGATAACCACTGGGCAACCGGTGTGAAACTGTAAATCGTAGAATTACTGCGACCTATGAGTAGTAGGAGAGGAGGGCTGGAGACTTGAGGAGACTTGCTGTCACTCAAACTCCAGCGGTTACCACCAGGCAACTGGTGTGAGATTCCAAATAATAATAATAATAATAATAATAATAATAATAATAAAAATAATAATAATGCATTTCCACAACAGTTGTCTGGTGGTTACTGCTGAAGATTGAGTGACAGCAAGTCTCCTCACGTCTCCAGCCCTCCTCTCTACACTCTCATAGTCCACAGCAGTACTGTGGTTTACAGTTACACACCTGTTACCCGGTGGTTATCACTGAAGGCTGGGTGACATTAACCTCTGGTCTTTAGCCCTTCTCTCCTCTCATCTCATCGCTCCCTCACCTATCACAGCTGTGCTGTGGTTCCTACCTCTATCATCATCTTCATGTTTTGTTTGTTTTTTTCCTCCTCCTTTGTTAGGCTACTGCTAACAGCTAGGGTCGTAGATCTCATATTTCTAGCACTTCCTCGGTGTTCATGCAGTCCCTAGCAGTGCTTTAGTCTACACAGTCTCAATCCTTTCTTTTACCCCTAGTTTCTACGATCTATCTGTCAGTGTATTTGGTATGGTTCCAAGTGCACCTATTAGTACTGGTACCACCCCGACTTTCATGTTCCCCACCTTCTTCAGTTCTTTTGCCAGGATCTGGTATTTTTCCAGTTTTTCTCTCTCTTTCCTACTTGTTATACTTATTGTATTTCAACTCTAGTACAATCGTTTGTGCATAAACTAATTCGTTTGAATTCACGTCAACATCGCTGGGCATTTTGTTCTATTCTTGTACTCACGCACATACGCGCGTGCGGAATACATTCACGTATACTTACACACACACACACACACACACACACATACACACACACATGCACGCATACACATAAAAGATTTTTTTTCTTCAGTTACAAAGAACACGTAAATGATATTTGTTCTACTAGATCAGTGATTCTGAACGTTTGGCGTTAGCCCCACCAAGAGCTAATTTGAATATATTGAGGGGCAATTTGAAATTTGGGTGCAAAGAACAAAAGGCGTTCCGTGGCTAAAAACTGATCCGTGTCAAGACTTAACAGATTAATTTCAAATTATACCATGATATTGATTCCTGAATACACAATACCATAATTACTTATTCAACTATAGATTCCTCAGTAACTAATACTCAACAAATTAACTTCGTGGATAAAAAAGCGTTGTTATTAAATTTCACACGATAAAGATATCACAATAAAATAGTAATTATCCTAAGTTTCATATATCAGAATTTGTTTCTTTATAGATATTAGTCATCTGAAAATGAGTAGTGTTAAGAAAGGATTAGTTCGTCAGTATTCAGAGGAGTAATAGGAGTTTGGCATCATAATGGCTGGGTGTGATGAACGGGCATCTTTCGTCTTATTATGCTCATAATATTTGACCAATGAACCAATAAAAGGTGACTGGTTCGAGAAACATATGAAGACAAAAACCAAGTCAGTTCAAAATTGGTATATTTTCAATTGCTAAAAGTTCAAAAATAAATCAACGATCAATTCATTGTTTTTCGGACGAACTACAGACAAATGTATCAGACGACCAAATAAATTGAACATCAAAAGATAGGTAATCTTATATAGAATCAGAATATGAATGCTAACAAGGTCTTAATTTCATGTAGTGGTAGAATCACGAATAATTCAGAGGGGAGGTACAGTGTGAATCTTTTCCCTCGGTTTGTATACGGGTTTGGAATACTAGTACAGCAGCTACAGTAGAATACTTGAAATTTCAACCAGAAAAGTTCATGAAGGAGGAAAAGTGTGAAAGTTTGCATACTGGTCGTACGTCGCCATAAAAACATAATTTGCAATATACACTAATTGAAATTTCAACCAAAATTGCTTGAAGAGTCAAAAAGACTAGGAATCCAGCATACAGTTAGGTCTTTTGATACTCCTCCATATAAAACCAAGATACACATGATCTAGAAAGAAAATTGCAATGTAGATTAGTTGGAGTTTCAACCAGGACTGTTGAAAATGCAAAGAAAATTAAAAGAGCGAAAACATGCATACGGTAGGATTTTTCATACAGGATCATACAAAAACTGGGCACACTCTATTTGACCAAAAGCCCAGCCGCTATCTCAAATTCAGAATAACCACCATAAAGAACAAAGTTGCAATATTGGTTGTAACTTCTACCAAATGTGTTCAAAATAGAGAAAAGGTGTGGAACAATCACTTCGATTTGACAAAATTGGATTTTCTTGATGCATAGGCAGTGGTACATCAACTATTTACGTAAGTCAATTTAAGCACAATTGTGCACTTTCATGGGACATTGTTGAGAAACAAACAAAACAACGCAGAATAAACATTGAACATAGGAGTTCAAAAACCATGAAAATCATTGTCCGTCGGTCCCCACTCATAGCATTGTCAGTGTCAAGATCAAAAACATCCATGTCAATAAACAACTTATCGGAAATCTCATAACAATGCTTACATCAACAAGCATTCGTACGCACTAATCTATACTGATTTCACGAGCGACTTTCATCGCATTTTACATGAACAGGAAATAAGAACTAATATTTCATGTGGATCATGTTTACGTGTCATCAAAAGAATGTCGAAATGGTCATCATTGATTATCCATCCATGTCCATATGGAACAGGAACTTTCATGAAATTTTTCAAGTGCTTTGGTTCCTGCTCGACAAATAGTGGCATCAAGAATTATGACAACGCAGAATATGTTTTCAAGATAGGCAAATGCTTTTACATCATCTGAACTTGAGCTCGTGATGAAAATGATTTAATTTTCCTTTGCCAGCAAATGAACTGATAGTGTCACACTCAGAAAAAACTATGGAAACCAATAAAGGATCTAAGGAACATTTCCTGTGAACAACCAGATTTGTTGTGCTTTCATTAATTCGTGTTGTAACAGAAACTGCATTGATAGCCGTGGAATAATGAAAAAATTCATGTCGGGGTGAACAAAAGTACAAAATCTGCCTTAGGAAAATGAGTAACATTTTCTTTCCTTACAGTGTCCCTCTACATGTAATTTGATGGAAGAGAATTAAACGCTCCAACAATATACAAACTTTCGAAGCCTTTTTCATATTTTGAGCAATTCTGGATGATATTTCAATTAATCTATATTGTAAATTGCATTTTGCTATGACAGCCATTTTGAAATTAGGAGGCAATAGCAACTTTTGGCTGATCGGGCGTACTCTCTTTCTATATCAAAGTTGAAATATCATTATTATCATTATTATTATTAGAAGAAGAAGAAGAAGAAGAAGAAGAAGAAGAAGAAGAAGAAGAAGAAAAAGAAGAAGAAGAAAAAGAAGAAGAAGGAGAAGAAGAATATTGAAATTATGATGGCGCCGCAATTTTCGCCAAATCGGCTATGTCTTGTTTCTCTATGAAAGAATATTGAAAAATCTATTGGTATGCGAGTCCTCATACTTTTCTCACGTTCTAAACATCTTTGACTGTAATCTCAAGTAATCTACATCGCTGTTTTTTGTTTCTTTATGTCGTCCATTTAAAAATAAATTTGGCTGCTACAGTTTGGTCAGATCATAATTGTCTTGTTTCCATATTGAAGAGCATAAACTTGTTTACCTAATTTTCACGTTGTTTAAAATTGATATGTTTTCTCAAATTGAAGCTGAACTGAAGCATTACCTAGGTTTTTTGGATAATAACGTTTTTAATCCAGAACCGGTGATATTGCGTTTTCTAAACGCAGTAAGAGAAAAAATGCTGTGGTTGTCTTGGTAAAAGAGACCAATTAAGTCAGAGGCGATTGAATCTATTGTGTAACTAAAGTTACTAGTGACGAAGGCATTTAACGAATAAGTAATTCTCTGGTCACTGAAAGTCTACCCCCTTCTAATTCTAAGAATCAATCGACGTGATTCCGGATTAAAAGTTTCCGATGCTGTTAAAAATGAGATTTATCAGTATCAAAGAGATTTGAATTCATATAGGAATATAAAGAGGAAGATGGTCAATAAGTACAGGCCATTTAATTTCACTGGCCTGTACTTATCGAGCATCTTCTTCATCCAAAAATAACTCCTATATGAATTTAAATCTCTGTGAAACTGATAAATATCATTTTTACCGGCATCGAAAAAACTTTTAATCCGGAATCACTTCTTTTAATTCTCTTGATATAAAGTTGCCAGAGCAAGATTGAAGTCTTAAGTTCTTCGGAAACAGCTTGCAACCAAGGCTACTCTGAAGAGTGCATCGGCAACCGGGAGCTCCAGGAAGCCACACCGTTGCAGGCCAGTTACCGTAGCTCTCTGAGAGATTCGACGTTACCAAAAGAGTTCCTCATCAGGGAGCTTCCTTTCCAGCGCCTAGGACTTCAAGACCTACCTCTGATTCCAGAGCCCTGCTGTCATGGCTTTACAGGAGGTTAGCGAGTCTTACTTGGTCAGTCTCGTCAAAGATGCTAACTTGTGTGACGTAATACACAAGGGCATCCAGCTTGCCCACAGTAGATTTACGAGCTATTGATACTCTTAACAATATATGCATTGGAAGGAATTTGATTTGGGATTCTATTCTATCCTATCCTATGAAAATCAGGAGGCATTATTAACATGCAGAGGTGGGCCAAAATGCTCTTTCTGTCGGCAAATTTCTTCCAGGGTTGGCAAATTAGCGATTATCCGGCTAGATATAACTGACAAAAATCAGCAATAGTCGATTAAACCTAAAATACATGAAATTTAGCCGATTTTAACCTTTTTGAAAGACAGTGTTGGCTATTAATAACAAACCATACTTGGTAACGCCTTATTCGGGTGGCACAAACTACTTTATCGACATATAGGTGAACCTTCCCTCGACAATTGAGAATAAATAAATAAATAGATAAATAAATAATCACTTGGTACGCCCTGGTCACGTGCTATGTTCAAGTCTTCATCCGTGAATGTAAAATAGTCGAGACTTTACCTAGCAAGTCTCGAAAATAGCATAAATAGCTTGAGCAAGCAGGGTCGATAACAGTTGTCTTGTCTAATTATTGCACTAAATCTAAACAATGTCTGGTCGCGGTAAAGGAGGAAAAGGTCTTGGAAAAGGAGGTGCTAAACGCCACAGAAAAGTGTTGAGAGATAATATCCAAGGTATCACCAAGCCTGCTATCCGCCGTCTGGCCCGCAGGGGTGGCGTAAAACGTATCTCCGGTCTGATCTACGAAGAAACCCGTGGTGTCCTAAAGGTATTCTTGGAGAATATAATTCGTGATGCTGTAACCTACACCGAACACGCCAAGAGGAAGACTGTAACCGCCATGGACATCGTCTATGCCTTGAAGCGACAAGGCAGAACCCTCTACGGCTTTGGAGGTTAAATGGTTTTTAATCTTCCTTCTGGATATTTTCTAATAACTGCCCTTTTGTAGGGGGCCACTAACAGTATACAGACATCTCCTAGCTTTTTGCATAAGCGAATTAAGAAAACAAGAATCTGTAGGAAAATCCTTTTTATCCTAAGCTGTCATTAAAACTTGGTCCATATTTACCAGAGCCGAATTATCATTGATTTAACCTTTCTTAATGCCGCCTTTTTTTTTTTTTTCCTGCCTAAAAAAAAAAATTCCTTTGCAGGGGGCTGAGCAGTTGCACAGTTTGCAGTACCTTAAGTACGACCCTGCTTCCAGATATTTCTAGTCCCAAACTAGTTATAGTTCATTAAACGACTTTTTTTTATAGTAAAATTACAATTGTTCCGATAAATATCCATTGTAAGTTAGTGAACCCAAATGACCTATTCGAGTTCAGCGTAAAATTCACTTCTTTCCATCATTGAAAAATCTTCGTATCCTGTGACCCTAATAAATGTTGTTCATTTGAAACAGCCTTTAACAATACTGTTGAATATAGTTGCTAAGACTAAGTTAAAATATTCTCTTCCCAATCAAACTCGGTAAAAAAACATTGAGTGCTGTTCACCACTGCAGCATGACGTCTCCATATTTATAAGTACTAGATTTCGATGTATGCCGAATGTACTTAAACTAAATTGTGAACGTTTCATTGAATCTCTTTTGCATTGTGTTCCGTGAATTTTAACTGACCATTTCAACTTCATTCCCGATTATGACAATTTTCTAGTCATTAAGTTGACTGATTTCAGTATGACTAATTCATCTACCATTCGGGTCCCAAGGCTGAATTTTTAGTAAGACTCCTTCTAGCCGTGCTCCATCCTGCACGACATTTTTGTTGAATAGAATAAAATACTTAAATTTGCATTTGATAACTTGTATCGTTGTACCATGTACATGTTGCAGTACGAGGTCCTGACAGCATTATTTCCCTATGTCGTTTGAAGTCTAATTTTGTAAACTATTTGATACTCAAGAAATGGGGAAACTCTATGCCGAAGTACTCTTACGCATTTCATCCAAATACTCTTTAATATTCTCAGTTGAAACTTTTTTTTGTCCTCTGCCCTCTTCCTTATGTGCCTTAAGGCTTGAGCCTACCCAGTTTAATGGTTAATTCATTACTGGGTGTGATTCATCGGGCAAAATTTTTTTACCCAATTATTTTTTCTCATTACTTTATTTCAACCTGGACTCTAAAATCACAAGACTTTACACCAAACTGCAGACCAGGGTTCTGACAAATCCTACCAAATTCCGCCCTGCAGCCTTCTTTCATCTGACACATCCACTTCATCGAATGTGACTCTGAATACAAATTCTATCTTTTGGTAGCGAACAATAAAATTCAGTATTAAAAAAAAAAGTCTCGTTTTTGCAATGGCCCCACAAAAATTTTGTAGATAAATATATATACATATATATATATATATATACATATATATAGGAACTGAGTTTCCTGCAGTTCAGTTATTGAATACCACAACTTATTGAACCAAACTTTTACAGAACTTTGCCGACCCCTACGTTAGGCTATTTTTTTTTCCAACCTCAGAAGCTGTGAAATCTAAACGGATTTCTTCTACGGGTATCATTGTACCTCGTTTTCAACAAAATGAAAGATCCAATCCACTTAATTCCGGCCACCTGAAAATTGAGTACTTGGAACATTTAAATAGTAATTAATTCAAGATACTAGTCATAGGGGGGTTATCTAACGACAGTATTTCAATGTTTGTGACCGCATACTTTGTCACTCATCTTTATCACTCTTCAGTAATCTTTTTTTTTTCTTCTTTAAATATCAGAGCTTTTGCCAAAATTCATGAAATTACTTTTCAATAAAATATTGACCTAATATCAGAACATTTTTGTTTTCCTCTTGAAACCTGTATTCCCACCCAAAGTAAATCCAGTTGAATCTTGCAACCGCAGTTGAAACTGAAGAAAAAGGAACTGAGACAGAAAAACTACCTCTGTTTACAATGTTACCTTAGTTCAGTGTTCATGTAACGCTTTTTAATGCTGCAACTCTTTCCTTTGAAATAAGGAAATATTAGATGAAGGACACTGGGGAAAGCGATCATTGTACATCTTTGCAGAAAAACCTGTAAATACTACCGTTCGATAATACACTTCGACTGGCATCTTCTCAAAATTTCGGATTACTATCCTCATTTTGGTGGTCTTGAACACATGTCGGCCGTTGTCTTCAATTCATTGTAAATTTTTTGAATGATCCAAGTTCAAAAGCTGACATTTCAACAGTGATCCTGACTGTTAGCTGTAGTGTAATAATAAAGAAGTTGAATTTACAGGACCTTTGCTTGAGAGATCCATTCTTATTAGATCTTATCAAAATCTTTAGTGTGGCTTTATAACTAAGCTCAGCTTTGCGAATTCACTGAGATGGAAAACATACAATGCCCATTGATTGATTAGGAGTTTGAAAATCCGTAGGTTATTGAAGACACCGTTAAAAACAGTGAGCCACGACAACCAAAAAGTGACGAAAACAATTAGGACATCACTAAACATTCTGTGATTCAAGTTCACCGCAGAAAATCTGAAAGAAATTATCAATTTTTTTTCTTTTCCATTAGAGACTTTGGCTTTTTTTTTTCAATCTTGGGATACAAAAAAGAGAGGAAGTATCCCCGTATTTCAGCAAATTGTTTGTTAACGAATTTCTGCAAACCTCAAACATCATAGGACAAATAAACACCCAAACTGTATCTAGTTCAATATGAAATCATCACGATCTATTTATTTCCCAAAAGCTCCATACTCCTCACAATAAAAAGCTGTATTGAATACTTCCTCCTCTCGGAGATCCTTTTGGGTAGCATTGCCTGTTATATATCTTTAAAAAAGTGACATTTCAATATCTTTAGGGGTATTAGTATCTCTTCCTGGCAAGTGATCAAAAGTTTGATATGCTATTTCATCCAACAAATATCTGCATTTTGAGCAATCGTGCCCTAGATCAAACCTATATTCTTTAACATCGACTTACCACTGAAGTAATTCAATTTTTCTCAATATGAAATCTCTCTAGAATTTTGTATTGTATAAAATCTGAACCACTGGAACCGTGTCTTTAATTTACCCAAATCATTTAAGATGAGCTTTCTTTCTAAATTGATTCCATAAGCTGCACCCTTTTGCGGTAGTTCAGATGCTTGGCCAAACTGAACTATTACACAGGTTTTATCGCCAAAGAAGCGTGGTTGCAATGATTTTGAGGAAAGCAGCAGTGTAATGTTGCAAGAATCATTTAGACGTTGCGAGAAAGGATTGAACAGTTCTTAAACTGTGCTGCAAATATGAGAAAAAAAAAATATATATTTCATATCGAGCCTCTAACATATCCCCTATGGGTATATCTTTCCTGCCAGTTTAAAATGTGGTTTTACTGGACGTTGTGGATAGCTTTTTAGCAACAGATGGAAGGAACAATGAGTATGTATACCAGTGTAAACGTTGAAGTTTCGTCCACGGACATATGTTTTCACCAAATTCATTTCATTTTTACTGATAGCGTGCCGCCATCCAATAAATTTTGAGTACCACTGGATTAAAATAAGTTGAATGACTTTTTAATCGGTTGTGTGTTTACTTTCAACGTCAGTTCAAAAAGTCTAATGAAAGGACTTTCCTATGATGAAGTTCAGATTTGGTGGATGCTATCAAATCTGCACTAGTCTAGGTATTTCTGTATTACCTCCAGGAAACGATCAGTCCCAGAGGCAGAGTAAAATAACTATCCCCCCCTCACACACACACACACATTTAACTGAAATCATATAAATAGGTGTTATCAGTCACGGATGCTTTTTCCTAATGGATTCATTTATTCAAAGTGTAAAATGATTTTTTTTTTAAATCAGCCATTACAAAGCCCTTGACTTTCTCCGTAGTCTGATACTCTAATTTTGAGCGTCACGATGCCAAAACATTCTGAACTTATCCATATCACGACGTCTTACTTTTTTGCCAGTCATAATTTCGCCCATGGTCTTTAGGGAACCTCGTTGCGAGCCCAGATATCTTTGTAACATGGCCTGCCAATTACCACTGAAGTTTGCTAATGACTTGAAAGATCTGACATTTTTGTTTTGTGGGGAACATGTTTTGCACGAATTTTCTGGATGTGAGTTGCATGGTTAGTTTGAGAGACAATCTCTTGGGTAATTTCCATGTTTTAGCAGAGTAGTTGACTTGAAGAGGATACACTGGTTGTGTTCCCTTTGAGACCAATGGCATCGTGTTCTTCCGGAATATGGATTTTTGAATTGTAACTTTTTTTTTTTTTTTTATAATATAAAACGTTGCGACTTCTTTAGTAAAAGAGACCAGGTCAAAGACCATTTTGTAATTTGCGTCGCATGTAATAGAAGCATTCTGAAGAATTGATACCCCAAGTTTACTTAGTACGAGCCATCAATTCTGCCAATAATGCATCCACAGTAAAGAATTTTATCACAGTCTTCCAAATCAAGAATATGGAATTGACAAGTTTGTCTGTCAATATTTACTAGCTCCACCCACAAGAGCAAGATATGACACTGTATAACTAGGGGTGGTTCCGTACTTTTATAAATTGCTGCTGCTGCTGGAAACAGCAATACAGCTTCTGATTGGCTAAAATCAGGCGGCATCATTTAAATGCAAGGGTGTACCAAATGTGAGGTACCCCTCAATGCTCTTTCCAATTTTTCCCTGTGTTGGCTATTTTTCGGCTAAATATTGTTCATTTTTCGCCAATTTAGCCGATATAAATCGACGATAACCGATTAAACCTAACATATTTGAAATTTAGCCAATTATAGCCATTTTGAAAGACATCGTGAGCTATAAATAACAAACCAAACTTGGTAACGTTGAGTTTATAACCTTATTTTGCCGGCGAGTCCACTTTGTCTCCAAATTAGAAGCCTGTACCCTCCCTCCATTATAAAGATTATTTGGTACGTCCCTGGTCACGTTCCATATTTCATTCTACATCCACGCATGTAAAACTGTATAAATTGCTTGGATTAGCGGAGAAATCAATCGATTATCATTTTGTCAGATTATTGTTATTTCTCAATCAACTCAATCATGTCTGGTCGCGGTAAAGGAGGAAAAGGTCTTGGAAAAGGAGGTGCCAAGCGCCACAGAAAAGTGTTGAGAGATAATATCCAGGGTATCACCAAGCCTGCTATCCGCCGTCTGGCCCGCAGGGGTGGCGTAAAACGTATCTCCGGTCTGATCTACGAAGAAACCCGTGGTGTCCTAAAGGTATTCTTGGAGAATATAATTCGTGATGCCGTAACCTACACCGAACACGCCAAGAGGAAGACTGTAACTGCCATGGACGTCGTCTATGCCTTGAAGCGACAAGGCAGAACCCTCTACGGCTTTGGAGGTTAAATGGTCATCTTTTCCACATTTTCTAAAAGAACTGCTCTTTGTTGTGCCGCTAACAGTATGCAAAAGCACATCTCTTATTTTTCAACTTTATGCTTAAGCGAATTGTGAGAACCAGAATTCGTTGGGTAATCTTTGTATTCAAAAACGGTCATTAAAACTTAAGTGACCACTTTTTCAACCCTTTCTCAAGCTGAATTTATTGATGGGAGTTTTTTTTTTTTTTTTTTTTTTTTTTTTTTTTGCATTTTAACGCTTTTAAACCCCCCCCCCCCAATTACTCTAAAAAAAAATGAACATAATCTTCAAAACAAGGTGACCTTTTGTTTTCTTATCTGCCTCGAATTTTTGGAGAGAGGGTCCCTGTACAAGATCTCAGTCTTGTTTCAGTATCTTAAATGTCAAACTAATTAAGACTTTGTCTATTACAAGATTACTATCGTTCTCGTAGATATCCGCTGTTAAGAACTGAACCAAATGACCTATATTTGGGTTCAGTGTAATCTGTGTCTTTTTATCATAGAACTCTTATGACTTTACAAAGTTATTAAATGTAACCTAACCTTTAGAGCTGTAGCTCTAATGCATAATCAACTAAACCATTTTTGTCTACACTTTTGCCCCCCCCCCACTTCCTTCAATGTCCCAAGACTTGAGCATATACAGTATAATGGTTAATCCACCACTCGGTTTGATTCATCAGGTAAAATTTGATTTTCCCTAATCACTTTTAGCTTTATTTCAGCTTTTACACAACAATAAAATTTCACGCTGAACAACAGGCCAATGCCTGCAAACTACAACCAACGGGTCAAATTCAAACTCTCAGCCTCATTTCATCCGACCCATCGACTTCATTGTGACTTCAAATTCTTTTTCCTTATCACTTTGGAGTGTGCACAATAAAATTTAGTATAAAGAGCCAATCTCGTATTTACAGTGGCATCGAGCGAGCCAATTTTTTCAGTAAAAAATGTTCCATCACTGAGAATTCTTTTATCAACACGTACAGAATTTGAGCCACGATTTTAGAATATTTTGTCCCCTGTCCAAGCTGTTTCCATGGTCTTCTATAATTCTGACTCTTAGTCGGAAAGGCATAAAAAATATTACCGAGCTCAGCTTTATGCTATTTCTTCCGACCGCAGAAGGCTTCCTTTTTACGGGCATCATTGATGAAGCTAACTTTCGTAGTTATTGTCCTGGGAGCTAAATCCAACCGACTCTTTATACCAGCCACCTAATGTTAAGGGGTTAGAGGACTTAAAACGTTTGAATTATTCATGATACCTCTTGAGTAGTGTAATTAAATAGGAGTATTCTGATGTTTTAAACAATTTAGGGCTCTATTGTTTAATCAGTCCTCGCAGCACAGTAATATCCCCCCCATTTCAAAAGTTTGTGTTGCAGCATTACAAAGCGTAACATCAGAAAATTGAACTTATTGGCTCAAACTAGTTGCTATACAATATTTCTTTTTCATTGATCTTTATGTGCATTCACATTTTACTAAAATATTGGGTGACCCTAATATCTGTATAATTCAGAGGTAATATCAGCACTTTTTTTTTTTTTTTTTTTTTTTTTCAATAAACCTATATGTCGCAGTGGAGAAAATGAAACTGAGCCAGAGAAATGCTGCTTTTATTTGCAATGTTTGCTTAATTCAACTCTTAAAAATTAAGCTTCGTAATGCTACAACACTTACCTTTGAAGAGGAGAAATGTTGATGTGACTAAGCAATTATAGGCGTCTGCTAGTGGGGATTCAAACGTGACATTTGCCCTTCCCTATATCAGGCCTCCTCACTGATTGTCAGCGGGTTGGAAATTGATAAGCCTGGTATCAATGAGTCGCTATGAACATTGAAAGCTTAGGACGAGTCAGTTTGGACACTCCCTAATCCTTTATACACACACACACACACCTTGGAAAATTTTTTTAATTATTGATCATATCATGAAAACACTTCTCACCCACCAGGTAGGCGGGAATTTATGCTGTAAGCCAATATTATGGAGCTGACTGGCCGGAATTACAACCACTCCTGTAAAAGAATTGTAACATCGACTTAGAAAAAAAGAGGATTTAATAAGCAGTGCCGCCTAAAACGTGTTTACACTTGATACTCTTATTCTAATCTTTAAGATTATGGGTTTAGGATATTTCTGATATCCATACATTGCCCCATTGTAGTTTGGCAAGAGGGCTACTGTCAACATTCCAATCTTTGTATCTGATAGAATTTGGTTTCAGTGTTGTAAGAGAATTACTACCAAAAAAGAAACCAAATAGGCATCTCGAAACAAGGAGACATATGCCGAAAACCAACTAATCAAGACCCATTGTATACAACAGGCTCAATGGTCTCTCTCGATCAATAGATTTAAATTTGTCATTTGGTTGATTTCGCAAACTTCAAGTGGTATCGGTATAACATACCATATTAATCCAAAGTTTTACAGATCTGTCTGAAAAAGAAAAACTTCCTTGAAATTATTTCTTATTGATTTAAAGCTCTGAATTTCATCAAATGAATTTAAAATATACATTTTCAACGCCGAATTTGTTTTAGATTAATTCCCTCTTACTATGACAGTAATAATTGGCTGAAGGCCAATAATATGATTATACAATGCACCACTTTGAACTCGAATGAAAATTTTGAATAATTTCATTACAATTTGATTTTCTAGGAAATTTGCAAACAACGTCAAATAAGAGTTGAGTTCATGAATGGAGTAATTTTAGCACCAAATCTTGATCTTATTAAATGCTGACGTGATATGATGGGTTCAAAGTTCAATTTATTGGCTTCTGTGGTCAAAAACTCTTATATCTTCATAGTATGGCGGAAAAGACAGACAAACCGATTTCGAACATGGTGGGGTTGGGGAACTGATTAGTTCATTGGAAAGTTCCTCAACCCTACCATACACGAAATTGGTCTGCCATGATTTCCCTTTTTTTTGCTTTTTTTTTTTTAAATTTCTTTTTTGCTTGCATGACCCAGAAAGTTATGAGATTAAGAACGGGTATCAAACCCAAGATGTCCCCGCGTGACAAGAAAGGCAGTTATCAGAATAATGCAGCAAATTTCCAATCGGTCCAAGGTACAAAGGGTTCAAGGTAACAAAAGAAAACCAATATAATAAGCAATTGTCATAATTCAGGTGCAGAAAAGATTGCAGAATCTAGCTATGGTAATTATCAACAAATGATACAGACTGGAAATCGCAAGTGGGAGGAATGGTGGTAGGCCCTCATTATCGATGAAATTCAACTTTGATGTCGAAGATGGCACCCAGGGCTGTCGAAGTTCACAGGAGCAGCGCTCTGGCTCCTCTGTTAAAAGGAAAATAAATGAACGAGACTAAATGCTCCGGCACCTAAAGACTTAGCCCAGGATGTATGTGTTTGATAAAAGAATAGGTGTTTGTACGTGTTTTGTTCTCTTTTTTTTTTTTTCCTTAAAAAAAAAATCAATTTAAAGTAATAAGATGAGTTCTTTAAGCCACTTCAATATCTTACACACAATGACAACACACACACACACACACATATATACATATATATATATATATATATATATGATATGTATTCGAAAATTATTTCAAAATGAAATAAATTAATTTCCAACTTACATTCCAGTTTATATATCTTCCATACACACAGATATATATATATATATATATATATATATATATATATATAAATTATGATGAAATAACAACTTCTGCACAAACACGTTCAATTTTCGGCCATTTTGAGCTTCTTCATCATATAAAAGTAATATATGTAAATCAGTTTTTTTGGTTGTATGATGGTTTTCTGTCTGCTCAGAGTCCTGTTATAACATAAATGTTGTAATGGATTGGTCCATGTGAAATACTTCAACAGAGCTAACAAAAACAATAAAGACGTTATAAAATGAGATATTCTATTATTATAATAGAGAAGATGATACAGGTTTGATAGACAATTGTTACTGAAACAATGATCGTTTGAAACAAATAGAAAAGGAAAAAGAGTGTGAGAGCGACTGAAAGAAAAAGTCATTGGGTTAGTGAGTGAGTGAGTTGAAAAAAGAATGATTTATTGGGTGAGTTAGCGGATTAAAAGAAAAGGAAAATGATTCAGTAAGTTTTTCTTACACCTAAGTTATATTTTAAATAAGATAAATTTCTTCCGATCACATTTTTCATACAGTTCAATATTCTTTTACAAGACTATGATCACCCTTTAAAACACCTCGAGTTGATTTTAGACTTTAAAAATATTATCATTAGGATATTTGAATTATTAAAGATAGATCACTAAATAAAACATCTTTAGGCTCTTTAATGGCGATCCATGCATATACCAGTGACTGTCACCGAAATAGGGAATCAATGTAGCGGTTCACTACAACCTTGGAAATCAAATTTTTTCTTCTTTGTTCTTCAAAAGTTTCGCCGAATGGGTGGTAGCCGTATTAAATGAGGTTGGCCGGATTAAATGAGTTGCTGGGTTGAGGACGTTGTCGGATTAACTAGAGTTAATACCTTCCGGACCATGAAACTAGAGTTAATGGCTTCAGGACCACTGTTGTCTATAGGCGTAAATCAAACCAGCGTCAAAACAGAACGAAAACTTCAAGATAGGATTTAGATGAAGCTATTCAAAGGGAGAAAATCATGTAAAGAACGCTATGCTAGAAGGAAAAAATGATATTATCAGAAGGCGAAAATGAAATCGGTGTGGAAAGAGAACGAAAACTTGATGGTATGATTTAGGTAATAGAAGCTCAGCCTGAAGAGAAAATTATGTAAAGAAAGATAAACAGCAAAAGGGGGAACATCTCGGATATATAGAGAAGCGTTTTGACAAATCACAAAAACGATAAAGATAACTCGTTTCATTACAAAATAAATTTGAATATTTAAAAAAATCAAACCTGGCTCTTTAAAAAAAAGCATTTGGCCATTATCATGTAACTAGTGTACTCATGCTGTCAAAAAAATGACAGTGGTATTCAGATAATTGTGCAATTGCATCGCACTTAAAAAGATGATAGAAACACAATGCAGTTCTTCTGTGAGGAATGAACCCAGATTTTTTAAAACATTTTCGAAAAGAATATGAATAAATAAGGGAGGCCACTTCATAATTAGCATATGATAGTTATCTCCCTTGGTGTCCGTTACAGGAAAATATAGAAATACACACGGTATGTTGCAGATATATAACCTTACGCATGAGTAAAAAAAATGAGAAAAAGGAATTGCTCGAGATATCAAGGGAGAAAACTGTAATAATTTAGAAGAATTACTTCCCTTACATATAATTTGTCAGGAATGTCTTCCAATTCGCTTGATGGGTGGTTGGAATTTTGAAGCTACTCTTTTGATTTTAAATCAACAAAACCATTTATTTTGCTCCAGGACTATAAAGTGGACTTGAAATTGAATTCAATTTTGTTACGCAAAATATTTTCCTTGTAAAAAAAAAAAATCGGCAACTTATCAAGCAGATGTCGAATCTTAGCAGATACCCCACCAAAGTTATCAGAAAAAAAAGTAATGTATATTTAAAAAATTTGAAGGAAAAAAAAAATTGCAAACAAGTATAAAAATTCTGCGGTTGTCCACTTCATAGTTTGAACTTAAACAGTGAAATGCGTTTACGTTGTTAGAAATTCATCTTATTATTGGTGTAGATAATATGTATGTATGTATGTATGTATGTATGTATGTATGTATGTATGTATGTATGTATGTATGTATGTGTGTGCATATATATATATATGCATATATGTGCATACATATCTATGTATATATATTTATACGTATATACATAAGTAAATTGTAGATTATATATGTGCATGTCTATATACATATGTGTGTACACATTCATACAAGTGCATATATATATATATATACATACATACATATATATATATATATATATATATATATATATATACATATATATATATATATATATATATATATATATATATATATATATATATATATATATATTACTTGAATTGTGTTACTTTGAAAAGGTTTAATGATATTGAAATGTTACAGTCTTAAAATATGCAATGATATTTTTAAAACCTTTAAAGAAAAATCATTTCGTTTTCATGTGTTTTTTTTTTCACAACTTTTACAGTTGCAGTAAATTATCAACGTACGTACTACCTTTTCCTTCTGAAACCACCTATTATGTCTTGTTACTTTTTCTATCTAGAATGGATCAGATCACGATTCTTCTCGTCCAATTTATTCATCACACTGTCTCCTGTAGAGATGGTTATTCTAAAATAATCGATATACATCTGTGTTTACATTTTCGTAGTTATTTCAAAACCTTTGGGCTCGCTTCTTCTACGTTCTATTTTATATAGATAAAACTCTCAAATACGTTGCTAGCTATGGTTAATTCAATTTCAAATTTTAAATATTATTGTCTTTTTATAGATTGTGGATGGTTATGAATGAGAAAAATGATTAATTTAAATACTCTTATTATTTCATTTGACATTATGGAATAGAATCTTCCTAATTATTGTTGTAATTTCATCAACTAATTTGATTTATATTTATATCTGTAGTGAAATATGTCTATTTGCCTATTTGTCTATTTTCATTGTGTTGAAATTCTCAAACAACAGTTTGTGGATATGATTTTTTTAATAGTTTTATGCTTTATTCATTAACTCAATAATTTTTTTCTAAATTGAGTTTAATTAAACCATCCCCTTGTAGTGACACTTAGTTAATAATTTATTCTTTAATTCAAAAAAACTAAAATCAAATCATTCTTGAAGTCTATAATTCTAAATTTACCCTCCAAGCAAACCTCACAAATGCATTAATAACTATAATAAAATTATAATATAGATGACTTATCTGTCGATTTAATTTATTTTTCTTAATTTTAGGTTATTACTTATCTAGTAGTCGTATTTATCATTCATGGATTGGATAATTTTTTCATTACTTTCCAAGTTTATACGATGGTGGTTATTAGACTATTAATTCCCTTTTAATTTCGAGTCAATTGCAAATAACAATGTCATTGGCATTACTCCTGTTTTATTTCCATCTGTCTTAATGCCACACAAGAAGTCCCAACTTATACATTTTGTATGCAGTATAATTTTCATTATTATTCAATCTTAGAAATATTTTTTTACCAAAACTAGAATAAGATAATGAATAGATAAGAATAGAAAAATATAGATAATACCAATAATCAATATATATATATATATATATATATATATATATATATATATATATATATATATATATATATATATATATATATATATATATATATATATATAATATTAACAATTAAATCACGATAGATTTATAGACTAGCCTTTTATTCGAAGAGATTGGTGTTCTTGTAATCTAATTATTTACACATTATAATATATATATAATATATTTGAGGGATCCTATGAGTCAATTCCTACTTGAATTCATAAATTCTATTTTTGGGAAACTTTTAAAAAATTATCCAGAGATAGTATGAGATTTTTAAAAAATGGAAAATGAACAAAAATAAACAATAAGTAAGATAAAAGATGGTTAAATCGGGTAAAAGAGTGCATATTTTTTGTATTTTAAAGAAAAGGAAGGTGAGTCTGATAGGTACAACTCGCACATACATACATACATACATACATACATACATACATACATACATACTAATTATTGGTTAGAATCGTCAGTTTTCTAAAACAATTAAACCTGATAGGATAATAGAAAAAATTTTTATTCAAATGAATTCGTTTTTTGTTTTCATGATTACAAGAACAGAGCATATTGATGGTTGCTGATTAGTGAGTTATGTACGAAATGTTGGCATTCACCGGGTTTATATCCTCGATATCTTTTTTATATATATTTAAAACAAAGATTTTTGGTGGGTTTTTTATAATACCAAATATCCCTTCGTTTGTGCATTGAAGTTTTAAGGTGGCGTGCCACGTGTGCATGGTCGATACCACCCTTTTAACCACGGTTTTCCGTCTTATGGTCCACCGTGGAAGCAAGAATAAGATCGAAGCCCTTTGGTCATAAGTTTAACAAGAGTTTCCCTCTCCTGACAGAGCTGATTCCTTAACAGTTGCAGTATCGTCTTACTGATTTTCTGTTTATTCTTAATGTAATTTCGAGTCAATTGCATTTTAGTGCGGTCCATATGCTTGGAATATTGGACGTCGTGTGCGTCTCATTACAAACAAACATATATTTTCAAGAAAGCCTGGTGATTAGGAAAAATGTATTCCGATATTTAAAATCCTCTCCTGGGTGAAAAGGAGCAAAATGATCTTTTTGCCCCAAATTGAAAAATACGTCATTATGTCTTATTGAAAATTTGCCATCTCTGTCGTAATTATTTGTCAATAGCACATACTATAGCCAATATTTTATGTCTGTCCACTTAATTTATCCAAAGGTTCTTAATGAATTTGAATGGAATTCCATTGAATGGTGGACCATACACTACGAAGAAAGGAATTGATGTTTATGTTAGATCCATGCAAAATTGCCCCCACCTCTGTTGATGAATTTTCAGCCATAAAAAATGATGAATTTTGGGGTTATGAACAAATGTCCCGCAGGCCCCCGAAATTCTAAATAAGAACTTCTCTGTCATAACCAACGGTGTTGTGTCATTTCTGATGATAGATCGCACTTACAAGCAAATGCTCGACCAAAAATAATGACGAAGATTTCAGTTATCAACGAAATAAACTCATTGTGGGCCATTTTCACGCATTTTTGCCCCTTTTTTGCCCCCCAAATCCTAAATGAGAAATTTCCAGCACTAACCATCGGTGTTATGTCATTTCTAATTATAGATCACACTTATTGGCAAAATTAATGGGAAAAAGAATTCATTGGGGTGCATTTTCCTCCTTTTTTATCCGGGGGGGGGGATTAAAAAATTGGAATACATTTTCCCCAAATCCTTAGGCACTAAACTTTTACAAAACGCACACTAGTTAGCTTTTAATAGAAAATGCATACGATTTCAAAATAATAGCTAATGTAAGGGAGTTAACTCTTAGTGACTTGAGACTAGCTTCGTCCTGACGTGGGACAAAATAGTATTGAAAAAGAGGAGGTTATTTTCATATAGTTACCACAGTGTTCTAGATCGAATAACCACCTGTTGTTGTAGTAAGTAACGCCAAGTTAGGATAAATAATCAGCTATTCATCACAATTTCATGCTACTCATTCATACGACTGGGGTATATTCGACCGAGAACATTGTGATAAAAAAAAAAACACAATATGATGTGAAAAACTGGTAAAAATCAATAATCAAAAAACTTCAGTCGTGGAAAAATGTGAGCTCAACTCTCATCAGAAGACATCGGGCTACTAACTTTAAGGTTTGAGGGTTTTTGATATTTGGTGAAAAAAACAAGATAGATTCTTATTTATGCAGGAAACTAGTCAGTGCCTAATCATGAAAACTAGCTGAACCAATGGAGATTCCTCGGATGTTAACAACTAAGATTATCCATCATTTCATGCCTCTGCTCTTCTCTTACCCTTCGCCAGGATTTTCCCATTCTCTCCCTGATCCCTTCTTATCTTCGTCGTCCGCCTGTTTTTCTTCTTTTTTTTTTCTTTTTTTTTTTTCAAGCCAAATGTTATATTTAGTTTCACATGCGAAAAAAAAAAAAATACGGGGACAAATATTTTCTATTCATATTTTCCCTTCAACCTTGTTTTCTTTTCGTTTTTGTCTAGTTCTCTAACCTCTAACATCCCCTCTTTCAGTTTGATATTATTGATATCCTTGATACATTATTAGTCTTTTAACATCCGTCAATGGACATAGACCTTCCCCAGGATCCGCCACATTTCTCTATCGTGGGCGACGCGGAGCCAGTATATTCAGTATGTTTAGTTTATCTCTCCATCTTGTATTCTGTCGGCCTCAGTTTCGCATGTGATCTCTGGGTATCCATGTTGTGAGTCATGATGTCCATCGGTTGTTTTTTGTTCACGCAACATGACCAGCCCATTGCCATCTGAGTTTTCTGATAGATTCTATGATGTCTCGGACCCTGTTTTCTTCCTGATATATTGTGCTGTCTTGTAATCTCTCCATGTGAGGTTGAGCATGATTCTCTCATGCGCACGCTGCATGCTCCTCAGTTTGCAGGTCTGTCTCTTGGTTAGGTTCCATGTTTCAGCTTCATAAGTGACAATTAGGAAGATGCATGGGTTGTGTACTCATCTTTTTAGGATTATTGGGATCGTTATGTTTTTGAAGGTTAATCTTGCTCTGCCGAAGGCTTGCTATCCTAGAGTGATTCTCTGCTTGATTTCATCTTCTTTTGTGGGTTTCAGAGAGATTCGTTGTCCTGGGTAGATGTAGTGATTTACTTTCCCCAGTTTTGCATCTTCGATTTTGACAGTCATGTCCTTATTCTTGATATGATATCCTTGATTAGAGAGCGTAATAGGCTGAGTTTCTATAAAATATTCCAGGTAAAAAGTCTTCAGGGATCGGTCAGATACTACACTCTGATCCTAGGTAGGAATGTGTAAAAGTCGCACATACTTACAGCGGCAGTACATAAAAACATACAAGTAGTAGAATGATAGTGTGTTAGCTTGAAAAATAAATGATCGGAATCCTGACTAAATGGTAAACATGCAACTAATTAGATAACCAAGCAGGCTTTTGTGAATTTATCTAAAAAGAAACAAACAATATAAACCGAGGAGGTACCTTTGAAATAGTTTAACAGATGATTTAAGGTATCTTATCATAATTTGTCTGCCTGTATGTATGTACTCGCTTACTGCAAAAACTACTTGATATAGATCCATGAAATTTTCATTTTTAAGGGTCAAAATCAAATCAATGTTTTTCCCTTTTATTGATCAAAATCGAAGGAGAGCTTTTCCCTCTTTTAGACATTAACCAGTCCCTCTTTCAACATCAACCCCAACACCCTTTTCTTTTCGTCCACTTTTTGAATATACTCTCGATTATCCTTACCCCTTTTTCCACCATAGTCTATAACCCCTTTTTTTAAATATCAAAAAAAACTTTATTCACATTAGTTGAAGATCCTGTTTTCCATTTGCTCCTTACTTTTTCAACACATTTTGAAATATTTTTCAGCCCTGCCCCTCCCCCCTCCGACCAGTGCAAAGCATTTTTGTGGCGAAATACCCATATAGAGAGGTACAATATTACACTGCAGCATCAGATTTATCAAACAAGATCCTTGTTTCTGAAGAAACACACAAATGCTGTTGTCACTTTACTAGTCTATCCTTTCGCTCACCTTCTATCTACCAAACTCTTACTGCATCTCTCTCGTTTTTCCCTCTCTTTTACTATTCCTTCTCCTATAATTCTATTTCCTCTCTGTTTCTCTTCCTTTGTTCTCCTTACATCAATCTCTCGTTTCTCCTCCATCTGGTTCTATCTCTATATCATTTTCTCTTCTCTTCTCTTCCTACCGTTTCTGCATCTCTTCCGTTTTTCTCTCTATGTAATTTTTCTCTCTCTCCCTCCATCTCTTTCTCATCCTTTCTGTCTCTCCCTCCATCTCTTTCTCTTTCTCTCTCTCTCTTTTCTCTTCACAAGTTTATCGTTTCTCTCACCTATTTACCAACGTCTACCGCATCTCTCTCGTTTTAATCACCATGTTATTTCTCTCTCTCCCCCTCTCTCTTTCAAAAACTATTTTCTATTTTCTCATCCAATCACTTTTCACCCATTTCCCCCTCCAACTTGTTTCTCCCTCTATTTCTCTTTCCTTTTACTCCCTCTTGTCTCGCTACAATCTTGTCTTCTTTCCTCTTTCTCCCTATATTTAATATATATAAACCTTTAGTTTAATTTATGTTTAATATATATATATATAAACCTTGCCCACTTTCCCTTCCTGTTCTTCTGCTCTCTCTGTCTCTCTCTGTCTCTCTCTCTGTCTCTGTCTGTCTGTCTGTCTGTCTGTCTCTCTCTCTCTTCATATCTATTAGGCGGGAGCACATTGTTATCACGTTCACGTGAACTCACGTGAGTTCTCTTGAGCTTGATTAGTGTGCAGATCGAACGGCTGGTAAGTCACATGATATAAAAAAAATCCTTGCTGGTCTTTTTGTGTGGCTTCAAATTTTCGCATTTTTTGTCTCTGCACACATTTGCGAGGCGTGCGATAGCGTGATTCGTTTCAGTTGTAAGACCAACGCCAAAAAGTACGTGTATCTTGTAATATTTCGTGACCACATGTGAAATCACGCGAGGTGACATGAATCTGATTGCTGCTTTTCATGGATTTGAGGCCTCGCATGAGTTCACGTGACGTGATTATAATGTGTCACAGGCTTTTTTGTGAAGGGAGCTCAAAACTGTCTCAGCCGTAGTTTTGACTTGGCACTTCGATCCAGCTCGATGTGCCGTAAGGCGCTCGGTCACTCACACCTCTTCTCATATCCATCCTCATTCCTCACTACTAAGAGAGAATAAACAGGCCTTGAATATTTGTTTAAATGTCTTGTTTAATCTTTTTAAAAGTTCTGTGTATAATTTTCCCTTTTATCGAAGTATTTCTCATTCAATTTTCATTCTGATCTGTGATTTTGATAACGACAGAGAGAGAGAGAGAGAGAGAGAGAGAGAGAGAGAGAGAGAGAGAGAGAGAGAGAGAGAGAGAGAGAGAGAGAGAGAGAGAGAATTATAATGTTTAAGGGATCGGTGCAATAGTAAGAGCTGCATGGGTGGGGTTAAAAAATAGCAACTAATAAACAATCCTCTTGAAATCTATTAAACGAGTGGAGGTTGGATTGGAGATTTGGGTCGAGTGGAATGATAACCTCCCTTCTTCTCTCTCACTTATTACTCTCTCTCTCTCTCTCTCTCTCTCTCTCTCTCTCTCTCTCTGTCTGGACGCATGGATAGATAGATAGATAGATCAGGGTTTCTGAGAGGAGGTGTTGCCGAGGCATCGCTCCAACAGAGGCCTGAGAAAAGTTTTAGGAGACTCGAGAGTTAAACAAGTAAGTTGATACGATATGTCCATTTATTAAATAGGTTCATTCTATATAAATTCCCTCTCGGAGTCCCTGATATATATATATATATATATATATATATATATATATATATATATATATATATATATATATATATATATAGAGAGAGAGAGAGAGAGAGAGAGAGATAGATAGATAGATAGATAGATAGATAGATAGCCCACGCGAGTACCAGAACTAGTTATCTCAAAGAATGACCCAAAAGTATCTAAAAAGAAATAAAATATTTCATCTAAAATTATTTTAAGAAATTGAAATCATCTGAAAAATGCAAATTTTCAAGGTTGTAGTCAGATAAATGAGACCGACAACGACCGAATCTAACAGACTATTACTACGGTATCAGTTTAATCCAAATATATAGTCCTATTCCAGACAAAGACAAACAGTATATATATATATATATATATATATATGAGAGAGTGATGGCCACTGACTTATCGCAAAATTGACACCTATTGACAAAAACTTTCCAGTCAACCGCAGTGGTTTACTTAGATTTCATAGAATCTATATCATCAAAAACTTGAAGAATACGAGAATGATCTACTCCCTTCTATTACATAGATATTGCATGAATAGATCTGATATATATTCTTCCATTATATATAAAGTGAGTTATTTGTTTTAAGATGAAAAATACGTAAAAATTCAACTGGAAAATTTTCAATGCAAAGCATACACTTGCATATTTAAAATCTACTGAAATTCTGCTAATTAATAAAATAATGATAAAACCTCAGGTATCTATTTATTGATTACTGAATTTATTTATGAAGAGGTTACTTTGTAAAATAACTTAGTGGAAATATGCTCAATCAGAAACCCACTTTATTCGATGTTTACATAAACTAAACTAATTTCAAAGATTCGGGCAAAATGTTTTACGTATATTTTCTTCATGAAAACTGATATTTCCAAAGACACTTCTCCTTTCACAACACAGTGAATGGAAAGAGATTGTTTGCATTGTATACACACGAAAGGGTAGCCACTACAGGAATGTGTTCTTACGCACGGAACAAATGATGTTGTCTCTTAGTTTGATAGGGATTCTAGGTACACAGCATTAGTGCTCCTCACATTGAATGTCAGTATGTAAGTTCAGACTTTTAAGTTTTTTTTTGTTTGGCTGAAAGACTTTTAACCCAAAACTGATACCTGCTGAGTTCTAATGTCCTTGTAGATCAGCGTCTCCATAAACGTAGTTCCTTGGTTGGAATACAGGTCATAAAAACTACAAACAAGTTATACCTCCAATGATCACCGATAACCTTGGAGATCGAATTTGACCTTATCAACCCTACCATTTGTGAGATCAAACTTAATATTTCACTCCATGTACTAGAAATTGTTCCAAATGGATAGAAATGGCATGTTGTATTTATTGTACTCGTGTTGTATACTTTGATTACCACTGAGGTCAACCTCACTTAGTCTTTGTCACAATTGGATGTCTTTTGAGTCTTCATGCCAAAAATCGGGGCTTAGTTGTTTTAGCAGTAGGGACACGTACAAAAAGAAGTTTCTGATATTGGTATACTAGCTGAATACCCGTCCTACGGACGGGTTATTCAGCTAGTATAATCTATTTAACCTGATTATCAACATAATGAAGGAATTTCAGCCTTGAAAGAAAGTCTAGAACAGCAAAAGGACCTAAAACAGGAACCATTGCTACCCACGTACACCACGTACCCTCAATAGTTTACTTTAATAATAGACACTTCCTCCTAGTTGAAGGCTGTGCTATGAGCACAGTCGTGACACCGTCATATGCGAACGCCTTCATTGGAAAATTTGAGGAAACTTTTATCTACTCCGGAATTAACGATCACTGCCGATTGTACGATAGATATATTGATAACATTCTATTCAGATACACAGAAGGAAAAGGCAAACTAGACAACTTCCTCAAACGACTCAATTCCAGACACAGCTCTTTTAAATTTGACTATGAAAAATCATCAGAATCCATTGTCTTCTTAAACACCCTTATATACATACATAACAATAGACACCTCCAAACAACCTGATATATTAAACCCACCGATACACACAACTATATACACCATAAATTGGCTAACGCCAAACACTTTGAGGAGAACTTGACTTTCTCACAAGCGCTTAGAATTAGAAGAAACTGCTCCGAAGATTAGGAACTAAAGATACACGATGATAACTTTATACAATATGGAGATACTCACACATCCTCGTGGAAAATCAAATCAATAACGCCACCACGAAACCTAGGGATAACACCCTCAAACTGACCAACGGAAATCAGACTTTATCACCCTTATAACTACATTCCATGATACATCCCCTCTTTCCCAAATTATCGAGAATAGGTCAGACGTCTTTATACTGGAACCGGAATTTAAAGGAATCTAGCGTTCTATCGCAGACCCAAGAACGTCAAAGATATAATAAGCAGCAAACCAATAATCAATGATGAAGTATTCCATTGAAAAAGCAACCCCAAAGCAATCAAATTCTTCCAATCATACAACAGTAGAAATAACCAATGCAACCACCTCATACATACTAATACTTTAACCATTTTAATAATCAAGAAGACTTTTAATATCAACCATAGTTCCAACTGCAATATTATCTATCTACTTGGGTGCAAACAATACAAAATACAGTACATAGGCAAATCTGGATTGCTGTTTAACATAATTGATTCAACAAAGATAGAATAAAATCATTCAACTACAACAATTTACTCCCAATGAAACAACACTTCCGTCTACCTGACCACAATTTTAGCGCTGATGCAAAATTCACTATTATGGAAAGATAGAAAAGAATGCATCTCATTAAGATTCTTGAATCCCATGAAGATATGTGGATGAAACTAATTGTACACTTTCACCTAATGGATTTGACATAAAATCAAACAATGCAAATTAATAACAAAAATGAATATCAGAGTAAACAACCCTAATAACTCAGAACCCTTACACAGATATTCTCGAAGACTATTCTAACAACAACATCTAAACACCACCACCTATCCACACATACACACACACACTCACCCACCAATACTAATATCAATCATCGAAAAATGAAAAATTACTTTATGTAAACTTGACCCACTTATTTTGATCTTTACCAAATAAGAGGTATCACATCCGAGTGATCAAAACCACAATAGATATACAATGGCCCTTCAGGTCCCACGAAAACCTTCAAAGGTCTTTTTAGGCATTATAGAGTTTTCATATTCTTGACCTATGAACTCCCTAAAGACCGTTGATTTTACATTTTCTCCGATCTCTTCACCTCTCTTAGGCACGCCCCTTCTTTCCCTCCCACTGCCCTTACACATCCACCCTAGAATGACCTATATTCCCATACTGAAAAATCTAAGGTGGGCAGAGATTGGTTTCCATAGTTACCTACAGCTTAAACACCCTGATTCTTAGAAAACAATGGTCAGATGACAATTCGAGTCACAAACTCATAGGAATGATAATATATACGCCAACTATTTACAACATATTACATGATGGCTCTGGTGTAGGAAGAACTGCTTGCACCTTCTAACAATGTGGACCTATAACCGCTGACAATGGAGTTGAGCTCCGAAACATGTCCAGCTATTACACAATTATGATAAAGATTCCATACACATTATATACTCTTGTCCCGTCTTGACTTGAATAGTAAATTATATATATATATATATATATATATATATTGAACAGAGAGTAAGGGTCTAGTTTTGCCTTATGGCTACATTATGAAAAGAACCCCCCCTAAGACCCTTTAAAAATATTTTTCTCGAAACTTTTTGTTTTAAAACCTACTCCAGGTCCACTTAGTAGGCATGCCAAATCAGATTGGGCTACACCCATGTTTAGGTACTTTTTATAGCGTGACAGACAAACACAAACACACAACTCTCGCATATATTTGAGTTGTCTAACGAAAACCGTCATCACTTGAAAGTCAATATATACGTGTTAGATACTTGTGTGATTAGGAAAGAAGATACCAAAGTGAATAGAGATCAAAATATTAATAAAATCAGCTATAGTTTCTTGCTTGTTAATAAAATATTGACTGTTTATTTTATGTATTTTCTTCGATGTTACTTTCATCTTTTGAAAATAAGTTATCATCAGTCTTTTAACGTTGTGAATCGTGATGTCAATCTGTTGTCTTTCGTTCTTGCAACAAGGCCTGCCCATTGCCATTTAAGTTTTTTAATAGTTTCTATGATGTCTCGGGCTCTTGTTTTCTTCCTGATATACTGTGCTGTCTTGTGATCTCCCCAAGTGAGGTTGAGCATAATTCTCTCATGCGCACGTTGCATATTTCTCCGTTTGCGGGTCTGTCTCCTGGTTAGGCTCCATGTTCCAGCTCCATGTGTGATTATTGGGAGAATGCATTGGATGTATACTCTTCTTTTTAAGATCATTGGGATCGTCTTGCTTTCGAAAGTGGAGCTCGCTCTGCCGAGGGCTTGCCATCCTAAAGTGATTCTTCGCTTGATTTCCTCCTCTTTTGAGGATCTCGTGTAGATTCGTTGTCCTAGGTAGATCTAGTGGTCTAACTTGCCGAGTTTTGCATCTTCGATCTTGACTGTTTGACGGCGAATATCTGACCAACCTCATATTTGCAGACGATATCGTCCTTTTCGCAGATAACCTACACGACCTCAAACTAATGCTAGATGAACTAAACGAAGAAAGCAAATAAGTCGGCCTACACATGAACTTCAGTGAAACGAAAATCATGTGCAACAATTATATTGAGAATAAGGAAATAAAAGTAGACTATCTTTTATTATATCGTATTGGTATACTATCGATAAATGTGTGATATATTAGAAATTATAGTTAACATTTTTCACAGCGGAATACAATTATTGTGCGTTGAATACAAGTGAATATCAGAACACTGGAAACTGTCAACATTCAGTTTTCAAGTTGGTCTGGCTGCCTGGCTGCCTGGCTGGCTATGTGGTAATCGCGCGTATAGGTTACATCAATTGAGCTAGAGGGTCGAAAATGTTAACATTTACATCTTATTATGTCTGGGAAAAACTTTTTGAAAATCCCCCCACCCTTAAAAAATAGGTTTTAGTTCAGTTAATGCTAAATTAGGACCTTAGTTTCTGTCCGGCAGCATTCTCGCTTATTTTTCTTTTGATTAGGACTTTTTTTGTGATCACCGCCCAAAGCAAAGGCGAAAGTTATTCATTGATCATGGCATCCTGTCAAAATCTTAAAAACTGGAGATTGATTGCATACAAATTCTTTAATTTTTATCTGAAAGTCCGAAATTTTCAAATGATGACAATTCATGGCGTCTTTAATTTTGTCATTATCGTCCCAAGTGCATTTTATTGCTTTTTATCGTTACCACAACGTTTCAGCCGATCCATCTTTTTTTATTACCCCTACCTCTGTCCATTGAAATTGTACATCGGAGGAAGCCTACAGAATGGCTGAAACGTTATGGTAACAGAAAAAAGGCAACAAGATAAATAGACTGAACAACCTTTAGTATAACAATCGATCTTTTATGAATAAACAAAATGTATATAATCAGAATTATTGCATCATAGAAACGTTCCTATATCATTGTTTATTTGCTAAGCTTAGTTGAATGTTTACAAGACCTGATATTCCTAAGCGGTTACCCATGCAAGTACTGATCAGGCTCGATGTTGCTTAATTCCGGTGATTGGATGGAAACTGGTACTTTTATCGTGATTTGACCATAAGCATTATTCGATTACTGTGAGTAATGGCTTTCTTTATGTTATATTTTAAAAGCAGTAGCTTTATTATTAAAAAGTTTTCAATGTGTTATGAGAGTTAAAACTGGACCAACGAGTAACGTATCTTGATTCATTATTAAACTCACGGAAAATCATTGTGATAATCAGCTTTTTGCAAGTCAAAAATATTAAAAATATGATTTTATTGACTTATTAATTAGTAATTCAGAAGCATGACGATGTGGTTACCGGCCTGGAAAATGGAATCGGTGGAAGCAGCTAATGCCCCTAAAATAAGTATGAATTTCCCTGCAACTCCATCCGGGTAAATAGCAGGACAGTTGGGCCCTTTAGCCCTATAAAGCAGTTCATCGAAAGCGTGGGGTTAGCAACTCCATCCCGTGAAATCTATTTGCTACTGAAACTGCACTGCGGCCCTATGCCCCTCAAGAAGTCTAGAGGAGAAAAAGTAACCGGAAGTCGGTTTTATTATTAAACTTTTAAAATCATTGGTACACTCAGCTTTTAGCAAGTAAAAAATGCCAAAAAATTCATGAAAAATTATATGTATATTTCAATTATATTCACTTACTAATCAGTGATTTAACTGTAAAATTAACAGAATTCGTATATACAAACTGCAGTGTGTATCCATATATTTTTTGTCCGTGTAACACTTCTCTATGGAACCAGTAGAGCCCACTACACAGAGATGGATAATTCGTTTATCTCTATACGGTGGGATACTCTGGTGACACATCTCTACGTAGTCAACCCTTCTGTTGACGTATAAATAGAATTTCGTTACGTTAAACAAAAAACTCTATAATCATTCAATGGTGAGTACTTTATTTGCAAAATTACTTGAATATTGCCGTCACTTTTTAACGGCACCATGACATCAAGCTTAAATGATATCTAGTAAAATACTAAATCCGAATAATATAAATCTTATTTGAATATGACGCGTACGATTTGGGTTATGTCTCGCGTGATTACGTGATAAATTTCATCATTGGATCAGTTACATTATTATAAACTCTTTCGTTTTGCGTTGATTTCCAGTGAAAATTCAATGTTTAATCAGGGTACTCTTGTATGTTATTGAAACTGCTTTTGTTTCTTCGATTATAAAATAATAATCCTATGGAGTTATAAAGAAAGTCACCGTTTAAAAAAAAGAAATACAATTTTAATGTAACGAATCATATATCTCTATGAAGCACCGTAGTATAAAGATCAAATGTCTTTTTAACTTTAGATATTTGCATTCGCATATGCATTACCAGATAGATGTAAGTATATATGTTTGTGAATCTATTTCGGAAGTAGATTATGTCAGTTTATGTGCCTCTTTCTTTGCGAATGCATTTTGAAAACTGATTATCTGGGGTATTTTATTCTAATGAGCATTTCAAAAATTATCTTATAAATCATTATCATAATTTTTTTTCATTACTATCTACCTACTGTGGGCCTGAATAAAGTTGCAACAAAACAAAAAACTGAAAAATTAAGATGAAGGTCGTTTTAAAAAATGAATAATAATGATTCATAATACTTGATTCGATAGAAATGAATGATAAAAGACTTTACTTACTGATACTGATATCACCAGTTCAAAAACGAGCATTGCACAGAGAAATTGTGATAAAAAAGAAGTTTAAAGGTTTTATTTGGACTTCAACTAGCCAGTCAGTTCTCGTAGCTCAGTTGGTGAGAGCAGTTGGGCGTTAACCTGTACTCCAGTCAGATGGGAATGAGATCAATGAGGTCTAATGGAAAGCTTACTTTTTATTTTCAATCTGTATTGTTTGTTCTCTGTCGTAGATAATTGGCTCGAGTAAGGTTCCAATAAAAAGCAAATGGAAAGTTAAGATGAAACTAAATGGTCAGATATTGATATTAATGAATTCAAGTATAATTAATGCCTTTTTGTTATCCTATTATAATAGGCGATAAAATGTGTATGTGTGCGTATTCTCTCTCTCTCTCTCTCTATATATATATATATATATATATAGAGAGAGAGAGAGAGAGAGAGAGAGAAAGACAAAGACAAAAAAAACAAAATGTAGAAGCTGCTTTCCCTCTCTCTCTCTCTCTCCCTTTCTCTCTCTCTATCACTCTCTCTCTATATATATATATATATGTATATGTATACATATATATATATATATATATAGAGAGAGAGAGAGAGAGAAAGAGAGATGGGAGGAAAAGCAGCTTCTATATATATATATATTTTTTTTTTTGCATACTGAAACCAAGAACCAACAAAGCTTGTCGACATCGTGAGGTACTCTGGATTATATATATATATATATATATATATATATATATATATATATATATATATATATATATGTGTGTGTGTGTGTGTGTGTGTGTGTGTGTGTGCATTATTGTGTCATCCACAGACAGCTGTTCCGATGTATTACATCTTTTCAGTGTGGCTATATATCAGGCAACTTGCTACAAGTTCATGGTTAAAAAGCTAGTCTCGCAGATGATCACTATTGTGTAGGCCTCACTTTCTGCTTCACAGTTGTGGCCTATTGCCGGAATAACCTGAGCTCAATATATATATATATATATATATATATATATATATACACACACACACACACACACACACACACACACACATACATATATGTATGTATATATATATGTAAGTGTTTGTAAACTGGTGACTGTGATGGCAGTGGGGAGTTATAATTATACTTTAATTCTTTCCTTATCATGAGCGTCTACGTCATAGTGTTCATACGTAATCCTGTGTGCTTAAAGGCTTACGTAGTTTTTAATTACTCTATATGCATTTTGCTTGGCGCTCCGTGTATTCAGCAGTGAAACAGACTCGGCGGAGACAACAATTCCCAAATTAGTTTGTATAAGATTCGGCAAAGTTTGGACGTTTGTCCTTCCGTTAATTCCAGTGTTACAGAGAAACGGGAGCCATTTCAATCAGCCATTCTTCCTTCAAACTGACGAGTGTCGAAGCGATGTACGCACATGTCACTGGAAGGGCCGGCCTTGGCCACTGGCATGCCATTTCTCACCCGTAGCTGCCCAAGACAGTTGGAATCTCATTAAAAACTAAAGTAATCAGACAAACAAAGTTTTTAAAGAGTTGCTGCGGTGAGCAAATGACAATTAAGTGAAGGCCATTTTGTGTAACAACTAGAAAAAAAAAACATGAAGGCAGATGAACAAGATGGCAGAACTGAATGATAAAACGGGGAACAAAGAAAAAGTAAAATAGCCTCGCCGCAGAGCAGTGGTTCTCAAACTAATACATCAGCCTATTACTACTGTAGTGAGTTTGATAATCATTTACTTTTCGAACACTTATGGTTTTCTGACGTACGAAGCAAAACTGAACCCATTAACTTTAAATTACGGAAATTTCCGTCATTGCATTTCTATGACTAACTCTAAAAAATATCAGATCTATTGTGATTGGTGGCGACTCTATGAGTCTGGACAGTAAACGAGGGCTTTTATCTTGTAATTGATAACTATCACTGTTGCTACCTTCCACAGATGACGGGTTAAAAATATAACTCCGTGGAGTAATGGTTAGCAAACTAGTCTCAAAAACCATTATTACATCACTCAAATCCTCGATGCTTGTGGCCTTATGCCATACAAAGCAAAACTTGGTAAATGGCACTGGATGTTCTTCCATGGAGTACTGGTTTATTAACTAGTCTTGTAGTCATTATGAAGATTATGATTTCGATCAGCAGTTATGACTGTCGAGATTAAAGCAAATAAATATTTACTTGCAGAAACCTGTAGAAATTCCACGGTTTGAAAACATCTAACTCGGTGATTAAGTTAATTCAATATTCAACTCTATCGTCCTCAAAATTTGACACAGAAGAAACAATTTCCTCCCTATCCCAACCAGTGTTGTTAATTATAGTTTGTTATTTATAGCTAAAACTGTCTTCAAAATGTCAATTTCTGTCCTGTCCCACCCTGTGGGGTTAGTTAAATGTTATATATATATGTATAAATATAATTTTTATAAATAAAAATTCAACATTTACTATTGTCAAATTTTGTTGGAATTCAGATTCAATCGGTTATCGTAAATTTTTATTGACTAAATTGGAAGAAATCAGCTCGATTAGGCTGAAAAAATGGGTAATTGCGCAACTTTGATCCCACATGCTCCTCCCTCCTCCCCTTTGTCTTCACTTTACAAACAGCTGATAGATTTTTGTCTACTCTCTCATTAAAGTACCTCACGATCCTGATGGATTATTCAGTAGGCAGCTTCTTTCTCTTGTCAACTTTGTTATTGAGATTATGACATTGAATTATTACAGGTTTGGGTCGATGTGCTTTAATGATATAGATAATGCCTACCTCGAGGCTGGGCCGGCCGCGAATTCCCGATGATCAGCGTTCGATTGCAAGCTTGAAAATGGATTCTGCATACTGATTTAGAAGATAGCACATTTGAAGGAATGACGGGATACGATCTTCCTGGTTGCTTGGAAAATCTTTCATACCCCCACCACAGAGTGGCCATTCGAATATACCTCCTAGATTTTATCAATTGAACGCCCACCAAAGTTTGGTCAACTGAACATCTTTACCCTAAGTTTTGAATAAAAAAATCCTCTCACCTAAAGCAGTTTAAAGGGGGGATGCTTTATAGCAAACCATCGTAATATGACTTCAAATAAAAGCCCATGATTTGACTTACCCCAAGGTACAACTAGCCCCGGTCACCTTTTGCTAACCGCATTACCCGAAACTTGTTTACGCATTTTAACGGTAATGACTTTTCCCTTGAAATAAATCTCAGAAGTGAATGGTTATTGTCGATCATAATGGTTTAAACACAAGTTAGACGGGAACCTAACCACAAGCACTCGAAAATTTTAGAATAGTTCGGATCGTCGAAAGATTAGAGCATTACATAAGCTTCAAAAACGTATAGGCCTGAGAAAAATGAAAATACTTTTGATACACTCTAGTATTGAAACTGATTTTTTTTATTCTGAAATAGACAAAAGATGGTAAAACGAACGTTAGGTCATAACAGAGGGTATTTGGTTGGTCAGTTGGCAGAGGCCAGCAATTCCGAGGGAATCTATTCCTCGTGGTAAAGGCAAATGCTTATTGCTATGGTATTGCTTCTTATTACAATTTACAATACTGTACTCTATTGCCTGAAATACATTTCAAATAAAATTTTTTGCCATCACTTTTTTTTACTAAATTGTTCTAGTTCCTTTATTCTGTTCTGTGACATATAAGCACATCTAATTGTGTACACTACATTACATGTTTTTGGCCTTACATAAATCATCTTTATTTCGCACTGATTACAAACAAATTGATGAGCAGGTCGAAACGGAACCTACATTTCACATCGTGAGCCAATCATCTGAACTGTTATAGTTAGATAGATGTGAATATGAATAGACTGGGATAGACTTATAGATATGAACGAACTGTTGGAGATAGATAGATATGAATAAACTGGGTAGGATAGATAGATAGATAGATAGATAGATAGATAGATAGATAGATAGATAGATAGATAGATAGATAGATAAACGGCTGAACAGACGGATAGGTAGATAGATAAGAACAGGCTGATAGATAGATAGATAGATAGATAGATAGATAGATAGACGGCTGAACAGACAGATAGGTAGATAGATAAGAACAGGCTGATAGATAGATAGATAGATAGATAGATAGATAGATAGACGGCTGAACAGACAGATAGGTAGATAGATAAGAACAGGCTGATAGATAGATAGATAGATAGATAGATAGATAGACGGCTGAACAGACAGATAGGTAGATAGATAAGAACAGGCTGATAGATAGATAGATAGATAGATAGATAGATAGATAGATAGATAGATAGATAGACGGCTGAACAGACAGATAGGTAGATAGATAAGAACAGGCTGATAGATAGATAGATAGATAGATAGACGGCTGAACAGACAGATAGGTAGATAGATAAGAACAGGCTGATAGATAGATAGATAGATAGATCGATAGATAGATAGATAGACGGCTGAACAGACAGATAGGTAGATAGATAAGAACAGGCTGATAGATAGATAGATAGCTAGATAGACGGCTGAACAGACAGATAGGTAGATAGATAAGAACAGGCTGATAGATAGATAGATAGCTAGATAGATAGATAGATAGATAGATAGATAGATAGATAGATAGATAGCGTGAATACAAAGAAGGAAAGAATGAAATTATAAAGAGGATTTAATAGACAGGAACATTTTCAACTTCTGTTTCGTTTTTTCTTTGTTAACAAAGCATCATAGAGAAATAAAAGTTTCCATTCAATCTAATTTTATTGAATCTTGTCTTTTTTCCATTTCTGACTTTCTTTTATTTCTATTCCTTGCTTTTTGTTTCATTCTTCATCTCCTCTTATCGTATTCCATTTTTCAAAGTATATGAGTAGCACCTTCACACTGGCAATGACTTCGTACATCCCTGCCTGGACTTCATATATCACATTACTCGTTGAAATATTTGCGATAAGTGAAATATACATATAGGCGCTTCATCCTGGGCTATTTTACTCGTAGCTGGGCGGGGAAGGGGAAATTCATGCCGTTCCAAAAGGAATTGGTGCAAAGTGAACACAGCCCATCCCAGTCGGAGTTTGAACTCGTCTCGACGAGTCCATTCTCCGTGTCGTTAGGCCAATCCACACTTCCTTCTTTCTTCCAAAGTCCATCCTTTTTTTCCCCTCGTTAACAAACTTAAATGAAAAATCATTCATTCGTTTGTGTAAACTTGCGATGTCGCGGTTTACCTTCGTGTCTGTGGACGGTCGGCCGACCCCCATTCTACTCATCTCCAGCAGTTGCACGTCAATCATTCCCCCACCCCAGGAAGTTTGTGCAAATCTCTTACAATCGCACAACACAGACATGAAAACTTCAAACAACGGGATTGTATATTTTTCTTTTAAATCTCGTGGAGATGAGACTATGTGAGACGCTGACGAGTACAAAAAAAAATGGTGAAAAAAATGGAAAAGTGACGTGAAATTGACGAGAAACGGCAAGGGGAAATGGGAATTAAAAAAAAAAATAATTTCCATCAATCTTCACACTAATTAGCACTAGAAGTTGTCTGTTACGGTAAAGGTGGAATGACGACCCTCATGATGGTGTCAGAAATATGAGAAACGCTGTCTCTGTTTAATAAGTTGAGTAGCTGGGTCGGGGAAGAGAGGTGATGGATCGTGAGGATGAAGAATGTTAGGGAGCCTGTAGTAATGATGTGGGAGTATATTAGTAACTGTTGTTGCTTTTTCCGATCCATTGAGGAATTCTTAGGTTGGCCCGAAACAGTGGTATTCTGGGCGGACATTGGTAGATGTGGTTGTGTTGCAAAACAGAAATGGTGCAAACATGGGCGTTTTTGTGATGGCAGTTTAAAAGCCTGCAAAGTAGTCGTAGATTTGGCTTTGATGTGCTCCGAGGCGCTGGTATTTAACCGTTGATTATTCCTTGGCAATGGCACAAAGAAGCCCTTTTTTTTATTATTTTCAATGACTATTTTTCTAATAAGGCTTTTGCCTTTGCACTCCACTGTTGGCTGTATATGTTCTGTTTATGCATATACTTGCATACTTGTGTGAGGGTGTAATGCTTCGTAAGCTGGTCTGGCAGATAATGACTCCTGAGTAGTGAGTTTGGTTCTCACTGGGAGCCCCATACTAAGCTACGTTTAGCAAATAATTATCTGCATGCATGTTTGTGTATGTATGTGAATGTGTGTGTATTTGCGCGCGCACGTATATTTGTGTGTATGTGTTTTCGGTGTCTTGTCATGTATTTGTACACGAGGTGGGTGCAAATAAACTTTCTATTAGAAGTTAATTGTAACTTTTGTGAATATTGCTCGATTTTTGTTAAACAGATTTTATTGTTGTCCTTAGAGTTGTGGAATCAATTTATAGTTCCGAGTAGAGCGAGTTTACTACGATTGCCCTAAAAAAGATGACGTTATTTCTCTTCTCCCACCCTGCAGACGTGAGGCGGAGGTGCGAGGTTCTGTAATGGTTATCAGAATTCGAACTTCGGCTGAGATTGGTTGTGTTCACTACGCACTACTGCCTTTACGAAAGGCATGGATCCACTTCTCTCTATGATCTGTCTCATTGCCAGATATATTGACAAAATATCTCGTCAGTGGCATACCAGGATGTCTATCAAAGAAGAGAATGGGTATGTGGTTACTTAGGAAAACCACTCTCCCACTGCACCTTAAGGGCCGAAAATTATTTTTAGGGGTAACTTGACCCCAGAATTAACTCAGCATAGATGGTGCTGTTCTCCCAGGTCACTACAAGTCAATTTAGGGTCAAGGCTACTTTTCCCACCAAAATTTGCAAGTTTTGTTTTCAAAAAGATTCATTTCAAGTAACAATGGTTCAGTGCTCAGGAAAATTGGAAATTGGAATGTGTAGACTGATGGAGAAAATTAAAACTGTTTTTCCTTTAATTTTATGTGCTTTCAAGCTATTAGACCTTTGAAAAAACCTTCCGAAAAATTGTCAGTTTCAAGGAATATATTTTTTCAAGGTTTTCAGATGGGGTCATTCTGTTTACAATGTTGCTATAATGTTCAATTTTTTAGTTTTAGGAAAAAAAATTTTCTAAGGGGGGGGGACATTTACAATATTATTAGATAAAAATGACGTATGATACTTGCATGCGTGTATTCATCTCATAAACTCTAAAAATGCCACACCTCAAGGGCTGCAAATTTGTCTATAAGGGTAATTGGATCTAAAGACTTACATCATAGAGATGACGCTGACTTCCTATATCCCTACAAGTTAATTTAGGGTCAAGGCTATTTTGTAAGTTTCTATTTAAATAATTTTTCAGTTTTGACAGGAAAATTAAAAAGTTCAGAAGGGGTCAATTCTATGTAACTGAATACTTACTTTTCGTTCGTAGTTGGGAACCACGGATGAGAATTTCTCTTACTCTCAGGGCTTACATCAGTTAAGCAGTATTTTTCTAATAGATCTGACTTTAACCCGAAAATAAAACATCTTTATCTTCGAGGAAAAGCAGTGTCCTTACCTCTATCCTTAATCCTTACCATAACGCTACAATAAAACATGGACACATTTAAGATCTCTTTAATATAAGGTAAAATATGGCGCTTCGTGATTTCTGCATTAATCTAATATTTCTATCCAATATCCGCTCGTCAGTGTCTGCAAAACTCAAGAACGGCCAGAGCTATGGTCACTAGATTTTCTTTGGTTACCAACGGGATCTTGGGCCAAGATTTTAACAAGTTAATTTTTGAAAATTCCCCCTGACAACAAAAGTTTTTAGAGGAGCTTCAATTTACTATTGACAAGCGTTTATGCTAAATTTGTCATTCATTTTGTGTCTGGTTGTGTTAACGCTTACATAAAAAGATCTGCATAAGTGTGATTTTCTTGATATTCTGTTCGTAACTATAGGCTATTCTACCTAAAGATAATAAATTTGAAAATGGAAATATCTTCTACCAACCCTTTGTAACAATGGATCTTCCAGGTACAGGTTTTCTTTTTTTTCTTTTTCAGAAGTTCATATTACGCCACTTTTTCCCCAAAAAGCGGAAAGTGAAATTGAAATTTTGTTTTGCACATTTTAGGGGTCTGGAAACGCTCGAAAATATTTCCAAAATAATTTAATGCTTAATTGCTTATTCGTTTTACAACATTTCGGCTTTCGAAAGACCCCTGTAAGAATGCTCTACTTCCGGATCACGAGGAAACACGTATATCTGTGAATCTATCACGGGAATTAATTAGTTAATATAATTAAGTAACATCCCATATTTTTTTCTGGCTGGGTGAAAAAGAAATATTTTAAAATTACCACGATTCAAGATTATATCTACTGCTCTAAATACTTTGCAAATTTTCAAAACTGACTGACATTCATTAGATGTCTTTGATCCCATTTTCTCCAAATATAGATAATTAGTTGAAGTGCCCGTCTACGGTGAGGTCAAGACTTGGGTCGGAGAGTTGGTACCCTCCCTGTGGATATTTTGCCGCCCAGTAGGTGAGTACAATGGTGATGTTTCCAAGCTGCAGACTCAGAGCCAGATTTTCCTCATATGCCGATGCAAATCCATATGAATAGCTGGAACATAATTGATTCAAGCTATTACACGATTTAAAAATTGGCTAATGTTCCGAATTATTCTGACCTGCAACAAATAACATACCTAATTCTAATATGAAAAGTACTGTCTTTGAATTTACGAAAATTCTGAATTTATCTTTAGTTGATTATGATTTTTTAATTAAAAAACTGTTCTGTTAATTATTCACATGCGTCAAGCTTTATTTTCAGCAATACCATTTATGGATATAGATGTTGTTTGCCTTTAAAATAACTGTATAAAATGATTCCGGTAGCTCAGCGAATAAAATTTGGCTTTTCTTCTTCTACTGAAGATTGAGTTCGTGATAATTTCAACACTGAAACCTTCTCATGGATCCAGTAAGTATGCATACCAAATTTGGTTACTCTATATCAAACTGTTTGGCTGTCAAGAGAGATGAAAGAAAACTTTTCCCATCTTCCAATCATCAATGAAGATAACTTTATTGAACATGTGTATACGTTCTTATATCAGTATATTTTCCACTTGTTGGTGTAATCCTACATCGTCATCAATGATCCCCCTCCAGCTCCCGTCAACCGATCTCTTTGAAATCGATTTCCTCTTGGAATTATAATTATTGTTGACATATTACGTCCAGTTCGTATTTTTGTAAGTCCTGGACTAGTTGATTTCTCCGTATTTTGCTGCTGAATTCATCGTATTATTAAATGTCGTTAGTCGGAGTTGGATGTCTTCAATTGATGTTGCTGTCTTAGTCTCGTCAGTTTTCGAACTTTCGATAACTCATTAGACTGATAATTGATAATAAACCAATTATTCGTCGGTCAATGAAGAGGACTCTACCTTGCCCAAACAATTCGATAATATACGAAGCAGAATTTTTTTTGAGGTTACAATCTTTTTTATTTAGATAAACTTTTATCCCTCTTTCTTCTCAATTTCTCTTATTTTTTCTTGGTTCATATTGATTTCCTCTTGGATTATCGGTTTTAACCAAGAAGAAATGTTGTCTCAATGTTGACTGAACAATTATCAAACCAGACGCGTCTTTTCCTTTCAGGGAGGAATATAACGTCTATATAGTTAGTATTTTTGTATGCCCTAGCGAGTATGGTTTGTTTTTCAATGTTTTGTTTCCGATGACACCTTTCATTCTGTATATCTAGTCTACATATTTTTGGTTTCTTGGTAATTCACTGGACTATTATTAGCTGGTTATTCATCGATCAATTAAGAGGCGTATTTTTACCTAATGTTTTGATACTAAATTTCATTTCAATTGTTAAACACTTGGATATTTCTGATTACTTTTTTCACATAATTTCATATGCAATAAAGATGGGTATTCCATTGAGAGTTTCAAACAGTAGATTTAAGGGAAAGTGTCTGGGCCAATTAATGAACACCCCTTCAAAAATAGCGTTATTCACCACAATTACTGTGTTATATGCTTTGCTTCGCTTACTTACAACGGTGAAAAGAAGTGTTTTACTGTCAGAGAGACATTATCTTCTCTGTTACATCCGTTGTATACATCACCCTTCAACAATTACATATCTTGACGCAATCGCTCGCCAGACGGAACAAACTGGAATAGAAATGGGAGTTGAGAACCGTTTACTGAAGAAAAGATAACATGGTTGACTAATTAGCCAAATAGTCAAACTCAATGTTTCTTTGTGGCTGAGATAGCTGCTTATTTCCTACCGGTGCTATTGGTCCATGTTCAAGCCCAGATGAAAATCTTTTAAAATTATGATTTTTTTAAGGTAGGTAGACACAACGCAATGTGCCTTTCTCATATTTGATATAAGCATAATAGCAGGTAGCCTAGGCGGCCTCGTTGTGTGGTGTGATGTGATGGTGAGCAAGCTGGTCTCGCAGATCTTGAGTACTGAATCGTAAGTTCAATCCTCCCTGGGGGGGGGGGGCACACTCGTAGCCTTGTTCCGAAATTAGGCTATACTTTGTGAGTACCCAATTGGTAGCCAACGAAGTTTGTTCTGTTTTCCTTTAAATGGCATCAAGAGGGTTTAAAAATCTAATTGAAAAAGATTGCTGATAGTACCGTCATATCAGGATGCATTGAAAATGTCAATATTGGCGTATTTTCATTTATTGATTTTAGCATTGAAGATGAATCAAAATGAGGAATATTCTCGGCATATTAGGCCTTCTTAATCTAAGATGCTCTACGGTCGGATAAACTAGTTGACGTTTATAATGACCAAACCTAGAATTACTTGAGAATGATCAACTTCATACGACGTGCGCAATAACCAGCATACTTGAAATATCCAATTCGTTTATCATTTACAACAGATTGGTAAAAACATATTTGCATATAAATTATTTGTGTTAAGACTCCTAAAACACACACACACACACACACACACACACACACACACATACATATATATATATATATATATATATATATATATATATATATATATATATATACCAAATTTGGCTTAGTCTGGCACAAGAGCACATTTGATGGGCACTCAACAGGGTTCAAACTCACTAAAGAGTATTAATTGTCGAGTAGACTAGCACATCAAGTATTACCTCATGCAGGACATAATCTCTCTCTCTCTCTCTCTCCCTCTCTCTCTCCACCTACATATGCGCGTGCAGGGAGATATACAGAGAGGGAGAGAGAGAGAGAGGGGAAGAGAGAGAGAGAAGGGGGAAGAGGGGCTATCATCCCACTCAACCGAAATCTCCAATCCAACCTGCACCCATTTAATAGATTTCAAGAGGGTTGTTTATTAGTTACTATTTCTCTTACCCCGCACCGTCTCTTTCCGTTGTTCATATCGTTTACACGTTATCATTCTCTTTCCTTCTTATCAATTCTCTCAGCTTATATCAAAACCACAGACAAGAAAAAAACTGACTGAGAAATTCTTTCAATAGAAAAATGCATCAAAACTTTTTAAAAAAGATTAAAGGCATTTAAACGAATACAAACGAAATCTGTTTGCACCCAGAGTATAAAGGAGTGAGAATGTACGTAAGAGGTGAGAGGGAAAGAGCACAAGAAGGACAGAAAAGGAGAGAGAAGAATGAGATATAGAAAAAAGAGAGAAAGATACAAAAGAGGAGCGGCGAGAAGCGGAGGGGGTTATAAATACAGGGAGCAATAGGAAGAGAGATTAGGGTAAAAGTATTGAACTTGAATCAATAGAGCAGTTACCGTATACTGACAGGCTTGCCGAGTTAAAAAGAAAAAAAAAAAAGGGCGCGAATTCGTGTTTCCTACAGAGCATATTGTCAAACTCCTGACTAAATTGACTTTTTCCTAGACTTCACCAAATTTAGTCAAGTCAACTCTCGACTGCTTGTCTGCCCCGTCGCGTTAAAACAATCCGAAATATGAAATTGCCATTTCCCTACTGTAATCTGAAATCAAGACTATGTGATGGTGGTGATGGGGGTGGGGGGCGACTGTCTTTCCAATTATTATTATATATACAATATGAAAGCCGTTGTTATCATATACAGTCAGAATAGAAGCAGAAGTGAGTTTTGACTCTGAATCAACAAGGATTTCATTTCTGATCTATGCTGTTTACTTGCTGCCGTAGAATGACGACCTGAATAGTAGTAATGAAAAGCAACTGAAATTAAGATGAAAGAAATACGAGTCAAAAACTGATAATGCCCAGGTTAGCCTTACTCTTTCAATCCTATCCCGGGCGAGTTCCTTTGGCAAACACGAAACATTGACTCTTTCTTCGAAAGTACTCATCCGTAACATTCTTTTCAATTACCATAACACCGTATTAGTTTTATGGAATCTTAAATGCCTCTTCTATGAACAGACTAAACGTATATGACAAAAGAGAAGACAATACTGAGACGAGAAATGGAAAAACAAAAAAAAATTGAAGAAAACAAGGATTAGGAACCAGGGTGGTCAGATGTCTTTTGCCGCTCAAAACCAAATGTGCATCGTCTTGGGGTCAATTTCAGTAGCTTCAGTAACAAAGAAAAATCAAATAACTTACAATATATCATTAACTTGGATATTAAATGAATAGAGATTGTTAGAAAATATTCCCTTTGATATTTATCATTGCAGGCGTTGGAAATTAGATTCAAGTAAATCAGTTGACCCCGTTCATTTGATATAAACTGGAACTGTTACTGTAAAATAAAGTGTTTGCTTAATTTAGTTCCAATGAAGGTTCTGTACTGATTATGCGAACTGCAATACTACAACATCAAGGTGGAGCCGAAGTTTTGGGTACCTTTATTTTTTTAAAATAAATATATATAGACTATCCAACATCTCTTCCAGTACCACTAGGTAGGATCGAAACCTCTACATCAGACACAGAGGCAGACGTTTTATCCCTATGCAGAACTGGACGGTCAGTAGAATTAAATTTAGCGATATATATATATATATATATATATATTGCTTTACTTTTAATGAGATTAAGTTTAGTTTTCACACAAATCGACGACTATTATTTTTTATGATAACCTTTGTAGAAATTAATCAATTTTGATAAAATATGTGTCACCTTGTAGGGACTTCTATTGCGAGTAACTTTTTTTTTAATTACACTGACTCACGAAAACATCAAGATACAAATTTTGGGGGAATTTTCTCTTCAAATCAGGTATAACGTAGTGCACGCCTAAACTGTAGAAGTGAATTACCCCAAATTAAGCTTGAAGGGAAAATGGGTGAAATACATTTCATGTATTGTTAATGGATATTTATGACGTATCATTTCATTCATGTTGAAGGCATGGTTATCCTTTGTAAATTTTCATTCTATATTAAATCTTATTTTCGGAAACAAAGCACGACTTTGCTCCTACTTTCACCTCTCTTGGCCTTGAGTCATACAAAGTAAGTATAATTTGAGATTTGGGTCGAAGGTCATAAATCTCCTATTGGAACTTCAGTCTAATCTTTCTAAATTACATGACTCGTTATCAAAATTTACCAAGAGCAGGAAAACATGAAAATGTACTGTTTTTATCATTAAATGGTATTAACAACATTTACTTTGGATCAACTTTATCAAAAAGCTCGCTTTTGATTAAATTGTAACAGCTGTTTTATCAATGTGTATATCTGAAAATAATTGTCAAAAGTGCCGTTTTTTTTTTTGTTTTTTTTTTCTATATTGATTCTAACATTGGAGGATGAAGAAAATTAGTTGTGCTTTCGGCATAATCTGAAAAGTAAGAATGCAACCCAAAAAGATTTATGCATTTGATGGAGAAAGTACTGTGAATGATCGTGGAGTGAAGATTCCACGCTGGATGATGTGCCACGGTCCGGTAGACCAGTTGACAATAAAAATGATCGATTCAAGACCTCATCATCAACCACGAACGATATACTCAAAATATCCAAATCAACCGTTGGAAATCATTTGCTCCAGCATGTTATGTAAGTTATGTTAGAGGTTTTGATGTGTGGTTTCTACACTAGTTTAAAGTAGTGTTTAATCCTTAAAAAACGTACCTTTTTTTTTACCAAATTGAGATGAGCGATAAAGAGTGGATACTTCAGAGAAATAGGGACATATTGCTGTGGTGGGACAGTGATTAAATAGAAAGTGACTGTACGAGATCCACCAGGGCAAGGAAACGATTGATTCGAATAAGTGCTGCTCCCAATTAAACCATCTGAAAGCAGTAATAGACCACGAAAACCACCGAAAATCAATTAACAGAAAGGGCATAATGTCCCATAGGGATAAAACTAAACTACATGTTTTTTTTTGTTTTTTTCATGATTAGGCAAACGCTGTCAGCGCTTAGCTGAAAAGTTTTCACTCGTCTGCCATATTCATTATATACTGTACCTTTAGATTACCACTTATTCTGTTCTTTTACTGAATTTTCTTCATAGAAAAATCAATTCTCCAAGAAAACTGTAAAAGACTCCTAGAGAAATTATTTGCTGTGGAAAATAAAGGATTCTCGAAAGAAGTCATAACGAAATAGCCTGAAAGTGATAAGATAAGTTAAATAAAGTCGTATAATGTTGTGAATTTTAACAAAATTTATTTTGTTTTTACTCATTAAGCCGAACGAACTTTTGGGGTCAGTCAATATTTATTGAGTTCGACTGAAAGAGTATTAAGTAGCACCAATCTCCCAACTCTAGAGGGAATTTCTACCTTGAAAATCAGTATTAGAAATCCTGTATTTGGCCTTGGCTCGAACATCAACCACTTGCTTAGGTCTGACATGCAAAAAATATCTCTGCCAAGAGGCAGGCATCATATCGGTATTTAATTGGGTACTTGTGAAATTCACGCAAGTCTATTTCAATCCATTATGATTATCATTTGTTGTTTTATTGTTATTGAAATCTTTACGACAAAAAGTGTACAAAATCTACTATGAATGTCAAAATGCTTCATTTGCATTTCTTTCTTTGCACTTGCATTCCGTTAAATTATTATTTCCTTCTCGTTTTGCTGAACTCTTGAACGTAGAAAAATATGAAGACACAAGAATGTAATAGTTATCTTTCTGTGCGAATGCGTACAAACACGGAATCACAACAATTATATAAGTAAATTTAAATACATACATTTACAGACGCGGAAAAAAACATTAAAACAATTGGTTTATCGCTGATAGATAGATGGTAACGGATTAGAATGGTTAGATAGAAACAGATTGCGATAGATAGATAGATAGATAGATAGACAGAAGGAGAGTGAGAGTGATAAATAGAAACATTGAGACGGATAGATAGTAACAGATTAAGATTGAGAGACATTTAATAAAAGATTGAGATGTATAGATAGTATCAGAGATAGATAAATAGAAACACATTGAGATAGGTGGATTGAAATAGATTGAGACAGATAGAAACCGAGTAAAACAATGGGTTTGTTGCTGCTTAATAGATAGATAGATAGAAACAGATTGAGATTGATGGATAGAACTTTGTGACAGATAGACCGATAGTAACAGACTGAGATTATCCAATAGATAAAAAAGATTGATGTATAAAACAATTGGATCGTCGCTGATAAATGATAAGAGATTTGGATTGATAGATAGATTGATAGATAGATAGATAGATAGATAAAGAGATAGATAATTGGCTCGTTGCCAAGTTGATAATAGCAGTTTGGGATGAATCGATAGACAGATGGATATAGATTCAGATAGAGAAACAGATTGAGATAGAAAAATAGATAGATAGACAGATAGATAGACTTGAGACAGAGAGATAGATCGATAAATTAATGATTTTAGACTGATAGATAGATAGATAAAAACAGACCAATAGAGACAGATTGAAACACAGATAGATAAAGGATTGAGGCAGATAGAGGAAGATAGATATATACATAGAAACAAACAGATGGAGAGATTGAAACAGATTGACTGGTAGAAACAGATTGAGACAAATAGACAGGTAGAAATAGATTGAAAGATAGAAACAGACTTGGATAACAAACTAGATATAAACAGATTTAGACATATAAATGAATAGGTAGATAGATAGATAGATTCAGAGTGCAATAGATTGATACAGATTGCAATAAGTAGGCATAGCTTGATAGATAGATATAGCTTGAGAAAGATGGGTGGATAGAAACAGATTAAAATCGACAAATGAATAGAAACAGAGTGAATAATAAATAGAAACACTGCGACAGAAAGACAAATGATAAACAGATTGAGATATATTTATAGTAATAGATATAGATAGAAACATGTTGAGGTTGATAGACGGACAATAAAAGTTGATAGATAGATAGATAGAAATAGATTTAGAAACAGATTCAGATTGATATAAACAGATTCAGATGAATAGAGAAAAATAGAAACAAATTGTGATAGACTGAAATAGGCTGATAGATAAACTGATAAATACTGCTTGAGATAGACGGAGGGATAGAAATAAATTGAGATAGATGGATAGAAACAGATTGGATGATGGAAACATTGTGACAGAAAGATAGAGAGTAACAGACTGAGATTGATAGATAGATAATAACAGATTGACATATATAGATAGTAAGAGAGATAGACAGATAGTAACAGATTGAGATAGATACAAGCTGATTGACAGAAAGAAACATATTGACATATATAGAAACAGACAGAAACAGATTTAGAAACAGATTTAGAAACAGATTGAGACAGATTGTGATAGATAAACAGATTGAGAGACAGAAACATTGATAGAATCAGAGATAGATTGATAGTAACAGATTGAGATTTATTGACATAGATAGATATTGATAGGTTGAGGCGGATAGAAAAATAGATAGGAAGAAACTGGGACAGAAAAAATAGAAAGATTGAAGGAAACAAATTGAAATAGCTAGATGGTAGTAGATTTAGATAGATAGTAATATTGATATATTCAGATAGATAGATAGATAGATGGATGGATAGATACAGATTGAAATAAATAGGTAGATGTAAATGGATAGTTACAGATTGAGATAAACAGACAGATAGATAGATAGAAACTGGTTGAGAGATAGATATATAGGAACCAATTTATAGATTTATAGATAGAAAGATTGACATAGTGAATTGAGAATCGATAGTAGAATGTGATAGATAGTAAAAGATTGAGATAAATTGATGGTTATTCCACATTTGAAAATAATCAAAATGACAATTATTTTACAATTACTCTGGAGTTATCTCTATTCTTTTCACTATTATCTTACTTCATCTTAATTTATAGCACGAATCGAAATCGAAGAATTAGCTCTCGGTGAAACTCTAACTGACATCCTTCTTGCCACTGAGAAACCTGGTTAAACGCAACAGCTGTCCTAACATCTGAGTAACGAGAACTCGACGGTTTGATTGAAGATGAAATCCAACCTTCAACCTACGCTCCATCCCAGCACTGTATGTAACTGCTGGTAATATCAATGAAGCGATTATCTTTTTGATATCCGAAACAGGAAATAGCTGTCCAAAATTATTAATGATAGAACACAATACTTCATCTAATTATTTTGAAATGAAATAAACTATAGAATTTGTTTTAATATTTTTCTCAATTTCCATTAGTTATATCAATCGTCTTTTTTTCCAATTTGAATAACATTTGGTGAAGATCCTGACATGAAAATCATTAAATGTTTTCTTGTCTTTTTGTTGTTTTTTTTTTTTTAAAAAAACCTTCTTGTTTCATGAACCTTGGAGAATCTTAGTTCTAGGATTTCTTGATCCAAAAAGAATCTCATTAAACAAAGCCAGTTTCATCAGATTTTGTTGTCAGAACATCTAAAGCCCCAAGTCTCTTCCGAAAAAACTGATGGCCCTATAGCATATTTGAGTTAAACACAGTTTAATGCATATAAATATTGTGCTTTTATTTATTAGGGATTATCAAAAGCATTTTCATTTACAGAGCTTCACTCAACATCTAAAGATTATCTATGTCTGCATTGCATCAATGATTTTACGATATATACCATATCATTATCGATGCTGATTAGCTGTACGTTTTATTAAACTGGGGGACAAAGCCATTGAAGCAGCTTGCAGAATCCAGGAAATGGAGGGGTATAAAACACTATCTAACTGAACTGTCTAAAAATTGTTCCTTTGAAAGATGTCCTGAAGTGGACGACTATCTGTTGTCGATTATGATGGTTTGAAACACAAGGTAAAGAAACCCGGTCACTAACAATCATATACTTTCCTACTAACTTATGTAATGAGTTGTATGTTTTCTCATTTCTCTGTCCGTAACATTGAACTCTTTAACAATTTTGCTGATAAATATTTTTTCTATCCACGTTTTGAAACAATGGGCTCTTACACTGAAATAAGTTCTTCAGTAGTTTATTTTCTAAAAAAAAATCATCTCATAGAAATTCAAACATAGCAGCGAATTTTTTTTACAAGGATTAACTACTATTAATACTATGAGCGTAGGAATACAGGAATGGGGTTCAACAACCAAGACAATTGAAGTTATTCCCCTTTATTTTTTTGAATTTTCAGGGCCGGTCATAACGAAAATTATCTTTTACGAAAGTGTTCCGGGTTTGAGCGATATAATTAGGTGTTGAATAGGAATATTTTTCATTTAATTTTATTCGATGAAGTGTTATAAATCATTATTATTTATTTTTACCTTTTAAGCTTCAGCTTAATTTTTGAGTTGCTTTTTCATTTTTTAACCGACCTGTATAGAAGTTACGATGAACCTTCCATTCCACGGATACTTTCGGGAATATTTTTAATTTTTTAGGGGGAACGAACATAAAATATCTATTTAAGTCTTTTGTGAAAACCGTGGGAGAGAATTTTTATCGTAACTCTCATTCAGGACGATTAAAAAAAAATAAAAAGGCAACTGTAAAATTGAGTTAAAAGGTAACCATAAAAAAATTATCTACTATTTGAATAAGATTAAATGAAAAAAGTTTTTGTTTTATTTTGATTTCATTATTTCTACTTCTTATTTAATCTTAAAACAAAAGAAACACAAATTAAAGTGTAGTATGTATCTGGATTCACACTTCTGCAATATGTACCATTATGTTTTCATGGACATTCAGAGAAAAATTTCAAAATAAACATTTCGTAAGGGATTATATTCGTGTATGATCAGCTTCGAAAATTGAAAAAGAATGGTTCAAGGGATATAAGTTTTTCGTCTCAGTTGTTGGACCCCACTTTTGTATCAGTATCAATACGAGTATAGTGGTGTCGGAGAGATTTGATGTGTACTTGAAATGAGCTTCAGAGTATATATCTGTAAAAAAGCAAAAATACTTTTGATGTGTCCTAATATTTATCGTCCCAGAGGCAACCCATTGCAGATTTAAAGGTGGTAGAACTACGTGTGTAGATATTCCATGAAATGAAATTATCAGATGCTTTAAAATTATTTAAGTCACTTTTAATGTTGACAATGAAGAATCAATTCGTCAGCTTTTAAACTGTTCATTTTGCTGATTTTGTTTCTATGAAACGCTGCAACGTAAACTCGACGAAACCAACATAAGTCACTTGACAAAAACAAGTATCATCCGCTTTGCCAGAGTTCGGTTTACGTCTCGTTTTCACTCAACAAGGCGAACTTGGTTGGAAGCTGTTATACATTTCATTTTTCATTACTTTCCACGAGAGCCTATTTACCTATAGTTGGAGGCAGGGAGAAGGGATGAATTCCAGCCTTCCTCCAATGCATTAATGCGAAGTGAACACTAACTGAAGTTTGAACTCAGCTCGCCGGCTCTCTGCGCTTTTAACCATTGGGCCACCAAGCACTTCCTATGACTGGCTCAGTTGCAGTCATCTCAACCTCAAACAAATCCTTCAGAATGCATGTCAATAGTTTATAGTTGTATACCGGGATATCTTCTTCCAATAACAGAATTCGCGAATATTTAATCCACATTACAAATCATAAACGTGAAAAGGGCAGCAGAACGGAACGGACTAAAAATTGTGGTAACAACATGAAAAGCACAAAGAAGTTCAGTTTCTAAAACAAACATTGGAACACATATTTCATGTTCAAATAAAAAAAGGAAATACAGTGTTGTTGTTTTTTTTATCTTCCATTCATAAATATTGACTAATTTGTTTATTATCATAAATCGTTCACACATTTCTCATTTTTAATTCATTTGACCTTCTACAAGAAATTTCTCGATATACCATCATCGCCATCTTTGAGTTCTTGGAGTGCTTACATGGAAGCAGTTTAAGAAAAACAAGTCATGATCTTCATTTTGAAGGGTCTGCTACTGGATCTGTTGAGTCACAAATTAAAGATAGTGGAATCAAAGGGAAAATCAACTGCAAGTTCTTTTAAGCCCTGAAGACAAACACGTAGGTAGGTATGTGTGTTTTTGTGGTTAGATGTACAAGTGTATGCATACACACATACGCGCGCGTATGTGTGATTAGAATTTGAATTCGAATAATCCGACAAGATTATATTAGAAAGATAATGTGGAAAGAAACGTAAATTGTCGGTAAAAATGAACAATTTATTTCGCCTTGAATGTAATAAAATACAAAGTGTTTGGAATTCTGATAGAGAATTTATCATATTAATTAATATTTCCTTACAGTCTGATGAAGCCTTATCAAGACATTATGTTAATGGGATAAATTGTTCGTTCTTAAAACAATTTAATTTTTTCCTAATTGTCTTTTATCAAATACATATATGTGTGTGTGTGTGGTGTTTGGCCTTCTGTTTCTCAAACCCATAGACACTAGTCATTGGGGTGTCTATTTCTCAAACCCATAGACACTAATCTTTGGGATGGCCAGTGTTTTGCGTAAGTGAACGTTATGAATACTGAGAAGTATCTCAGACGCTCTCTTCATCACGCCAAACAATTCGAATTGGGCAAACAGTCATACCGTTGTGGATTACTCCTCAAAATGAATTTGAGCGTCTTTGCTACTTTATTCCGATGATGTCGTACTAACGTCACTACAGGAAATGTCTCCATTGAAATGCCCCCGTTCCTCTCCCGTCCAACTCTCAAGGAGGTCAGTAAAATCTAAAGTCTTCGAGTTTATCAGATTATCGACACAGTTCGTCGAGGACGAGGTGGTTTGTTTTGATTTTAATCCTGATGTCGACACGATGCAACCGGGTTGTTTCCAGAACGAATCCGGTAGTTTCCGCCTGTTCATTGGTACAATATCCTCACGTTTTTTCATGTCCAGCTTCAGGCGCTTGACTTTTTTCGCTGAAGACCGTGACTTGTTTACTGTAAAGAAACCACGCAGTCCATATTCAAATAACTCGTTCAGGGGACCAAGACCTAGAGCCTTGTTCAGCCTACCACTGAACTTTCCTTTGTTATCGACGCTGAATGCCGTGTGGCACTGGTCTGACGATGTCGATGGCGTGACTGAGTATGACGAGGGCGAAGCACTTTCTTTCGGGGATTTGCATTTTGTCTCTATGCTCTCTCCGTGTGCGATTCGCAGGAGATCCGCGTAATACAGTTCACGGCCGGATTTACTAGACACCCATTTATCTTCATAGATATCACATGAATCCTCCTCCCCTGGCTTTCGCCCGAAAAACTTTTTTATATCAGCGTTAACCATTTCAGCAAAATTCAGGAGTTGTTTGGCGACGTCCACTGACTGAGATTGTCGAGGCAAACTTGCGATTAACGACGGAAACTGTACGATGAACTCATCATCCTCTTCGAAGTCGGCAGAATAATGAGAGTCGTGATCGCTGAAGTCGTCATCATCATCACCAACGACAGATCCCAAGCGTGAACCCATCACTCCCAGTCCAGAGCCAACGGGAGTTATAGTCGAACACGGGTTGATATTCGACGTGGTAACATTACTGAGATGAGAGTGATGATGATGACGAGGATCGTAAAAGTGGCCGATTTGGTTTTGAGCCACCATATTTCCAACGGGGTTGAACGAATTTTCGTCGCTGATATCAAAGTCGCCATCATCATCGTCATCGGCATCGTCATCATCATCGTCATCATCGGCATCGTCGTCGTTGTCCGGTGTCGATGCCTTGGCCAGTGCCTCGAACGATTTTTTAAAGATGGAGGTCGGGGTTGTTTTCATATTAAGCGTCGGTTGCAATGATGGCAGTACGACCCCGTGAATGCCCGTCGCCATGTTGTTACCGTGCATGTTGGCTCCTACAGACGCAACAGCCGTCATGAGAAATCCTTGGGAGTCACCTTCTTGCAGTGTTTGAAGATCTGTTCTTGATATTTCTTCAAGAAGAAAGAGGCCATCACTTGACAACCAAATAGTTCTCTTATCGAATGTTTTATCGTGAAGCAGACAGGTTAAAGAATTCAGCAGATCTTCGACGTGTCTTTCGCAGCAAAGCAATAACAGCTTTTCTTCAGATTTGCAGCAGCAGCAAAAAAACACAGAAAACCCTGTAACGAAAAGAAATATTTTTTAAATTGGGTTCAGAATTTGTCTATAGATACGCAAAATCATTGGTAATTACAAAACAAATTAAAATTAATCAATACTTGGATCTCTGTCTTATCAGAGTCGTAATTAGGACTGCAAACAGTGCAGCTTCTCAGGGCCTTAGGGATTTAGCCCCCCCCCTCATTGCTTCGTTTTCCAGAGTTTCAATTTTTTTAGGATTCATTATGTTACGTGGAGATTATTCATCGATAGAGAATGTTATGTTAAATTGAACATCATCATTTCTTAAATAACCGTAGCCATCAAAGATGGTGAAGGGGTTCTAACCTTTTCGTAACATTTTATATACGTTTTGTTTGTTTGCTTGTTTATTTGTTCCAGCGCTCTTGGCCATACCATTTTGTCCATAGGCTTGAAAATTGGCATCAATACTCCACAAAACATCTTCGAAAAAATGTTATCTTATTTTTGCCGAAAAAAATTTGGGGGGCATTTTGGAACCCTATTCTAATGTGTTTACTTATTTGTTTGTTCCAGCGCTCTTGGCAGTATCGTTTTGCCTACAGACTTGAATATTTACATCAGTACTCCACTAAACCCCTTCTAGAAATTTTCTGTTCAATTTTTTGAAAAAATGCTTTTTTGACCTTTGGGGGCGCTACTCAAACGGGTTCGTAAATAACATCTAGATTTCCCAGAATGTGTCGTTTTAATTTATTTTAGATGTTTTCCCATTGGAAACGCCAATGTTGACTTGAATAGAATTTTTGTTGATCATATTAATTTTTCGATGGGATTCTCAACACATTACTTCAATTTTTGACGCTACGGTTATTCAAAATATTGACTGTGGTGATGAATTTTATTTTTGATTTGATTTATTTGAAAATGATCGCTTGATGAAAAAATAGAAGAGCCCCATGAATATATCCTACACTGGGCCCTTCAATGCTAAATTTGGCACTGGATTTGATCAAACTTTCGTTTTTGCATAATCAGATATGTTTCAGAAAAGTTATTACTGTTATACTTGGAAGTAAATTCAGTGAGCGCCCGACTTGCGGATAACGAGTAAACACGAACGCCACCTGAAAGAGTTAAAACACCATCGGTTACTGGAAAAGCGTTAATCTACAGTTGGTCAACAATCGGAACAATTTCAAAAGATGAATTGAAAATTATGTAGCATATGTGAGTCCCTTCCTCGATGAAAGCTATATTTATCACCAAGCAACGTATTATTGAAAGAGAAAGGTTATTGTTAATCTAGTTAGACGAACAAAACCAGCGTAACACGCGTTTTAGCCTTACTTTGATGTAAGAAAATGCTCGAAGCCTTTTCACTGATATAAAAGTTGCATGTACAGCAAGTGAATTGTGATGAAAGATTTGTGATGTATCATTATTACCATCATGGTTATTATTATTATCATTATTACTAATATTGTCTCTACTATTACTACTACTACTACTACTACTACTTCAAAACTATTGATGGTTTTCATAAATTTTTACGTCTCATAATTTTCATCTGAGGTTTTATTAAAAAGTGACTGAATGAAATGAATACTAGTCAAAACTTGATAATACTTCAATCAAATTTCCTTATACAAAGCATTTCTTCTACAGCCAACATTAAGATTATATAAAGGCATATGTTATCAGAGAACAATAATCATTTTATCCATTTCAGTCGCTCAAACATATGTATACACCATTGGGTCTGCTTGATAGCTGAGACATTTGTATGATCGTGCTCGAATCCGCGTGAGTGACCGACACAGAACTATGAATTCAAGCTCAATAATTTCTGTGGCTGAGATTTTCTACAAGTTACGATGTAAGGCTTGATTGTAGACTTTGGTTCCACTGAGAGATCATAGACTTTAACCGTGTATTCATTGAATCATATTTTATTTGAAAACGATTAGGATAGATAGTGGCAGGGAAAATAAATGAAGAATTTTCAAAAACAAATATGCTAGAAACATGCTCAGGGCCCCATTAGTAACCACAGAAAATTTGGTGGCAATATCTCTAGCCGTCCTTTAGTTGTGTGAGGAAAGATATTCGGTGAATTATGCTAAGATTTCCCGGATCTGATCTGCAAACCCACTGGATTAAAACGTAAGTTCAATGTTCACCTTTCAGTAAAGAAGTTGCATCCTGCTAGGTTCGAACATGGCATTGTTCTTCAGTGCAAAGGGGAGTAATGTTTGGCGGTAGAGGGATTAAAGAAATTTCTGGCCGGCAAGGGTTAAAGAGAAAAGTAATGCAAGGAATGTCAGCGCACAGCGGTAATGGGTAGGGGGATCAATGCTTTGGGGGTACCAGAGGAGTAGGAGTGATCAAAGGTAGCTTGATCCACTCTAAGCCCGACATCATATCATGTACATTGAACTGTGCAGAACGAATTGGTACACTTCGGATAAGTTTGGTTTAGCAGATTTGATAGGCTCAATATAGTTTAAACAATCATCCGTCAAGATTTTGAAAAGTCTTATATATATGCGCATTTAGTGATCACTGAAACTAATACAAATGGGCAGTTTAAAACTATAAACATAAATAATTATCATGGCTTGCATGTATTTGTTAATATCTAAATAAGATTTATTGACAAAATGAACACGTAACATTAAAATGTTATGTGACTCCCAGACAACTGGAGTTTATCATATGTTTGGCCACTGAATGACAACTCTTCTTCTTGAATAAGAATAATGCATTTAAAATTCAATTTTGTGTTCTTTTTTGTTGCTAAAAAGAATATACAATGAAGTTTATTTTGCATAAATAGTAAAATGACCGTTATTTCAACCCAAAATTGAATTATTTCGAAAGCAAATGTTTATATTTCTATCTGTGATTATGTCACTTCGCTATGTTTTTGCAAAATGAAAAGAATTATTCTTAAAAACTTCCCAACTGAAATCCCCCCCCCCCCCGAAAAAAAGTGGCAGCCTGAGGAAAGCGATTCGACCAAAAGTAACTAACCCCAAAAGTCCGGGTGGTTTTTGATGTTTTTTTGTTATTTTTTTAAAATCTGTTTCAAAAGAGATAAATCCTTCCAGTCGTAGCAGTTTGTATGCATTTTCAGCTACATGAAACCAACACACATCAATTACTCGACAATAACCTTCAGAAGAGTTCTAACAAGTAAAATCAACTGAGCGGACTAAAAATTGATTTATTCATCTCTCCATGGGGGCGAAGTGTGACACTCGGTCGGGTTCCAAGTGGGAACCCTTATTCGTGGGTGTGGGCGGTTCCAGAAATTGTCCAGTTCCCGCAGAACTTCCCTCTTTTAGACACCTCAGTCAATTAACCTGATCTACAACTACAAGTGCAATGGGGGCGATGCGATGGCCCCCTGGAAAATATGTGCACCGTTTGGTGAAGCTGAACTTGAAGTTAAAAACTGTTCTGTTCAAAAGTGGTTCAGGAATTTTTCAGTTGGAATTGAATCATTCGGAAAATGCAACTCCTGAGGGACGGTGGGTGAACATTAATGATAGCGAACTGAAGATTAGTATTGAATCTAATCGGCTCTAAACACGTCAAATGCTTGCATTAAGGTTCAATATTAAGATCATATAAAAACATGTTATCAAAGAACCATAATCATACCCTTTTCAGTCGCTCAAACATATGTATTCAGTATAAGTGATGAAGCTATAAATCTACTCCTGCATAGCACCAGAATAAGATACACAGAGGAGAAAAAACATACCAACTTTTTTGCTTTCCTATTTTATGGTCGATTGCTCAAGGGAATCGTTAAAAAAAATGTCTGCTAAATTACCTCTGCCTACGATGTTGGAAGAGGTATATGTATTGACTTGTGTATGTCTCTCTGTCTATCCACACAATATCTCCAAAAGTTCTCGATGAATTACAATAACATGTTGTGGAGGGTGCACCATGGGCTAAGAAAGGATTCACCTTAGGTGCAGATCCAGGAATCTTTTACAGTTTCCCCCCTCCATTGTAACTCTATGTCCACGCTATATCTGCAAAAGTTGTAAATGGATTCCAGTCACATGTTGTGGAAGGGTAGGCTAAAGAAGAGTTGATCAAATTTTAGTGCAAATCATTTTTTTTTTTTACAGTTACAACCTCTATATCGTAGCTATACATGAACTGATTTTCATTCACTTTATAGTGACAATGGCTTTATCACAGGCATGCTCTCTTCGAGTGCTTTCTAGTTTTAATTAAAATGCCACAAAAAATCCTTAGAGTTCTTTTACCTATCAGTACAGGCCAGAGATCAAAGAAGAGATGTGATATCTTCTAAGGAGCCTGTTTGTAGGTAACGTCACTTCACAAGTAAAGTTGACGGTAAAATACTTTCACCATTTCTCTCAAGCATGCGTATTTAAATGAAAATATCAATCCTGAGATTATATTAATGTTCTATGATGTTTAGATTGGATTCTCAAATATGTAACACTTTTACAGATTATAGAGCAGAAGAAAGACTACTAAATTGTATCATGTTGGCGAAAAAAAATGCGGTTCTTGTTATCCAAAACTTTGATGCTTATTTTGAAATAAGCTGAAGTTTCCTTTTCACTATTTAGGCTATCAGATCAAAGATGGGAAAAAAGCAAATTCGATCAATTTTGTGATCTGAGTTCAAAATGCGACGTAAATCAGCGGAAATTGAACGCAGTATAAACCAATTATATGACAAGGGGACTGTCAACGAATGTACAGTTCAGCATTGGTTCCAAAGATTCCAATATGGAACTGAGAGCCTTGAAAATATGGACGTCCCTATGTAATTGACGACATCCGATTGAGGGCCATTATTGGGGCTTACACACACAAAGCAACTCGAGAGATTGCAGAGGAACTAAACGTTGACCAATTGAACAGTTGTTGGACATTTGCACCAAATTGGAAAAGCAAAAAAGCTCGACGTTTCGCACGGATGACCCTCGATGAAAACAAGTCTACCAACTTCTACTTCACCCAGCTTACTTGCCAGACCTTTCTTCGATCGACCATCATTTTTTCAAGTATTTTTACCACTTCCTGCAAGAGAAAGTCTTCAACAACTAAGCAGCAGCTCGAAACGCCTTCGAATAATTCATTGGTTCCAAGATTCTAGAAGTCTATGATTTCGAAGTAAACGATTTTTTAGTTGATAAAATGTGTAGATTAGGAAAGTCCCTATTTGATATACTGCTTTAAAGTTGGTGATTAAAAACTGCAATCATTTTTGCACCTAATAGAAATGAAAGTAAAACAACGGAGAAAAACGATAATGTAGATAGAATGGAATTTTTTCTACATGCAGTGGTATTATTCAGATCTGTCATCTCTAGACCAGCTTAGCTCTCTGTAGCACCTCCAAAAGTTTCAAGATATGAGATAATTCCTTCAAGAATCAATCGCATCAAAACCAAAATAGTTTTTTTTAATGATGGAATATACAATTTACGTGGAATATGGCGTAATTGATCATAGAAATAATTTGATGATTGCATCTATAAATTTATATGAACAAAATATTTTGTCCCAACACTTAGAGAAAAAATTAGAGAACTTTTTCGTCACCCCTGTATTTCAAGAATGAAACCCAATGCAGACTTTAATTTACAAACTAAATTCTAGAACAGATACAGGACTTGATTTCAAAACTAATTCAATGTTAGGTAAAATGCAGCCAAATCACTAAGCAAACTATTTGCTATGTGATAGAAAATCATCAATCGGCTTCTAGGGAAACACTCGAATTACTTTAACATTCTCCCCATAACATGGCGATTTGAATATACACTCTAAGTTTCATCAATAGAGCCCCCTAAATGTTTTCAATTGTACAACATCTGTCCCGTAAAAGCAGTCTAGGGAGAGATGCTGACATTTTTCGAATGCTTTATTTTATTGACAAAATCAAATAAGATGTTTTTGCTTATATTACATTGATTTTTTAACGTATTATCACCAAATCAGTCTTGCCTCATGAATTCTTGTGGGTATTCTTTTGGAAAGTCGTGCTTATAGACAAGCGTCTCCCTAATTCTTCTTTCTCTTATTCCAATATGACTCGATGGTCAGTATATTCACAACATTCCAAGTTTTCACGAAAATTCATCGAATGATGAACGGCTTAGTGTTGCAGTCCAATGCCTTGAATGTTTCAAGGGATCCCTTTGCCCCCCCCTACCCAACCCCCAGAGTGAGGTTCAAGTGATCCAAACCCCCTTACCCCAAACTCCTCCATTACTGCTCGCCGAAACGGAAAATATAGGTAAATTTTGTTATCTGAGAACTATTTTTTTTTTTTTTAGATTTTCGAACTTCGCTGGGATTTGCTTTTATCATCACCTCGTGTCCCTTTCTGTTTCCTGACTGGATCCCAATCATTTTAACGCCATCAACTCGAACCATCAAGGTCTCATATCTGAGAAGAATCCGGATACCACTCGACACCCTGCTTGTTCTGTACCTTCTGACGAACTTGATCACCCCTAACGCTTGCTAGCCCCTAATCGCTAACCACATTACAGCGTCCGTCCAGAGCCATTCTGTGTGTGTGTACGCACTCCCCTCCCTTTATTATATCAACCATTGCCACCGAACGGGATAATAGCCAACTACTCAAACCAACACTATCAGACAGACAGACAGACATTCGTTTGCCAGCGTTTCCGTGGGGTTTTGACCCCTACCTACCACTGGCTGTTGGCCGTTGTAACACTCCATTTATCTCCTCCTCCAAGATTCGCCCCTAATCTATCGTTATCTGCCTCTTAGTGGTCACTATACACACGAGTCACAGGATGTGTGCGAACTGGAGTTTTTATCTAAGCCTCTAGCCGCGCCCACAGGTCAGCCGTCGCCAGTCGGACGGCGTGGGAAACACGTCGGCAGTTCGCAAAACGTTCAGCCACTTCGATCCCTGGTTTGTTTGTTCGGCTTGACTCTTCCCAGTCAAGATAGAACATCTTGTACAATTAGGTTCTGACACATTAAAACCTGATAACAGGAAGAGCAGAAGAAAATAGATGACAAGTAAGGTTAACGAAACTTCAGACGTAAGAAGCATTCAAATAACATTGCAAATACACAACTTAATTTCTATTCAAAAGAAGTAAAATTTATGTCTTTGATTCTTTGAATAGCACACAAGCTATGCTCAGATTATCTAGTCAGTAGGCCAAGAATTATACCATTATTCTGCCTATTTGTATGTATGACTGTTTCGTTTTCTAATTATCATCCATTCTCCTCTTATCTTTCATCCGTTCTCTCCACCCTCTCCACCCATCCTTGCAATGTAAGAACCAAAAAGGGTGCTTATGCTTAAATGGGAGCAACTCAGATTCACCCTTCACTATCATCAACAATCTTTTATCGTCCGTCGTTGGACTTAGACCTTCTTCAGGATCTGCCACGATTCTCTGTCATAGGCGTCACGGAGCCAGTATTTTCTGAATTTGTCTAGTTCATTTCTCCATCATGTATTCTGTCGGCCTCGGTTTCGCATGTGATCACTGGGGATCCAAGTTGTGAGTCGTGGTGTCCATTAGTTGTCTGCCATTCATGCAACAAGGCCTGCCCATTGCCATTTAAGTTTTTTAATAGATTCTATGATGTCTCTGACTCCTGTTTTCTTCCTTATATACTGTGCTGTCTTGTGATCTCTCCATGTGTGGTTGAGCATGATTCCCTCATGCGCACGTTGCATGCTTCTCAGTTTGCAAGTATGTCTCTTGGTTAGGTTCCATGTTTCAGCTCTATAAGTGACTATCGGGAGAATGCACTCGTTGTATAACTCTTCTTTTTAGGATTATTGAGATCGTCTAGATTTAGGAGTTGAGCTTACTCTGCTGAAGGCTTGTCTTCTTAAAATGATTCTTCGCTTGATTTCCTCTTCCTTCGAGGATTTCATGGAGATTCGTCAAGTCAGTCAACAACTTCACTATAACTATCATTTTTCATTACTTCTAACCACAAGTCGGAGGCCTGGAAATAAGGTTTTAGTAGTGGTAGTAGTAGTAGCAGCAGTAGTGGTAGTAGTGGTGGTAGTAGTAGTACAAGTAAAACACAGCAATATAGGCAGCTACCGAAAGTAGATAATAATAATGATGATGATGATAACAACAATACAGATTAGTTTCATCTGTCTTTGAGTGCTATAATTGTTAAAATAAATACTTCAACAAAATTACGTACTTTAATTGCAGAAATATATATGCGAGAGTAATAGCAATATCTTAGTTAGAATTTCCATTGGTCAAACTGGTGAATATGTACCCTGGTTCCATGAAGAATGCTCAGAAGATGAAAGTTCACACGAAAATTCCACATAGAAACAAAGCAAACACGGGGAAAAAATCTTCGTGAAAAAATCCCGCGCAGAAAAAATTCAGCTTGATATTTCGGAAATTAAAAGGTCTGTTTACAAAACTATCCTTTGTACGTAGGTATCTGGGCATTTTTTTTTCTTTTTTCAAGAGAGGTAATAAAAAAATCTACAGTAAAAGGCACTTGATACCCGATTAGGGGAATTACAACATTTATCAAGGTCAACTCCATTTGATACGGTGTCCTGCCAAATGTTTTCAAAGCTTTTTTCATTAGTTAGTAGAAGTTGCAGGTGTAGTGTAAGTCCTTATGTCGCCAGAACCTCGCTAGCAAAGCATTGAAAATCAGTTCTTAGCCGCTCTCACATATTTTTACTAATTGCTTCAAGCATGTAATAAAAAAGTAGATTAATTGTATTAGAAATCCAGAATATTAGATTTACACTTCTGGACAAATAAAACAGTTATATTTAATAACAGCGTTCCACGATTAATCTCAAAAAGTGAAGATTTTTTTTGAATATCAAAAAATATTCATCCATAAGATAAGTTTTGGAAGAAAAAAATTTTTTAAAATCTTTTTTAGCATTTTTTAGTTGCACAATCTTAAATGCTGCAATATATCATACTCAAAAAAAAGCCATGACTTTCCAAATGAAAAAAAAAAATTTTACCGAATCAGATCAATTTTTACGTCTCCGGAAAAGATTTCAAATATAATTATAATTGATTTAGTTCCCCTCCCTTCAAAGACCCTTCTTATCTGAGGCAAGCTTCATACTTACAGACACAGATACAAACACTCCCTGACCCATCCTCTTACAGACCCTTGTTATTTCAGACCAATCCTGACTTTCTCCTACACAGATACAAACACCTCCCTCGCCCACTCTCACTAAGAAAAAAAAAATACAACAGGGGTGATTTAGAACCACTGATTGGCAAAATCATCTTCATTGGAATATTGATTTTTCCACTCAGTTTTTTTGCGGGCTTTTGTCATCTCGGTTAAAATCTTTAACCCAACGTTTCGGCCGTTGTACCCTACGGCCGTCTTCATATGATGAATGAGCGTATTTCTTATCATCGGGACGGCAAAACGTCTCGTCGGTCGCATGGAAACGTTTGCAAACAAGTGCACTTACAACAGTGGAAACAAAAAGTCAACCACACCTGATATTAGACAATGAAATACAAACATTTACACTCCACTGTTAGTAATCTATACTAGTATTTGTGCCTTTCATTTGTTTGTCCGTTCCTCTTCTCCGCTAAAACTACGAGGCCAGCTAATTTGATATTCTTCATGGAGAATCAATAAAAATTGAGTTTTCACGTGGGCTGATCTCGGAGATCATTCTCTATCCAATGTTCGGTTCTAAACATGGAAACAAATTTCTATATCATCAATCATTCTTTTCGTGGGTGGCATAAACATTTCTTACAATAGAATTCATTTTCAACAAGTTTTCAGAAGTTTTTCCCCATATTCACGGAAAATTATCTCCAGTGTTAGTTGTAGTAAGACAGCTGTTGTCAAATTTAATGAGTTCATCCTTTCCGTTTTTGAAACGTAACTGCCAAAGTCATGGTCAGATTCTATCATCCCTTCCCTTTTCTCTTTCAAACGTACCAGTTAAATAAATAATTCCGGTCACAATACTGAGGTATTTTAACTGTAAAGCAATGTAGGTATTATGCCATCCAATAAATTACTATTTCAGTAATAGGTGTTAATCTACCGCGGGGGAGTTTCTCACTAAATCGAAATCTGCACTCTGGACACTGGACCCGGAACTGCGACGAAATTGAAAGGCCAACTATATTTTACAATTATTTTTTCAGATGAAAAATTATCAACCATTATCAATTATTTCTGACCACTCTTTAGAGTCAGTTTATTTTATTTACTCGTTTTCTTTGGTGTGAATTCGTTCCAACAGTGAAAGCAAAAAAAAAAAAACTTTTTTCAGTAATGAATTTTTCCTGCTTTCAATACGACTTCCATCACCATTAGCTAAGTGTCAGTTTATATGAAAAAAAATAGGGGTGGACAATTACATTCTGTTTAACGACCATTCGCAATCATTTTTCAAAACTCTATCTGAACATTCTTAGAAATGAAAAATCCCCAGCGCCCAGAAAACAATTTTGCTTCACAACGGAAGAAAGCGAAGAACATTTGCACAACGGACTGAAAGCGAGGGTCAGTTTTATTGTTACATTGTGAATAGAACCAATCACAGTAAAGAAAAACAACCTTTTTTCTCTGAAAATAGCATTTTCACTCAGCACTTATCTTCACTTTCACTTATGGATTGAAAGCACTCCCACACCCCTCCTTTTTCATTTTACGAAATCTCTATAGATTATCATTCGCTTTCATGTGTTGTCATTCCCGAAGTTTTCTTTCTGCGAGCCACGCCGGGTAACACAATTAGTACAATATAATTTCCTTCTGGATTTATCAGATGGGGAATCATCATTATTATCCATTGATTCATTCGGACTGCCAGGAATTTCGAACCGAATTTACCGTGGTAGATTGATCTTGTAACATTGTCCATTTCAGCGGGTGGATATCTCGTATCAATTATTCTTCCTAGCCGATTTGCAAAGTTCCATTTTTATTCAGTTCTCCGTATCAACTTTTCACGCCATTTTTTTTTAAACGAGAAGAATTTGAAAATTTGCAAAGTTTTTGTATTTAGCACTTTTCAGAGCAAATTTCAAGAAGTAATAAAAAAAGGTTTACTCAGAATGAAATTCTCAGCAAAATTTTATCAGAATTGGTTGTGATACAAAAGTTACATCGCTTTGTGTAAAAACTTTACCGCTAAAAGAAAATTCGTCCTCAACAAAAGCTCCTCTAGTTTAGTAGAAAAAAAATAAAGATATAATGAAAGCATATCCCTCCCGAGTCGATCTGTACCACAAACGTTTCAGTCAACAGCCGAACGCAAAAACCGGTGACGTTACGAAGGTATATGTCGGTAGGCCTCAATTTATTCATTTTTGAGCCTAATTCACTCGAGCGCGACTTCCAAAATCTCTTTCATTTTTCACATTATCAAATTTAAAATTAAAGCTTGAAATTCATATTTCTCATTGTTGGCATCCGTCAGTCACGCGATACTACGGATCTGCTCCCGGAATTCTTGAAGCAGAGCTGGGCAAGATTTGTATAGAAGACAGGTGGTTGCCCATACAGCAATTCAGGCACTGATGTCACCCAAGGGAAGAACGAGGGTCGATTAAGATTGGCACAAATGTTATCGCAGGGGCTGCATGAGCGAGGCTGAAGATCAACTTCGGTTTACCTTTGGGACCTCAGCTCCTGGTTTTGAATTCAAAATTGTCCTTCTCTCGTATGTAAGATTATTTTTTTGGAAAATCTGTGATATTTCAGTATTGTTCGTAATTTCATTAAGTTTAAGTTGGATCTCAAGTTCAGCGTTCGGATTCACGATTTACCTCAAATCTAAATCAGGTTTTTCAACAAATATTGGAATATAAGATCGACCTCAGAAATTTCGGCTGAACGTGAAGACCCAGACATAAGTCAGTACGTTAAGAACAGGTATAATTTAGCGTCAGTGTCTGTCTAGTTGGTAACTGGAAGACTATTTGTCAATTTCCAATCGAAAGATAAGCGCCAAAGTATCTCCTATTTGCAATCAGATTTATCTGAATAATTCACTATACGTGAGTCTGTTTACATTTATATCAGTTTGTCAACAAATCATATGAAGTGGTGGAAAACTCAGTCAGTCGGCCTAAAATTTACTAATCATAGTTGGCGTTTTTTTCATAGGAAAAGGAAAAAAAGGTAAGACATAATGTAAACGGAAACGAAATATACAAATGAAAAGGCAAATGATACTTCCACGCATTCATTCTGATCTTGATTTGTCTTTACCCCACCTTTTTCCTCAAGCCTCCAAATCAACACACAACACTCACACACACCCATGCTCATGTACACACGTGTTCAGTAAATTAATCACGGCAAGTTTATCGCAGGTTATTAGATTGCCTGTAATTTCATCACCCGGAAAATTCATCGCGAAATAATTCCATCGCGATAGAAAACATCACCGAACATTTTTATGTATCATATCTATTCATTATTTATACTGTACAAGTATTTATCGACGAAGGTGTACAAATGGGAAAGAGAGCAGTACTAGTATTTAACGAAGATGTGTTGACTTGCGATGTAATCAGCTTGCGATGAATTTACCAGGCCATGAAATTATAGACGACGTAAATACTACGATGTAATTACTTGTGGTGAATTTACCGTGATCATGCGTACGTATATACAAAAGTCCAGGGAAATCGAACACATTGATGAATCTATTCACCTGTCAAGCTTCTCTGCGTTTCCCGTATCTCACCGGACATTTCCGATATTTTCCGAAATCACCTCGAAAGAAAATGAAAGAAAAACAACACCCCCCTGATTTTTATCAATTTCTTCTTCCTTTGAGAAGCTATTCAGGGATTTAAATTCTCTCAACTCTGAGTAGCATCTAACACAGCTGCTTATCTATTGCAACATTTTCGAATTTTAAAAAATAGCATTTTTTCGATCATTTGGAAAAATTATTTTGCCTTTTTTAGATTATAAAACGAATCAGCGTCTTAAGCCATTGAAAAGATTTCCTATCGGATTATTTCGACAGTACAAAAGAATTCATCGGCCGGGTGTAAACATTGAGAAAAGTTTAGAAGACTCATTCATTGCAAAAAGAATGTGTTAACAGCTTGCCCGGATATAAAATTTAAAACGATTTTTCTATTCTTTACAACCTTTTATTTACCGTATGAAAGAGACAAAAATAAAAACACCCATACTTTTGAGGATTGCACCTTCCCATTGCACTTGAGGGGGCTGGGTCATAGCCTGATGCCTGAGGCGTCCCAAAGGGAATTGGCGGGGTATCTAGACAATTTTGTGTACCCACGCGTACCCGTAAACGAATCTGTCGCATCCTTCCCCCGTGGAGAGGCAGATGAATACCACAAAAAATAAACATGTTTTTACAAAAATACTTTGTATGCAATGAGAATCACAAAACCATTGAATTATGTCATTAATTCAATGAAACCAGAAAAATTATACGAGACAAACGAAATTGGTATTTCCAGCTCAACTGTATCCAAACTATTTATTGAATGGGTCTGAATGAGATAAATTGTTGTTTTTGTCTGAATCAGTGGTTGCTAACCTTGGCGATACCACTCACTAGTGAGCGATTTAAGCTTTTGAGTGGGCGATAGACCCTTTATTGTATCGCAAGGTCGAGTATTATGTCTGCCTTACTTCCGTCAGATAGAAAACACCGAAAGTGAATACATGCGATTTTCAAGTCACACGACTTTTCTTCATCGTCCTAATATCTGAGAAATACGTTGTGCATTTACATTTTGGCACCCGTGTAAGAGTTTTTGGAGCGTATACAATTAGGTGGAATTGAGATCTACGCAATTTTGGCAATTTTTGGAAAAATCTAGCCACTTTTCCCATTTAGAATGGCTGTTAAGTTGCTAACTTTCAAATGCTAGTTGGCGGTACGGAAATTCAACCATAAAGGAGTCCCAGAAGTGAAAGAAAGGTTGGCGGAAACTGGTCTAAATCCGGTATATATTCCTCATTCAGAACATTAGGGAATTAGAATATTCGTTTGTTCATTATATTACATCGGTAGGAATTTTGATCATGATTTTGAGCCCTTAAAACTTCCAATTAAAAATGATTTAATGAAAAAAAAAAATAAATAAAAATAACTCCTTAAATCTATAAGTCAGATTCGTAAAAAAAATATCTCGCTCTAACTCACTCTAACTATCACTTTCTCAATAACACACACACACATACACACACACATATATATATATATATATATGTACTACTATAAGTGACTTCATTCTTCAATAAAATTGGTAATATTTTCATTTCATTTATATCAACTATGTAATGTAATATTTTGTAAATATTAATGAGTAAATGTTGTTTTGTAATTTATTCATTCCGTTTTTCATGCTTTGAAAGGAAAGCAAGGTACTCATTCGATTTGAATAAAGCCTATCGTAATAGTTAACTCAGTTACTTTATCAAAATGTTGTTCATGCCATTTAAAAATATTCGCATACGTTTAAAAAAATTAACATCTTTTCGAAGCATTTAATACAAAATATATTGAGCACAAGTAAGTTCTATATACCTTGTGTCAATTACGTCTTTTTTCTGGAATATTACTCATTAAGTAATATGGATTAAAAGGAAACTTATCTTCAGAAATGATAGAAATAGAAATTTCAGCTAGTATATGTAACGAGATATCAAAGAAAGGGTTCATTGAACAAACACGCAAAAACTATCATTCACTCTAATGATTGCATATATAGTGACAGGGACACGCTGAATTCTGGCGGTGTGTCTGTGTGGGGTGGAATCACAATTATATCTGAAAATCATTCCACTACGGGGTTGTCTGGTTACGTCCTGGCACGGAAATTCCACCACACCCCATTGACGAGCATCACATCAAAGAGGTCAATAGCTGGGAGACCTACCACCCCCCCGCTTTCAGGTCGTCTAGGAACCTGACCACCCTGTCACCAGAGAATACACTCACACATATATATGAATATTTGTTCAAATAAACACTGCCCGCTTTTCTGAATGAGTTCTTTTCAAAGCAAACTTAAATCAATCGAGATCTGTTGAATTATTATTCTCCTACTTTTGACTTATGTCCAGGTGTTTAAAGGAATAATGAAAAATACAAGACACTATTTCGTCTTTGAATACTAGAATAAGAAAAGAGGTTAAGATAAATACATTCGGGGACAAAAGAAATTCTATAACTTTTGTAAGTAGTGGTCGCTTTTTTTATGAGCTAAATAAAGGTTGTCACTTGGGTTGCCCAACTTAGTTTTTCTCGTTTGCTTGTATACAGTGAGTCTTGTATTAAGTTAGAGAATGTGAAGAAATCATTCGATCTCCAAAATAATATTTTTACCAAATGATAATGTACTTCTCTCTTTCTCTCTCTCTCTCTCTCTCTATATATATATATATATATATATATAGAGAGAGAGAGAGAGAGAGATAGAGAGATAGAAAGATATAAGAACTTCAGATTAAAGTCAGGGTTCAGTTTCTTAAAACAGCATCTTTAAATGAAACAACGTTAATTGAAAGAAATTTTACAATGGACACAATTATATAAAGGCTGTATAATTTATTGTCGAGTAGGCATATTGCACCTAACTTATATCTATTCAGAAAAGTCACATGATCCGCAATCCTACTAACAAAAGTTTATATTATCGTATATCTATATTTTTCTCAGTGACGTTATAACGAAATAACGTGCAATGAAACGACGTTAATCGAGAAACTATATATATATATATATATATATATATATATAGCTTCTTGATTAACGTATATATATATATATATATATATATATATATATATATATATATACTTCCAAGCTATTATTTTCTGCTACTTATCTAACATTGATAATACTTGGAAAATTGTGTTTCATGAGAGACGCTGATGAGCGTCTCTCGCGAAACACTGTGTTAAGATCTCTCTAGTTTTTTTTTTTATATTGTGTATGCGAGCATATTGTGTATGGTTTCTATTCTTAGAAATCACTTCATGGAAATTCAAATGTATTCGTAAATTTTCCACAGTTGACAATTAGTTAGTAAAAGAAAAAGCGATTGTCAGTTGAACACAATGTTATGCAGTGGTTAGCGTACTTAGAGTACTGGCTATTCATAATGAGTTTGATCTCCACTGACACAGACTCAAGCAAAGCCATTTTACAGCGGCGTCAAAAGCTAAAAAACAAAGATTTCCTCTACGAGTGGAGTGACACACACCCTAGTGAGAATGTGAAAAAAATTGAGAATATGTTTAGAATGTTGCAAGTTCACTTTCTGATAAGTGAGATCTTTATCATTTGTTTTTATTAGTTATATCCAGATAATTGTCAACATATTTTCTTGTTATCTTTTCTCCTCTTTGATCATGGCATCACGAGTATATAATGATACAGATATTTT
>OY735205.1:30349502-30379502 GCA_963457665.1 Thysanoteuthis rhombus
TCGGATTTATAATGTTTTGGACACAGTTCCAAGTGCGCAAATTATTACGGGCAAGACTCTATTCTCCGTATTCCATATTTTTCTCGGTTCGCAAACTCCACTTTCTTTCATTTTCATCCTGTGGTCTAGTGGCACCGCCATGTTTACGATCCAGCAAATAGTCTTTTTCTATTTACGCCCATTAGATCCGGTCTACTTTTTTGGATGGAGTGGTTGGTCTGGATCTCAAAGTCCCAGTGTGTATTATCATCATGTTGTAGAGTGCTATAGGAGGAGTTGTTATTTTATTGACATTACTTTGCGTAGTATGTGGGCTACCCCGAGTAGGGCGATCTTTTTCAACTACGTGGATGTTAATGTTACCTGGGATACGGTTGCTGTACTTTTCCGTTCCCTCTTCACAGGTCCTAGAGCTCTGGTGACCACTCGTGTTATTTCAGTCTTCATATCCCACATCCTGTTGATCTCGATTTCCAGGTCTCTGTATTTGAATAGCTTCTCCGTAACTTTCACGGCAGTGTTTATCTCAGACAGTAATGCAATGTCAATGAATATGCACTTCTTTTTCTTATATGCTGCTGATAACGATTTCGGGACTGTCTGCTTTTATTTCCCTACCAGTGTGTACAGACATGTCCCATAAGGTGATGACTGCTGTTTTTAATGTTCGGTTGGTGCTCAAACCATATTTCAGATGTTTTGATTTTGTATTTCCTGCAGATTGTCCAGTAAAGGTATGATGCTGCCTTGTTGTTGCTGTGAATAGACTCGTTTTTATTTTGCTTTTTGTTTATTGTCAGTTCCAGTCAGTTTGAGACGATGTGGTCAACCGTTTCCTAGTACTTTCCACAGATCCTGCATCGCGGGTCTGTTCCATTTTTGATTTTGCAATGGTGATAGGATCTGTACCAGAGGCTTTGGTCTTGTAGAGGGATGATTAGGCCATCCATTTGTCCGGTGCTCTTCAAACATTGATGCGTCTTTTGCTTTTCCACGATCATCTCTTTCACCCTTTTTAGTTTTTTTTTCATTGTATCATCTTTTCCTCACAGATATTTTGTAGTTGTTGCTTTTGTATTCTATTTCCCTTGATTGGCGTAGATGGAAGTCACTTCTTTTTCTTTGGTTGGGTTGGGTTTCGGAGACATGAAGCACTTTCTTGTAAAGTGCAACTTCTTTCTTAATCGAATGAATCTAGTGTTTTACTACTCGGAAGAGTGGGTCTTCTGTTTTGACAGGTATGCATCTAACTCGATGGTAATGGTCTTGGACATAAGTGCTAGCTGTTCTAAGCCTTGTCCCCCCTGAAGCTGTGGGTAGGTACAATTAGTCGGCATCTGCTTTTACGTAGTGCATTTTCTCTTTGAAAAGCAACTTTCTTGTTTTAGTGTCAAGGTTTTTGATGTCATTCAGCTTCCAGTTGATGACATTGCAGCTGTATGGTCCCCGAGTATCACGAGTATGTTTATAGCTTTAAGCCTATTGGATGCATTCACTTTTGAAAATCGTATGCACTTTCCTGTAGTACTCTTTCCGGATTATCTCTTCCATTGTTGGGTGCTGTATGTCATCTCCTTCGCCCACTCCTAAGAACCTGTAGGTGCAATCTCGACCTTGTTCCTTGATCGTTGTGTTGATGTCAAGGTCCATGCGTGCAGTTATGGTCAGCTTCCCTCTCCTGAAAGTAGCCGTGGCACTCGATCCAAAACCCTATCTTTATGCAGTCGCTGAAGGTCTTTACAATGTTGAGTAGACCCTTTTGTTGGTTGTCGTCCTTGGCATACGTCTTCAGCTCATCTAAGTAGAACATGTAGTTCAGTTTGCCGTTTCGTTTGGTGTATTCGTTATTACTTCAGTTCAGTTGGACGTTTGGTGGCGTTAGAGCAATGCAGAAAAGCAAAGGTGAAAGCGAGTCCCCTTGGAAGATCCCACTTTTTATGTTGATCGGTCTCGATTTTAGTGACCCGCCAGCATTGTTGAGATTTTTGGTGGTCTTCCAGATTTGCATACCCTTTTACTACTACTACTACTACTACTACTACTGTTGTTGTTGTTGTTGTTGCTGTTGTTGAGTTTTACAGTGAAGATCATGCGATAGCAACTATTGTTGATATACCAGCTCAGTATTTATCATTATTATTAGTATTCTTTCTTTGCTCCCCTAAAAAGATCAATACCTATATGAAAAGCAAATACTAGAAGAACAGATCGATAAGGCACACCTCCGAAACAGAGTCAATAGAGCAGTGTCATATATTTTATTTTCATTCTTTTTACGAATATAGTATTAGACACGCGCATGCGTACACACATATGTACAGATATCTGCTGTGACGTTGCTATAAACTATCATATTTTGCTACTGGACATTTTTTTCTTTTTTTACAAGAATTGTCTGTTGCTGCGCACTCATATATGGTTGATATGAAACACTTTTAATTTCTAATCTGTCTTATTGAAACAGGTGTACGCAATTTCCTGGAACAGAAAATTAGATTTTTTTTTTATTTCGCTTGCCTAATGAAACTTGTAAATACATTGAAAAAAAAATCATTTTATTGGCACAGAAAATGGCTACATACTTTTCGAGACTTTCAGGTGAGCAATGAAAAAGGCTTTGGAAAGCGTACATCAAAAATAGAAAAAGTGAAAAGGAAACATTTTAAAACTATTTTAATCTTCGTGAAAGTATCGCTTAAATTCACGTTTAAAATGCAAGAAGAATATCAAATGTTTACGAGAAAATGATTTGAAAAAAACCTTAGTTCTTTTATAAAAATCAAAATTCATCAGAGTTGTTTTTAGTAGTCTATATAGTATTCAGATTATTGATTTCATTTTTGTTTTTATTAACACAATATTTAGGATATTACATTCTTGAGCCTTATCAGATGTGCTTTCAAATCGAGTTCTACTGATCGGGTTCAATCCTGCTTAACTTCAGTGATTAGGGAAGAGCTATTGATTTCAGTGCAATTTGATTGTAAATTATAATGGCTGTTGTGTTGGGTTCAACAGAGAGAAACTTGCTAACAGAAAAAGTTTGTTAGTTTTGTTCTTTATGGTATTAATATCAATACAGTTGCAATACAGGAAGAAAAATACAAATTTGCATTCCACTTCAGTTTACGATCATTTGGAGAAGTTTGTAATCAATGAGCAAACAAGGCCGCTTGCCCTTCGCATAATTTAGATAAATAACTCTTGGGTATCATGGAACTTACAAATCCACACTCCGACTATTAATAGTAAGGGACAAATATAAACAGTCTGTCCCAACATCAGTTACCCGTTCATCAGACCAGTGAATAATAATAAAAAAACAGGAGTTACTCAAGAAATGTCCTTAATTGTATTAGTCACAATAACCATACTACGTATCCTTCACGCGATTGACATTTCTGTCATATCGTATTTGACATCAGCAGATTGTTGCTAAAAGGATTTACAGGTATCCCCCACTTTCTGAAAGTTCGCCTTCCGCCATTTGACTTGCACAGAAGACGTAAAAATTGTACAGGTTTGCCCCGCTATCCGGATTGGCGTAAAGCCAAGAGGCAAGTATCATTAATTTACACGGCAAATATTTTTGAGCATCCTCATACCCCCAAAATTGTAATGATGGTATGTTGGGTTCTGTTGTCAGAGGTTGGATTGATGGAAGGTATGGAAGACTGTGATATAAGAGAGAGAAGGGAAAGGGGGCTCACTGTGTCTGTAACGGCTTTCTACTAAATAAAAGCTGACCGTTATTTTGGCTTCTTACCTTTTTTTCGTAAAATCGAAAAAGTGACCTTTAAATATGTTATAAATGTTATAAATGATGTTATAAGTTATAAGTTATAGATGTTATAAGTTATAAATGAAACTGATTTCTCAGGGGAGGGGGGGAATCCAGTCATCTATATACAGTCATCCATACACTAGATGGTCGGAAATTATTATAGAGATAATAATCCCTGGGGATCCATCTCTTAAAGATCAATGTATTGTTTTCATTGAGTCCCAAGATCTATTCTTATTTTGGTTCCATTGGTCTTTGTCAAGGTTGGTAATGGTTATAACAACGTCAGACAGTTATTACTGCGAGGGCAATAATTATTAGAGGGTGGTTCAAACAAGATCATGAGAAAATGGTTAGAACAAGAACGCATTCATGCTCTCTCTACTCCATCAACCATCGCATCATACCAGAGCAGAGAAAAAGACATTTGTGATTATATCTGGCAATGGGATGTTGATTCATATCCCAAGAGTATAAATGTTATCTGAAATTTTGGTTTGCACATCCAACATTTCTACATCGTTCGGTTTAGCAACAGTTTCCAATGATGACTTCAAAGAAAGTTAAATGATAATCTACTCAAAAACTTACGGACGCTTTTTGGTTCGAAAAAGACTGTGAGTCGTAATACAAATAAGGTATCTAGTATGCATATAAACAAGGTCAATTTTTACGTGAGTTTTAACCCAAATATTTGAGCATCCCGGACAAGCATGGATATAGATTCATAAGTTCCCCAAGAGAATTAGTACTAAGAAGGCCTAAACCATGTCAGTCAAACATCAGACCGATTAATTCTCCTGTGTCAATAACCATTCCCCTACTTCACGTCACAGGACTTTTTATACATATATATATATATATATATATATATATATATATATATATATATATATATATATATATATATATATACATATATATGTATATACATATATACATATATATACATATACATATATATATATATATACATACATATATATATATATACATACATATATATATATATACATACATATATATATACATACATATATATATACATACATATATATATATATACATATATATATACATACATATATATATACATACATATATATATATATACATATATATATACATACATATATATATATATATATATATATATATATATACCTGACAGATGAAGCAAAGGGCTAACCAACTGTTACCCGTGTGACAGTAAGTACAGTAGGAAAAGACCAAACACAAGTTGGAGAGATGAGGTAAGTTTGCCGGTAAGACATGGTAAAGGTCTACACAGTTGCAGACGTCATGGAAGGTGATGGGAAAGGCTTTTGTCCAGCAGTCGTCTCATAACTGCAGATGACGATAAGGATATACCCAACTAGTATCGAGTGTAAAAATCCACCTCATACTACCCGATAAAAATTGTTGATCAGAACTTTTAGTTGTTTACAACTAGAGATATTAGGTTATACCTGACGAGAACATTCATTCAATGGGGAGGGTGATGATTTACTGCCGTCACAAATCAGCAAATAGCATACGGGCTACGTTTAAAGGGGAGGTGGCGTCTGCAACTGGTGATAAATACCATTTGGTTTTCTCTTATTTAAATACTTGTTGCTGCTGTAATATTCTTTAAAAAGGAAAATGTGTGAAAAAAAAGGGCTGGAATTGGATATGCAATCAGTTTTATATAACCAGGTGGTTTACTGAATAAGAGAGTTAAGATATCATCTGACAACCGCAAAATAAAATTTAAAAAACATAACTTTGAGATAATTTAGCAATGAGATTGAATACTGTGACTAAAAATTAAATGGAAATCAATTTACCTATCAATCTATCTATCTATCTATCTATCTATCTATATAAATTGATTTCCATTTAGTTTATATATATATATATATATATATATATATATATATATATATATATATATATATATATATAATGCAGGGGGGTTAATCGTGAAAAGATTTATGGATCCACCTCAAAATCCAAGCAGTTCTCCCTCTTGGCCAACAAGAAGATGTCATTGAAATTAATAGAAGACTTTTTGCAACATTTTGTGGAAAAATATGAGTGAATTGATTAATGGATTAAAAAAAATGAAATAATATTTCTCAATCAAAATGTTCAGGGATCCCTCACAAAATTCAACCCATCCTCCCTTATCCTATGGCCCACCCCTCCAGATAGATATTGCGTGGGCAGACAGACAGACAAACAGACAGACAGACGGGCAGACAGAAAGATACGAGTAAATGCATATACCTCTTCGAACAACGTTAACAAAGTAAACCAGGAAACTCCATTTTTAGCTGGGACTAAAGTTTTTTTCCTCTATTAAACAATCTTTCCGTACTTGTAAATTCAATGCTGCCTATCAGGTTCTAATATCAACAACGAAATCAAATAACTATTACCGAACATTAACCTTAACGCAGAAAAGAAATACATTTTATAGTACTTGCTTTACTCACCCGAACAGTAACGACTGTTATAGTTTGTATATTATCACTTCTTCAAGTCTGATTTGTAGTTGTCCAGAAAAAGTTCCCCAAGTCCAACAGTTTTACACTGACCCATCTGCGCTCTCATAGCCGTCCATGTGTAGTAGTTCTTAGAAATGAGGAAACGTATGTCTCCTACTAAGACGTGTGCGTAATAGACGTGAAGCACATAGTGATTTGAAGTACAAGAAGTCGTTCAGAGGGGCAGCTGTGGTGAACAGTAGTCGACGGACATGACTCTTCTTTGTTGTGGATAATTTTGATTGAACAATAATCTATTAACCTCTCTCTCTCTCTCTCTCTCTCTCTCACTGTCTCTGTTGTTGTTGCTGCTCAAATCCTTTATCTATCTCCTATGCGCGCCCACATTTTCATAATCGATGTTTCGCTTATAGCTCTCTCTCTCTCTCTCTTTCTGCTTGTTTGTTTTGTATTCTTTTCTTCCTGTACTTACGATTTAGTTCGAATTTCGACATTCAAGTCTCGTGCAATAGAAAACCAATAAATGGTTAGAAAAGAGAAAGGATGGGACGACAAATAGAATAAAGGTAAGAAGGAAGAGAGCAAAGAGAGAGAGAGAGAGAGAGAGAGAGGGGGGACAGAGAAATAAGTGAAGAGATAGAGAGAAAGGAGAAGATAGAAGAGAGGAAGAAAAAAAAGACAAGGGAATCAAGGGAGGGGGAGAAGAGTGGCAGGGAAAATCAACGGGGATGACAATCAGAAAAGAGGAAGAGTGAGAAAGTGAAAAAGTCAGTGGAGAAGAACGAACTGGAGAAAAGAGAGAAGGAGAGAAGGGCTTAGAAGAAAGTGCGAATAAAAAGGCGAAGAAAAAAAGAGGGACAAAGAAAGGAAAGAAAACAGTAGGAAAAAAGAAAGAGGAAGAGAAAGGAGAAAAGAGAGTGAGATGAAGAAGAACGAGGCGAGGGTGAAGAAGAGAACAAGAGGGAGAAGGATGGCAGAAGGGGAAGGAGAAGTTGAAGAAAGAACGAGAAAAAGAAGAGGAAGAAAAAGAAAGAGAGTATGTGAAAGCGAAAGAGAGAGAAAAAAAAAACAAAAACGGAAAAATAAAGAGAGAAGGAAGGAGATTAAAGGAAGAAAGAAGAATAGAAAAAAGAAGAAATAATAGGGAGGGAAGATTAAAGGGAGAAAAGATGAAAAAAAAAAGAAAGAGTAAAAGTAGAAGAGAAAAAAGCAGGGGAAGTGGGCCGAAAGGAAGAAGAAAGAGAAAAGAAAGCCGGATGAAACAGTGTAAGTGATATGGAGAAGGTCTGAGAAGAGCAGAAATTTAGTATTTTTTGCCCATGTGTCGATATCGATTTTGATATTATTCTGCCATCAAGATGACTGCGACTGACATTTGAATGAAAACTCATGGAGGAGACACAAATGAAAAGAAAACCTAATTAATTAGTAATCAGCGCGTACACCTTCCAACGCCATTATCAGGAGAAGTAACTGTGTACCAAAATTTGATCACTTCTTCCATGGTTGAAAAAATCTCCTTGAAATCCATTGAGAACTTTTTGAGAGATTGTTTGGACAGACACAAACTTTTGGTGATATTGTGTGGTGTGGACATATAACTACAACGTAGTTGTCCTCATATCCGCCCTTAAATTTAATCACTTCCTTCGTAGCCTATTGTCCACTTATTCATAAAATTGCATTAAAATTCATGGATAACTTTTGGAGATATCATATGGACAGACATGGGCGTCTACATTAATGTATGGAAAAAAAAACACTAAAATGGTCATCAAGCAACAAAAAATCTTGGATCCTACCCAAAACTTAATCAAATCTTTCTTATCGCATTGTCAACCTTTCGATTAAATTTCAGTGAAGTCCATGTAGTACCCTTATAGATATTCTGTTGACAGACAGATAGGCAGACGGAAATAAAGACAGACAGACAAACGGGAAGAAGCGACCAAATACATATACCTCTCTAACTTGGTTAGCAGAAGTGGAGAAGTCAATGTCTGAATCTCAGAGATAATTTTCTGAACGATCTAAAACATTGGACATTTTAGATTTTTCCCTTCAATTAAAGAAAATTGATTGAGCAATGGATAATAAGCCAATAATCCAACGAATGTAAGAAATAGTTAAGGCCACAAGCATAGGACATCCACTGAGAACCGAACTCAATACTCAGTAGTGTGAGACCAGCCCTCTTGCGATTACCCTGCGACGCAGACGGAAAATTAAACATGGGGGAAATATTCTTGAGAAATATTAAATCTTGAAATAGATTGTAATATCACAAGACTCGGCATTTGTCACGTGGTCTTACCGCAACTCCAGTTTAAGAGAAGATGACAGACGAAAAGTATCTAGTAACTAAACAGGTTGTACGGTTTATTAAGATATGTTTTCGGCGTTAACGTTATTGAATAAGACGTTTACTACTTTGTTTCACTAGCTTTTGTCATCTTTCAGGCAGCTTCTTATTTCCATCCTTGCAGAACGTTTTACTTTTCTGAGCAAAGAACTGCACTAGGTACCCTTTTTCAGGAAACTGTTTTTTTTTTTTCATTAAGATATTTCTGTAAAGACCAGATTGAATAGTAAACGCAAACCGGAGGTGCATTATCAGGTATCAGAATACGCTCGATAAGTGCAAACGTCTCAACGAAGCAGTATCAATTTTTGCCTGGTCACCGGAGAAATATATCCAGTGTTATCCCGATGAAACATTACGCCCTTACAATCAACTAATTCTGGACCCCTTTCATTCGTTGATTGCTGTTGTCTAAATGGTGATAAGTATCTGTTCGAATCAATCGTTTGCTTCTTTAGAAGGAGGTCATAATAGAGAATTCTCGTCCAATCCCACCATATACACAGCATCACCTTCCTTTGAATGAAGACTGGTTTTAGTACGAGCATTGGGAGTTCATTTCGCTTACTGCACGACGTCTTGCCTTCCAAGTTGTTGCAAAATATATTCTCCATCGCCTGTCACACTTCATTTGAAAAAACAAAAGGAATATTTCAATGGAAGCCACACATCATAGCGACCAACATAACCAAGCTGGTGCAAAGGATTTCAACGCTTGATTTAGGTATTTTCAGTACGTTGGCTATCTTCCACGTCATACAACATTTATGATTTTCGAGTAATGTCTTAATTTGATCGTTATCAACTTGAGCCAGTCTACCAGACCTTGAAGCGTCGTTCAGCGTGAAATATTCAGTATGAAATTTCGTAAACCACTTCCGACACATTTGATCAACCTTGTTCATGAACTACACTTGTTATTTTTAGCATTTGAATCGCATTTTTACATGCCATGAAATTGGAAAAAAGCATACTATACTGAAAATGTTACTTATTTTCTTCAATTTTCAATGTTAGAAATAATGAACTAAAATACGGCTATTTCAACATCTTTTAAATGCCTGCTGATAAGCACTCGCGTACGAACTTGGATAATCTCCTCATTCAGGGAGTTTGATGACTGACCCATTGGTGACAAAATTGGCTTAATCCAACAAATACCCACTGTAAGTATCCTACGCGCCGATCAATTTTGACCTTGTGTCAGACAAAGCCAGTGTGATATCTCGTTACTATAAATAGATACCGACTTAAGTTTCTTTGTCTAGAGATACATCTGAGATATGAAAGGCATGAATGCTTGCTTCAACTTTTTTGCTCCAATTCGATCATTCGTGTCATGATTTAGCAGCAAATAGAAAGCACTCACATACCTTAGCCAACGCAATTGTCCGCAAAAATGGAATAGAAATCAGTTCATACACAGGAACGATACGGGGGTAACTGTGAAAAAATTTCTGAATCTGCCAAAATGTTTAACCGATTCTTCCGTAGCCAATAGCCCACCCACCCTTATAATATCATAGAAATTCACAGAGAACCTTTGGATGTATAGCGTGAAATACGTGAGTGAATACCTGGAATGTCTAGAAAGAAAAATATCTTTCAATCAAAAATAAATTTCTAGATCCGCCCCCAAAATTTACCCGATTCTTACTGAGCCCATGGATGCCCCTTCCACATGATTTTAGTGAAAAGTCATTGAGAACTTTTGGAGATATTGAGTGGGTAACTGAACTAGCGGATAGACACAATACATATACATTTTTACTTGCCATGAAATTTGAAAAAAAGCATACAGTACTAAAAATGTTATTTATTTTCTTCCATTGTCAATATTTAAGATAATAAACTAAAATATGTCAATTTTAACATCTCTTATATGTTCACTGATATGCAGCGTACAAACAGAAGAAGAAGAAATCAAGCGAATAATCACACTAGGATGGCAAACCTTTGGCAGAGCAAGCTCAACCTTCAAAAATAAGAAGATCTCATTAATCTTAAAAAAGAAGGGTGTATAACCAATGCATCCTCCAAACAGTCACTTATGGGGCTGAAACATGGAACCTGACCAAGAGACAGATCCACAAATTGAGAACTATGCAACGTGCACATAAAAGAATTATGCTGGGCCTCATATGGAGAGACCACAAGACAGCAGAGTATATCCGGGAAAAGACAAGAGTCAGGGACATCATAGAATTCATTAAAAATCTCAAATGGCAGTGGGTTGGCCATGTAGCAAGAATGGCAGACAACTGGTGGACGTTGCGACTCACGACGTTAATCCCCTGAGATCACACGCACAACTGAGGCTGGCAGAATATTATTAGATGGAGAGACGAGCTAGACAAATTCAGAAAGTACAGGCTCCGCGAGGCCCATGATAAAGAAGTGTGGTGAATCCTGGGGGAGGTCTATATCCAACGACGGACGTTGAAAGATTGATGATGATGATGATGATGATGATGATGATGATGATGCAGCGTTGACAGAGGTAAAGGCTAAATGAAGTTTCACGATCTCGACTAGAAAACCTTTACTACTTTAGTGAGTTCGATATTTACAGGATGCTCTCCATGTAAGGCTTTGTGCCAGACTAGACTTTTTCGTAGATATCACTCGGAAGTATAGGGACGCCTTGCCATGGAGTAATCGTTAGCGATATAGTCTTGCATACCATTACTACTTGAGTGAGTTCAATTTTCACTGGGCATCCACACTTGCAGCCTTATGCCAGACCAAGCAAAGCTCAATATATATCATTATTGGGTAAAGACTTCAAAACTCAGGATATGAGGATTTGTGAGGATTTCAGTTGGATCAACTGTCCATTAGTTGACTAGAGGAGTTGCTGGTTCTGTTGAAAGAAAGAAAAAAACTGGGCTGCGCTCAGAGAGCGTATATCTTTGCCAACGACATACACGAAATAGTAATATAATGAAAATCAGTTCATAAGTAGCGATGATGTAGAGGAGGTAACTGAATTTCAATTTTCCAATTTTCAGACTATTGTCTGAATACGTGAATAACATTTTTCAAGTGAAATTTAAAATCCCAGGGTCTACCTCCCGAATTGATCAATTCTTTTTTAGCCTAGCGGCAACCATTCTACGAAATATCTTCGAGAACTTTTGGAGATATGGTGTAGACAAACATGTAGGTTTACAAATATTCATGGGAAAAAATTGAAGAAATATCTCTCAATCGAAAAAATTCCTGGATCCGCCCCAAAATTTAATCAATTTTTTTCCTCACTCCATGTTCCCTATCTTCCAAAATTTTTCATTCAAGCTCACGAACTTTTGGAGATACTGTGTGGACAAACGAACACGAGTGAATACATACCTCTCCCAAGTTTCTTGGTAGAGGTAAAGAAAAAGGATGGAGGCAAAGCGAAGCGAAAAGGAAGACTCGGCGAAGTTGAGCAGGAAGGAGAGAATTAAGCTCATCAGAGAGATGGTGGGAGGGATGAAGAGAGGCTATAAGCGTTTCATCAGAAAATGAAGAAGAGGAGAAGGAGGAGAACAAGAATGATTTATCATTCAGCGTATTATTCTTTATCACGCCTTCGTCACGAATGCAATATTGCCAGCCAACGGACCAGTCAGCCAACCAGCTGTTGTACGGCTCAGAACTACAAGCTGAGTGAAAACAATGACGAGTTGAAGCAAGATGGAAGTGGTATGCTCTAGTCGGGTTGGGGCGTGTGTGGGACCGTTGGTAGCTTACCTGAATGACAAGAGCCCTCTTGGCTTTTTTTTTTTTCATTTTTTTCTGTGATTGTTGACAAAACAGATAGGCGCTGAGCAAAGTGGTTTCGAGAGTGCCTGGCTTATTTCTTCCGGTCTGCCACCGGGTAGCCGACTCTCTGTCGAAAGGGAAAGGGGCAAAATGGGGGAAAAAAACGTGACCCGTGCGTGAGAATGGGAGATGGCAAATAGTATATATATATATATATATATATATATATATATATATATATATATATGTGTGTGTGTGTGTGTGTGTGTGTGTGTGATTATAAATTGCGTTATATTATAGAGAAACTTTCATGTGAATCCGTCTTCTTTCATTACACGGTTAATATAACACTTGGCCTAGACAACATGAATAGAGTAAACAATCAAGAAAATAGGGCTGCTGCAGGAATCGAATCTGCGACCGATAGGGTAGTTGCTTCAACGTAGCGATGCTCTTACTATTGAGCTAAACAACTGCTTGTAATGTAAAGGCTCAAATAACTGTTTTCACTTGAAATTCTCATCTCGTTCATCCTCTGTCTATATCTACTCTTTTCGTTTTTTTCAACGCAACAGTTTGGTTTTAAAAAATGGATGTATATGATCTGGCAGAATGATTATGAATTGCGTTGTATTATTTAGAAACTCTTACTAGAATCATCTACTGTCATGACAAGGTCAATATATTACTTGGCTTAGACAACGTAAATAGAATAAACAATTGGTCGCAGGTTCGATTCTTGCGGCAGACCCATTTTTTAATCGTCTATTCTAATAATTTATGTGTATAATCACAACAGATAAGTTAGAATGGAAAACAGAGAACGAAGATTCTGTCTGTATGATAGAGATGGATTTGCCAAAGGAGATAACTGTCAAATGCTAATCAAAGAGTAGTCTCCCTGATTTATCTATTCATTTGCAAATATATAAGAAGTTCGAGTTCATTTGGGTCACATCAAATTGTACAAATTTTCTCTCAAAGGTTACAGGGTTGTCTAGCATTGTAAGACTTTAGTCCAAGTTGACATCGACTTTTTCCCCCAAGTAACAAGAACAAGAAGAACTATCCTCATCAAATTTTGTGGAATAGCCTCATCATTATTTGCACTATTTGCGCTATTTGCCTTTAAACCAAACTTTATAAGATTAAAATTTCTTTACCTTATCTGATTTGAAATCATGACTGTCTCATTGGAAAGAGGTTCTATTAAGAACAGAACTTATCTAATAAGTATCATATACCTATGGATTTATCTAATTATTTTATACACGATACAAAAGTTGCTATAATCATCGTCCCAGCACCCCTTCCACTTTTCAACACAGGGCGCAAAGCTTTCTTTTGCAATCGTCATCGGCTTCCTCATTGCGTTCTCTCTGACTTCGGTCACGGTCTAAAATCCCCCTTCCCCAATTCAACAGCGAAAATCCAGAAGTTTTGTCTAAAATCCCTGCACAAGACGTGAAGAATGGGTAGGCTCGGTCACTATGAACGCAACGGGGGGGGGGACATAATACACAAACACCCTAATGGCGTCTCACTGCCCACAAAGTTGCCACAGGAGAGTTTCTGTTCATACATGCGTAATAAGATCCCCTATGATTTGGTACCAATTTACATCAAACCGGTTTTCGGGATATCCAATATGGTTGGGTATTTTCTGGACTGACCTCGTATATTTTTACTTTTCTTATTCTTTTGCAAATTATCCTTCCCAGTTCGTACATTTTCATTGCAGACCGCTGAAAATCCTCACAACATTTACCAAGATTCTTTAAAATAAACCACAGGAGCGAGGCACCCATAAAAATTGGACCCACTGTACATGCATCGTCTTGCGAGACTTGAATTATCTGAATCAGTCTCACACAAAGACATTGGTTTAGAGAAGCCACTGAAGATCAAGCTTGATACACTAGTAATGGTCTGCTAGATTAGCTTGCTAACCATTACTCTACGGCGAAGTGCCTAAGCGTCGTCATATTTCATTTCCTCCCTCTCAGACAACCACCCACATCGTCTGAAAAACGTCAAACCGGAACCCGTATTGCGCGACACGTGTAACATCACTTTGTCAAAGAAAGGAATTTAAAAATCTAAGCCGTTTTATTCTATTTTATTTCATTTCTTCCCGAATTACGGGGGCAGAAATTCTTTGTTTCTGTGCTAAGTCAACTTTATTCAATAATTTGCTCGACAAATCTATCGTTGGCCGTGTTATAAATGCGTCATTTGATACCCGTCTGAACAGAAAACAAATATTTTAACTGCGAACTAATTGATATCTGAACTTCGTAGACGTCACAGATTATTCACGTACTAATACTCTCATAAACATTAGGGTGCAAAACAATAGAACAAAAAGTCTTTGTGGTCAATTGGTAAAAGCAGCTCGGCGTAGACTGGACTTCCTCGGGTTATGAAGATGTGAGTTCGATTCTCACCGAAGGCTTAATCTTTACTTCCGATTGCACTGTTATTCGTTGTCAAGGTCCGAATTGAAAGTTGTATAGAAACAAGTAATGATGGTGAAAACAGGTCAAACTTGATTTTTAAAAAGATGATTGAAATACAACGACTCACAAAGCCTTATTCTATAAAAAATATGCATCAGTGAATAAGCTGGCGCTGATCCAGGGGAACCAGAAGTTCCATCTACCCATCTCTGCTTGAGCAAAATATTTAATTTAAAAAAAAAACAACTTGATGAAGAAACAAACAAAAAAAAAATCCTAAATAATCATAAATTCACCTTAAAAACAAAAAAGATATTATATCCGTTGTCTAATAAAGCAGATGGAGTACAACAATGTAGGACCCTCACCCAAGCATAAAATCTTAAATCCGCTTCAAATAAACCACGAGATTCAAACACAAAACGTTGGCTACGTTTGATTTACATAAACAGAAGAATGGAGACAGGCCTATATGAAAGAAAATTATACGTATAATAGTTGTATTCCTGATTATTGACAATCCCTCCCTTCTGAATTTTCCAATGCATTTCTATAATAAAATCACCTTTAGTGCATTTCTATGGTAAAAAAAAAATCATTAATCATGCATTTACGTTTTAAATACTATAGTCCTAATGTGTCAGAAACACTTGCACGAACTCCTAACGGCCAGTTATCTTTTTTTCCAGGTTTTCAATGTATTTCTACAGAAAAATATTTGACGTGGATTTCGATAGCAAAATGATTAGGACTGCGTTCTCATTATACATATGATAACCCTATCCGTTCAGTGACACTTCTATTAATTCATGACCGCTCATAATCTCTTTCAATACACAACGTACAGATTGTGTCGAAACTTTCTAGAACAAATATTATGGTAGAAAATTGGTAGAAAATTGCAAAGCTAAATAAATACTCCCCGAACTGAAACTACGCTGAGTGAAACTAATCCTACCATAGACACAATTACATGAATAGGGGTTATTTGATGAATTGTAGTGAACGAATTATGCAACAAACTCACGTCTCGTCAGAAAATTACTTCATTCAAAATTCCAACCACAATGTTTTATAATATCGTATATATATATATATATATATATATATATATATATATATATATATATATATATGTATATATATATATTAGCGACGTTAAAACGAAACAACGTCTAATCAAACGAGGGTAAGACCTCAACAATTACAAACCAATAAGCCTACTCAACTGCCTCTACAAACTTTTTACCAAAGTTATCACCAACCGAATCACCAAAATACTTGATGAAAACCAAACACGGGAAGAGGCTGGCTTTGGGAGAATCTACTTGATCATTGACCATTTCCATTCGATAAACCAACAAAAAGAGAGAGCAGCAGATTACAAAATGACACTCATTTAGCATTTATTGACTCCAAGAAGGCGTCCGAAATTGGGAAATTCCCAAGGTTACTGATAGTTTCCATTTACAAAGTGAAGACTCCGTATATGTTAGAGTATTTATATATATATATATATATATATATATATATATATATATATATATGTGTGTGTGTGTGTGTGTTTGTGTGTGTGTGTGTGTGTGTATAGAGAGAGAGAGAGAGAGAGAGAGAGAGAGATCGTCACAGCAACTCCTTTATTATGCTAAATAAAGACTCAGAGCCCTTTCAAGTCCAAAAAGGGTAAAACAAGGTGACACCAGCTCACCCAAACTCATTACAGCCCGCCTCGAGATGATCTCACGGAACTTACTCTGGGAAAATAAAGGAATCAGAATAGACCTAAGCAACCTCAGGTTTGCAGACGACATCGTCCTTTTTGCAGAGAACCTTCATGGCCTCCAACAAATGCTAGTGAATGAAGAAAGCAAGGAAGTTGGCTTTCACATGAACTTCAGCAAAACAAACGTCATGTAGAACAAACACGTTGAAGACAAACACACAATGATCGAAATCGAAAACGCAGAGCTGAAGAGAGTAGACCACTACATCTACCCTAGGGTAACGAATCCTCAAAAGAGGAAGAAATCAAGCGGAGAATCACTCCAGGGTGGCAAGCACAACCTTCAAAAACAAGAAAATCCCATCAGTCTTAAAAAAAAAGGGTATACATTAAAAATGAGTATATAATAAAGTAGTGGCTCTGCAACGCAAATGATAGAGATATGGCGACCCCTGGAGAAGGTGTATGCCCAAAGACGGCTGAAGATGATGAATCAAGGATTTCCTTTACGTCAAAATTCTGATTTACTCTAACGACTTGATACATTATGACAAACAGAAGAGGAAAATGAAATAATAATCACGACTGTTTTTTCAGCAATATTGATAAAGTATTGGCTTTTCCTATCGCTACCCCCGACTTTAACGCAACTACAACACTCTTCCATTTAGTTTCAGTTATTTCCTGCGCTAACAAACAATAAAGAAAAATAGGTTATTAAAAAAAGACTTTAGCAACATTTGAGCTTAAATTTCTCTCAAGAAGTTCCAGCACCACTTAGAACAAATGCACTGAGAATAGGCATGGAGCCACTTCTACCACCCCTGGATTAATTGCAATGCAGTTGGGGTTCTGTACCACTGACAGACAGTCCATCTAAGAGAAGGTTCTTCTGACATTAAAAAAAATCCTTACAGTCTGCATAGCTGATCCTGATCCCAATCCTTGGTTACTAAAACCGCTGCAGAGCAGTTGCGGCACTATGCTCCACAAGGAATCTACTGGAATGTATAAACAAGTTTCTGTACTAAATCTGTACGTCGTGCATTGAAAAAAAAAGGAAGAGGGGGCTTTCAGTAGTGGAGACTTCATTCAAACTATACGGACAGAAATGGGCTACTATATGTATGATGAATACAATAAGAAAAAATATGCATCTTCTGTGGTGCTTTAAAATACACTCCATTATAAAAATCTGCCAAGTTATTCCCGGACACCATTTTGGCATTCTGCTAGATTTAGCTCAACTCAATAAATACTTTGAGCAGGCTGGACGCTTTCCAATACATCCAGTAGATATAGTTCAAAAAGTAGAGGCGAATTGTAGAAAAGTGAACTTGATTCAATAAACGTGACACTATCGGGGTTTTTGCTCTTAATTGTGGTCTGGGCTTGTTTTTGAAGAAGCCGTCTGCCTAGAAACAACTATCGCAAGTGGACTCGGGGACAGCTGGAAGCTTTCCACGTGATTCAATTTTAGAAAAGGATTAAAGACTGTTGACTAATCAGTTTTGTGAGACAGTAAGCGTTTTGTGAAATGCGAAGCAACAACACTCCTACGAAAAACAAGACAGAAACATTGGGTCAAGATCGGGTATCGAAATAGAGATAATATTAGTTTGACACAACATATCTAGTATCATCTTTTAAGTATTGTTAGGGAAATCTTAGAACGTTCTTCGAAGGTAATTTACTTTAGCACCAGCCAGAAATGGAGATAATCATCAATAAACATCAAAGGGAAGTAATCAATCATTCTGATCATATAGATTATTTTGATTAAAAACATTGACAAATAATTGAAAATAATTTACGAAAAACAAGAAAGAAATCAGTTCACACAACAAATTGCTCAGAATCGATCTGATGCCACAAATGATAAAGTGGGGAATCGCCAAAACTCATCATTGACTCCCATTTTGATTAGGAATGCAAAAGTTAACTAGTATCTGGTCATAACTCATCTTGCCCAATCAGTCAACTTTTGTAACGCGCTTAACAAGCCTTTGGAAAAATTCATAAGCCAGGCAAATAGATTCCACGTGAATTAGGGAAACAAACATTGGTCAGCGTATGAAAAACTTTTTCTGTTTTATTCAACACAGAAAAATGTCGTCTTTTGGTCAAGATAGTCAGTGGTGATCAAAAATAGATTTATTACGAGAACACAAAACAAAAAAAATCGTATCTAGATCCAGGACAGGCTACAACATCACAACCTGGACGGCATCTACCGGGTAATAATTTATATGTGTTTGTTGGGATTCAAACGGACAACTTTATAACAAACCGATTGGAGTTCGACAAACTGTTGTAGCACAACGCTACAGTGAGTAACTGGCTTGTTTGTATGGCACATTGGAAGAGGAAAATCTTTTCCTGAGCAATGAAATTGACCGATTATTTTCTTGCGCGGCGGTTCGAGTCCTCAAATTGAAAACGTGAGGCAGAAAATAACCATGCGTCTGAGACGGTAGTTCTTCCATATGCATTTTATTCTTCACACTATCATTTGTTTTGCTTCATGTTGCACGCATTGTCTTGTTCCAACAGTGTCAAAATTCTGAAGTATTTCCCGAAAAATTCACTGAATCAAAAGCAGAACCGTTCAACCAACAAAATGAGTGCTGAGACTTGTTTCAAGAATATCTCATTGAAATTCACTAATTTCTGGTCTCATTACTCAATCTTCCCCCAAACCATTAGAAATATTTGGTTGGCTAATGCAGGAAATAACTGAAGCGAAGATGAGATGTAGCTGTAAAGTCAGTGGGCAGTGATAAGAAAAAAAAGGCCGAAACCTTGCCTATGTTTGCAGATTCCAGATGAAATCTGGAACTGAATACTATTGATCAATTTCCACCACATTCTACTGTGTCACAGTCAATGTAAGAATTAGTTTTAATCTATTTGTTCGATAAATCCTACCCCTGATGCTTCATAATCGTTCTATCATCTGCATAATTCACCAGGTCAGAAGAAAACCGTATGAATTTTGTTCATTTTGACATCAGCCTCTATTTTTGAAAAGCCAGTGTATTACAATTAAATGTAAGAGAGCTGATCAAAATTAGAATGACGAATTACGCCAGTTCAACGATGGAGTTGGTTTATTGATTTTCATAAATTAGAAAAAAAATTTGATAGGAAAATGAGAGATCGTAGGCTCTTCTATTGAACCAATTAATTGAAAGAAAACGATGAGTAAACATCGCAGATGAGAAATAAAGATAATAAGCTCTAGGCGAGACTCGAAATCGCACACCTCTATCTCGGTATGCCTGCTCTACCGATTGCGCTAAGTGAGCATTTCTGAGTTGTTTACTCATTGCTGGTCTGAGTACTCGCAACAAAACTAAGATGTAAGAAATCTTGGTCGAAAATCAGTAATGACTGACACCGTATCTAATGAAATAAATAATAAGATAAAGAATGATTGAGTTTTAACAAAAGCTATTTGGCAATAAGGATAAGGTTAATTTTTAAGTATATGCCTATACGACAATATCTGCAGCTTTAAGGTGAACTTTTATTAAAACTACTGAAAATGATAAAATTTGACATCTTATGCAAGCAAAACAAATTGATTATTGTTCATTTATGAACTTCAGAGGGAAATATAATCGATGTCAACGACGATTGTAGTTGAATTATTTTTTTCAAATTAATGGCCTAATAGACAACTTGATAATAAGTCTTTATGATAATTTATGATGACTAATATGGTAGGAAATAATTGATTATTACCAGTTAGTTTTTTTATAACAAAATAATGATTAATAAGTTATATTATGAATCTCAAAAAGAAAATGATCAAATCCATCGACGAACCGCTGCTAAATTGACGTTTTTGTGTTTTTTTTAGAACTTTCAGTAGAATAAATAAGTTATTAATGATTAGTTCTTATAATTATGATAATAGATCAATCAATATTGGTGCTGTAAAATGAAAAGTGCATATTATATTATGGATTTTAAATGGAATATAATCATAGTCAACGAACACAGCATCTGAACATACATTTCTTTTAGAATCAATGGTAGAATGAATTAGTTATTGAAAATTAGGTTGCATGATTATAATAATCAATTAATACTATTGCTATAAGCTATTTGATACTTGGTGTACTAAGATTTTCAAATTTAATATAATCAAAGCTCCCAAACGATTCGCTGATAGATTAATGTTTTCTAAGAATTCTGTAGAGCAAACAATACTTCCCTTCCTAAATGAAACGTTAGTAACCAAAAGCAAGATAAATCGGGGGAGGCTTTCTTATGGATTTTTTTGACGGAATTGAAACTCGAGAATTGTTCATGAGCTCAAATCAAAATTTAATTAAAAAGACGGAATGAAAAAGTATTTAATCTTCCTAAGAAGAGAAATGATTGTTTACGAACGCATTAAGTTTACGCACCGTTTCAGACCAAAAAAAAAATATTTAAAAGCCTTCTTATATTAAATAATGGGCACAATTAATTACAATGTCCAGGAAATCGAGAAGTTTACCTCTTTTTTACTGCTCAACATATGTTCGCCTTTTGCTATCGCAAAAACAAATCAATCCATCTTTTGTTTACTGTATGTGTTGCATGAATCAATTTTCCTCAGTTTCACGTAAAAGAAAAAATAATCAAAACCAGTGGTTCTAAACCCCTTTTGTACCATGCCCCAACCCGACAGCTCAACACATTTTATGTTCCCCTTTCTATAACAAGTAATTTGGTGTTGCAAAAGTAAATTAGCATTATTTGGGGATCGTGAAGGCTCTTAGCAAGGAGAGAATCATGTTCAAACTCACATGGAGAAATCAAGAGACATAGTATATCAGAGAAAAGACATGAGTCCGAGATATCATAGGAACCATTGGAAAGCTCAAATGGCAATAGACTTTACATGTTGCAAGAATGTCAGACAACGGCTGGACGTCAAAACCCACGATATAGATCCCCAGAGAATATATTACAAAACGATTAAATAACAATAATTTGTTACAATATTCTTATAGTGTCTTGCAATGAATAAAGCAATCCTTGTTTTTGGAAGTTGAAAAATATCTTTAAATAAATTAAAAGGCACTTACGTAAGATTGTTTGTCCCGATTGCGATGTTCAGCACCCTCGCACACCCGATTTTGGAGACGGTGCACAAATTTAAACAAGTTAACAATTCATTCAATCAAGAGCAATAACAACATAATTTATGAATTCATTTGTCTTTCTCTCATTAATTCTCTTAATTGTGCACCGTTTTTGGCATTGAGTGGGTGGGGGTGCGGAACTTCACAATTTTCCACTTTCCTTACACTGGGTCAAATTAAAAAATTAGGGAAAATGAAATTAAATTAGAATTCGGAAAAGAGGATTCAAATTGAAAGTCACAGATATTTTTGGACATGAATACTTTTTTTTTTACTCTTTTTTTATCATCACGTAGACATGTTTGATGCATTTCGACGGTTACCAGCCATCTTTTCCAGAGAAAATTGCAGCAGTGCAGAGAAAAATGTATGCTTTTAAGATAAGGGGACAGTGAGAAAGTTAGATGAAACTTATCTGAGACAAGCCGGACACTTCACAGACACAAACAGCATCTGATTTCTTCCCTCACAGTGCCTCTTATCTCGGATCAAACTTGACTCTCACCAATATAGACACAAACATATCCCCCCCTCAACTAAACAACCCACAATATAGAAATATTCCTATTTCTTTCCTCAATCTCAAACATGTAAACAGCATGCATTTTCATCTTCACTGTTGTCAGTTTCTTTGAAAAAGATGATTGGCAACCGTCGAAATGCATCGAAACATGTCCACGTGATGATGAAAATTTTTGAAATGTAACACCTGCTTTTCTCCTAAATTCTTTCTCTTCACCTTCCAATTGTCACTTTCAGCAACATTCAGTCGGATCACCTCACATCCACACAGCAAACATATTTACATATCTGTGTAACTAATAGATTCTAGTACTGTTCATGGGATTATGCACACTGGAATGGAAAAGAAAATTAAAAACCAAGTTTACAGAGGAAAAAACTGCCACTGACTGAACAACGTCCGTAATACGAGAAAAACCAAGATGTTTTAATTTTAACGGAGCTGTTCAAAATGAATATTTAGAATTAAGTTGAAGTCGCGATGTGTTAAGAATATTTTAAACAATTGATTATTACACAAAATAAAATGAGAAAACATATAAAAGCTGCAAGGAATCGATAAGGTGAGGTAATGAAGAATTATTAAGTATATTGTGAAAATGTCACTTCGTTTCACAGAACACCTGGAAAGATCTCGCAGAACCCAGTTTTAATACTTCTGTAGATCGATGGTTGCCAAGCTAGTCTCGGAGACTGTCACAGCTATATTGTGAGATAGAGCACCAAAGGTCCATATTGGGTTCGTGCGCTGTTCAATAACCATGAACTTTAAAGTAGTACCTAATGTTGAAGACTGTAACAAACAAAACGAATGGATATATTACTCTCCTATACACACAACTATATCGTAATCTTTTTCACGGTGTTTGATGCTCAAGAGTCATGAATTGAAACTCCTCATAAATTATGATCTCGTTAATTCAATTCCTCTTTAGAAAAAGCCATACATGTACATAGTCGTGTTGACTGTGGGAGTGGCTCTACGAGATAGACGTGTTTTTTTTTTCATCGGGGTAAAGGTGTGATGGTTTAGAGGGATCTAGTTTTTTCGGACAGATCAGCTCATAAAACTAACACTCTTTATAAAGGTAGCTTGCTCCTCGAGAAAATAACACCTATCCTCCCAAACTCGTCTCGTAATTCCTATAAAATTACTGCAAAAATGCGCTTCAAGGGCAATAAAGGCAGCTTTATGATCGTATGAAATGAAACAAATGAAAACTGTAAAGCCCCAATCCAACAAAATAAGTGTGCAGCTATTAAGTTAGAAAATTAGTCATTTTCTTAATTAGGGGTGATTGGTCTAGTCGGCACTACTTTGCATTCAAAGCAATGCGGAGAATATCTTGATAGAGTCAGAGGGAAATATTCCTGGTTGAAACTGAGCGTCAATATCTTGCCAAAATTTGTGATATCATAAGATGGTAACTCTGTCGTAGCATAACTCTTATTTTGGCACATAGCTTACTTAGTGACACAAAGACCAACTTGCCTCGTGTTGGAGTAAGTCAATCTCTCATTTTTGATAAGTTCAAAATGATTCACAAGACTGCTGAGCGGTGCAGTTTTTTGTACCTTTTTTCTTTTCAAATCCAGAAAATACGAAACATTCAATTGTGATGTTAATAGCGTCCAGATCTTTGTACATGATATAATAATATTTGACACTCCTTCTGTAGGCACAGTACAACATTTAAAAACTACATTTCTTTTGTCTATGACTTGAGAATAACAGATCAGCATCATTTCCTTGGGACCAGGATAAACATAACTAGAAAAAAAAAAAGGAAAGAAAAACACTGTCATTAATTTGGTACTGTATGACTAGACCAATATTTTTGTTTTGAAGGGAACAGAATTCCTTATTACTGTTCATCAGAACACCTCTTTTATCTATCGGCAAATTGAATAGAATAGAAGTAGACGAGAGAAAAAGGTACCAACTTGCCCCAGCACAGACATATTTGAGGGAGGGGTGACAGTTACCACTGGCAACGAATTGAGCTCAAAATTCTAGATCTACCCCTGATGAAATGAAAACACTCAATTCATCTCAGTAAAACTGTCCATTGTTTTAAATGGTGGGTAGGAGGTACTTTTATCTCTAAAATTGTTACCTTCAAATGGAAGAGTCCATGGTTACGGACAGATAACCAAGAAAATCATACCGTTCATAATGTCGCTAGACATTCTCACCACCAGTCGGGTCACCCTTTTGAATTAGTGCCATCTGATATGAGCGGAATGAACCCGGATTTTTTAAGAACCTGATGTCCTCACCATTGATATATCAAACTAGGACATTGAAGAATTAAGGTTTGATAGTTACTTCTGCTAATGTCAATATTTTATTCAATTAAGCTTTTAATTTATTTAGCTGTTGTCATATTTGTAGGTAGAACGCCACGGTTTTCATCAATGCAGTTTTCTTCTCAGGTGAAAGGCCTTGATTTTGATTAATTGAAATAAATAAACCCGACAGCTTTTCTTTGTGTTCTATTATATTCCCTTTCATGTTGTTGTCCAGATATCTGGATATTCCTTATTGATAAGCCAAGTTTCTAAATGTAATACTTGCTGAATACTTGATATAATATCAAGCAAGGTTACCTAGTGTTGTCCTTTTTTTTAAGAAGAGAGAGAGAGCGAGGAGAGAGAGGGGAGAAGCAGAGAGGAAGAAAGAGAAAAAGGAAAGAAGCAGAGAGGGATCAAGAGAGCAAGGAGAAAGGAAGAGAGGTAGAAGGAGGGGGGAGACGAGAGAAAAATAAAGGAAAAGTGAGAATAAGAACAACAAACGAGAAAGAAAGAGAGAAACTAAGCTTACAAAATATCTATACATAGAAACGTTGTGCCAGACTAAGATAAGCTTAGTAAATACGATTGGAGTGCCTCGCTGTGGGGTAATGCTGAGCAAACCAGTCAAGCAGATCATTTGTAGCTTTCTACCAAGCTAATCTAGGTTTAGTAAATACTCTTGGGCGCCCCACTGTGAGGTAACGTTTAATGTGCTAGATACTGTAGTAAATTTCATATTCACTGCTTGCTCTATAATTGAGTCCTTGTGCCAGACTAAACTAAGCTTTGTAAATAGTCTTGGGTGCCTAGTTTCACAGATCATTGCTACTGTAGTGTGTTTGATCCTCAAAACGTACTTTATACTTGTGGCCTTGTGCCAGACTAAGATAAGTTCAGTAAATAACTGAATACGTGCTCAAAAGTCACAGAAAACGGATATACAATAAATAAGTAAACGGAAATAATCAAGTCATTAAGGAATTATTAATTGAAAAGGAATCATTTTATCTAGGAGTGCCGTGCAATCAAAAAAATACTGCTTCTCTTTGCCCTTTCTTTTAATTGGTCAGTTTTGCGTAAGCGAGTGTTTTGAGACTCTTAAAAACATCCTGAATTAGGGCCTGATTACATCAGTCAAAATTGTTCTGTACTTATTCTTACGTGTTATACATACAGAACTGCAAGCTTCAATGTCCTGGACAATCTGTTTATTTATTAAGCTTAGTTTACTCTGTTACATGGTAACAAGTGTGGAGCACCCGGAAAGGATCAAACTAGCAGTACAGTGGTAAAGGTCCGCTAAACTAGCTCGTAACCCTGCGACGAAACGCCCTGTCCTGAACTATCCAGTAGAGAAAAATTTTAAACAAAGCATTTTCCCTTCTATCATTTCATTACTAGCCGTATGCCATCTTATGAATTTTGTCATAATACTCTGGATCGATACAATCTTCGACTGCAAGAACAAACAGCCCGAAATCAGATATGAAGCAGTGCCTTCCGAGAGACTCGACGTAATTTAGAAGCCTGTCTTTAAGAGACGTATATGATTTTCGGTGATGAAATAACATTTCCAATAAAATGATATTTTATTGACTTGATTTACAGTAGAAAAAGTAATACGTTTTCATGAATAAATAACTCTGGTTTGCAAAACCGAATCTTAACCTAGATATAATGCAAACTTATAATTCCTTAAGTTTGAAGAAACGGGCAAAGGTAATCTATTTCTATCATCTACTTTATTTGTTACAAAATTCGGCGCTCATATATGCTTAGCTTAAATGAGTCCAATATGGTGCGTAGGAAGATTTGTTACAAAGTTCCATGTTATTTTTCAACTATAGCATCATCATCACGCTTTTAACGTTCTTTGTGGGACATAGACATTCCAAGATTCGCCAGGCCTCTCCATCATGGCCAGTTCTTTCTGAATTTGTCCAGTTCATCTCGCCATCTTACTTTCTGTCGACCACAATTCCGCATTTTATTTTGTAGGGAACCATGTTGTGAGCCATGATATCCAGTAGTTGTTTGCCATTCTTGCAACATGTCCAACCTACTGCCATTTGAGATCTAATGGTTTTTGTGATATCTCAGACTCTCTCTCTCTCTCTCTCTCTCTATATATATATATATATATATGTGTGTGTGTGTGTGTGTGTGTGTGTGTATGTGTATAATACGTATATTTGATATATATAATACCTGTATATAATTATATATGTATTATATGTTTAATACATATGTATGATACATATATACATAATTTATTAAAACACACACACACACACACATATATATATATATATACTAACAGAGTACCAAGCGTTGCCCGAATGTTAAATATATAGAAGCATTCATTTTGTGTTGAACTTAAATGACCTTCTTCTTTGTAGGAATAATTGTATGTGCGAATATTTTTCATTTGAATGTACATACTTCAGTTAAGTTGATTGTTTCGGGCTGCTATGATGCATAAAGCTTCTCTAAACTGTGTTTATTGTTGATTATTAAAAAATAATCTATACAAGACAGTTGTGATAAACTGTCTTGGTCTTTCAAATTTCCAATCATTTCACGTGGCTTTTTTATATGTTAAATAAGCTCAAAAACTTTCTTAAAAATTCACTTTAAAAAGAAAACATATAATTAAAATATAACCCTTTTGAATATAAAATTGAGTAAAAGATTAAAAATACAGAAAAAAATATGATTTAAAAATGAAACGTAAAGAGCAATGCTGGATGTTATAAACAGAATGAGATTAAATCAATCTGGTACAATATTTATCTGTCTCCATATATTACCTAATAAATTAATCTATTCCTTTGCATTTAATATCAACTAAATACTACAAACGAAACGAAGAAATACTGTGACCGATGAGCCATATACTGTAAGAAGTAGTACGCAATTATTGCATGTGGCCTTTTTATGTATGAAATTAGTTTAATAACTTCGAGAGAATTTAGCTTAAAAGAAGAAGGAATATGATTAAAACGTGACCTTTTTACATGCGAAATTGAAAGGAAAAACATCAAGAAAAAACAGAAAAAAATCAAAAACGAGACATAATAGTAATATCTGATGTTATAAACATAGTGGGATTCACTTAATTGGGTACAATATTCATCTGACTCTAGATATCACCTAATAACTTGATCTACCCGTCTATATTTAATGTTAACTAATTACTTAATTATGATAAGAAACAAAAAATGTAGAAATGATTAGTTGAGAGAGGGAGAGAGAAAAAGTAAGAGTCTATATGAGAGCGAATGTTATTCCCTTTTTATTTATTTCGGAGTTGTCGGCTTAAAAGGTCGTAACGAAAGCATTAAAACAGTAAACACCATTTGAATATACGTCAGAAAAGATGCAGTTATCAATGCAAGATTGTGGCCTTCAAAGTAGAACAGACGGACTGATGGACTTCGATATATATATATATATATATATATATATATATATATATATATATATAGAGAGAGAGAGAGAGAGAGAGAGAGAGAGAGAGAGAGGATGTTTCAGGTAAATATAGACATATTTCAAATTGGTTCTCGAGTTCAGAAATGATACTAAAATAAATAGCCGTTTTGAACAGCAAACTTTAAAACCTTTTAACTGTGAATTTATTCAATCACAATAAAAAGTAACTGGATTCGACAAACTGACAAAAGGCATTTTCCATTTGATCCGCATTGGTGTACACTTAGTGGTGTGTATAAGCATCGGGAAAAGAGCCAATTGATAGAGGAGAGGTCTGATGAATAGAGAGGGTTGTGCAAGACCTCAATTACTAGCTACATCAGTTTTGTGAATTATTAGGTTTTTGATTGTCCTACTGCAGGATAACCCCTTTTTTTATTCACCATTGTTGGCACAAATGTTTGCAGTGTCTGACGCATGCGTTCAGAATCACGACAATAGGACTCCGCCATTATGGTCTGCCCAGGTGGCAAGAGGCTGTAACGGATTTCTCCATTACAGCACCACTAAACGACCAGGTGGGTCTTTCGGAGGCGTATATTAGTTTAAGGGAAAATTGTGGGGAGGGGCAAGTTTGTCAACCTGAAGTAAGCCGTAATATCTATTATCATACGGAAACCAGTTTTTATCAACATTAAACATACGATCGCGGAAATAGTCATTTTTTAAATGAATTAGCATATTCCAACAAGTGTCAAACCGTGCAACCTAGTCATCAGTCAGATCATGGTGTGCCAACTTCTGTATATTCTTTGCTTTGTCGATTAGTATCAATATCTTCCAACAGTTGTATGAGATAACGCCCCTGCCAAGCTTTGCTCCCAGCACTCGAGTGTTTATTTTGAATGAGCCTTCATAGTTTCCCTGACATCTTCATTGCGACCATGACCAGGCAGATCACCATAAGCAATTTTTCGGAAGCAACAATGCACAGTCCGTTCTGTAGCTGATCCCAGCCCGCGTGGATTGTTGATGTTGAAGGCGGCTTCGGCAGCGCAACAGCCGGGTTCAAGCATGGCACGAAAATTGCTTTTATAAATATTTTCAATACCCTGTAAAAAAAGAGGTGACTGCACAATTTGTTTAATGTTCGATACCCAATTTTAAAACGTAATTGAAATTTTAAGAGTTTTTCCTAAAAAGAGAAAGAGATGATCATACTCTTTTTGCTGCATGTAAGCAATTTTACGGAGAAAAAACTCAATTTTTAGTTGTTTTTTTTTATATCAAGGTGAAGATAAAATTAGTCAAATTTGATTGAAAAAATGTGTTACTATACTTGATCAAACGATAATAGATCAAAGAACAATAAACTTATGTATTGAAAGAAAACCTTTCCCGAGAAGAGACTCGGGCAGATCCTTCGGGCGTTGGAGAATGCTCTGTTATCATTTTTGCCGAAGACTCAAGAGAAGTCTTCCTGTGGGGAAGAATGTGGGAGTGTATTGGAGTGAGAGTAATTTGTTTACGAGAGTCTTAATCAAAAAAGTTTTAAAATATAAAAAGATAAAAAAGATGTGAACAGAAATTATATTTTGGATAAAGACTTACAGCAAAAATTAAGATTAATTTTGTGCACCCATGAGGCCATTGTTATGTCATGAAAATATTGTCTACAATAGGCAAAAGCTGTGATATGCTTCTATTTTGACAACATTCTATACAATTCTGCTTTTTCATACATATTTTATATAATCTTATGGTATTTTTATTATCACATACCAGTTGCTATTTTCTACTGTAAAGTTACTTCAATCAATCAAAATTTTAGTAAGAATACTGTATTTATAAACGTTCTGCCGAATCTTTCTTACGTGTTTTTATTCCTCATGGATTCCTTTATCAATTTTGAGGTTATCATTTTGGGAGGGGGGTAAACAATCATTTCTTTACATAAAATTAAATCAACTTTGACTGTGCATCTTCAAGATATGAAAATAGTTGCATTCAGAATTGTGAGATGTATGGTATTGAAACATTACA
>OY735205.1:30382002-30772002 GCA_963457665.1 Thysanoteuthis rhombus
AAGAAATTGTGCTGCAGAGAACAAGTTGAAGTTTAACACTAAATAGGAGCAGTTCTCAATTCATTTGTTAACTAGAAAGCACTCAAAGACCGCTTACCTCTGACAACACCATTTTCAGAACTTTTGCGGATATCGTATGGACAGTCAAGAGTGTATACATAAATGTACGAAAACAAAACGGGAAAATATCACTCAATAAAGCTAATTCCTGGGTCCGCATTAAAATGCAATTACTATCGCCCCCCCCCAGAATTTCATTGAAATTCATTGCGTAGTTTCGGAGATACTGTATGAACAGGAATACGGTTAGACGCGACCGAATATATATATACCCCTTCAACTTTGTTAGCAGAGGTGATAATTACTTTGAAAAAAGTACTTGCATGATTTGCAGTTTTCTTTATTTTTCATATAATAAATTTTCAAAATTCATTTTTATTATTTCTTCAAGTGGGTACAAAGGGAAGGTGTCCAGCAACTCAGCGCTCGGACGAAGCATAATTTTTTTTTTTCTTTAAATTTTCAAATGATCCTGTGTGACATTAAAAATAAAGAATTTAAAGATGTCTCCCGCAGTATTCTTCATATCTTTTAATTTTTTTTTCACCTCAACCAACTAATTTGGAAGAGGTGTATGTATTCATTCGTACCTGTCCGCCTATCTGTTTGTCTACACAATATCTCCTCACCGAATTTCAATGAAATTTTATGCAAGGATGGGCATCGGGCAACGAACGAAGTGCGTAAATCTTTAGGTGGATCCAGGATTTAACTATATTGTATCCAATAGTTCTCACTAAATTTCAATGAAGGGTGATGAATGGGCAATGAAAGGGGTGATTAAATTTTTGGGTGGATTCAAGAATTCTTACTCACGCGCATCATAGTTATATATTACAAAATACCATTGAAAGTCATTTGTAACAATCGCATATATCAAATATTCGAGTATATATATTTACGTTGTCCAGACCAAACGATACATTCGCTGTGTAACAACAGGAGATCATTTCAGATAGATTTTCAATATAATTATAATTATTTCTGTCGGATCATACATCCATTTCTTAATTACATAATTGTCGGGTTGAAAGAAACAAACAGAATAGATACGGACCGTGAATAAACGAAAATGAGAATTGGGAGTTAAAACTGTTATTTGGACCTTTGCATTACCGGTAGCCGTTCATTTCAATAGTAAGGAAAAATTTGTTGAATTTATTGGCGGATCAAGGAATTCATTTTTGGTGATTGAAAGATATTTTTCACATATTTATTTATTCACTCACGTTTGTCCATAAAATATGTAAAAATTGGTCTCAATGAATTTAATGAATTCAATGAATTCTAATAAAGAATTGATTAAATTTTTGGATGAATTTATTTACACTTACCTTCCCTGCGTCACAACTATTTACGAATTGATTTTCAGTTAGTATTAGTGACGTTGGGGTTGGTAGAGGTATTCACACCCTGGTTGCTTCCTAATTGGTTCTGTGGTAAATTCCTTCGATTATTTTTTTTTTCACATTACTTTTTTTTATCAATTCTAGAGTTGAAAAGTTAAGACTCAAATGTGAGTGAAAATGCCCGATTACATATCATTTTTTGAACATTTTTTAACGCATTTATTAATAAAAATTATTTTTTCTATTTGGAATAATGGATTTTGACCGTTCCCCCAGCTCAAAATTCCTAGGTCCGCCTCTTATGAGATAACATTTTTTAGAAAAGAAAATGCTGATTTTGCTCCAAAATGGTCGGTAAGAGATACTTTTTTTATCTACGAAATTGTTACCTTCCAGTGGAAGAGTTCATCGCCACTGACAGAGAAGCAAGAAAATCACACGGTTCATAACATAAGTAGAGGATACATTTTTTTAAAACAAAAATGTAAAAAAACAATGAAAGGTAAGCTAAGCTTATCAATATTTCCCCAAAGAAACTGATTCCCATTCTATATTTTTGTATATGGAATGTCCTTTGAGACTTAAAGAGGGGACTGAGAAAATGGAGAATCTTAGAATGTTCACGAAAATGAACAAATGTGTCTCTTCCTCTATACATTGTAGAATATTGAGAATTTTAGATTTTTAGTGCGTATACATTTTTCACACACTCTTGTGTAATTAGATGGGCATATGATATATTAAAACACAGGTTGCTTGAGACATGGAAGTTATTTCGTGGATTCCCCCAGTCTAAAACGGTAGGGAAAGGCTGCTCTAAAGATTACGGTTTAATATAATGAGGGGAGTTAACGCGCATAGACGCAAAAATATTTTGACTGAGAGCCAAAACTAAATCAAATATTAGTTTACTTTCAGACCCTTACTATTTGAACATGACAATATGGTCTATGTAAATCATTTTTTTCTTTTCGGATTATAAACCCTAGTAGAGGGCACACTGTGATAAATGAGTGAGGTCCCACGGGAAGTACTTTGAACTGAGGACTAAGGTTTCATTGCCCTATGTAATGATAGAATGACACTTTCTGGAAAGACCTCACATGATCTAAGTAAATAATTTATTCAAGTAATGAATTCTTACAATGAATTCTAGACGTATTCGAATTGAAGTGATTCTGTTAAATTATTAAGGGTTCGGATATGTCATCAAAGTCAAAGAAATAATTTGGCACTGTTTCCGAAGTGAAGTAGCAAACCACGCCCTAACCATATAACATATCTATAAAATCTTGAATACATTAACAGTGCAACTAAAACATAGGAAAACACAAATAATCATAAATAAAACCCTATGAATATCCACACACACACACACACACATACATATACATATATATATATATATATATATATATATATATATATATATATATATATATATATATATATACATACATACATGCACACACACACACACACACACACACACACACACTTGAGGGGTGATTTATCTATGCATGAAGAGTGCTCGATATCGGGGATAGAGCATATGTAAATAAGTGTACACAGAAAATTCTATTATCTCTCTCTCTCTCTCTCTCTCTCTCTCTCTCTCTCACACACACACACACACACACACACACCTACTTTGTTTTTACATGGATACTTTCAATTTGGTCAGAAAGAAGTTTAGCTGAATGCATGAGTTAAATAAAGTTTCTCCTCCCGTGTATGAAATATGCTCGTACCCTTCAGTTTTACTATAAACAGATGTATTTTCATCGTAAATTGCTTTTTTAAGATTTAAATAATCAATGTCGAATGTTTTACGATGATTAAACAACTGAGTCAATGAGAGAAAATTCAGACAAGAAACTTCGGTACTTCTTATTGAGAGAAATAGCAATGATACTACCTTTCGAGCATGAACAATTGACAAATAAAAAAAACAAAAAAAAAAACAATAAAGTTAGACTGCTCTATTGAAGTAATTGGTTCAAACAGATATACTTTAATTGTATACTGCTTTATTATATACTAGCTGTGGTACTTGGTGTTGCCCGGGGAAAAAAACTCCAAATCTAACAATACTGGAAAGCAAATAATATTTTTTAATTTCCTGAAATCTATAAGGTGGTGCTCTCTCCCCACTCTCTAACCAACTCTCACACACTCCCGGACAGGTCTGAGTACCTCTTCCTAAATCCTTAAAATCCAATTTTTCTCAAAACTAAGAATTCATTTGGTCACTTTTGACATTAGAAGTTGTCTAATGGATAAAGACGTTGGCTTATGCTATTGATTCGTTATTTGTACGTCCAGAAGAAGCTAGAAAGGATCAGGCAAAATTAGGGTAATCAGTGAAGCCTTATATGATTGGCAAAGAAGAGATGTGAGTTTTGGAGATAAGAGCAACGTAACCCGTCAAATGAAATTAAGGGTCGTATCGTTACTTACTAGAAAGACCAGAGAGTTCGTCGAACGAAACGTAGTATTGAAAGTAAATAAGAAGATACTACTTTGATGGATTATTAAATGATATTAAGACCCCATTTTAGTATTACATTAAAAAATAGATCATTTATTCGAGTGGCGAAACGTTTAACGGCACGGAAAAACCGAGTACGAGTTCAAATTCACTCCACACCTATAACCTTGGGAACAGCATGATTCCATTTCTCTCACCCCAAAGTTGGAACCCTTTAGCTTCACAAGGCAATTCATTTTGGACGTGGAACAAACAACTTCACCCCGTGAAGCATACTTGTTATTGAAATCGTAACGCGACCCTATGCCTCACGAGGAGCTTGCAAGAAAAATAAAACAAATAACTGATGTGTTGGTTCGAATGAGAGCCTCACGGGAATTCTATGTCTGTGATCATTGGTCTGTTACTTGTAAAACTTGCGATAACCAACAATCATCAATCTCAACCATACATTCCAAATCAGTGAATCTTCATAAACGCACCTAAATGTGCTCAAATTTCAAATCACTACTCCCGTATTTTGAGATCGTGTCAATTTCCGATAAGAATTCGAAAGATATTGGAACTAGAAAGCACTCAGAGAGCGCATACCTCTGCCAACACCTCTGTCACTAAAAACTAGATCAAAAACAGTTTACATAGAGCTACGATGCAGGGGGGGGGGGTAACTGTGTAATTTTTAGTCTTCCATATTACGGATTACTGTCTTTGTATATGGAAGCGTATCTCTCAATCGAAAAAAAGTATTAGATCCACCCTAGTCGTTCCTTGGCCCATGACCTACGCTTCCACAAAATATCATTGAAGTTTATGGAAAATATGGAAAACTTTTGGAGGTATTGGATTGAAAAACTAACAGATGAACAGAAAAAAATTGAGTGGATTCATATAACTCTTCAAACTTCACTGGCAAAGGTTAAGATACACCCATTCAGACAAAATCAGAGTCAAGCCATCATTCAAAGTTCTTTTTCAAACGACTTGCATGTCTCATGCCCTTTACAAATTATAACTTAACAAAACAATAAATTATATCAGAAGTTTTCAATAGATTATACCTGCCGTTGGCGAAAATATCGTTGGCAAGTTGCATAGCAATGGTCTCTTAGAAAAACTCCGCATAATTCTATCAAAAAGATTAAAGCCGATTTAAAATGCTTGACAATAAATTATAGCAACCACATGATCTGCAGTTTACTGTGAAAAAAAATGATCCTATTTTCAATGCTTACTCCATAAAATCCAGGAACAAACATTAGCTCATTGTAAAGAATAAGTCATGCACATTTCATATATATATATATATATATATATATATATATATATATATATATATATGAACTTTCTTTCTGTTTGTCTGTGCCTCTTATTCGATAAAACTAGAAGGCAAATCGACATAATATTATAACTGTAGACCAGAAAGAGGTCAACTTCTCATATAGGCTATGCGAAGTCGATCACTGGGGCCATTCGAAATCATTTTCCAGACATTCTCCGGTTCTAAACATTGAAAAGAAATGACTTCTATATTAAAATTTTCACAAATAATTATTCGAGAGAAAGCTTTTTTATACATCTTTGTAACAACAAAATATATTTTCTTACATGATTTAGCGTTCAAGTATCATTATTATTAGTGACATACACACGAAGTTGTTGTCAGTATGGAATATGCCTCCTCTACGTTTTTCTCGTTGGGTGATTTGAGTAAACTTTACGACTACTCAACTACCAGGAAACAAGTGTAGACTACTGAAAGTGATAATACGAAGTGAATAAAAAAGTCTATTTCCTCCCAAGTGAGTAGATTTTAAGATTTTTTTTACATTGACATTTGGAACAAACAATTATGTGAAAAAGAAAAGAAATTTCAAACATCGAAAACAATTTAATAGTATATGATCCAGCGCTTGTCACTTACATTTAGTCACAGCGTGTGATCCGGAATAGTGGCCTTTTAGCACTTCATTTAACTAAAAACTTTTACGCAAAAAGTAAATTTAATCAAAAACATTTCTCGCAGAAACCATTCATTCAATTTTTTACGAATAAAACGAAACAAATAGATACCTAACTCACCACTGAAGAGTATTTTATTACGTCCCAATCTTCACGAAGAATAAGCGTCTTCAAATACAAACATTTCTGGATACTAATGATTTATACGTCTGAATTTTATAAGATAATTCACTTTTCGAATGGGAATAAGATTTAATACTATAAAATTATGGGTTTTTTTTTTGTTTTTTTCGTTATATATTTTCTTTGCTTAGTTTGTGTCAGGGCTGATTCCACCATTTTCATTTTCAGCCGGGTGGAGTCCTATTTGGTAAACTTCTTTTTTTTTAAATGGCAAAAATTATGAAATATTTCGCGTTATTCATTTTTACTGTGGTCAATCAATGCTTTTCTTAAGACCAGCATTTTTATAAACTTGCGAAGGTAGATATCTCTTGCATCTACATACCTTTACAGCTTACCGATTCCTAGTCTGTCCTCCGGTACATGTGGTAAAAATGACCCGTTTGCCACGAGGAGTTGTCAATTTTATCAAATCTTTTTCTTATGTTTTCAGATGTTACATTTCCATATTATTTCATCTTGGAAGTAATCGCATACTTCGAGGATTTACTTCCATTATACGCATGTAAAGTAACGGCCTATCTTCGAATTAGAAATAATCTATAATTGTAATCACCCCCACCCTATAAACTGACACATTCTGAAAGGTAAATACAGTTTTATGGATTGAAAGCAAACAATTTCATATGCCAAAATATTTCATTTCTATCTTGTCATAAAAACTTCTACTAATCCAAACCTTGAACCCATTTCTCTCAGGCAACGCTGGGTATCCCTGCTGATCTATAAAAAGAAGTAGCCTATTCAACCGATCCTTGTATAGCTTCAAAATTGAAAGAATTCGAACCAAACATTTCTGAACGTTGTACATAAATTTTTAGTGTTCAATCTGGTTTCAATATTCCTATTAATATGAATTAGATAATTAATTAGTATCAATCTTTACTCTAAATTCTGTCAATGGATCAAACACATTTCACTCACTGTACAAAGACACACATCATATATATATATATATATATATATATATATATATATATATATATATATATTATCGGTCGTTGGTTCAATTCCTGCAGCAGCCCCATTTTCTTTAATTGATCATTCTATTTACGTTCTGTAGGCCAAGTGATAGTTTAATCGTGTAATGATAGAGAATCATTTCAAGTATGAGTTTCTATATAATGCAACACAATTTATGATTATATATATATATATATATATATATATATATATATATATATTGTGTCATCCATAGATAGCTGTTTCGTTGTATTACAACTCTTCAGTGTGGCTATAGACAATCCGTTATCCCATCCAGTACCACGAAGCATGATTGAAAACTTCGCTGAGCCACGGAACTGGACGTCCAGTAAAGCTGGATTTAAGTGATATATTCAATTTTTGCTTAAATCCTCCATCCACCAGAATGCTCTCTTCCTATGGAAGAGCATATAGTTTATATATAAATAACGTTCAAGTATCATTATCATTAGTATTTATGCGTAAGTTAATATATATGTATATATATATATATATATATATATATATATATATATATATATATATGTATGTATGTATAAACTTTTTCACTGTGAGCGTTTGAATACAACATTGATCAATGGCAGAGGGCCGAGGAGCGACACATTGATCCTAGATAAAGGCACTGTTACACTGATCCTAGCTAGAAGTGCCGATCGACGGGCAATATACTTGGTTTATTATAAGCTTTTTTTTAGCTATTACATTTTCGTGTCAGACTGTCTATAATTGTCAAAATCTTGCTTACTAAATCATTCAAATAATTAGTGCAATTATCGCGATGGAAAGTAACAATTATGAAATGATATGAAGTAAAAGCAGTACTCCTCTACTAATCCAGCAACAATGGGGCCAGAGGATTACTGGATTAAAAGTCACTGAAAGATTAACTCTGGACAATCTCTAACCAACTCATCATACCTTCAAAATATCATCAGTAAAGGAACAGAAACATTAAATATTGTCCTAGATCCCCATGGAGCCCTCTTGCCAATTCTTTCACCAAATGTCCAGACAGTTCCGCAATTTCATTTTCACGAATCTTAAACAACTTTATCGATATCTCGGAATTTTTGAGATGAGGTATTATTATTATTTCTATTGATATTCGGACCATCCTCAACAAAGATGAGGATGGTCCGAATATCAATAGAAATAACTTTATCGATACTTTATTTAGTTCCAAACTCCTGTCTTTCATCTAAAAAAAAAATGGCTGTTTTTCTTTCTATTTCTTTACATCGTACTCTGTTGAAGAGCAAATCTTGATACACTCGATTTTCAACATGTCAAGATTTTTTCAGCAGTTCAACAAATCGGTAACGTATGGTGTTTTCACTTCACGGCCAGGAGTGTGCTTCCTTTATTCACAGAAACAATAACTTGGATAAATAGAAGTTTAATAAGAGGAAATCATATCAATGATTCTAGGGAAACAAGCAGAAATCACTTGTCTATGTTTACAAGAGCGCGTTAAGTGGTGAACAGATCAAATGCAGGAAAGTAAAAATTACATCAGTCAGGTAAATTTGAAATCTGTTGGATTGGTGAAGGAATCGGATTACAGGTACCATATAAGTTAAAGTCTACTGTAATGAAATAATAATATTGATAAAGAGTGTGCCGATAGAAAGCATTTGGATGGAAAGCAAAAACAATTAGAAGGAATAAAACTAATTATAAAATAATAGTAATAATGAAGATTGTATCGACCCCAGATTTTGATAAAAAGCAACGATAACAAGATGGAGTCAAACTAGTCATAAAAGATCAGCGAATAAAAAGTATTTAGCTACCACTTGACCTCTGCTACGCATTCCTTCGTTGCAGCCGTAAAAATGCGTGAATGGATCCATGCATTGATATTAAGGTATCTATCCCTTTTCGTGCTGAAAAATTTACAATTTCCCAAATATATGCTGGCTGCACGGGAAATGGGAAGATTGTGAAGCGTCTTGCCTCATATATCAGGGAATTCGGGAAGTTTCTCATTTTTGCATAAGGAAATAAAACCAAGACGCTGAATCAGGAGTAAACTCCAATGTCTCCATTAGGGAAACGTTCACGCGTGACTTACATAAAAAGAAGAAACGCAACTATTTCTGTCACTAGCCCAAATGATTAAAAACAAAAAAAACCAAACTACTTTCCCAACTCATGAAGGGGAACGTGTGTGCAAAATTACAGGTGAAATACACACACACACACACACACACACACACACACACACACACATATATGTATATGAACATATGTAAATGTATAAACAAATATATACGAGTATGCATATTTGTATATGTACATATATATGTGTATATACATATACATATATGTGTACGTATTTGTATATACAAATATATATGTATGTATGTATGTATGTATGTATATATATATATATATATATATATATATATATATATATATGTATGTATATGTATCATTCATTTCATAGAAATTCAAATCCCTCCTAGATGTTATATAATATTAAAGATTTCAAAACTTAGAAATCGACAGAATTTAGTATTTTTTCTTAAAATGAAAGTCAATCTAAAACTTTGCATCCAGTAATTATACAGACAGACCAAACAACTGAGCTACATTCGCGGCGATATGATATGATTCAGTTGTGAGAATTATCTAGAAAGCAAACAGAGAATTGATATCTCTATTCCACAAAGACTACAATGTCGAAAGCTCGACCAATATTGATGCAAAGAAGGTTAAAAGGAAATTAAAATGACAGCACTTGACTTTCGACTTCTTAGGTTATGGCTGTCAAGTGATTATTCGATTAAGGCAGCCATCTTTAATTAGAAGCTGGCAACGCAATTCATCTTTTGTTTGTTGTCAAACTCCAGTCCAAGTATGGAGTCGGTTTTGTTTTTCTATTCTAACAACAGCAATCCTTGCCAAATTTAGGGAACTCTTCACTGTTTTTATTTTTTAGTTTTTGTACCGTCACGTCATACCAAACTTATACATAAAATAAACATTCCCCTATCAATAATTGAAATCACAACTCACTGATTGGTATGCAGCCCTCTTGCCGACTGAGCTAAATTGACAAGTCTTACATATCTTCAAAAAAGTTTATGTTACAAATACGCAAGGTCTTATTTCATTGTAATAAATAGATACACTTATGAAATTAATATTTCCTTACCGTGATTTGAAATCACTACCTAAAGATTGGTTGCCGGCTCTCTTACCGTCTGAGCCAAGTCTCAAATATTTGGGAATTGATTTATTATACAATACAAAATTTGCAGTAATCATCTTTAGAAGGAGTGGAATTTGCCTCTGAAGCTGTCAGGTTCGTTTGTGTTGTGTTATTTTTTTTTTTTTAACTTTTTGTGAAAGTTATACGTAAGCAACGCAGAACTGTCATCATTGACAGTAATACTAAATAAAGTTATCAGTAACGGTGCCAGATTAAGATTTTGTAGAGCCCCTTGGCTACAGGTACTATGATGCCTCAGTGCTATTTTTAAAAGAAAAGAAAAAGTTGAAGAAAATTTTGAATTATTCACACAAAGCTTACAACAATTAAAATTCAAACATTTGCTCTGCGTAATTCCTTAGAAACAAATTTCACAAAAAATTGTAAGTTCTTTGGAATATCCTTTTAGATTGCCATGAAAACCAGTCTGGTTTAGTCGTTCTTAGAAATCACAATACGTCATACGATTTGTATTTATACAATTCAGAGTTTGTTTTTGCTACAGTACGAATACTACAAATATATATGCAATATCTTAATTGAACTTTCTTTTTTTTTAATACATAATTTTCACTTTGATTTAGCATTCACAAAAAAAAAATTTCATTCAATTCCTGTTGGCTCTCCAACTGTTCCTTAAGCCTATACCTTAATTCGGCACTGGTCAGAGAAGTGATTGCAAATGCTCTCCGAAATAAGATCTGTTTTCTAGGGTTGCCAATATTTGCAAAGAATAACAAGCTTTCCTTTGGTTGAAGAGTTCAGGAAGGAACCCTTAAGAACATTCACTTGTGTGTGCTAATATTTTCACTAATTTTTCAGAAAATCAAATTTTACGATAATGTTTAAACACAGATGATATTTTTGAAGTAAAATTGTAAAATCTATGATAGTAAGAAAAGAAAAAACAGTATTCAAATTTTACCTCGTTACATCGGACAATGCATACAATAGACATACAATTAAAAGAAAAAATATAACACATGATGCAAAATTGATTTTGAAATCAGTCAATTTAAAAATGACCATAATGAAAACCATAATGAAGAAAATAATACACACTAGATGCTATCCAAAAGTTCGGGGTTGATAGAATAGATTGACCAATCTGTTCATGTGTCAAGTTATCCAATGATTTCATGCGTCATATGATATACAAATTCTTATTTTCAAATGTTCAGGCTTTATCATTCAGTTGATGTACCATTTGGTTTAGACAACGTGAATACAATAAACAGGTAAAGAAAATGGGCTGCTGCAGGAATCGAAACTGGGGCCGATACAGTAGCCGCTTCAACGTAACATTGCTCTTACCATTGAGCAAAATAGCCATCAGTAATGCGAAGGCCCAAATAACTTTCCCAGTTTCTCCTCTTGCTTATTCACGATCTATATGTGCCTTCTCTATTTCAATTATGCTATAAAGAAAGGGATATACGATTCTTTCGGATCATATATCCATTTCTTTTATATATCTATCTCTATCTATCTATCTATCTCTCTCTCTCTCTCTCTCTCTCTCTCTATATATATATATATATATATATATAGAGAGAGAGAGAGAGAGAGAAATAGAGAGATAGATAGATAGATAGATAGATAGATAGAGGGATAGATGGATAGAGAAATAGATAGATAGATTGCACATTCATTTACTTATGTACCGATATTCATACATACATATACCCGCATAAACATACATATATATATATACATGTTTATATATATGCATATACATATACAAGTGCACATATATGCAAACATATATATATATATATATATATATATATATATACATACATATACATAAAAATACATATGTATGCAAAAACAAACATACACGTATCTATATATGCACATACATATACATATATATATACATGCATATATACATAATCACATATTTATATATACGCATACAAACTCATATATACATATATATATATACACACATATATACACATATCTACATATATATATACACGGATATTCATATACACACATATATGTATGTATACATATTTACATATATGCACACACACATATTTTTACATATATACACACATATATATACACATATATACATATATGTACATATATGCATATGTACATAAGTGAACAATTGCGAATGAGACAAACTCAGGAGTAAAAGTATGTGGAGGCTTATTCACTAATTAATTGACTAATTAATTAATTAGTATGCTATACATGAATTGGGAAGGGTTTCCGTCCATAGTAGAATGTGTCGAACTTTTTAGTGGTTAGAAGCTTAGGTTTCCATGGAAAGCACAGTATTTGAAAGCGAAAACGAAGGTTCGAGGGAGCCCATAGTGGTGCGTATGTACGGTATTATTTATGTGAATTTACTTTTGGTTGGATTATTTTTGCAAGTATCAGCAGCAGGTATTGGTATCTTAATGGTTGTACTGGTCAAGGGAGGATGGCAGTCTTGAGATATATATGAATATATATACATAGAGAGATATATGTATACATGCATATACATAAACGTGTGCAGATATGCATATACACATGCATATATGTATTTACACACATATAGAAGTATATATACATATATCCATACAAATGTATATATACATATACACACTTGTGTATATACATATATATATATACACATGTTATATATACATATAAATGCACATATATTCATATTCACACACATACACACATGTATATACACACATACACACACATATATACACATGTATATACACACATAGACACACATTTATACACATATACACACGTATATACAAACATACACCCACATATATACACATATATCTACACAAATACACACACACACACACATATGTATAAACACATACACACGCATATATACATACACGCACGCACATACACACACACACACACATATGTGTGTGTGTATATATATAAAATATATAAAATACTTCAGAACTGTGTTTTCAAAATTATATTCTACTGAAAATTGGAGTCTGGAAAGATATTTCCCTTATAGAAGGCATACTAAAATTTTCAAATTACTCTGTGCCCAAACATGATGAAAACAATTATGTCTCATCATCTAGCATGAGGATCTACGAGGTAGATCAAGAATAGTCTGATAGATATTTACTTATTCGATATAGTTATGGAGTAAATAAATCGAGTTATGATTGAAGTTAAGAATTCCAAGAATGTTGTAAATTGTTAATCTGAATTCCTGGTTATGCAAAATTCTGATAACCAAAAAGATTACGAATATATATATATATATATATATATATATATATATATATATATATATATATATATATATATATATATATATATATTAGAAAGTATATTCACTACACAAACACTTTCATGTTTCTGCTCTGATTGGGCCTCTTCATGTGAATGATTATGTATGTTTTAGATTCCTGTTTAGCGAATTTAGGGAAATTTTTGTTGCTGTCGCCAGATGGAAGTTATTCTTTAATATGTTTTTATTTTGTTTGCCGAGTTAGTTGTACGTGTGTTCTGCTGTTGGTTATAAATTACGTGTCAGGGGTATGGTCTGGATGTTGGCGTTATCTGTGAGTGGATGCTGGGCTATGTGTTCTATGGGGGTGTTTTAATCTTTACCTAGGAGTCATTAGATATATTACCTATGTTAGGGTCCTTCATGCCCATGGTTGGTTGTATTGTTCTTATTTGCTTAGACAAAGGGAAGTAGACAATGTTGATTAGTTGGTTCTTTGAGGTGACCACGTGAGTAAACTACATTATTGTTAGTGTACTAATGTATGGGCTCTTGATTATATTTGTTTTTAAAACTTTTGAGCAATGCCACCATTTTAATACGATTTCATTTTTCCTGTTTGAATAAACTATTTTAGTTTTTTTTTTTGGTTCTTTGTTTAGCAAAACGAGGTATTTCGAATTTCTCATTTAGACAGAGGTAACATGGATTTCCAATATTTTGGCATATACAGGTTCGTTTTACTTATGTATATATATATATATATATATATATATATATATATATATATATATATATATATATATATATATATATATATAACAATTCAGAATGCAATATAATAGAACATAACATGACATAATACAATATCCGATGTATGATGGCTTATTTCATAAAATGCTCGATACATTCAACATTAAACATTTAGTTGATTTAGAGTAGAGCTTAAAATATAATGGAGCTAGGGTTCGCTACTCGAACACGTTTATGTTTCTACCTAGCCAAACAAGGCAGAAACATAAATGTGTTGTTGTAGCAAATCCTTGCTCCAATATATTTCTCTATATATATGTTTGTGTGTGTGCGTGTGTGTCAGTACGGTCATAATCCTATTTCATTTACCTCTGTACGTATAAAGTATAAAATTCGAAGTCTTAATTTTACTCTACTTAGAATGAATATTTATAATGTTCATTGCAGAATCACTGCTTTCCCCTAACAATGTACTTAATGGGGTCCCCTATCTATGTACGGTGCAAATGTTACTATTCAGTCTGAAATCAAAAAAATTCCAAATTCCGAAAAGTATCCGGTCTGAAAGGTATTGAATAAAAGATTGTGCACCGCTGATATGCATCGATTCTTTCCTCCATTTGATTTTGTACCCTACTCAGTTTATGTGAATAATTATCAAAAAATTGTCTTTTTTTAAATTATTCCTCTTTACTTATGATTAGTTTCCCCTGTTAACTACATGAGATATATATTAAGAAGATATGATGTATATTACTGATTTTAATTTAGTCGATTGTGTAATCATGAAACTGAACTCAGTTCGTCAGGGTTGAATTTCATCAAATTTGATTTTTCCTCCTCATTTTAGATAAATGTGATAAATTTTCAATAAAATTTTAAAATGAGCAGGCTCAGCTTCAGTGGGATTCCACCACTAATACTGCTTGGGGAAAAGTACGATTGAAAAGATATTTTGAATAAGTAAATTAAGAAATTTTATTGATTAAAAAGAAGCAAGTAATCCCAAATGATTATAGATAACTCTTAAAAACAATGTTTTGTTTACCACCAAATATGTAAGATGTCTTCCGTCTTATTCTTCACAATTTTTCTATTAGTTCAGCGGGAAACTTCTTCGGTTAATTCCAACCTCACACATTCATCAATTCTTGTACTAAAAAAACTACAACTCAAATGAAAATGGAAATGTCACATCACATATTACTTTTTTGTTTTTTATTATTTGAAAGATTTTTTTCTAGTTTTTTTAGGTCTTTATTTGTTAGAATGATTCTTCCATGTTGACACACACATTACTCAATATCCACCCCAGAATTTAGGCAAAATACTTTTACCTTTATACGATTGAACGACGTATCAGTCCCACGGATAGGAATGTTCATTAAACATAGCCTAAATGTTCACTATCAAATCCAAACGAAATCTGTCAAATAAACGCCTTTTGTTTTTTTGAAAAAAAAAATGATCTATTTTCAATGTGGATAGAATTCAGCTTTTCCCATTCGAATCTATTTTGCTACAATGAGGAAAATCAACTTTCTTCCAAAACAATGGAGAGGTTTGCTAGAGCTATCTTTGAACTACGATGATATAAACGGAAAAGGGGAAAAAACATACATGTTTCACACGCGCTCTCTCTCTCTCTCTCTCTCTCATTATATATATATATATATATATATATATATATATATATATATATATATATATATATATATATATATATATAACCAGGTAAACGTATGTATATATGATAATATTCATATATGATAGATTAATATGTTACCGGGTATATATTATGTATATACACATTTATTCATCAATATGTATATATATTTACGAGAATATCTATATACGTATATGTGCATATAGATTTACCAGTAAAATATCATTATTTAAACATATATATTGAAATATATATATATATATATATATATATATATATATATATATATATATATATATATATAGCCACACTGAAGAGATGTAATACATCGAAACAGCTGTCTGTAGATGACACAATAATATATATATATATATATATATATATATATATATATATATATATATATATATATATATATATATATATACATATATAACTACGTGTATCCATACTCATATATACCACATATATATGTAATGTACATATATTACATAAGTATATGCATACATATATATATATATGCATTCATATATATATATATATATATATATATATATATATATATGTACTCTCTCTATATAAGCATATACATATTTATATATACTCTATACATATATGAGTATAAACATATTTAAATGTACTCAATATATAATATTTACATATTTATTTGTAGACTATATATAACTAAATACATATTCATATATGCACCATATAGAGGTATATACTAATTTCTATATATACAATGCATATATGTATATATCTATCTATCTATCTATCTATCTATCTATATATATATATATATATATATATATATATATATATATATATATATATATATATATATATATATATATATATACCATGTATATAAGTACATGTAGAGGTATGGGGATATTTATAAATACATATATAGAGATATCACCCATGTATATGCGTATTCATATATACCATATTTAATTCATATGTATAAGCATATGCATACATACCATATATATATTTTAGTGCATATATATATTTGTATATACCATACATATATATATACCAAACATATGTATATATATATATATCTATATATACCAAACAGATGTATATATATATATATATATATATTTATATATACCATACATATATATATACCAAACACATGTATATATATATATATATATATCTACATATACCAAACATATGTATATATATATATATATATATATATATACCATACATATGTATATATATATATATATTTATATATACCATACATATATATCTATATCTATATCTATATATACTATACATATATATCTATATCTATCTATCTATATATATGTATATATATATGTATATATATATGTATATATATATATATATTTATATATATATATATATATATATATATATATATATATATATATATATATATATATCTATATATACATACATAATTCATATGTATATTCATATATACTTACATATATGATTTATATGTATTTTCATATATACCACATGATTCATTTGTATATGCATCCTGGTATATACCATATATATCGTATCAGTACATATATATGTGTGTGTGTGTGTGTATGTGTGTGTGTGTGTGTGAGGGGTATATATATTACAGCAGAATAATCATTTTTATACACACCATATATTTTTACACAAAAAAGTAAATCAATAAACACATCCCAGAATATTGTTTTGAAATAGTCACTATATTATTGGACAATGTGATTATATTGATTCCATATTGGCCACTGAAAATAAGGAAAATAAATGTATTGACAGTGATGAAAAGTAATAATTTCTTGTGAAAATTAGATCCAGACAGTGGACTTACTGATGCACTTATACGTATGTTTTATGAATATATATGTATATATATATATATATATATATATATATATATATATGTGTGTGTGTGTGTGTGTGTGTGTGTGTGTGTGTGTGTTTGTGTGTGTGTGGATAGATAGATAGATAGATAGTTATCAGAATCATATACATCATTCATTCTACAGAAATTTTGTTTTGAATTGAAAATATCTAATACATCGTAAGTATATAAATATATATTTTTTATGTGAGCTGAGGAAAAGGCATCAACACAAACTGTTCTACAAAATATCCAAGTTACTATATATCAAATAATCTCCAACCACTGTGACTTTCCTTACTTTTTCAAATTACTCACATATTGGACACTTCTTGTGGAATACTAGTACCTACTAGTATATATATATATATATATATATATATATATATATATATATATATATATATATATATATATATTAGTATGTGGCACTTATTTTGGGGGCGCACAATACGGAAAAGCCACTGGTGGGGATAGCATAACGACTTTCCTTTTAGAAGATTCATAGGGAGGTCTTCAACAAAGGACTAACACAGCTATTCACACAGAATGAAAGGTACCTCCAAACTTCTGTCAATGAATAGTGATCCTGCCACACACACAAAAAAGGTGATAAATAAGACCGGGGCAACTAGTGACCTATTACATCATCACCAAATATATATATTAACTATTCACAAAAAATGACTACAGACTAACAAACATTCCGTGTGAAAACCAACCATGCAAACAGGCTGGCTTCAGCTGTAGATATCCAACAATAAAACACCTACAAACAAATAATCAGATGTTTAAAAAGATACCAGAATACAATAAATCACTTCGTTTTGCTTTTGCAGATCATGAAAATGCATTTGACTCAGTTGAATACACAACATTCTTCGGCTCAACGCGAGAACAAAGTGTTAAGAATTCGGAACATTTACGAAAATGTCACTGCAATAATAAACATACAAACAAAACAAACAAGTAAGATATAGGGAAACAATATCACCTAAACAATTTACAGCGAACCTTGAAAGAATCTTTCGGGAAAATGAATGGTAGGGAATATGCATAAAGGTACATGGAGAATATTTGAACCATTCAAGATTTGCTACAAATCATGTTGAGTGATCAAGGTAGGGGAAGTAAAAAAAGTAAGCTTAAAGATGATCAGATCAATGATAAAAGTATGAAGTCCCCAAAAGACTATAAGAATAGAGGATGGGGCTTTTGAGGCATACATTTACCCACGTCAGCTAATAAAGTTAGATAAAGACTTTGAGCTCGAAATAAAATGACGATTGGCTGGAAAGCATTTGGTATGAATAAAGAATATTGAAAAGCACCCTGCTGATATGTTTGAAACGTAAAGTATACAATGAATGCATGATACCAGCTATGATGCATGATTGTAAAACATGGAAACAAACGAAACGAACAGAGAAACTATTTACATTCGCACATAGAGCTATGGAAAAGGTAATGCTAGGAATAACTCCGAGATATAAGAAAGGATCAACATGGATCTAGGGTGGACTTGGGTGAAGGATATTACACAAATAATTAAACGACAAAAATGGACATGGGCTGGATACTTAGCAAGAAGAAGTAGCAACAGATGGAGCAAAAGCTTAATCGATATATATATATATATATATATATATATATATATATATATATATATATATATTACTGCTTATGAGTATTTAAACAAACAGAAACTTTGCTTATGGCTTGGTTTCAGAGTTAAAAAGAGGAACTTCACGCAAGAAAAACCTAATGTTATTACAATCGGCACAACAAGGTATGCATTTACTCATGTTTTGTGGTTCTGGATGTTAGATTTCTGGTTTACTAGTTAGCTAAATAGTTTTCAACTGGACAACGTTTTGGAAAGAATACAATCATAGCATAGAAACACAGTTTATCCTTGTTCAAATACCTATGAGCAATACTTTTTATATAAACGATAGTTAGTTAATATAAAAGAAAATACTGCTCATGATTATACATTCATATCAACGAAATAACTATTTTATATCAATATACCACACACATATTTACACATATATATATACCAAATAGCTATCATATATCAATATACCTCACACATATAGAAACCTAATGACATATATCTTGTATTTTTATAACTCATAAATACTGTTCATGTGTAAATACCTGTGAATTAGAGCGCACTATGTGTTTCTTGCCTATGATGGCATTATTTCCGAAATTACTATTGGTTCAGTTGGAAGCTTGTTTAGCAACTCTTCCAAATAACAATGTTAAATAGACGTTGATCGTTTCTGAACTAAATTAATATCCACGATTGCTAGGTTGTTGTTTGTGCGTATGTATTAATATTTTGTAATGGCAGGTATTTTTCTAATAATAACAATGATTTTAATAATGAACGCTTGGGATTCTACTCGTAATCCATGGAAATCATATTTCCGACTTACAATTGTTTCTATGTCTACGTCTATTAATGGCGACTTGCGCAACAGGCATTTTGTAGTCATTTTTTTATGAATAGATATTATTTTTTTTTGTTAGTTTGTATTTTCAATTTTGTAAATTCCATTAAAACAGTTGCCGGCACACAATAGCGTACGCTTATTTTATCGCTCTATCTGGAAGCGTCTGTTTTCCACTTTTTTTTTACCTAACCCTGTATCCCTCAAAGTAAAGGAAAAAATTTTTAAAAATAAATAAATAATGTTCTTGTTTTACTTGCCTTAGGTGTCTATTGTTGTCCTAATCCATAACGAAATACGACGAGTAAGCCCTGAGAAAATGTAGTCAGTTGTTGAACTTTAGCAGCACCGTAGATCGTAGAACGACTGACTATTAATTTCTACATGAGCATGACGTGTGACGATGTTTTTCTTTTCCTTGAATGTTGCGGGGGTGTATGAATGAGACAGGCACAAAACGATAAAGGAACCTGGAAGGAGCAGGCGTGTCAACGCGTTTAGGTCAGAGCAAGCACTGCTTCGATGACTGAAGCTAGCGTCAGATAAAGGGTGGTTTGTTTTACTCTCCAGTTCGGACCAATCAGCATAGAGTTTTCAAATCCCGCTGACCAATCACCGGTTCTGTTGTACCATAAATAGATAATTAATGCCCCCGGGATGTACCACTTGTAAGGAGAAGGAACACAGTTGCATTCATCTCAGTTGTGTGTTAAATTTCACATTTCTCAATCATCTGATTCTCTTCAAAAGAAGAAACCTGAAGAATTTTTCAGATTTTTTGCCATGACAAAGATTTTTATACCGTTTCAATAACTAGGAGTGCAGGATGTGGGGGTCTGTTAAACCTTGCTTCATCCGCGAACTTTTGACGACGTGACATGCCGATAAAAACGCGCAATACTTGAAACACGCTAATTCAATCGTAACAATCTTTGCCTCATTAGAAATTTTCTGTATTCATTCATGTGGTTCCCGGTTTCATTATCATTATCATTATCCGTTGTTGTAATTCATATCTGTTTAGTAAAAACTGTACATTCTCCTGAAAAATGCTTGTTTTCTCTTTTAAATGATCAAACAAAAATATACATTGGAATAAAACAAGACAACAGCAACAAACAAGCAGAATAGTAAGAAAACCATATTTTCAACATCAAATCATCATAAAAAAAATGATAGATTTTGCATTTTTCTAATGATTTTTTTTCCTCGGAAAATTTCAATATCTAAAAGATGATAGATTATTTACTATTATAATTTAAAAAATCAATCATAGATTAACAAAACTAACCTTAGTGTTTTTGAATATAAAATTGAATAAATTGAAAAATTGAGAAAACTGATTTTTATGAGTGGGCATTTTTCCGTTTAGGCTTTTTCCACGTGGGCATTCTTCCGTGTGGGCTTTTTCATGTTCACTTATTGGTGGGGAATTTACGTTCGGGCTACTTTCATGGTAGCATTTTTCAATTACTGCCTTTGACATGTCAGACGATACTTAACTATACCAGCTTCAAAAATTATTTAATGACAAGTAATTATCAAAGGATTTCATGTCCCATTATGGTAAAGACGCAACTAAGGTTAGAATAATTAAATTTTTGTGATATAACAATATTGTTAAATTCCAGTTCAAGTAGGGGAGTAAACTCTTCGCTGTTAGCCTATCCCGCCATGTTAAACCAAACCTATGAATAAGATGAACATTTTCTTGTCGTGATTTGAATTCACGACCATGTGATTGCTAGACGTCTCTCTTACCAACTGAGCCAAGCTGACAATTCTTATTTAATCACGAATCTATTATATAAACTATGAACAAGTTGAAATAATCATTTTCAGTCGGAATAGAAGTAGAAGTGGAGTTTGACCCTGCAGCTGCCCAGCTCGTTGCATGAAAAATTATGTATATACATAATACCCTATTCTTTCGTTAGTGTTTGCGTAAAAGAATGACCCATGACAATCTCTTTTGCCTTATTTTCAATGCACTTCTATAGTAAAATCACAAACAATACAATTCTATCGTACAATTATTTGCAGCACATTTCTATAGTAAAAATTAGCAATTCAATAATGTAGAGAAATTATTTGTAATACATTTCTACAATAAAATTATTCGCGATACATTATACATATAATAAACCCTATTCTCTCAGCAACGCTTGCCTTAATTCCTGATGACTGACAATCCTTTTTCCCGATTCCAATACTTCCCTTAAATGAAATCCTGTTCAGTGCTTACTCATCTCTTGTTCCCATACCTCAAAAATGTTTTGTTTTTGGAATAGAAAATGACTAAAGATAAACGAAGGGAGTGCTGGGGTAGATGTAAAGTTAATGGGTTGCGATAAAAAAAGGCCGAAATCTTGGGTATGTATATCGGGTACGAACATAGTTGGCGCTGAAATACAACACAGAGATTATTGAAAACTGTCAAACAAGACTGTCACCAAAACTGTCAACATAGGTTTCTTCAGTTTTTAAGCTGATCTAACTGGCTATTAATGGATGTAACATGTGTGCAGGCCGCATCAATCGAGCTAAAGGGCTGAAAATTCAAACATTTGTTCCTTATTATGTCTAGAAGAAACATTTTGTTTTCTGAAACTCTTTTACTTTGAACCTTTTTTGTGGAGGGTCCAAGGTAATTTTATGCTAAATTGGTCCCTTAGTTTGTGTCCAGTAGCATTCACGGTTGTTTTTGTTGTTATTTTTTTTTTACAAAGTTAGATTATTTTACTAGTCACTGTCTAACAAAAGTCGAGGGAAGTAACTTATTCCTTGATCACCACTTTTTCCATTTTTTATTGATCACCCCAACACGACCCACTGGTAACATGACAGTTTCTATTGAGTGACTAATCACACCTGTTATTATTTCATTTTTTGTCATGCGTCACCCAGAATTTGCTTTGTCACGTTTACAATCATCAGAGGGGATAAATGTTTTGACCTATTTAATGCCTTTCTGTGTCCTTTCGTGTACGTATTATGTCATAAAACGTATTTTTTACCCTTTAATTGGAATTATACTTATCGCCATGATTACCCATGTGGCCGAAATAGTTGCATATTTCCCTCTGACTCCAGAGATCGGTGTTCTAGTCCAGGTAAAATGTCAAGATTTCAGATGCCAGTCAGGCCTACTCTAAGTTGAAAGATTACATTCAATCTATAATTGTTAAGTCAACAGTATGGATCAGATATGAAGAATAAGCTTCTAGCAAGGTAGATGTCGGTATCGTGATCAGAGAAGAAAAGAAAGTAGTTTGCAGCTTACTTTTAACGGTCTTGGAGAATCCGGTCTTGGGAAATTCGGTCTATTTTAAATAACATACATGACCGAATTTTCTTTGTTTTTATCTTCTGTTTTTAAAAGAATATTTTTCATAAATCTTAACATTGTAATTGTCTTTCATCAGTTCCTACCATTTTAATTTCAATTTTTTACCATTAATATTTCCGTTAAAGTCTTCCATTCATTCTAATATTCTAATTTCTTTTTTTCTTTACAAATAATATTTTCATGATTTCTAAGACCAAAGACTAGGGACAGATATCAGGAGAAGCCCCACAGAGCTCGTAAAGATTTTCCATGACCGAATTTCTTTAAGACCGAATTTTCTGAAGCTTGATTTTCGTTGCACCAATTTGAACGACGCCTACTGGTTAGACTGGTGTTGTAGTAAGACGGCTTGTAAGGGATATGAGTTCCAATTGCACCGGAAGTTCACTTCTTATTCCCAATCCATTCTTCGACGTAGTTTATTTTTTAATCCCATTACACCCCTTGTCATTCATGGTTAGATTAACAACTAGTCTAATGATATTTTCTATGTGAGGAAACTGGAAACACGCATATCCTCATGAAAGAAAGAGTCGCTTTTCCTCTTGTCACATAAACGATTTCAAATATCTACTAAGTTATGTCTCTTTGGATCTGAAGAATTGTAACTTAATCTCGCTGATAAAGTTCAAAAAGATAATTTTTATATAAACATTACTCTGGATTACCGGATTTACAGAGAATGTCCCTATTGCAAATGTGGGTTTAGTCGTCTATTTAACTGACTAGCATACCCGTGAAAATTGACACGACTATTTACGTATTGATAAATTGTACATACTAACTGGACCCGTGAAAATTCCCTGCGTTTTGGCAACTAAGTTTATCTGCTCATTATTTTACTTACCCCTTCTAAGTTCCGTTGTCGTCCATGCTTTTTTTAAATGTTACACAAACAAGGATTAGTTTCATATGCAAAAATTTCCATACCCCTTGATGAACTACACCTTCCCTTTCTGCCTTCTCCTATCTTTTATTAAACCACTTAATTTTATTTTCTGCCCCCCCTCTCAATGCACTGCCTGACTTCTCTTTTACCCATACTCTCCCCCACCCACTTGGATACTACGAAACTTTTTCCTACCCTCTTATTTACTACTTTTCTATCCCCCTCCTTTCTCTCCCTCTTCTCTACCTCTTATCAAACTGACTTTCTTTTCTTTCCAACTTTTCTTTCTATCCTCACTGTAAACTATCTAACTTTAGTTCCTGCTACTCTCCTACCCTCTTATTGAACTATCTAACATACCTTTCTACCCCTTCAGTAAACTACGTGACACTCCCCATATTTCTTTCTACCTTTTCATTAAACTACCTAACTTAATTCACGGTAACAAATATATATTCTGATAAGATTAGTGATATTTTCATTTATTCAATACATAGTAAAAAAAAGGTAATACATTAACATAAGAAAATAAAGTTTTAAAAATCAGAATCTTTACCCAGATTTTTTACAAATTTCAAATATGCAGAAATTAACCTAATCCTGAAGCTTACCAATCCGTCGACTTCAATTCCCATTTCGGGTGGGGGCTATTCCAACCCCTGGCGTATTTTTTAGTTCAGAATCATGCAAAAATTAGGGGGCTCAATTTCAACCCCATGGATACCTTAAGAGGTGAGGGTCTAATTCAAATTCCATACATAGTCTACCCATTTTAATCCCTAACAACTATCTTGGCATCATCTCCTCTGAACCCGATCCTGGACTGTGCCTATGTTTGGAGTCGGTTTCGAAATAAGGCTTGGTTTAAAAGATTTTTATTGTCAAGTCAAATTGTCATTCGTGGAGACCATATATTAAACTCGCAAACAAGGTGGCCAGATGTCTTTTGCTGTACAAGACCAAATGTGCATTTTCTTGGGTCCAGATTAAGATACTTCAGAACCAAAATAATCAAGAAACATAAAATCCACGATTGGACTAAGCTTGCAAAATCGATAGATCAAAATGCATACTTTTTATTTATTGATTTATGAAGCATTGATTAGATGAAATAATATAAATCATTATATGTATTTTTGCTACTATTTGTCCCCACCTCAATTTTTGTTTGATTTTTTATTGCAGTTTCCACTCGGTAAGGGAAGAATACTTTAGCAGCGCAAATCGTAATGGAGCATAAATTCCGAGTCAGAATCGGAACCACAATCTTCTATGCCAGAGGGTGGTTTGTTACCATGGAGCTACCGGAATCGGTGGCAAGCGTAAGTCGAAATCAAACACTTACCCTCATTCCTATCAGGACTCTTCTTCGCCATGTTTGTTAATTATTGGTTGTTCAGTATGGATGATTTATTTACTCCATTAGATGAAGTATTGTCAATTATTATTAATAATCTTTTGCTACTTTTTACCTTCGTCTCAATTTTTGTTGCTTTCTATAGCGACCAAATTGAAGCCGGTTTTCTTTCGGCAGTGAGAAAATGAATAACAAAGCAGATCGCAATAACGAAAGTTCCGGTTGAGAATCGAAATCACGACCCTCTATGTCTGCTGGTAGCTTGGTTAACGCGCAACCCCGGTGAGCTCCAGGATCCAGAAGAAAGCACGTGTCCTAAAAAAATTCGAACTCATCCCCTATCCCGATCTCCTCTGCACCATGTTTGGTAATAACTGGCAGTTCAATATGAAACATAAAATTTATTTATTTTATTAGATGAAGTATTGTTAATTATTGATAATATCTTATTGATACTTTTTACCTTCATCTGAATTTCTATTGCTTTCTACAACTCCTATTTTTTTTTCTTTTTTTGATAAAACAATGCAATAACATAATTAGGGAAGTACGAAATTGACATATCAGCAGAGGTAGTTGACAAACTACCAGTGGCTTAAGTCCAGCGCATACATACAAACAGATTAACCACGATCCATTTTGTGTCCTTGGTCTGTGTGTTCTTGATACACCTGTCCTCTGTTTCCGTTAACGTTATAGAAAACCAACAAATAAACCAAGAGAGAAAGAAAGAAAGAGTCAATGCCTTCTATAAGATTAAAGAGAGACGAATCACAACCTAACTCTCGGGGAAATTTCCTGCATCCATTCCTTGGCTCTTTATGGAAATACTGTTTATCACATATAGGATCTATTGAATATTCACATACCTACATATATATCTACTTGTCTGATTATGGTTCGTCTGGTTCAGGGGACTGGAGATGTGATCTTTTGGTGGGGGCAGCAGAAGAGGTCTTCAGGTGATGTCCGACCTTCACCAGATGTTTCAACCCTAAATCACATATTTTGGTTGGTGTGTCAGCTGTGGTGACCAGCTCACGGCCCCTCTCTTCCTGATTTCAAGCCCATATCTTCCCTTTTATGCCACAACCAACAGGGGGCTTTTTCGACTGCCTTTCCCGATGTCTGAACTGCTTTTCTCCTTTCTTGGCCTCTTGCTCCCATCCTGGTCAGCAAGTTCCATGCAATCTGTGTGGGAATCCCCAGCAGCCTACACTTCACTGGGGAAAAAAGTGTGCCATCCTTTTTCTCTACAATCATTGATCAGCTGCTGGTTTTCCTTTTGGAAATTCCTTACAGCCAACTTTTCATGGTAGAGTCAGCTCCGCCATAATGATCTCAATTCCCTCTCTTGCCCAGATAAATACATCTGGCTTCAAGGTAGTTGACAGCGCAACGTCTGGAAACTTGAGCTCCTTTCCAAGGACGACTCTCATCCCCCATTCATTTGCTGAATGAAGTAGGAAAGGCTTGGTTAAGTTTTAGTTCAAAGACTTTCCTCCTTCCTTATCAAAGGCAATCACATGCAATGGCTTGGCTTAGGCCTGGCGTTTCTTCCTTCGTTCCCGCTTCAAGATGTCCACCAGCGTCAATAACACTTTATCATGGCACTATCTGTATCTGCATGGGGTCAATGTAGTCTCACAATCCAACAAGATGTGTGCCATGGTTCTTCTCCCATCACACAACCTCCTTCATACCCGATCTATGAAGGCTCAGAGGGTAAGGGAGTGTCGTAGACTTCTCTCAGCGGGAATGATATGCAGGACGGCTCCTGCCTCCAAAGATTGGTCCAACTGATTTTTTTTTTGGTAATGACTCACTTTGTCCAGGCCCTTTGTGCTCTCAGCTCCATTGCTCTTGTTCTCCTCTCTCCGACCTCCAGGTTCCTCACTTCTGCCTGAACCATGTTCCTTCTCTCTTTGAAATTTGCTTTTGCCCACTGCTGTGAGTAGGATGTCTCAAGACCTTGTCTTCCAATGCAAGATATTCTGATGTCCCTTGTTCTGAGTGAGTACTTTGCCTGTTGTATGATTCTACTAGCTGCCTTTTTCTGCCCAGACCTAGTTGTAATACCGACTTCCTTGACATTTTCCTTTCTTGAATCCAGGTAAGTAATTGTGAGACAGCACAACTACTTTGAATTCCTCTATCAGCAAGGATAGGGGTTGTAGCTAGCAAAATCTTATGTACAAGCCTATTGATGTGAAACAGTGAGGTATTCATATATCTTCCTCGCCATTCTCTCCACCACAGTAAATGGTATATCATACCCCGTCAACAACCTCATCATCATTGGTAGGAGGTCGTGCTGGTTAAGTCATGCCATGAACATTTCAGGCAAACTGCATTTGTTGATTCATGCAACCAGTCGCTTGATCGTTTCCCAGTACTGATGTTTTTGTTTCAGAGGATATTTTATCGAACTATTTCCCCAGGCACTTGATTGGCTTTTCTTCAGTTTATGGAACTATGTCGCCTTGAACCTGTAGTTTGAACTTTTTTGATATTTTTCCATGTCTAATCACTAAACTCCTAGATTTAGCCTTGAAAGTCGCTCTGGTCCATGTGACCATTCTTTTTAGTTGAGCCAACTCACATTTTCTTTGAAGATGCATAGGGGTGGTGATGAGTCGTCCATGAACTCCCTGATAGGTAGTTGATGGGTCCCAGGGCGAGTTTTTGGTTTCGTTTCCAACGAAGATTAAGAGGTTCATCCACATGACAAACAAAATGGGAGAGATGTTTAATACTGTTGCAATTCCTTGTAGTGAAAGTGAGGGTTTTGAATCGCAATCTGATGTCGCTGAAGTTACTAGCAATTATGTTCTTGACTTGTGGGAATGCTTCATTGCTGCCTGGATCTGGTTGTGCGGGATGGAGCCATAAGCATTGGTCAAGTCAAGTCAGACCACTTTGAGGTTGCCTTTGCTTTGCTTAGCTTCACCGTTAAGTTTACTGAGAACATCAGTGTGCTCTGCGCCTCCTGAGATCCTGCAATCCCATCCTTTTGGATAGAGATGTCAATATATCCATTGTCATATAATGTGCTAACATCTTGGCCAACAGTGAGGTTGAAAAGATCTCTCCTTCCACAGTTGAGAGGAAGATAGGTCCGAACTGGCTTATATGAGATAAAGAATTTGTGGACTTGACAACCTTCCACTCTTCTCCAGCTTACTGGAATATTGCTTCCAGCTAAATCATTCGAGTTTCAACGGCCTCCGAAGGAGTTTGGGGCACTGTCTGTATACCTTATAGGGAATACCACTAAGACCAGGAGCAAAAGCCACTTTGGCATGTTTCACCATCACTTGTCTATCTTTCCAGGATGGTTCTTTAATTTTGTGCTCTGTTGTCGGTTTGTCTGTTTGACCAGGCAGGTAGGTCACCTGTAATGGTCTCATCCTGTCAGGGTCATGGAATGTCACTTTTATAGATACCTTTATCTCCTCCGTTGAACTCAGAGGCCTCCTAGACTTTGCCAAGTCCAACAGGGACTTAGTGAAGCTGTAAACTGTGCCCCTTCTTTCTGGGTCTCCTTCAGACCTCCTCTGCCTTGCATGCTCTGATAAGCCGTTCCCTTAAGCAAGATGTTGATTAGCTGATGCCTTCTTTCTCATCACCTTTGGCTACTTTGAATTATTTATTTAAATTTTTCAACTCCCTTCTCAGGTGTTGGAACCCCCTCTCTTTCTCTAGTTTAATTGCTTGTTTGATTGAGATGCGTTTTGTGTCTCCTCTACACTGAACTACCCCCTCACCAATTTGTAGATAACGGTTGTCAGAGTGTCCACCTCTGTTTCAACTATCCCAGCCAGAGCTGTTTCTAGGGTTTTATTTAGATCCTCTTCGAATTCAGACCATCTGTCAATAGTTCAGGCCAACATGTGGATCTGAGAAGAGGATGCAGAGAGATCCCCCGTAATGTGGTTTGTGTCCTGTATAGGGTTCTCCTGCGTATTATGACAAAACTTTCTCATGATTATACCTATAGTGATACTGCGAATTCTGACGTATGTGGAAGAAAAAAATGAAACAATAATCACGGTTGCACTTATTGCGTTTGAACACGAGATGTACAATTTTCGTGCGTAAATGAGTATAAGCCTAACACTTTTTTCGTTGAAAGATAATTTTCTTCTAAATCAAACATAGAAGGATTTTATTATTTCTGCTGGGAGCCTACCAAAAACGGATTTTATCAGATATTATTTATTTACAGAATTGAAATTCTATAACTAAAATATTTTTCGTAAGTGTACTCCATTTTGGACGCCTAAATATGCTGTGTCACTATGAACGCAATCATCTGAGTGAATGAAGGTTTGTAAGTATTTTTCAATAAATCTTACCTGTGATATTGTGGGTCACATAAACAATCAGAATTAAAATCATCAGCAATTCATTTCTACAGTAAAACCAATTACCTTGCATTTCTTTTGAAAAATAACTTACAATGTATTTCCGTAGTAAATCACTTCTACGCTTGTTTCGTGACTATATATCTAATCATTCAAGTGGATGAAAGATTTGACTCATTTGTTTGATAAATCATGCCCTTGATAACGAGATTTTGACGTATTTGTCTAATGAATATTTACGTGGTTTTATAAATAACAACTAGTCTTAGACAATTCATGGACTTTAGATTATAGCACTCTAAAAGCATCAGCTCCTCTCTGATCATCGAAGTTATGCAGCATCGAACCTGATCAGTACCAAAGCTGGGGAACCGCTTACGGACACCGGGTACTGTAGCCAACTTGTACCTTGTACAAGACTAAGCAAAGCTTAAAAAATTACCTCGGATCTCGTTTGATCACCGTAGTTAAGCAGCATCTAATCTGATCAGTTCTTGAGCTAGGGAACTGCTCATGGACAACAGGTACTGTAGCCTTGTACCAGACTAAGTAGCGTTCATTAAACAAACTAAGATAACAATTCAGATATATTCACTCGTAAAGAAGTTTGTTTGACATTGCTTAACCTCCTTCAAGTTTATCCATCTCCATTACTTACCTCAGTAACTGGGCTGGGCATTTCACTGGAGCCGTGGGGTGATTTTTCTCCTTCACAGATAACGCAGAGGGCACCCCGTGGACGCACAACGAAGATTATTTAGCCGGACAACAGATAGGAGACGACTACAAATTATGGAGAATAGCGATGTAGGAAAGATCAAGGGGTCACAAGTTGCATTATATCTTATATTGGATTTGTTTGATTCTTCATATATGTGTCATAAACAAGCAGGTATGACATTCGTATGTTAACCTTCCCAAAACTTAGAAAAAGAAAAGAATGCCTGATCAGGTAAAAACTTTGTAACCTACATTTGAAAAGGTCAACCTAGAATTAGCTCTCATGCATTATACACTGATCTAATCTGACCAATATCCTCATCTTGGTTGTTATAGTTAAAAGGTTTAGGCCACTGTATCCACCAGCGTTATCCAGGTGTTCGTCGTTGTTGATAACATTCTAGGAATTTTGAACTGAAATACTATTAAATACGTGTATACAGATACATAACTGAGTGCTTTAAAGAATGTATCCATATGTGCAAACAGAGAGACAAACAAATACACATACCCATGTTTAAAAGTTGTGTGAGGCCTGCCCCGTGACTGAGTGAGTCACGTTTTTTATCACTTGCACCAGTGGTTGGTGTTCGCGTCCGAGTAAAAAATTAAAAAATCGGAGGCTGATTTTCAAGGCAATCAAGCCTTCATCACTAAGAATATTGGAACAACCAAATCTTCCTGCCCTAATGGATGGTTAGACAGATGCTCACATAATGGAAGCCAACACGAAAATTTTAACATACACATTAAAAAAATTATAGATTTTATCGTTCAATTCGAACGAACTTTAAAAATATATACGAAAATGAGGATGCCCGGGTGCTAGAAGATGCCAATTTTCTTTACATTAAACTGCATAAGTTAAATTTTGACATTTGACCACGAAAATTCATTTTCTATTCAACAAATATTTCATCATGGATACAAAGAAAGAAAAATTGAATAAAAATATCTTTATTTATATGTTTTCAAAGTTCAATAGAAATAAATATCTTAAAAAATCATAGCCCCAGTGTCTGAAAGAAAGGATACTTCAAATTTCAATACCTGACCACTAAATTAGGTTCTTAATTGACCATTCATTAAAATTTACCGTCTTCCTTTTCGAGTCCAGACGTTTGAATCAGTCTCCCAATGCCCAGCCCAGACAAGATATGATTTGCCCATCAGTCATCATGTATCTATCTTTTCATTTCGTTCTGCTACGAAATGAAAATAGTTTTGTCCGATTTTCCTTTTTTTAATTAAAAAAAAATGAAAAAATCAAACAAAATTATATGCTTCAAGCTTCGAACTGAGTTCGGCGTAATATTTATAAGAAGTTGGTGCCTGATGGATTCGATCCAAAAGCCTACAAAATGCTGTCAATCGAACGTCGAAATCTACAGCGACACGAAAACACTTATCAAAACAAACTATGATTTATTTGTGTTCATAAAAAATGAATATTCAAAAAAAAAAAGAAATATAAGAAAAAATGAATATCTTCTGAAGATCATGTAATAACATTTTTTTGGATACAATCGAATAAAATGTATACTTTTTCATTTACCGATATATTTTCAAACACGCTAAAATATTGAGCAATACCATTTACATCGCAAATACCGTTTACATCGATAGATTTAGCTCCTTTTCACGCAATAATGGAATTAAAATTAAACCTCCAGGCATTGTTTAATAACTTCGATCATACCTCAAGGTCATTTTCAAAACAAACCCATAACTTTCAAAACAAGGATTTATCAAAGTTTATACTATTTCCGAAAATAATTTTCCGTTATAATAATTCAATTACGTCTGAACAATGTTGAAGCGTTATTTTCAGTTGATATTCATTCTTAATAAACTGATTATTCAGAGTTGTGCCATTTATTCCACTGGTGCCCTTTTCACCTGTGCCATTATTACCAATGTATTTTTACCTGATTTTGAGTTAGAAGCTGATGATATTATCAGAAATTATGCAATGAAAAAATCCCTAAAATTTTGCATTTAGTATATTTTGATACATAAAAATGCATGATATTGTTTGAAATTTTATTTGGATTGCTTCCCTTTGCTACATGGAAAATGAGCCACTCACTCCTTGACAGCGTTAATAGAATAAACATTTAAATAAGAATGAGGCATGGACACTGATTGAACAAGATGAAAAGAGAGGGGATAAAACGGTTATTTTGGCCTTTGCTTTTTCGTCGAGCTATTTATCTCAATGGTTAAGAATGACATTCTGTTGAAGCAGCTACTTTATTGGCCGCAGTTTCGATTACTGTGGCAGCCCCATTTTTCTTTAATCATTTATTCTATTTACGCTACCAAGGCCGAATTACTCATTCTATGTGTAACAACGGGGGTTATTTCAAATAGAGTTTCAAATAATATATCATCATCGTCATTATCAGTCTTTTAACGTCTGTTGTTGAACATAGACTTTCCCTGGGATCCGCCACATTTCTCTATCATGGGCGTTGTGGAGTCAGTACTTTCTAAATTTGTCTAGTTCATTTCTCTTTCTTGTATTCTGTCGGCCTCGGTTTCACATGTGATCTCTGGGGATCCATGTTGTGAGTCGTGATGTCCATGGGTTTTTTGGCATTCTTGCAACATGGCCTGCCCATTGCCTTTTGAGTTTTCTAATAGATTCTATGATGTCTTGGACTCCTGTTTTCTTCTTGATATATTGTGCTGTCTTATGATCTCTCCATGTGAGGTTGAGCATTATTCTCTCCTGTGTGCGTGGCATGCTCCTCAGTTTGCGAGTTTGTCTCTTGGTTAGATTCCATGTTTCAACTCCATAAGTGATTGTCAGGAGGATGCATTGGTTGTTTACTCTTCTTTTTACGATTATTGGGATCATCTTGTTTTTTAAGATTGAGCTTGTGCTGCCAAAGGCTTGACATCCTAGAGTGATTCTTTGCTTGATTTCTTCTTCCTTTTTGTGTTTCATAGAGATTCATTGTCCTAGGTGAATGTAGTGGTCTATTTTCCCCAGTTTTGTATCTTCGATTTGACAGTTGCGTCCTTTTTCTTGATGTTATTGTTGCACATGACTTTCGTTTTACTGAAGTTCACGCGTGAGCCAACTTTTTTGCTTTCTTCCTTTAGTTCATCTAGCATTAGTTGGAGGTCGTATAGGTTCTCTGCGAAAAGGACGATGTCGTTTGCAAATCTTGGGTTGCTTAGATATTCGCCGTCTATTCCGATTCCTCTATTCTCCCTGTCCAGGTTTCAGAAGATCATCTCGAGGCAGGCTGTGAGGAGTTTGGGTGAGCTGCTATCACCTTGTCTTACTCCTTTTTGGAGCTGGAAGGGTTCAGAGTCCTTATGTAGCCTAATAAAGGAGTTGCTGTGATTGTATATATGTTGTAGTACTCTGACGTATACAGGGTCTATACCTTGTAGAGTGATGGACTTCATGACCATGGTAATATCTACAGAGTCGAATGCCTTCTTCTATAAATATTACAGTGGCATTTTGCATTCTGTTGCTTTTGTCAGATTATCTATCCATTTCTCACTAAGATGTTTTGATATATTGTGTGTGAGTAATTTTGTTGAATGATATTGTTTGTTTTCATATATTTAAATGAAATATAATTCATTTTGTTATCTGTATGGGCTTTTTTTCAGTGAGGGCTTTTCCATCTGGGTTTTCATCATGTGAGCATTTTCACCGTCTAATTTACACTCCTTTCACAACGCAACAGCAACGGGGCGCCCAATAGGGATTGAGCTCATTACACTACGGCCTGCGAGACAAGCTTGCCAACTGCACTACGGTCAGTTCCTTGAGTGGTTATTTACTAAGCATAGCTTGGTTTGGCACAAGGCCACAATGGGAAAAAAGTGAAGAACAGACACAATACTCCAGTGAATCGGACCGCAATACGAACTTGTCGTGTTACATCAGGTATCCATGCAGTATTTATCATCCAAAACCATATGCACCCATATGTGCATATATGTGTGTACATATGCGTGTGCGCACAGACGTGAATATGTATGCACGCATACTACGCACAAAAATGATCTGTTTACTTATGTATATCTATTATACATTAATACATGTATTCATTTATATATACATACATATATATGTGTGTGTGTGTGAGTGTGTGTATGCAAATGCATATATGTATGATAAGATATTACTTCATGTACCCATCTGAAGATCATCTATATCTTCACTATATCATTACAAGTAGGAATTCCTGGCGTTGCCCGGGGATAAAATGAATTCTTGCACATACCGGCCCGCGTACGCAATTGCATACAGTTAAGCATTATTTCCTCGCTAATGTTATTTGAAGTGCGTTTTCCCCTGTCAACGCCGGGATTCGATGCTGGTACTTAAATATATATGTTTTCTTACACACACCAACCATATGGGAGGGATGGTGTGAGCCAAAAATGGATTGAGTGTATTAAGAGTACTAAGAGGCAGGGTTTGTGATCAAATCTTGGAATGGTTGTCGCGTACCCTCAGGCGAGTTTGCGCAGACTGGCTTGAACCCCAATGCAACCTCGGATAGGTCAACTTAGTCCGCGCATCTTTTCCAAAGGCCGTCATTAAAAATGTTTGAAAACGGGAGTTTGTGTATAAGATTTTGATAACATGAAATACATGAAAAATTATGTCAATCTTAAATTATGTTTTGCAATCCTTCGTTTTGTGAAGGAAAACATTTCAACCATTGTCGAGATCGACTACTGATGCAGAACAGGACAGAAATAAAGCAACTGAAATCGTACAGTTGATTGTAATGTTCCACACACTCGCTCACTCACCCACTAACACGTATAAAAAGAATGGTGTACAAATTATGTGCGCCGTTTTTAGCATTGAATAAACGGGCGTGTGGAAAATTCACGAAAGGGAGACAGAAATTATGAGATGAATTATTTTGTTATTGCTCACTCGGTGTAACAATGCTTTTTGTCCGTTTCTACATCCATAGTCGATTTTGACGGGTGAAAAATATTTTCCACTCGCAAAATGAACACGTGTCCGATATTGTTTCAACAAAAAAGAAAATAACTGAAAGGTACTTATGGAAGTAACCGAATACTTCGAAAGCGCACTTTCGTATTGCGAACGGAAATTAATGGTCCAGTTTACCACTGTAGTTACAATGTAAACATAACGCCGTCCTAAAGACTTGAAAAATAATTTTTCTGAATACCGAATCTGATCGTCATTTTTGATTTTCGAAAAAGATTCATGTGAGCAAAAATTTCCCAATTTCGCAAAGATACATCCATTAAATACGGTCATTTGAAAAGATCTGTTTATTGTTCACGGTTTGCTATCGCGGATAAAACATCAAGATAGTAGCTAGGGATTTTGAGCACACTTATCAAAGATGTCACTGACGACAATAGGTAGACTGTCCAATAGCCAGTAGGTAGTCGCATGTTCAAATCTGTGTACGGTCACAAAGTAAATTATATACACATTAACCAGATGTACCAATTGTTTCTGATGTTATAATGGCGGATACAGGTATAGAGATTCTGACAATTATTTCAAATTTGGACACAAAGGTACAAAAGCTCGTTGTAGAATTTGGGAAGCGGAAGGAAAGCAAACAATATCTGACCGTTCTGTCAAAAACTTGTTCAAGCATTTCAAGGGTGATGACTTGTTCCTTGGAATACGCCCAGAAGTAGACGACCATGAGTTGTCGATTATGATGATTTAAAACTCAAGATAAAGAAGAACCTGGCCATCAAATACTGGAAAACTCTCAGAATAGCTAGGATCATCAGAAGATACTAAATGTAGAGCATTACATAAGCTTCAAAAGCATGCAGGACTTTCTGAGAGATTAAAAGACGGAGATACTTTTGATACACCCGAATATTTGTATGTTGATCGATAGCTTTTTTTAGACTCAACACAATATATCTCTGAATACAGAAAATGAACGGGCCTTGTATTTGATTTCCTGCTGAGAGAAAAAGAAACAAGCCTGACTGCCTCAGGGTCAAACTCAACTGCAATTTCCACCCCGACTGATGATGATTACTGCAACTTTCATATTGTATATATGATAAATAAAAAATAATGAAAAATATTTTTTTTTAGTATAAATACACTCATCTATTGGATAAATTTTGTGAATTTGTAAGACTCGTTTATTTAGCTAATTCGGTCGGAGAATTACCAACCAACGTGTTTATTGTGATTTCAAATTGCGGTACGGCCATTTTAATTTTTTACTTTCACAAATTTGGTGAAGATTGTTTTTCTTATTCTTGTTACACTAGAAAAACAAAGTCTACTCCAAACTTGGACTTGGGTTTGACAGTTTACAAATTCAAAGAGTCGGGAAAAGAGAAATCAGTAAAGATCGAATGGAAAAGAAAGGAGGAAGGAGACGGGAAATTACTCTCTCGACAACAACCATTCAATTTGATAAATCTCTACATAAATATATTGAAGAAGGGAAACGCTTTGCTTCTATTGACAGAAAAGAACACATATAACCCCATTAATCAATTTTACGTACATAAATGAACAAATACATTGATTGCCACTGTTGAAGACGACTGTAACCTCAAAAGAGGATCTGCGCAAGCTTATATAACCAACTTTTTACTCACCTATTGCCGATATACCCTTTTGTATTCAAAATATCATCGATCATTCACCATAAACTTCATACAGTTGGAATTGGCGAAGGTTTACTAGCGCTATAAGAACTCAGCACAATTACTGTTGTACGGTTTGTTATCTTGAAGAATTCTGAATTATTATAAATGTCGTATGTTTATCTGATTACGTTGAGAAGTCTCGCCTCTCCTTCTCATCTTGAAGGTACATTTATCTAAGAGGCAAAGGTCAGACGACAAGCACACCGATATAAGAAAACAACTTCATCTCCCTTCAAACAGCAGGGGGCGTGGCTGTCAGCTGGGGGCTGGCGCCCGTCGACAGATTATTAAAATAAATATCATCATATCTTGACGCTACCTGCTTTACACCGATAACAGAAAACTGTATGCACCTTATTACAACAGAAACAAATCAAACCGAAGGTAGGAGTTATATATGTGGCCTCTCGTTCTAGGAACAGTCCTTTATTACTTGTATATGATAGAGACCAAACAGACGCTTCTTTTATAATAATAAATTACCATTTTTGCGTTGTATTTGTGCAGTCGTTTTTTGTTGTTTTTTCTTCCTCGCCCAGTTCTCTTCTGTTTATGTGTACGTCTATATATCGTTTTGAAACATTGCGTCTCCTCTTTTGTGCTTTGTTTTAATTCTTTCTACTTTTTTATATAGGGTATCGAAGCAAAGATGATTTCCGTTTCATTATACTCTATGATTTCAAACCCAATCTTAACGCTGGTGTAGCCAAACGCAACATCAATAATGGAACGAACTTGAGTCAAGCTCAGAACAAGCTATGCACCGTTGGTTCCCCAAATTCGTTTCTGGTGATCTGGATATCAAAGATGAGCCTGGTCGTGGTTGCAAGTCATCTTTCGGAAATGAAAAATTGAGGGCGGCCGTCGGGGCTCATCCAGAAACAAATACGAGAGCGTTGAGGGCAAAACTTGGTAGTCCATACAAGATCAAAAGACATCTGGCACAGAACGGCACAGCGAAGAAAATGCAAACGGGGGTACCTTATTATCTGACTGATGCTCAGCAGCTTGCACTGCTTGACACTAACAGAAATTTGTTTGTTCGTTTCAAAAATGACCCTTTTCTTGATCGTGTGCTTATGATGGGGAAAATGTTTTCTGTATGATAATGAGGAATCTAAAGGGGCAGTCACCCTCCGCTTCAATATTCCTAAAATCAAAACTTACCAGACTGTTTGGTGCAGCTGTCATGGAATAATTCATTACCGCCTCTTGCAGCCTAATCATAACATCACGACAGAGTTCTAATGTTGTGATTTGGAAGTGATGCATCAAAAGTTACAAATATTTTGGCGAGGATTGGTGAACAGAGAGAGGCCTATCTTGCTACAGGATATATACAAGTCCTTATAATTCACAATCCTCCCCAAAAAACTGATGCATTTAGACAATTAGGTGCCTATTCACCCGACCTGTCCATCACCGATGCGTATACAAATCAGCAGGTATATACCAATGCAAACCAGGTCAAAAATACCTTAGGTAAATCTATCGACTCCCGTGACACCAGTTTTTATCGTGATGGAAGGAATACTGCCGGATTGTTAGCAACATTCTGTCAATTTTAGGTAGTTACTTTAATCAATAAAGTTGTCTTTGGGTTGAGTTATGAATTTTTGATTTTGTGGTTCAAAACGGCCATTTTGTTTCGTCCTAATAAAACGAAATTGCTAAACTAACAATAATTCATGGAGAGGCAAAATTGAAGATGCTGAATGTTGTCTCAAGTTCAGAGCTGAAATGCTTTTCTTATTCCAGAAAGTGATCATGCCATTATCCTTTGTTATTTTGATCATAACGTTTGGACTATGTAATGAAGGCTAAAAAGTGCATTAGTCGAAATGAACTGGTCGAGGCAACAAATATGAGGATACTAGTCGAAATTCCGGGTGCGTTTGGCCTGACTGTTATCAGCATAGAGAATGGAATCGGCTTAGCTAGTTCAGACTCCAGCTCACATCACATTAATGCCCTTAGGAATGACATGACTCCAATGAAAATGGTGAGCGATATCGTTACCAAGACATCAATACCAGTTTTCTGAACTTTCCTCATTAGCTCTTAAGCTAAGAAATGTCTCAATAAGGAGATCAACTTGAAAAAGAGAATTTTTGAAAACATATCAAATATTTTTTCAAACATCAAAAATGAGATTTGAGAAAACGGAAGAAAAGTTATATGTGTTTCGTTCACTACCTTCTCATCCTGACCTCGGCCTCTAATAAAACCATGAAATGAAAAATATGAAACGGCAACAACCTGTTTATCCAAAGAGAAGACACCTACTTTTATTGTATGGACTAAATGAACTGTTAGGCACACTTTAAAAAGATGAGTCGTTAGAAAAAGTGTTTGTGTAAGTGTTTGTGTGTGTGTGTGTGTGTGTGACAGAGAGAAAGAGAGAGAGAGAGAGAGAGAGTAAAGATTTTTGGTGCCTTTTTAACGCCTCTGTGTGTGTCGGGGGGTACTTGCTTCTCGCACACTTTGGTCTTGTTCTCTCTCGCCCCTCGTATTGCCACCCAGTCAATATTTGGTCTCAGCCTTCAAATCCATACCTGTACCTTCTCTCCGCTCTATCATAAGTCTTCCTGATTGATTTCCGCACATAACCCGACTCAACAACTACCCGAAACAGAAACAACCTCCATGCATACATTTTCCTTCATTGTCCTCAGTTAAGTGTAGACATTTTTTCTTTCTATTTACGATGGCAAACATTAGCCAAAGCAAGCTCAGCCTTCAAAATCAAAAAGATCCTAATAATCCTAAAAAGGAGAGTATACAACCAATGCATCCTCCCGATAGCCTCCTATGGAGCTGAAATATGGAACCTAATCAAGAGACAGAGTAACAAACTGAAAAACATGCAACGTGCGCATGAGAGTATCATGCTCAACCTCACATGGAGAGATTACAAGACAGCATGGTATATCAGGAAGAAAACGGGAGTCTGAGACATCATAGAATCTATTTAAAAACTTAAATGGCAATGGGCAGGTCTTGTTGCAAGAATGGCAGACAACCGATGGACATCACGACTCCCCAGAGATCACGTGCGAAACCGAGGCCGATAGAATACAAGCTGGAGAGATTAACTAGACAAATTTAGAAAGTACTGGTTCCGCGACGCCTATGATAGAGAAATGTGTCGAATCCTGGGGAAGGTCTATGTCCAACGACGGACGTTAAAAGATTGATGATGATGAGGAAGAGGAGGGGGAAGAGGCCTGCAGACCTCCACCTGATGGGTGCTGGACGATCTGGCCTCCCCCCGTCGGGGAAATCTTGGTACAGCCCTGATTATATCTCAGGCTTTCGCTGAATCTACGAGGTTTCACCCGAAAGTGTGTACGGGAAGGATAACAGTGAATAATATGTTGAATGTTACCAAGAGGGCAACAAGAAGTTCGTAAAAAGCGTACGTATAACGGCTATCAGCGCCCACAAAAGGTCCAGTCAATGCCGCCTATTAAAGAAAAAGAATAGAAGTAACAACTGGTATAAAGAATTTCCATCGGTAATTTGCCGGTATAAGTGATGTAATTTGCAAACCCTAAAATGGAGCTTACGGTCGTAAAACCGCGAGTTAAGTAAAGATTAAATACTTTACGGTTGTAGGCTCAAAATAGATTGCGATCAGTGCTCGGTGTGTTGGTATTTTCAGCTAATGTTAATATAAATAATATAGAATTTATTTCTTGTACATGCTGAAACAGTAGGTGCTGAATGTAGACTCACAATTAGAAACGGGCAAATCTGTCTGTCTAACTGATCATTATTTATATGTATTTTTCGAGGTCAAGTACCGACTGGTTTTTGTCAATAATAGTATAATCATGAGATGTGAGATTTTTACAACTACTTTTTTTTTTAGAGAATCCAAGAGGGAAAAATAGGTCTGTTTAGTCAATCAATAGAAATCGTCACACGACAACGTCTTTTGGTTGCATGTCGTGTAGGAGAGTGATCAATTTAAAAAAGATAAGAAAAGGGGTGATCAAATAACAAGTTACTTCGTTGGGCTGTGATCACTAAAATAAGACTGAATTTTCAAAAAGATAAGTGTGAACGCAGCCGGATACAAACTAAGAGACCAATTCGACATACATTTACATTGCAAAGTGAACTACAAGAACTCCCAACTATTGAAGAGTTCAAAAGCAAAAAAAAAGTTTGTCTCGACTTAATGAGAAGCAAATGTTTGAATTTTCAGTCCATCGATGCAGCCCGTACACGTGGAACAGACATAGCCAGCCACCCAAACCAATTCAAAAACGATAGAAACCTTTGCTGGCAGTTTTGGTGACAGTTTTAGTTGTCTGTTTCTAATAGCTAATCAGAGAAGCGAAAGCACTTGTGTGTGCATGCGCGCGCGTGCGTGTGTGTGTGTGTGTGTGTGTGTGAGAGAGAGAGAGAGAGAGAGAAAATAATGAGAAAAACTTGAAAGGGTAGGACGAATAAGAATGATAATATTCGTACGCCGATTGATGTCAGTTTGAATAGCATTAGTCATGACATTTCACTTTTAAAGATTGTGGACAAAAAACGTACTTAAATCAAGTTTGTACTGTTTGCCTTGGTCACGAACAAAGTGGATCTTGATCCATGAAGATTTCAAAACTCTTTCGTGAGTAAATTTCAAAAAATTATATCATAGAAGTCTTGTGGATATTATAAGTACTGAAATAAGCTGAAGAATCACCTCAACCCCCCCCCTAAAAAAACCTTGTACCTAGCTTTTGTTCCTTTCACATTGGAAATCTAAAAAGTGAATTCTTGCCAGATATGGCGACCATAACTTAGCAGGGGTATGTTATTTCTGCAATAGTGACTCAAATATTACTTTGGTCAGTCACGCTAGTTTTCAAAAATAAATATCGTTAAAAAATTTTTACTGCTAAAATAATTCAAAGGCCTTCATTCGTGTATGCGCCTTTCCTTACATAAGATGGCTTCGAGCGAGCTCTTTGCCCATTCAGCTACCGACGTCGAACATGAAGCCCCGGCCATAATGCTGGGTTACATTTCTTCGCTGTGGCGTATCCCTTTCTGCTCAAATAGTATTGGTATTTTTCCGCTCACAACTATTCGTGTAGGCTGATTCGTAACCCCATGGGAAACTTAGAAGCACGGAGTAAGGTTTTTACGAATCCCCAATAAAAGTATTTGAAAGAAAATCTCAATAATCTTATCTATAGCCTGCTCTAAATAATTTTCGATATGGCGTCCAAGATGGCTGCTAAATACTTATAATGCTCATTAATTACGTATATTTCCTCTAGACGAGTAGAATATTCAATATGGCATCCAAAAGCCTTATCATAGACATACTTCATGAGTAATAGATGCTTTCATACAACAGTGCACACTATATCGACAATTTCCTTGATGCACCCCTAAATTTAATCACTTTTTTCATACCGCACAGTCTACTTCCCCACAAAATTTCATTGAATTCCATTAAAAACTTCCGGGGATTCAACGTGGACAGACATGAGTGAATAAAGAAATGTGTGGAGGAAAAAACGAAAAATATGCGAAAATTTCTCTCAATCAAAAACAAATTTCTGACTCCTCTCCTATTTGTCCAGTGTTATATTCTGAACCAAACACGCTAATGTGTTGATGCACACACACACACACACACACACACACGTGTGTGTGTTTATTTCTAGCACCTTTGACGCACTTTTAAAATCTTATAAATTCAATGCTCCATCTTTCAGTCATCAAAGTATATCCTGTAGATTTCTATGACATTACACCAACTTCAAGCAGAATATATACATTCCATCATAAAAGGCTGGTTGCAGTTTCAGTTCAACTAATTCTTTGAGGAATTCTTCGATATCTTCAATTCGTTGGAATCACTGACTATAACAATGTTGCGTTGCATGGAGTGAAGGTGAAGGTAACAGGTCTAGGGAATGCACCACTTATGGAAGAAGTTCCTATTCTAATTCCATAATTGTTTGCTACGTCGCGTTTGCAAAATGATGATTTGTCACGCAGCAAAATCATCAGTTGACTTCCTCGGAAAAAAGGATATCTTTCAATGGGTCATTCAAAGGAGCCAGTTGCTCACTGTAGCGCAGTTGTAACAGTTTGTCGAGTTTCCAGCAATTCGTAAACGAAAATTCTCTTTTGAATCTCACCAAACACAGAGAAGAACCTCCCCCCCCCATCCCCGATAGATCTGTTTAGATTGAAATGCTGAAGGCTGTTCTGGATGTAGCCACTGTTTTCTTTGGATTTTAGATGATAAATCTAATTTTCATTTGTAGCTATCTTGTCCAAAAATCACCTTTTCTGTATTTTAGCCTGAACGGAAAGACAATGTATTTAAACTGACCGATATTCCTTTCTGATTGATTATGTGGAACTCATTCCTCACATTTTTTTATTTCTTCCCCAAATACTTGTAAATTACGTAATACAGTTCTCTGATTGATCACACAATAAAAAGCCGAGTAAATTTGAAAGGCAATTCTATGATTTTCCTAACATTCTCCAAAAGATAGCGTTGGGAACTTTTACATCAACTTAATACTCTACTCAACGATAAGAGGAAGCATACTTAGTGGGACTCAAAAGTATTAGAGACCATCAACCAAAACTGTCACCAAAAGTGTCAGCATAGGTTTCTTAAGTTTTTAAATAGGTCTTGTTGATTGACTGGCAGGCTATATATGTATGTATCATGTGTGCAAACCGCACCAATGGGGCTAGAGGATGGGTCATTCAAATATTTACTTCTTATTATGCCTAGAAAAAAATAGGTTTTTAGAAGGGGTCAATTTGCAATGTTAGTTTGTGTCCAACAGTATTCACACTTGTTGCTTGAAGATTTGGACTTTTTTCAATGAGCACTGCCCAACAAAAAGGTCACTCTTCTTTGCTAGTGATTTTTCAAAATCACGCTAATCACTCAATACTGATAGTTGAGCTCTAAATATGTTAGACTTATCCTGCGTGAACATTGCAGGTGGTAAGAGTGAAAGAATGTGATGACACACAAAGTTTATAAGTTTGTTGATGATGCTTGTGATTAGCCTTGTGATAAACTAAAAAGCACTCAGAGCGCGCATACCTCCTAAAAGGCCATTGTCATGAACTACCACAGTATACTCTCATTATCACGATGTCACTACCATGACTTCGTTGCTGTTATTACACTACTCTTCCGTAATGCTGACGTCACCGTTTTGACTTCATTACTGTGACATCCGAAAAGCTGAAGGATTTCCCTATCTCACAATGCTTACAAAATCGAAAAAAATCCTGAATCTTTCCCAAGATCCAATCAATTGCTTCTTGGTCCGTGACCTATTCTCCCATAAAACATAATTGAAATTCATTGGGAACTTCAGGGGATATCGCGTGAACAAACTGGCAAACGAACAGACAGACTGTCAAACATGGGTGAATACATTATTAAACTGTGTCCAACTTCGTTGGCAGATGTAATAAACTTGGAGCGAGATGTGTAGTAAACGGAAAGCAAAGGAAGAAAAAGTGTGCATTTGCTCATTGTATTCAGGATTAAAACTTCTAAATTTTGACAAAAGCTTAAAATAATTTTAAAAAATCATTCGTAAAAGCTATTTCTCTCCCATGCGTAAATTTCGATGCGAAATAGTTTATCAGTTGACCTACTCCAACAACGATATAGAACAGCAAGCCCAGAAGAAAAGTCAATCTATTATCAAATAACCTCAGCTGTGTCACTTATCCTGGAAACCACTCGATGTGTAAACAGAAGTAACTTTTCTTATTTAGTGGCCGTTATACACTGATCATCTGCACACAGTAACACTCTATAAAGCATACACACATCAACAAAGAACCTTAACTGTTTGCGCACGGAGCGGTTCCCATTGATTCAATCACGCTTCTCAGCGTAAAGTAACGCACCTAAACGGTGTTAACAAAGGTTCAGGAATTAAGGACGTCAGAAAACCAAGAAATGATTGCAAAAAAGGATTATTCAAGATTAAGCCAATTTTCAAGATGTAAGGTATACATGAATTTGAAGAATGAATAATCTACTTCCATATAAAACCACATGAACGTCTATATTTTTGTCTTCAATCTTTGTCAAGGGGGATTATTAAACGATAATTATAGAATTGCTTCCCTTACTTAATAGTAGTGTTAGCAAATTCGTAAAATATCCGTGTGATTATGGTTGAAAATAAGAAAAGTGTTTCTGATATTTTTTACCACTAGGCAATTGCCAAATCATTTAAATTCTGCGATCAGTTTTTGACGACGTTGATAAACTAGTGATTAAAATAATAATCCACTAAAGATGAGAAGGAATTGAATAATACTTCAATCATATAAACTTTGGGTTCTAACTCTACTGGAAGTATACATTTCTTCTTCTTCTTCTTCTTCTTCTTCTTCTTTATTTATTTATTTATTTTGCATTTTCACATCAGTTGCCAGTAGGTCACCGCTGAAAACTATGACAGCAAGTCTCTTTAAATCTCCAGCCCTCCTCTTCACACTCTCATAGTCCACAGCAGTGCTTCGGATAACGGTTTCACACCAGTTTCCTGGTGATTGTTGTTGGAGGCTGAGTGACAGTAGATCTCTGGCCCTCCTTACCTATTCAAGCAGTACTGTGGTTTGTATCACCCTAGCATGCCTTTTTTCTTGGCTGTTGGAGCATTGCGACTAGCTGGGGACTTGGGTCCCATATTTCCAGTTCTCTCCTTAGTATCTGTGCAGTCCCCTGCAGTGCTGTGGTATGTATAGTCTCAATCCTTCCTCTCGTACCCAGTTCCTTCAATTTCGTTTTCAGTGTCTTTTGTACGGTTCCGAGTGCACCTAATATAACTGGTACTACCCTGACTTTCATGTTCCACACCTTCAATTCCCTTGCCAGGTTCTGGTATTTCCTGAGTTTCTCCCTCCCTCCCTCCCCCCTCTCTCTCTCTCTCTCTCTCTCTCTCTCTCTCTCTCTCTCTCTCTCTCTCTCTCTCTCTCTCTCTCTTGTATTTACTCTGTGATCTGCTGGGACGGTCACGTCTATTATTTATCAGGTTCTCCATCCTTTACCAGGTTCGATCTTCTCGCTTGGATGGAGTGGTCAGGTTGGATGTCACAGTCCAAGAGCAATTTATGGCTTCCATATTCTAGGACTGTCTCCGGTTAGTGCTGATACCACTTTTCCGCATGGCTGAATCCCATTCGTTTGCTCAGTTCCCAGTGTATCACTGTTGCTACCCTGTCGTGTCTCTTTTGTACTCTTTTTGGGTTAGTTGATTACATTCACTGGTTATGTTTGTTTACGGTCTCATCTGTTCCTCCATATAGGTGGCATTTGCTATTTCTTTGGGCTCTGTCGATTTTCGCCTTGATATAGCTTGTCCAGATGCATTTGTTTTGGGCTACCATGATAAGCCATTCTGTTTCTCCGTTCAGGTTTCCTTTGCGTAGCCATATTCATGATCTTTTGTCAGCTATATTTTGTATCCGTCTTTTCAATATCTGGTATAGTGTTTTCTGTTCCCATTTTTCTCTCCTTATTTGATGTGCTACTCCTTCGTTAGCTAATGTTTTGTTGCTCGTTGCACTGTTTCGGGTACTTTTTACAATGTCTTCACTATTTGCATGCACAAATACTTTTCTGATCCTGTTTTGGCCTTTTGTCATCTATGCTTATGAATCCTCTATCTCGTTCTTTCCTCTTCACATATAGTCTATCGGTGTCATGTGGGATATAGTGCCTTATGCATTGTGATAAGTTTTCTCATTCGCCGGTTCATTGATTGTAGTTTTTCCCTGTCCATTCAAGGAATGGCCTTATTTATTTCACTACCGATATAGTTCATGTATTCATTCCTTTTATTTAAGTTCTGCTATTTGGTTTGGTCTCTTATATTTTTCTTATCCTCCTAAGGTATTCTCTCCTTAATTTCCTCTTTCATTTCTTGCTGTTTTATCATGTCATATTCGATAACTCCAGGATGTTTATATCAGTCCTGTGTGGTCAATACTCTTATTTTTTTGCAGTCGGTAATTCGATTCTCTCTACTGCTGAGAACCTTCCTTTTTGCATTATCATTATTGCAAATTTTTCTATTCTGTATTCCATGTCATCGCTGTATTCTTTCACTTTGTTGAACAACTTTTCTAGCTCTCCCCTGTTCTTAGCAAATAGTTTTATGTCGTCCATGTACATGAGGTGGTTGACTTTTCCCTTTGATTTGGTGAATTAGTGTCCTTTGCTGTTTTCAGGATTCAGTTGAGTGGTATCATGGTTAGAGCAAATAATAGTGGGGGCAGAGAGTCTCTCTGGAAGATTCCTCTTTTTGTATTTACCTCTGCTAAGTCTACACCTATAGCTGTCAAGTCAGCCTTCGAGTTTTTCAATGAGCTGACTATTATTATTATTATTATTATTATTATTATTATTATTATTATTATTATTATTATTATTATTATCAATGGAAGTAGTAGTTGTAATACTACTACTAACAATGATTTTAATATGTTTGGTGTGAACATGCAGATGCTCGAGGCTGAGTGACATCAAGCCCTCTTCTCAGTATTCTTACATATCACAGCAGTATTCTTGCAGACCTCGGTAGTGCTGAAGTTGGCATAGTCCCAAATATCCCGCTCATTTCCATCTACCCCAACCTTGACTCCAATGTGTTTGACACAGTTACAAGTGCGCCCACTGTCATGAGCACCACCCTGACCTCAATGTTACACACCTTTCTTAGCTCCTGGGTCAAGTCCTTATACTTTTCCAGTTTTTTCACTCTCTTTCGTACTCACTCCGTGATACGCAGTTTCAACCAGGTCTATGTTTGGCACGCTCTCTTTTCCCTGTGCAAAGCTACCAGACCCGGTTTTTCTTGCTTTGATGGGGGTGGTCGGTTTAGACGTCGAAATAGAGTAATTTATAGTTTCTACTTTCCAGGACATTATCTAGTTTGTGCCGTTACCATTTGCCTGCGTGGTCGAATCTAAGACATGTGCTTAGTTTTCAATGAATGACAACCCTGCCGGGTCCGTTCTTGTACTTCTTCTGGGCTAGTTTGCTACATTCACTGATTCCGTGATTCATCGTATCGTCCCTTTCTCAACAGAGGTGGCATTTGTTGTTGTTTTTTAATGCATTTTCATTTTGATACTGTGTCTTGGTCATTCATCAAATGTTCAATTTCTCTAACCTCACCTCCACTGTTTTGAGCGCTTCTTTAAATGTTCCATTCATTACAGCGGAAAAGAAGCTGGATATTATCAGAGAATCGAGAACTTTGAGAAACATGAAGGTGGCAATAATTATTGATTTTAGACTATTATTTATTTCATCATAATTTTAGTTGCTTCTTATAGCAACTATTCAAATCTTCTATGACCATTAGTAAACAACACATAGGAAATCAGCTAACGATCGAAGGGTGCTCTGAGGAGTTGCGATAAAAAGAAAGATACCGAAATTAAGAGGAAAGAAATGTTAAAAAATCAGATGTGATTGACAATTTTTCATCTTATAATAGAATTCAAGATTCATCATCATCATCATCATCATCATCATCAGCCTTTTATCGTCATCAAAAACATTCCCCAGGATTCGCCAGATGTTTCTATCATCGCGGAGCCAATGCTTTCTGATTTTGTCTTGTTCATCTCTCTATCTTGTATTCTGCCGGCCTCGGTTGCGCATGTGATCTCTGGGGATCCATGTTGTGAGTCATGATATCCAACGGTTGTCTGCCATTCTTGCAACATGACCAGCCCATTGCCATTTGAGTTTTCTTGAGGATTCTATGATGTCTCGGACTCCTGTTTTCTCCTCGATATACTTTGCTGTCTCGTGATCTCTCCAAGCGAGGTTGAGCATAATTCTTTCATGTGCAGGTTGCATAGTTCTCTGTTTGAGGGTCAGTCTCTCGGATTAATTCAAGGTATTTTTTTCTGAAGTACACGAACTCTTTTTTTTTTAGTCTCTTTCATAATGCAGTAGTTCTTCAGTTTTTATTTTCGGATTTGTTTCGGGGGTTGAGGTAGCTCGATGTCAGCAGGGCCCTGGTTCAATGTTGTGGGCCTCGGTGCCCTCTGTCCCTCGCGGCAATTTCGGTGGCAAGCTAGGAATTCTGTTTAATATCCACAACTTGAGACGTTTTTGGAGTAAAGGGTTTTACAGCGACCAATCAAAATTGGAAAAATCTACTCATAATATAAAATGTTACACTATTGGTTTTCCTAACTTCTTGTCAGCATGGAAAAAATATCCAATTGTAAAAATGAGTGGAATCACCAAATATATCCGCTGTCATTATTATGAATAATAAGCGAAGCACCTAAATGACCCGTTGTGTGTCTATGTAACCTCTAGTCGAAAAGTAAGGCATCTGGTGTCACCTACATCCACCGGGTGGCTTTTGATTGACAACTTACACCATTCATAGTTTTCGTTTACTGTTGATATGAAAAGCCTGGTGATTATAAAATCCAAAATTTAGATTTCTGGCGTGAATTATTTTAAACTTAGGATGCCAACGTAAATTCTAACCGCTTATAAAATCTGTGACACTCATAAGATGCTTCAATTTGGGCTCCCCTAGTCGTTCACTTTCGTAGATCAATTAATAGGATAGTTGTTACGTTGAGACAGGCTTATGGAATGAAGGTATGGCGCTTCAAATCTTACCGAAGCTTTTTCTTCAGTTCAAATCCTCGCTTATAGACAATCGTAGAATAGCAGTTGGAAACATAAGATAAAAATGAATCAAAATCAAGATGAAAGAGATCTTAGTCAAAAAATTGATATTCATTGAAATGCTTTATCTAATCAAAACATGAATCCATCAAAAATGTAGAACATGAAACAATCACAAAGAGCCTTGTAAACAGTTTAAAATAACTGGATGTTTGCGGAATTATCCAGACGACAGCATAACTAAAATCAGTTAGAATATAGAGAAAAGGGCTGGAACATAGAGGAGATTCGCTCTCACTTGAAAGTCACTAGATGATACTGGTGTGTACTTGATATAACTAGAAAGCACTCGGGGAGCGCATACCTCTACCAACACCATAAACAGGAAAGTAATTATGTATGGATTCACCAAAGAATTAATTAATCACCCCTACAAATCTTTTTATAAGAAGTTAATTTTCTTCTAAAGCTTTATATACCAGGAATTTATCGGTTCTTGTGGAGATATTATCAGGCATTATTAATTATTACCTAAAAATTCAATCACTTCATTTTGTAGTACACCTTTGCACAAATTTTCATCGAAATTCATTGAGAACTTTTGGAGATATTTTATGAACAGTCAGGAGAGTATACAATAATGTATGAAAAAGAAAACGGAAAAATGTCTCTCAATCAAAAAGAAAAGATACTACTGGTGTGAAATCAAGTTGAATACACCAGTTCTCTTTCGATGATCGAACTTGAGCAGTTTCGAGCCTGATCAGTACTTAGAAGTGTGACTGCTTCGGAATATCAGGTATTGTAAGCTTGCCCTGTCCGCTGGTGCACGTATGGACCCCCACATTTAAATCGCCCTTGTGTCAAATTCTACCTTCGTGGGTGGTAGTTGAATAAATACTACTGGTGTGAAATTCAATGAGCATAAACTTATAAGTCACGATTCGTAACCACTGGATTCTAGCTACAATGCCAAGTATATAAGCCTAGCTAAAGTTGCAAACATAAAAGCCAAAATTGCATTATCTCACTTCACATTAATGTCCTTAGTCTCAGAGGGAATGATCTTGATTTGCCTGAAGGAGAGAATCAGCAACAAATACAAATAAATGCCTACATGACATTGCTGTTATCGTTCAAATTCATTCCAATCTATCGACGTAAAATACCGCCTCCCCAAAATATTTTTTCTCAAAAAATGAAAACATAGGTTATAGGATTTTAACGATTTATTTACTGCTGTTATTGATATTGTTAAATAGGTTAGGGATGAATTTTATATTAAAAACAAATTTTTTTTCCAAAGGAGTGTCCATTCAAATTTTGAAAAAGATTTTTTTTTCGTGTTATAAGTTTAGCATTATCGTCGACGAATCATTTTTCAAACAGAGCAGTAATCCATTCGTCAGCGGTACTTTTTCTGTTTTTCAGTTGTTGTTTATGTCGTCGTGTGTAACTGAACGCCTTTTTTTTAATGAAACCTCTTTGTCTTTTATAAAAAAAAATATAAGTAAGCGAACAACTTCCTCATTTAAAATTTTTACCAAAGCCTATTCATTTTTTACAAAGAAATATTTCTCAAAGAATTAATCTTCGAAGCAAACCCGTTTAGCTAGAATAGTAGTGGAATTCAGTTTAAAAGAATATGAATTTAACGATCAATTTAGAGTAGGTATTAATATGGTTGAACTAGAGTTGAGGTGAATTTCCCGTAATCGACAGTTATGTTTGAATTGTTCGGGGCTAAATTGTTGGTGGCGAATTATTGGTAATAAATTGTTGGGGAGAACTCGCCAGATACCGTGTGTTCGTGCATGCATATTATAAGAAAAATATTGTAATAAACTTAGTTCAATGGCCACACACCTGAATCATGCTCGATAACGACTGACGAGATTCACTCATTCAGAGTGTTGAATGTAAAAATGAAAGAAAAAGGGAGGTCCAACAAGGCACGAGGCTTCCTTATTTCAGTTCGTCAGACCAATTTGAGCAGCGTGGTTTGCAGCGATCATCCCTGACCTCTGTTCAACTTATCCACATCAAATCCACATCAGCTCATGACGTGTACTTAGTTGGTCATATGATTCTTTTAATCATGTTACCAGATATACAATACTATACCTTTGACCTTCTTTGGTCAAGCTACATTGCTGAATATATTTTATACTAGAATATTACCTGCCAATGTTTTAATTTTCGGTGTTTTTTATACTTGGAATATGCTTATACAGTTTGGATGATATTAGGTTTTCTTTTTTCTGGTCATCCATATTTATCTGGCCTACAAAAGTTCGTAAATCTAAGCAGGTAAGGAAAATTGACGAATACTCACTTTACAATTCAAGTGATTTTACTGGTAAAAGACACACGCAATAAGTAAATATATGTTTAACTATATCTATAGTAAAGAGAAAGAATTATTTTTCAGAATTCAGTTAATTAAATATTTGAATTGACTGGTGTTTGTCAATCTTTAATACATAATGGCTAATTTATTTTTAGAATATTTTTAATGACAGAGTTCAACTTTTTCCCTCGACGGACGTAATAAAAAAAAGAGATGACATATTTTGAACGTTGTAAAGCCACATATATATATATATATATATATATATATATATATATATATTGTTGTGTAGGTGTGAGATGACTTAACAGAATATAGGTAAAATAACAATTGGATGGTTGAGAGAAATTTGAGAGAAAAACATGACTTACATCTCGAAAATTTTCATTTTCACGTAGGCATCTTCTGACGCATTTCGATGGTTGCCAGTAAACATTTCAAGATGTAATACCTGTTTTTCTCTTGAATTTTTCTTCACATTCCAATCGTCATTTTACCAATATATATATATATATATATATATATATATATATATATATATATATATAATATTAGAGATAAAAACAATAGAATTGTCTATAGCAGGTATGATTATATCTGTAGATCAGAAAGGAAATATCAAATCAAAAAAGCCCGACTGCTGCTGGGTCTAATCTTTTATTCCGTCATAATATGACAACTGCAACTTTTGTACTGTATATGTATAATAGATGAATGAATTCGTAAAAATTTAAGGCTTGTCAGTTTGGCTCTAAGTTGGTGAGTGAGCTGCCTCGTGATTTCAAATCATGCTGAGGAAAGGTTGATTTCACGTATCTACTTGGCTTTATGTGGCAGGATAGACAAACAGTGAATAGTTTACTCCTCTTGATTTGGTGAGGATTGTTTTTTTGTTACGGGGGTAAAACTCAGCCAAGTCCAGTTTGGACAGTATTTTGACGATAAAAGAACCCAGATAGACTAAGATAAATATTTACTAAGTTTAGATTAGTCCTGCACAAGGTAATGGGACACCCAGTGAGAATCAAACTCACTGCACTAATGCATTGCTCTACTTGTTGACCATTGTACCACGACACGCAGTAGAGGGTGCACCTTGAGTGGATCAAATTCATTGCAAAAGTGAATAGATCAACGAGACAAGCTTGCAAGCTTACAAACTGTTACGCTCCGGTAGAAATGTCCGGACTTTCGATCAAAAGATTAACAAATTCTCCAAAATCAAAAGACGGAACAGCCGCCTCTATAATTATGAGAGATGCTGAAATTCATCCTGTGTCCCCAGCTCTATCATCGTCAGCCTTTTAACGTCCGTCGTTGGATATAGAACCCACCCCCAAATTCACAATATATCTCTGTCGCGGGCGTCATGGCACCAATATCACCTAAACTTGTTCAAATCGACACGTCATTTTATTTTCTGCCGGTCTCGTTGTGACTTGTGATGTCCAGCAGTTGTTTGACATTCTTGCAACATGGCTTGCCCACTGCCATTCGAGTTTTCTAATGGACTCTATGATATCTCTGACTCATGGTTTTCTCTAATATATTGTGCTGTATTGTGGTCCCTCCATGTGATGCTAAGCGTGATCCTCTCCTGGGTGCGTTGCATGGTTCTTAGTTTGAGTGCCAATCTTTTGGCTAGGCTCCATATTTCAGCTCCATAGGTGGCTATCAGGAAGACGCATTGGTTATAGACCCCTTCTTTTTAGAATCAATATGACTAAAACGCAGCAAACATGTTTAAAAGATAGCAATTTTTTTCAGAAATGGGGAGGAGCTCTCAGGAAACTTTGTCTTCAATGATGATAAAAGAACATAAGGCAGAGAATACAACGTGTGAACGGCTTATTGAAAAGTAAGCAAAGAAATAATAAGGAAATGAACAACGAGGAGAGTAAGCTACAGTAAATACAGGAGTGATTAGAGGGGGAGTAAACGAGGGGCAAGTGGGGGAATAAAGAGTAGGAGAAAAGAGGAGGAGGAAGAAATAAATATAGAGAAAAGAATAAGAGGGGAGGGTAACAAGATGACATGTTATTCGAGTAATCATTTATCTACCTGTCTTCACGTAGTAATATATAAGAACAGTAAGATTAAGCGAGGCTTAGAGATGAAAATGCCGCCGCCAATCCCGGTTTGGTCCTGTGGTCCAAGCAACAGGAGGGCCCCTCTTCAGTAACCGGGGCAATGGCATGATCCAGTGCACTCAATCGACCCTAATGAGACAGGAGTGCTTCAGAGCTGAACAAGGCAAAACAGAAGAGAGCGATGAATGAGTTCAATTGCACTATGTATCGGGATTTCCAGATGTCTTTTATTGCATAAGACCAAATTTGTATGGTATTGGGACCAAATTAAGTAGCCTCAGTATCAAAATAAATAAATAACTTGAAATCCATCATCATACTAAGCTTACAAGAAGAATGGATGAAAATACATATTTTTTATGTATACGTTTTATCGTATTATATTATTCACGTGTGAGGATTTTTCGCAAATTTCCTTTCAGTACCAAATCTTTATTTTAGGAATCAAATAACTTTGTTCGGTAACAAATTTTTTCAACCCTGTCTTGCATGAGCGTGGAGACCCAAAAGTTAAAAAACGATGCAGACCAAAAAAATGATACTCTTCTCTATTGAATCTTTTTTCAAAATCGTCGAAAAGGAAATTGAGAGATGTCAGTGTCTTTGTATTTCTGTTTGTCAAGCTTTAGAAAGTGCCTTATTATGGGTGCAGCCCAACCAAATTCGGCTTGCCTATTCAATGGACCTGGGGGAGGTTTTAAAACAAAACATTTTGAGAGAAATATTCTTTTCAAAGGGTTTTAGAGGGTGGTTCCATTTAGAATGTAAATATAATATCTAAATGAAACGCACTTTCCAACGGTATACATATCTTCTTATTTTATCTTTATATATAATTCTATGAAGGGTGTAAAGTGAAGGGAACCCCACCCTTTTAAGAGTATATATATATCTTTTAAGAGTATATATACACACACACACACACACACACATATATATATATATATATATATATATATATATATATATATATATATATATATATATATATATATATATACTTGCTGAATAACCCATAGGACTGGTTATAATATATCAGTGATCCAATTGATGATTGATATATATATATATATATATATATATATATATATATATATATAAGAGATGCTCCTCTATTCAGGGTTTGAGCAGTCTTTAAGTGAGGTAACTCATCCATTGTAAGCTCATGCAATGCTCTTCCATAGGAATAGAGCACTCTGGTGGATGAGGAGTTTCTGCGTAAATGAATATATTGCTTAAATTCAGCCTTACTGACCACCCAGTTCCGTAGTCCAGAGGTAGGATATCGGCCTCCGGGTCCGATGAGCCTCGCGGTACTGGATGGGATAAAGTCTAAAGCCACACTGAAGAGATGTAATATATCAAAACAGCTGTCTGTGAATGACACAATAATAGAATTTCGACTGAAATCCCTTGCGTATTTCTAACATGAACATGTAAGATTTGTCAGTTTGGCTCAGTTGGGAAAAGTGCCATCTAGCAATCACTTGATTATGATTTCAAATCACGACAGGTAAATGTTAATTATTCAAATATATAGGTCTGGTTTAACGTTACGGGACAGACAAAAACTGAAGGGTTTACTTTCCTTAATTTGGTGTGGATTGTTCTTGCTGTTAAAAAAACTACAAAAACAAAGTCAACTCTGGAGTGTAACAAAAAAAATAGTTTGCAGTTGATAATCTACAGTTTTTTTCCATGTATAAATGAATAGTTATCTTCCCTTCGCATCTAATAAAAAGCTAAACCACCAACGCTTCTCTTCACATCTTAATGAAAAGCTAAACCACATACTTTCTTCACATTTTGATAAAAAACAAAACTACCCACTCTTTTCTTCCCATCTTAATGATAAAAACTAAACCATCCACACTTCTCTTCACATCTTGATAAAAAGCTGAACCACCAACGCTTCTCTTTACATCTTAATAAAAAGCTGAACCACCCACACTTCTCTTCACATCTTAATAAAAAAAACTAAACCACCCACGCATCTCTTCACATCTTAATTAAAAAAATTAAACCACCCACGCTTCTCTTCACATCTTGATAAGAAAAACTTAACCACCCACGCTTCTCTTTGCAACTTAATAAGAAACTAAACCACCCACGTTTTGCACACAGTAAGAAAATATGAAAACATACGTTCAAGCACCCACATGTAAGATTTAAGGTATTTCTGCTGTCCACTGGTAATAACAAGAATTCATGATTGATTCATGTTTAAGCAGGATGAGATTAGTCAAAAGGTCAACGCCGTCTTTTGGGCAGAGGTCAAGTGTGCAGTTCCGTCTTCTGATTTGGGAGAAAATCCATAGAAACTGAATGACCCCAGTAAAATGAAAATACAAGTTAAATACTAGCTGAACCCGTGGAAATTCCTCAGGTGTTGACAACTCGGATTATCCACTATTCACGCCGCAGCTCTTCTCTCACCCTTTGATAGTATCTTCTTATTCTCTTTTTCAGTCAGTACCGCTTGTCTTAATTCCAGTTCAACAACAATCCCTTTCTTCCTGATTTTAATCCATGTATTCAATGAAATTGATTACACTACACTTACGTAATAGAATTGTTTGTTAATGTATCCCATTCTTCCAATGCATTTCTGTATTTTTCAATATTCTACATTGAAATTATTCTTTGATGATTGAGTAAAATCATTTGCAATGCACTTCATTAGTGGAACTATTGATAATGTATTCATATGGTAAAATCATTTGCGAAAAATTTCTATTTTTTTCTGTGGTAGAATTATTTGCTAATGCATTTCTATAGCAATATCATTAGTAATGCATTTTCATCAAAGTGGGGGAGTGGTATCGATCTAGGACTATACCCCTTCTATAAGAAAATAGCGTCCGTTGCAAGTCTATGCCAACCTAAACTGTAAAACTGAAATTTTAAAAAAAATCTTTGTGCAAATATAACATAACCCAGCGACTAGTATAGGCTACACCCTTGTTCACCCGATGTTAAAAAGGGTGCACAAATAGAAAAAAATTAGAGTAGAATTCATGAAAGAAAAACAGAATTTCGATTATCAGCTGTAACCACGGTAAACATGATTAGATTGATAAATAATTGAATACAAATTCAGAATAGTATTAATAAAAAAGATAAGTGGTGTTACAGATAAATAAAATTAAATATTGAATTAAATAAGCTAGACTCATTTTTCACAATCTCGGAAAAATACCACATCAGGAAGAAAAAACAGCTAACACCAATTTGTGAATCACCCTCACTCCCCACTTCCTAAAATATTTTGCAAGCTGATTTTCTGAAAATCTTCATCATAATCATCATCATCATCATCATCATCATCATCATCATCAGTCTTTTAACATCCAACATTGGACATAGACCTTCCCTTGGATTCGCCAGACCTCTCTTTCATAGGCGTCGCAGAGCCAATACTTTCTGAATTTGTCTAGTTTGTCTCTCCATCTTCTATCCTGTCGGCCCCGGTTATGCATGTGATCTCTGGGGGTCCACGTTGTGAGTTGTTATGTCCATCGGTTGTCTACCATTCTTGCAACATAACCCGCCCATTGCCATTTGAGTTTTCTAATGAATTCTACGATGTCTTAGACACCAGTTTTTTCCCTGTTATATTATACTGTCTTGAAATCTCTCCATGTGATGTTGAGTATGATTCTTTCATGCGCACGTTGTATGGTTCTCAGTTTAAGGGTTGGGTTAGGTTCCATGTTTCAACTCTATAGGTGACTATTGGGACGATGCATTGGCTATATACTCTTCTTTTTAGAACTGATGGGATTTTCTTATTCTCGAAAAAAAATGTTTAATAAATTTCTATAGACATTTAGATTGAACCATATTAAATGTTTTACAATCTCGGAGAAGTACTGCTTCAGAAAATGAGCAAACCGGTCTGGTGAGTCAATCAAGAGAAACCGTTACGCGATCAACGTCTTTTGGCAGCATGCTGTGTTGGGTGATCAAATAAAAATATTGAAGAAATGGATGATCAATTGATAAGTTGCCTTTTCCAAATTTTCAGAAAAACAAGCGCTAATGCTGCCGAGCACAAACTAAGGAATATAATTAAGTAGGCGTGCAGTTGAACCGGTGTTCGTGATTAGTGAAGTGAAATGCTAAGGGATCAATTTAGCATAAACTTACATTATAAATTACACCTTCCCACACTAAAAAAAAGTTTTTTTCTAGACATAAGCTGGAGTAAATGTTCGTATATTAAGTCTTCAAGCTCTATTGATTCAGACTGTATGCGTGATATATACACAAATGCATCGCGAGAACAACCTAAAATCTAAATAAACTCATGTCGACAGTTTAGGTTGACGGTTTCTAAAAAGCTGACACAAAATTCTGGATTACTCCTTCAGTTCCCTCCCCACTCAAAAAAAAACTGACTTATGTTGGGGGCTGATTTTTAAAAAGATTGATTCATTGAAAAATTCCCCGTGATCATATTCATATTCACAGAAAATTTCATCGTGTTATGTTGCATTATGTTTGTGAAATTTTCATTTGTTCTACGATCTCGGATAAAATAACTTCCTTTTCTCTCGGTCCCTCTCTGAATTAACAATTGTTATCCCTTCTTATTCTACGCCCCTCTCTAAAAACGATACAAAGTACCTACTCACTCTGCAAATAAGCTGTTTTTTCTGCAAGTGTCGAGCAGTTGCTGAAAGGAGCCGAGCACAAAAGTCCAGTGTAGCATGATTGTAAATTTAAGCCCCCCCCCCCAAAAAAAAACATAGCAAGAGATGATTTTCAAAATTAATTTGCTAAAACATTCTCTAGGGTCCCCGTAATATGTACATCCAATTCTCAACCATCCCTTCTTTCGGTTTTTCTTTTTTTTATAGCAAATTATGTTTAACTAATGATGGCTCAAACAAAGAGGAACCTATCAGTTTTCTAGACTTTGAAAATATTTTCTTGTACTCTGAAGATTGAAACAAACCGCTCAAGCTTCAGTTTCAAACAAATATGATTGATTCTAACTTTTGTTCGGATATTTTCGTACTTTTCTCCTCGTCTTCAGTGAAGTCACAACTTTTTGGCCAATCCTTTCTACGTAATAGTGATAAAGTAATAAATTAAATATGGTTGAGTTTGGGTAAAAGCGGACTATTTGCTACCTCATGTAATGTACGAACAAGAACAAATCCGACAGTCCTGGCTCCAATACACTCAGCAGGTATCAAATGCTCCAGAGGAGAAATCTGTCTAAAAATATTTTGTAAACTAGCTGAGCGACGCTTGGAATATGCAGTTGATTGTGTTAAACCGTTTTAAATTCCATGCTTCGTCAGAAGAATTTCACTTGAACTCTTACAAACATCAGTTCAACTGCACGTCTACTTTACTTACATATGATATCCCAATTTTGTCAGAAATACCAATGATAATCACTTTTTCCTCTGATTACAAATGCACAACATACAGATTAAGCACCGAAACTCCACAGGGCCGATTTTAGGCAAAAGAAAAAAAATTGTAAAATTCTTAGTTCATTCAGCAATTTTTCCCCTATCACTAGAAATATTTAGTTGGTTAATGCAGAAAAGTGCCGAAGCTAATCTGTGTAGTGGACCAGTGGTGCTGGAACCAGTAGGGTAGTGATAAAAAGAGCTGAAACCCTGCCTACGGATATCAGGTTCAAATATAGTCGGCGCTAAAAAAGCAACCTTAATCACAGCTTCATTTTTCTGCTACCGCTAGAATTTTTTGTGTCGTTATATATATATAATCAATTGTACGAATGAAAGTTTTGACGTATTTGTTTAACAAATTCCACTTTGTGATATCCTGGCTCATACAAACAACTAGTGTTTAATTCAAAAAGTTCTTCAGATGATGGAACTCCTTCTTGTTGTTAATACTGTTAACACGGCATTTCAACCAATCCATTCCACGGCCTTCTTCGGGTGTTCTATCTGTTTGTGAACAGAATTTTTTCTCTCCAATTGTAGCAACACTTATAACACAGGATTCGGGTGTTTTCTTTTCCTTTCCTTATGAGGCCTGGATTTCCGTACCTCGTCCTGTAAACAGCGGAAACCACATCGAGTTGAACTGTGCACTCGGCTGACGTTGATGCATGCTGATTCTTTGATTTTTCTCAGTTTCCAACGTCGTTCCCTATCAATAATCTGGACCCCCCTGAGAGAATACTGCGAGCCCTTCTCTCTCAAGATGTGGTCAGTCGTCCCATATCTTTCTATCTTGTCTTTGATCGTGGCTCTCTTTATGTTTCTCGAGTCAGACCTTGAGAGGCCAGCTAGTTTCTCTTTCATAATTCTTCCTACACTAACTAGGAATATTATAAATACAGTTATTGGTCAGACTCGTATCTTGTGGCAGGTCCACTCTGCTGAATAAATTTCGAAGGTTCTACCAACTGCTAAAAATAACCTGTATTGTGTATAAATAAGACAAAATGAATTACATAAGTATCAAAAAGTTATATCTTTGGACATTTTTTTGTACTTTAAGCACCATGCACATTATTCATTAGTACAGTATTCTTATACCAGGTGTTACGCGGGTCTCCATTATCTTCAAGCACACTGGCTATTTGTTTTTATAGCGAGTGGAATTTAAAATTCTGTTCATTTACCAAATTGAAGCTGTCAGTGGTTGAGTAGCGTTTTCTGGAGCCAGCTTGTTCCTTGGTTGGTTTACATCTAGTGTTATGGTGATTCAGTTGGTGATTATTTTGAAGAGTGAAAAGATTGTCGTTGGAGTTGAATAGACTTATTAGTCTGTAGTTGTTGAGATCTCTTGGGTTCCCTTTTTTGTATAAAAGCATTATGATTGTGGTGTTCCGATCTGCTGGGACTTTACTTTGTTTGATGTATGAATTGAATGGGGTGGCTAGCTTCCTTTGCGTAAGTCGATGGTGATATTATCTGGTCCACGGGCCTTTCCTTTTTTTGTTTGTTTGATAGCTTGCTCCACTTCCCACTAAATAACTTCTGGTAAATCTTTGAACTGAATGCTAGTGATTTGTATATTTTGTTCATTTTTCTGCGTTATTTGTTTGGAGGAATAAAGGTTTTTGTAGAATTCCTGGGAACGCTCGACAAGCCGCCCCCCTGTCCGTTGTTAGGTCTCCATTATCTTCAAGAACACTGGTTATTTGTTTTCTTTCTGTATTAAGAGTTTTGTTAATAACTTTGAAGCTCCTCCATTTTTCGAGAATTACTTCCATGAATGCTGTCGTGTATCTTCTTTTATCTTCTCTTCATTTCTTTTGGATGATTTTATTTAACTAACTTGCTTCAATCATTTCTCCTATTGTTATCTGTGGTTTGAAATCCCTGTGTTTTTCTATTAGGTTCTTGGTCGCTTCTGAGATTTTACTGAGGGTTTGTTTGTTCTTTGATTTAAACATATTGACGACTTTTATTGAAGAGGTTATTTTGTTGTTAAACTTGTAAATGTCGTTGTCGTTCTCGTCTGGCTCAGTGAATAATAGAGATAACTCTGACTAAACCATCCTCCCTCGTATTAGCACACTGACCTATTTCTGCTTTTTTTTGTTGTTTTTTACAGTGAACCCAAAGCAGCAGTCGTGTTACTGCTTTTAATTCCAATTAATATCTGACCAATAAAACAGCCAAAACTGATATAAAAATCAATTAATTGTAAGAAATAATAGTGTAATTCTTTAAAATAATGAATTTGAAAAAATTCTATTGTACCAATTATTTGTTTCTAATGCTTAGAACCGAAGATATTGTCTAGAAATGACTCCAGGTGACCTCGAATTTTTTTAGAGGTCATCAAGGGCCAGTGCAACCCATTCTATGTTAATCCTTAAGGCAAATTACCCTTGTGCACAAATGTGCTGCCGTTTGGAAGTCTAAGAGGTGGCTTTTAAGCTAGTACATATAATCACCCTATCATGTCAGTAATCCTTGGGTGAATTCTTGCCCACTGACAATTCCTTTCTTTCTGATTTTCAGTGCAATACATGCAAACATCATGGAGCTTGCCGAAATAAATTCAGGAAAAAAGATATAGAAAGTCAGTGGACAATGATAAGAAGAGCCGAAACTTTGCCTAGGTATAATGGGGTTTTAAAAAATACAACCCTGATTGCTGTTTTTCTCTCCAGCCGTCAGATTTTGTAGCATGAGCATATTTATAATAATGTAATTAGAAATATAGAAGATATCTTGTTCTTCCTTATCATAACTGAGCTAACGTGAGTATATGTAACCAAAACTGCAGACTGATTGTTTGTGTCTTAGTTTTAACTATCCAAATAGCCGATTCATGGGACGGGTATTCAGCTGCTTTCTGTAATCATCAGAAGGAATGGAAATTTTGACGTATTTGTTTTATAAATCCTAGTCGTGGTATATTTGGTTATATAAACAGATAGCTATAGATAACCCCTGCTTTACGAAAGTTCGCTTTATATCACTTCACTTTTACGAAAAAAAAACCCGCCATAGCATGGAACGATGTCTGCAAGTATATATGCATCAACTTAAGGTGTTGTGTGAACGTTCTACTTTCGGATAACGAGAGGAGTCTGTATATCAGAAATTGCTTCCGCGATAAACCATTCGTTGGGTTTTTCATATACTTTTGTTTCAATTGTTTTTTTTTTCTTTGCACTAATCTCTCTCGCTCTCATTCTCTCCGTCTTCTCTTCTTTGCATCGTTCCTCCTCTCTTTTCTCATATCGCCCTCTCAGTTCCTTTACTCAATAAATATCGACCCACACTTCACTAATTGACCCATGCACTTTTTCATGATACTATGCGTGCTCTCCCTCTTTCTTTTTATGTACTTTTCCCTTCTCCCTTCCTACATCATCTTCCCTAATACATACCAACTAAACTGAAGCTTGCTCATTGACACAATTAACTATGATCAAAAAATTGTATTTCAAGTACATTGATTTGTGGAAAAGAAAGAAATATAGAGAGAAGGTGAAGTAAGAAAAGAAAAAAAAATCTTACAGTTGATTTTTTTTACTCAATAGGGGATAACTCTCAATCGAATCACATTATAATTACCTCCCTTTACTTTTTCAGCAGTGTCGTGGCGAATAGGGTCAACTTTTAAAGCACAAAATAAGTAACTGATAAAAAGAACGAATAAATAAATCAGTTCATTTTGATCCTCTGAACATGACAGTTTAATGAAAGTAGTGTTGCTTTATTTTCTCCATCGTATACAAAGCCACAGCAGTGTGTATTAAACTCACTACACTAGACAATTAGTTTGTAATTTAGACATGCTAACGATCAGGCACCCACAATCGTCATACACTAAACTTAGCTTAGTCTGGCTCGAGGTCACAATAGTCGGTCATCCATTGGAGATTTAAAAGTTTTTAAGCGTCTACGTTTACGCTGGCATATACAGCCTCTCTTAAACATGATTGTTGATGATAATTGGGAGAAACATTTTTCCAAATGTACAAGTAACATTGACGTAATGCAGGTTCATTAAGATTTATTCGATGAGGTACAGGGACATCAAATTTTAGAAACACATACATTTATATGGATGTATCTGTATAATTCACTTTATATCGGATAGTTTGTTGCTTTAGATCAGAGCTTTCCAAAGTTTGTGTCGCGACACTTCAGTGCGTTGCCGATAATCTCTAGGTGTATCGTAATGTTTCATTTGAGATGTACAAAATGATATTTAATTTCGCAACACACATGGGATGACATTATATATTTGGCTAGGCTAACAAAACTTGGGTAATGTGCCGCAAAATACACACACACACACACACACACACACACACACACACACACACACACATAGAAATAAAAATACATTTATTGATGTCTATGATTATACAAATAATAGCCCTATACTCTCATTAACACTTGCCTTACGCGGGCACACTTCAATGAGGGAAGGGGAGTCCCTATTTTGACAGAGCACACTTTTTTCCATTATATTTTATTAAGTAATTTTATGAATAAACCCCCAAATAACTCAAAGTAATCATAAATTACCCTTAAAAACAAAAAGAGTTATTTTTTTGTTTTTCATATCATATAAGTAAGATGTCTTTCGTCTTATTCTTCGTAATTTTTTATCCCTTGGCTCAGAAATTCAGCTCAGAACCAATAAATAAAGATATGTAAAGAATAAGATGGAAGACATCTTTCTAGTATAAGAAAAAAAAAATAAACAATACTTTTTTGTTTAAAAGGTTAATATATGATTATTTGGGTTTTTCATCGATGAAATGTCTTTATCGAGACAATTGAAAAAAAATATTCATCGTACTTTGCCCGAGTAGTGGTGGGTTCAGAGCCAGTGTTACTACCAATGAGCGCTAAAAAGCGCTAAATTAAAAAGAAATAAAATAAATAAATAAATAAAAATAACCAAAAAAATTCAAGAATAGACATAACAGCAGAAGAATGTTAGTTATTGTCGAAAACGTCAAAAAATTACCATAATCTCAAAGCACACAAGCACTAAAAGTGCTAAATTGGCATCACTGGTCAAGGCATTCTGCTCCCATCCTCACTGCATCTGCAGTCGGTATCTAAGATAGTTGCTTGATAGTTGCTCTATAAATCAAATACTGATACAAAATATCTTGCAGGCAGTGTTTTTAGTGTAATTCATCGAACTGAGTCTTCACATTATGACCTCCAAGACAAATTTTCGTCATTATCATGCAATTTCGTTTGGATAGTTGGGTATTTGATACTGCCACATTATCAAAAGAATGACAGGATTATTCACAAATATATATTTTAGTAAAAATACTTTTACCAAAAACAATAAAAACACACACATCAAACAACATTTTCTCTCGATTTACTACAACTCTTCATATTTTCTGTTTTTGATAAATTCAAAACAATAAGGCGAAAGAATTGGGTGGAAAACAAATTTCTTCTTTAGTGAGAAAAAACATCATTTTCATTCATGAAAAATCAGGAATTTTTTTCTGTCTTTCTATGAAAACATCACCAGTAGTAGTAATAGTCATTTAGAGGCAAACACACAGACACATAGCTGCTTGCTTTAGCATACAGAAACGTTCACAAACTGTTCTTTATCTGTTCCTGATTCTGTTTTTCTATGATAAGATCTGTGTTCACTTACTCCGAACAGTTTTATTACTATTGCTTACCTTTTTCAAGACAGTGTTTGTTTTTTTTTCAGACATCTTCACTCTTCCAAAGCCGGGTGTCGAATCAGAAAAGTAGTTTTTCCAAACATATGGGATTGAAACAGCGAGGCAATATTATTTGATAGTGGTTCATCATAAATAGTTTCCGTCCAATCAAAACACCTGTGAAGACCATTCGCCGGGATTTTGTCTGGAAACAATCTTAGCCTCTTTTTCGCCAATAGACACGAAGGCACACAAGTGCTCTATCAGTAATAATAATTCCCAGCAGTGACAATGGTTCCTATGGTCGACAGACTTCTTCAGACCGTTTACAAACCTTCACTTCTAAACACAACTAACCAACGATGATTCAAATGTTCACTACTTTGAGCTGCAATTCACCAACTATCAACATCAACATGACAACTTCACTATCGTACTCTACTCCATTTCAGCACACTGCACAACAAATGATAAATCTTCAGTTTTCGTTAAAGTTACTGTTTGGTTCGTATTCTTATTTCTTCACAAGATTACAATCGTTAAGTACGTTCGATTCCTTTTGCCCTTGTTCTGCAACTGATTCAACAGTTTGGCCTGACACCACACAACCAGGGAGTAGAGGAACCTCAACCAAACCTGCTAGACTTGATTTGACGTCCGATCAACTGTTGAACTAAGATACATATACTTCAACTTTTACAAAACACCACGTCCAACACTTCTTCAATTTCAATAATACCCAAATACGAATTCATTTTTCTCATTTTTGGTCTTTCACTATTAACAAGCATAGTTTAGTCTGACTCAAGATCATATATACGGGGAATCCAGTGAAGATCAAACAGTTGTAATGAGATTGCTATCCTCTGATTTTTATTAAGCTTAGATTAGAACTGACTCGCCAAAGCGATGGTAGCATGCGAGACTCGTTTCCTGGCGAATACTCCTGGGGCGAGGTACCCAGACATTTACTGAGCTTAGCTTCGTGCGGCTCAAGTTCACAAACGTGAGTAACCAAGTAAATGCAGATTTAAAAGGCAGACAGACATGCCCAGCCCACATGTGAGATTAGTGCAACACAGTCCTTTAACTCCCATTTTGTGCTGGATGGTGCTATGCTTGGTAGTAAAATTCTATACATAAGATTCATCTAAACCATTGACTCTCTCTCTCTCTCTCTCACACACACACAAAAAACACACACAAAAAAAAAAACTAAATACTAGCCCTTTATATTTAGCTTAGAATGACACAAAACCAAACAGGGGTCTGGAAGATTGCGTGGCACCTATCATCTAAATGATAAAGCCTTTCCTTCTTTCCTTAAAAAAAGATAATAAAACAGCGTTTGAAATCTTGGCTATTTCCCAGTTTCGAATAGCGACCACTGTCGCTGGTAGGACATACTCAACAGTCTACTCCAGTGAAGCTTGGCCAAAGCTAAGCTCAGGTCGCACTACGATCCGATCAAAAAGTGTTGCCGATTTGTATTTTAATCGCAGATCGAAACGTTTCATACTTGTGTCGCTACGACCCGAACCTTAATCACTGCAGAAATTCGGGCATCACATGATGTATAAATGAAAATAATCAAGAAGATAGTTATGATTAAATCAAAACCTAATTTAATTTATCTAAAAATGGATAACTAGATCAAAACTTTTTTTTTTTTTACAAAAAAATGGTTAAGAAAGTCGAATACTCGAAAATAAATAGAAAAGAAAAATCTTTTTGCAAGTAATTTTTAGTATTTTAATCCATATCTTTATACCCCCTATTCGAACGACCAAGTTTTTTTTATTTAACTATAAAAAAAAATTTTCTCTCCACCTACCCATTATCAAACAATATTTTGTATACATTAAACCACAATTGATTCATAACAAAATATCAGAGCAAACAATGATTTGATTTAATACCAAAGAAAACAAACTATTTATCGGCAATTTTCTAATTCAGTGTTTACTTTTATCGTAACTTTCATTATCGAAAAGACGTCAGTATGTCATAGTTTTACATAAACAAATGAATTTAAAAAAATGTGAAAGTAGGTACTATCAATCACCCAAGGTTTCTCGTGATGATGAAAAAAAAAGATGCCATTTTTATTTTCATTTTTTCATTTATTTGAAAAGGAAGTGATGTTAAATTGATTCCTCCGTTTTGATTGGCTACGACGCTTGACTGAATCGTAGATAATAGAAATATTTTTATATCTACGATTCAATCGCAGATACGATCCCAGAAGTTTACAAAAAGACAGCCGATCGCAGATTAACTCATCGTCTATTGTACTCAAAGAATCATGGATTTGACGAAATTCAATCGGCGACCAATCGTAAGCGCTACCCAAACTTAGCTTTAGTCGAACGTTATGTCACAAATGTTGGACGTGGGGTTTCTAGTGAGGATTGAAGTCACTACTGCAATGGTCTGTGAGGCTTACTTTCAAACTGCTGCCCCTGCTTCTCTTGTTTTGTTTGAATTCCATCTTCAACTAGACAAGACTCGAAGGGCGCATACATCTGCCAACGCCATTGTCACTAAGAAGTGGATGAAAAACAGATCATACAGGGCTACGATGCAGGAGAGGTAACTGTAATTGATTCTGGATCACAAAATTCAATCAATTCTTCGTCAGTCCATAGCCAACCCTTCCACAAAATGTCATTGAAATTCATTGAGAATATTTTTGGAGATATTGAGTGGACAATCATTAGAAAATAGAATAAATATATGTAGAAAATGAAAAAAAAAAAAATGCCCCAATTGAAGGGAAAAATCCCAAATCTGCTCAAACATTTGATCAATTATTCCTCACTTTATTGTTTACGTTTTCAGAGATTTTCTTTGAAACTTATTGATGACCCTCAGAGATATTGGGTGGACAAATAATTATGATGCAGGGCAGATAACTTTGAAAATTATCGGATCTGCCCCGAAATCTAATCAGTTCTCCCTCAGCCCATTATTCACTCTCCACAAAATGTCATCAAAATTCATCGAAGACTTTTGCCAATACTATTTGACAAACAAACAGGTAGACAAAAACGAGTGAATACATATACCTTTTCAAACTTCTTTGACAGAGGTTGATTAAAAAAAATCATATGCTGTGTAAAAGAATGAACAACAACATTAATCTTTTAAAAATGTTAATTACTAACTCATGTTTTCAAATTCATCAATCTTCCAGCGATTTGTCAGCATACCCTAATGAAGCTTTCGTCTTATCTAAAACTTTAAAAACAGTTCTGAATCTAGGCACGTTTAGCGCGAAATATTTTTGAATAGTTGAGGGTGTCATCATGACAACCTTTATTATTATTAATCAACTTAACCACAATGATTAACAAACATGGAAAATCATTTATCTTGATGTTGTCAATGTAATTGTTGTCTTCTTCTAGTGAGATTATTTTGCTTTTAACTCGCATTATTACTACATCAATTAATTAACAGAAGTAGAGAGATTCAATACAAATAGAGAGTTAACTGGCAATCTTTCGGTAAAGGATCCATACCGTTTTCAGCATTTCAAACCAATGGCTATATTACATACAAGAGATCATACGCGTAAATTTTTTCTGCTTCCAAGAAAATATTGTTTTCTAAAAGAAAAATGTACTTATATTGAAAGCATACAAAAATATCAAAATCAGGGACAGTAATATTTTTTTCTTTTAATAAAGAATACTTTACTTTTTGATACTTAGTTTCTTTTGAGAAGAGATTCTTTTTGAAGAATTTTTTTATAATTGAATTAGAATCAAACAAGTCATGTTGAACTTTTAAAAACTTATTTGATTTTATAAAACGTTTCAATACACAGATTCTTCAATTATTTCTGTAATACACAGTCTTCAAATCATTTAACACGTTTTCCTCAAATTTTCAATTATTCATATGTTTAATCGTATTTTTACACGTAGATTGATATGAATAAATATGTACAAATGATTTCTATGTACAAAGACAAAATAAAGTTGGTTTTGTTTTTTTAAAGCAGAAGACATTTACACTTGAATTTTGCTAATGGTTTTGAATGCTTAAACCAGCATAGGTCCTTTCATCTAAAGATTGCCAGCCTCTTTTTTTTTAAATTCTTAAAAAACAAACTATCTTTTGTCTCTTTAAGCTAAGAAAATACTAAAAATCGAGTAACAAAGAAATGTAAACAAATAATAATAATGATACAATCCTTACAAAAAATTTAGCATGAGTTTAGGGTCAGAAACATAAAAAGTATAATAAGAATATATTTTCGAAAACATTGTCACAGGGAACATCATTTGTTATAAAATTATTCGTCAAACAGCGGTAAATTTGACATTTTGGCTAGCTCATCAGAGATTGGCTAATTTTTTACGACTTATCACAGTTTGTGTGTGAAATAACCTACACTAAAGTACTTATGAAAAAAAGGCTATAATGTACACTTGCTTATAGATTATGTTTCATAAGTTTCCTTAATTCTGTAATTCTTAATACACTAATACGTGTGTACATGGGTATGAAATATGTGTATATGCGCGAGAAAGAATAACAAATATTGCTCATATTTACAAGATATAAACATTTTTAGGCAATTGTTTTATGGCACCTAGAAAAGGGGGACGACTCCGACTTCGTGAAACAATCGCCTGGGACTAATTACGGATGGATAGAAGGATCAGAATGAGCTACAAAATGACGCTGCGACAAATCACAATATTGTTAACAGCTTCGTTGATTCAAATTATGCTACTGAGTATTCAAACACTATTTTGAAGGCAACTTGGTCGGTTTTTGAACTAAGTACCAAAAAAAATGAAAAATAGAATAAAACTGTATGATCCAAATTGAATTCATGAACAAGTTGTCCGTAAAAACTCGACGAAAAACGAACTCTTGTAGATATGTGTTCCATAAGTCATTCTACATGACATGCGAATTTCGTTACCTAGTTTTAATGCTAGACCAGCTGCCTCTTAGTGGTGTTCTTATGCACAGTAGGATAATTTGAATCAACGAAGCTATTCATTGCATTATGATTCTGTAACTCATTGTATGCTTCCCATCCATCCGTAATTATTCTTGGGCGATTGTTTCATCAAGCCGGAGTGATCCCCCTTTTTAGGTGATATAAAACGAAAAATAGTCAGTATTTAAAAATGATACTATCATCACCAACAACTTCTTTCGAATTCCAAGAAAAAATATGATTTTTTGTTTATGTTGGCAGTTCTATAAATGTGGAATAAAAGATAATAAAAAATAAGCAGTTAAATTGTTAGTAGCAGTCTTCATTTCTAGTCAAAGATGGTGGTTCAGGACATGGCGAATAAACATATTTTCTTTTTGCGTATTGCATAATTCAAACCTTATTCTTTTTGAGCTCAGATAATTAGCCCGACTTGCCAACAGTGAACTATGAGAAAAACTAATAACGAACTAGAAAAAAAAACAAAAACAAAGAACAACCAAATGAAAAAGAGATCTAAAAATAAAGTTTTACAAAATATAGGTGATATCTTTTATTTTTGTGTCACTAGGGAGGGGAAGTTAGCGAGCACCTGCTTCCTGAAATTTTCACACTCCGCACTGAAAGTCCGGATACGGTTAAAAAATCCGCCCGGATATTTCATTTTTCTTGACACATAGACAATAAAATAACAATTATGTGATTCTGGTGAAATCAAAGGAAAAAAATCACAATTTGTATCGAACTGATAGTAGTATAACCTTATTTTTTCAAGTTATTTTATTTACTACGTCAAACATATCAATTGCCTTTGCACATGTTCTTGACAATAAATCATATTTCAAGTATAATTCTTTGAGCAAATATATATGCCACGATGGTAAGAAGTAATCGTTAAATAATTTTACTGAGTGAAAGTACTTGTATTTATTGAAAAGAATAAAATATCCGATAGAATTAGTTTTTGGGTTCTTTCATAGAACACGAAGCAGTTGAAAAGGTGGATCGAGTTTAAAAACGAAATATGAACGCTACGAAAACAACATCGGTAGTCACCCCAACTATTTTCCGTTCATACACACAAAAACATTCATACACACATTTGAAGTTTATTTTTAAAATAGTGTCTATAACATAAAGAATTTATTTCTGGTATCGATTAGTGAGTGATGGTATATATTTCGTTTAAATTCATGGTTGTTTGCAAAAAGGTATTGTAAACACTTTTCAGTCACGGGTCGATGTCTAAAAGATAAACAAAAACATAACATAGATTTTGAGTCTTTTTATTTAGTTGACAAGAAATTCACAGCATTTTTTCGGCATTAATTTTCTAGATAGTTATGTTCAGTTTCCATTTTTCAACATAAAACTATTTTTTTGAACCTGTTTTCCAACATTTGTGTATGCACATGGATAAAAACTTTTTTTTGCTTCAAATGAAGCTGAAGGTCTAAGTTTGATTATATGTATTAAATAAAACGTTCACAATTAGCGGTAAATTTCTTTTTGTAATTTTTTTCATTTATAAAATACCTGCGTATAATTTAGGTAAAAAAAATATTTTTCGTTTCAGCTATCCTGTGTTCAGTTTCTATATTTGTATTGTCAAGTCCGGAATATTAAATCCGGGACCTTTTTCTTGGCGGCCATCTAACTGCTATCCACCGACGGCGGCCATGGTTGTTGTTGGGGGAAAATTGAAGTAGTCACCCGGTGAAACGGTTTTCCCCTGGACTAACCACGTTTTTCAGAAGGCCAAACATGAAGATCAAGAAGAAACATGTCGATTTATCGGCAATAAGTCATTATTTAAAGTGTGGACAATACCCCGATGGCTTATCCGATTCGGACAAGCGCGGCGTAAGGAAGCGCTCCAAGGACTTTAGGTAAGGATGGTGGAAAAAAGCAGAAAGTCCTACTTTAGCATCTTTTAAAAGATCGTCTCTTGTTGTCGTTCTGTTCCTTTATAGACAACGATAAAAACATATATAGAAAAAGAAATCGGTTTAAATACACAGAATGTATTTTGATGATGTAATTCTATAAGAACTTTTAACGATTCTGTTAAACTTTTTGTTTCGTGCTCGAAGTCCAAAGCGGCCATTTTTTTCTTGGCAAATTATTATTATCGTTTCGCCGTTTTTTTGTTTAGAGTTTTATACTGTTTGAAAACAGAAAATTCGCATCATCGTTTTTCGTAGACTTTAGTACCTTTTCCTTTAGATCATATTTCTATGAAAAAATTAGATTTTACAGTTTATAAAAATGTTATTTGGCTTTTTTTTATTGATAAAAAGAAACGTAATACAAGAATAACGTGGTCATCGTTTTTGTTCAAGTTTTTCTCTGTTTGATAACAAAATTCACATCGTTTCTTTTTTCTTCATTGACTTCACTACATTTGACATTGGATCACATTTATGAAGAATTAAATCTTACAGTTTTTCTAATAAACTTAATGGAGTGGATTTATTTTATTGAGAGAGGAAACGTAAGAAAAAAAATAACGTGGTTCAGGCTTAAACCATTATTTTCTTGTTTGAAAAGAATAATCAGTTTTGGGCCATTTATTATTAATTTTCGATTACTGATTACTTCATTTCTTTTTTCAAATTACAACTCGACACAATGGGCTGCCAATTTACGTTGCAATATAAACAACTAAAATTAAGATGAAGAAAAAGTAGTCAGAAAATTAATGGTTCACAAATACTTCAGCCATTAATGTGGTATATTTTGTTTTTGTCATTTTAGCAAACACTGTTTCATTTGTTTGTTTTTCAAGTACAAGTTTGTTTTTTCAATAAAAAAAACGATCACCCATGAAATCGATGAATAATTAGGTTATTGAAAGGAAAAATAGAAAATTGATCTTTTCTCATTTTTCTTCTTCTAATTTTCAGTTTTTAAAACCTCATATTTTAGAAGACACTATTAGATAAACAATGTAAATAAACAAATGTTTTTTTTTTTCATTTTCATCTCAGACTAAAAGATGGCGCGCTTTATTTTGTCCGGGATCCTCGAAGTGGTGATTCCAGCGGAGGAGAGAGTGATTCTGGAGAGAAAACTCCCTCGTCTTCATCCGACTCTGTCTGGCGTAAAGTATTGCATCAACCTGATGTAATCCGAAAAGCTTTCCTCGAGTGTCACGTGGACGATCAAGGTAATTATCATAAACAAACACTTGTACACTGTCAAATCAAGTCAACTAAAAATTGTACGACACGTGTATCTTCATATTTATTTTTTGTCTGTAACAAATCGATCACTATGTTTACCTGTGCCAACGAAGTTAGAAGATGCATTGTTTGATTGTCCAAACAATATCCCCAGGTTGTCAATGACATTTTGTGGGCCATGAACTGAGAAAGAATTGATTAAAATCAGGGGTGGATCCAGGATTTTTCTTTATTTTTATTTTTATTGACAAAAACATATTCTGTATATTATGACTAAAGGTTAACATTGTTGAAAATCGAAACTGTCACGGTTACCTCTCCTGCATCATAGCTATATATGAACTGATTCTCATTCAGTTTTAAGTCGGTGTATGGTGTTGGCAAAGGTATGTGCTTTTTGTTTACAATTGTTTCTGCAATCATTAAATTATACTCTGTGTATAAACTGCTGACCAGAAACTATGATGTTCCATCCCAAGTAATAGATTAATGAGAATTCTAAAAAGAAAGAGTTATGACCTAAACATTATAAAACAATACTTTCTGAAGTGACAATTCTTGAATATCCATTCATCATTGTATTAGCTTGACTGGAAGAATAAAAATTTCTCATTTTGGTAAAGGAAGAATCCATTGTCTCACTATGAGATCTATTACAATAATGTATCTAATTGAAAGTATTATAGTGTTATTCTGCTGGTTTGTTTATATGACTTTGACACTTTCTGAATATCCATTCTACTCATGATTCATCTTTTCTCTCCTCTCCTATCTTTGCAATGCAATGAATAGTGGTAAGAATGAAAGAGACTGCTTATGCTTGCATGGGAGCAAAAGGAACTCGACCCTCATTATAAGTGTCATTCATTTATAACTCTTCCCTCACAAGTCTGAAGCCTAAAAGTTGAGTTAGTTGTAAAAGTAGATCGTGGGAGTTGAGACAACAAAATTAATCAGTAATAACAGATATATCGGATTTGTTTGCCTTTGCAAGTTGTCTTACAATTAATGTAGATATTTTCCATTGCCTAATAAATTACTTTAGAAAGATTATACACTTCAATTGCAGAAGTATATATGCGAGAGTAAAGATATCTTAGTTGTCAACAGCCATGGATTTTCTTTGAGTCCATTTAGTACTAATGAATAATATTGGATAATAATAATATTAAAGTTTGATGAGCATTTTCCTTTGTCCTCCACAGCATTTGTTCATCAATAATTTTCTATTTCTTTCAAATGGCTTTGACCAGTTAACTTTTTTTGAATATCAAACTATTTTTCAGATTTTGAACCTGTTTCCAACATTTGTGCATTAGAACTATTTTTTTTTTATTCCTGTAGACTCCTTCTGGAGCATAAGACTGCATTACAACAAGTAGGTATCACAGAGACTACTCTCGAGATGAACTGCCTTACAGGGCTAGAGGGTTCCAACTGCCCAGATATTTATCCATACATGGGGTAGGAGAAATGGGTTTGTTTCTTTCCAAAGAGCATTAGTTCGAAATGAACATGGGTAATCTTGGTCGAAATTCGAATACAATTGGCCAAATCTGTTTTTATGCTAGGAACTATTAAGCTACACTGCACCTAATATTAATTTACTAGATTTAAAACTACCCTATCATTTTTATTTGCCAATGTTTATCCATAAGCTATCAGTTCTTGAGAATATGATATAATGATTATTTGAAATCCAAGCATTTTGTGGAAATTGATGTTTTAATGAAGATATGCCAGTTGGTGTAATGGTACACTTGCACAGAAAATGGAGTGTGTAACTGGTCTGAATTTACTCGTACACTTTTTACTCCTAACTTTGGGAAAAGCACTTTTCCCTGTGGTTTGTCCCATCAACAGACATTTATAGAAATGTTAGAACATGCCACAATGTTTGACAGTGTGGCTGGGTTAGCATTTAGGTAAACTATTCTCCCAATACTACCTCATCTGTGTAGTAACAAAAAGCTGCTACCCTTATAGTCAACCTTGAGAGGATGAATAGTTAGTCTTTGCCACAAATTATTTTTGCATAATGTTTTGAAGGAAAAAAAGTTTATTAAGGTAATTGAAATTTTCACTTTGGTTGATGATTTATGTTGTGAATGACAAGACTTAGCTAACCATTAGTTCATAGTGACATGTCCCATTAATATGTAACTTAGTCTGGCCCAAAGGCACATGTGTGGGATTCTTGGTGGATAGACCTTACTGCAGTAATAATGGCCTGTGGGACTGGTATGCTAACCATTGCTCTTTTTGCATGGTGTCCCGCAAAGTAGATTTATTTTAGTTTTATGATGAAAATAATTTGTGATGGCAATAAGCTTAAAAATCATTTTTGTCTTTGCCAAAACATAATTGAATTGAGTTCTACATAAATCTCAATGTTCACAATATAATCTTTAGTACCATCATGAGGATCATTGACTAAAATTAGGTTTAGAGGATTTTTGGAGCCAAGAAGTCTTAGATTCTTAAATTTTTAATGTCACTTGTGCCACATTCACCATGGAAAATATTCATCTTACTTAGATTCTTCTGTCTGAGAATTACTCATGATATATTGGATGCATTTTAACAACAGTCAGGTAGATATTGGCAAAATGATTCACAAGTAAGAATATTTTGCCAGTGTGGATACATTTGAACATAAATCTATGCAACGGATCCTGTTGACCAATTGTCACCAGAAGAAGTCTTAAATGGCTGGGACATGTTCTGTGGATGCTGCCCAAGAAGCTTCTTCATAAGCCAGCCAAAACCATCATGGAGAAGACCACCTGGACTTACTATGATGTCTTTGAAGAAGTGCTATAGAAACTGTCATCCCCTTGTTATAGGCTGCAGTGTTCTGCCTGGTTGGGGTGTGAAGGAAAAGAACCCAATAACTTGGCTGACAACTCCAAAAAATCTTGCAAATAGGGCCCAGTGGAAACAGTGCACTAGAAATGTATTAGACTGCAGAGACCAATGGCCAAGCTGAATATGACAACAAATATCTTATTCTACAAACAATTTAATTACTGAAAAAGTATAAATTTGCATTGTATTTTTCTTCTTTGAAGCATCAATTTTTTTTTATTTGGTATTAAAAAAACACTGGATACTGTTACAGTTTCTTTTATATTTTGGGTTTGAGCCAAAAGACCAAAATAAGTTACTTTGATTAACCTTTTACTACAATTTTTTTGTTGGTTGACATAAGACATACTTACACTAACACCATGTATTTTACATGACTAATTTTTGTGGCAATTGATTTAAGGACCTGTTTTCTATTCATTTCCTCTTTGTGATATGTAACTGAAAAGAGCACCTGCAAAGAAAAAATAACTTTCCAATAGCGATTAACGTCAGATGGCAAAAGTGTCCTGCTTGCAATTTTTTTTTTCTCTGGATGTGTCCAATGCATGTAAGACACTTTTTGGTTGGTCCTTAACATTTTAGATATCAATTATCTCAGCTGTATCATGTTGGATTAATATGAAACTTTATCCAGATCTTCAGGTGAACCATCCTCTCTGTGTTCTTCCTCCTCCTGCTCCTACTACCACCACGGATAGTGGAAGCATCATCAAACTTATGGCTTTTGTTTCTTTTACAAACCTTGAGTGGTGTAATGGCAACTGACATGGGAAATAGAATCAGTGGATGGAGTTAGAATTTTGTCCATGGCTGCTTGCATTCACTTGACATTAATGCCCTTGGGAAAGGCATACTTCCCTCTCCCAGGTATCAGTAAATAGTTGGCCAATTGGAGCTCTTTAGCCCCCAGTAAGGTAGTATATTTAAGAGGTTATTCTAACTGTAGAAAAATTTACAGCTTTGCAGTCACCATAGCTGGTCTCATGGGGCTAGCAACTTCACCCCATGGAACCTTGTTTGTGTATAGTTGTGGCCCTATACTCCACATGAGGATAAATTAGTGTGTTTGATACTCTTTCAAAAAAATCAATATGAGCAAATGGGAGAAAAAACTGTCAGTTATTTCACTACTCATACTGGGTTGTTCTATCATTCATAATAGATTTGATAATGTAGTTTTACTGCCTAATGCCCTTTCTTATGTCAATTCGTTTGGGCTTAACCAAAGATAGTTTTGTTTTAAGAGAAAATACAAATGCTTATTCATATGCTTGATACCAAAATTGACTTTTTGTCAAAAAATTATCAAGTAATGACCATTATGTAGTTGAGAACTAGTGAGATGAGGAAGACTAAAGTATGTTTAAAGTGCGCTCTTGCATTTACATGACAATTTGAATAAGGGTGTTGTTTTAATGCACCTTTAGCACTCTGCATTCTTTTTCAAGGTTGCCAAAATTTTGTGCACTTACTATGTTAGTCAGTAACTTGTGTGTCTATTCATGTACTACTGAAATTGACATAATCCAACTGAGAAATGAAAAACCAGTATCATTGAGCTTTTGGAGTCTCCTGTTGTGGCAGTTTTTGCTCAGTGAACAAATTCTCCTACTGAATGATGAAGGTAAAATATTTATTAAGAGAACAGTAAACAAGACAATTGTTTTTTACTGAGCATTTAAAAAATGTATTGGACATGCTGGATTCTTGCTGAATAAAATGTAATGTTATACTATTCAGTACTAACAATAATGATTTTAATGAAAGTGACGATTATTTTTTTTAATCCACAAATATTTATACTAACTGTTTATTTTACTTGTCCTACCACGAGTAGAATTTATTGAACAAATCCATCAAAACTTTCATTCTCTCTCATAATTCTAGGTATAAATTCACAGGAAAATCCGTTTGGCGGGGGGGAGTGAAATGATTATCACTTCTGTATTTTAGTGCTGTCTGCATTTGAATCCTGTTGGCAAGATTTTAGCTTTTCTTATTGTTGACCACTGACTCTACCAGTTCTTCATGTAGCCCTATCTGTGCATTAATGAAATAAATATTTATGGCTGTTTCAGGTGAAAAAATGAGCAGTGATTTTTGTAAGGTTTTTATCTAAAATTCGTTTTAGCAAGTTTTGTGACTCCATCTGTATTAAATCTTGTGAGATGGATTGTCAGTGGTCAGGAATTGATGCAAGTGTTGATGAAAGAATACTTCTATTATATGTATGATGTGAAAGCATTGCCAATGATTTTACTATAGAAATGGATTGAAAATCAGAAAACAAAGGATTCACTGTGGCCAGGAAATAATGTAGATGTTATTGACAGAATAGGATTATTATTCTGTAAAAGTGTTTAACTACAAGAGTGAATTGTAAATCAGGAATAAAGGATTATCAGTGGTCCACAATTAACACAAACATTATTGATAGAATAGGGCTATTATGTAAATGCACTGCCAATGATTTTAGTAATGCATGAAAAGGCATAAATGGCTGGGACGTGTTCTACAGGAGCTTCCATACATGACTCTTATGAGCTAGCTGAAGCCATCACGGTGGAGACTGCAAGGAGATCCCATGATGATATGGAAGAAATGCCACAAGGACTGTCTGACCGGTTGTGGTGTGAAGAATAAGAATCTGACCATTTGGCTGACAACAGTACCCAGTGAAAACGGTGCATTAGAAATATTATTGATGGTTGATGGCAATCTATTGGAGGAAGGAAGTAGTTGTCAAAAACTAGGAATTAATACATTTGTTACTGACAGAATAGGTTTATTATATGTATGATATTTGGGTCATGAAGACAGTACGGTTTTTCACATTAGGTTAATGAAGCAAAGTATCTTGGATTCAAGTCAAAGATCTTAATAATCAGAAGAACAATTTTTATTTTTTATTTTTTAATCCAAAATTTATATAGAAAATGTTAAATGCAATTATTTGCACCAGTTGCGTAATGATCTGTTTTATCAAATTCACTTGCTCAGAATTCTCCCCGCCATGAGCCAGATTCTTTTTAAACAATTGAATGACATTTCCATATTTAACTGCTGAGTGAGTGGCTATAAATAGCTTGCTTAATGTTTTTGAATGTAAAATGTTTGCTTTGTCTCTTAATTTTTGCTTCCTGCTCTCATTTTATGATTTTTGAAGAAAAAAAATCTCGATTATTGGAAATACTTTTTCAAAATTTCCTGTTTTTTTTTTTTTTTTTTTTTTTTTTTTTTTTTTTTCAATAGTATTAAATGGGAAATAATCTTAATTTTTGACTGAACAATACCGATTTAAAAAAAGGACTCCATGAAACATTGTTAGAGGTAAACTTAATTCATGGAGCATATACTGCAAAGAAAATTACTTCTCACTATATGTCTTAAATATCCCGCTGGTGTGGAGAAGGGCCTAAAACCATTGCATCCTCCTACAGTGCTGAAATATAGAACTTAACCAAGAAATTGCTCTCCAACTAAAAACTATGCAACACGCATGAAAAATCCTACCTAAGATCACAAAACCGTGTAATATATTCAAGAAAAAACAAGTATCAGATATCTTGAAAGAAATTAGCAAATTTAAATGACAATAAACAGGCCAAAATATTGAGATATACTGACTCACAACATAGATTCCTCAAGATCATTAACAAAATTGTAACTGACAAAAAAATGAGATATTCATTTGGACAAGTTCTGAATGGAAATAATTTAGGATCTAATATTTGTTTTTCCATTATATTCTATGGTTGTTTTTTATTTTTTTTATCGAGATTAGAAGTGCTAATTCAAGAAAGTAAGAAAAAAAATAGATTTTTTTTTTTTTATATGACACCTGGATGAAATATTTTCTGGTCAAAGCTCTGAATATCTACCAAGTTCCTGCTCTTGTCAAGCCTACAAAACCCTAAGGATAACAATTAAATGAGAAAAATTGACTTGTCTGGAGAGGGTCTAAAAAAAAAAAATAGTATCTCCATTTGTTTCACTCTAATTATAGCTCCATCCTTTTGATAAGGGGATAATTTGATGCAATTGTGGTATAAGTTTATAAAAAAAAATGTTATTACATATAAAGAGAAAACGCAAAGAACTTTCTAATTACTCTCATATTGAAGTTGTTGTAAGCATTCAACTTGTATCGATATTATTATTATCGACTAGTTATTCCTAGTGAAAAAAAACTCTGATATATTTGAATTTAAATGAGATGTTTTCATTTTTCAAGAAGAGCAACTACTAATCTTGTTTTAGTGGAAGAGTTCATTGTTTCAGAGGGTGGGTTGGAAATATTTCATGTCAGCAAAATTGTTACCTTGGGATTGAGGAGTCCTTTATGACCTGAGAAAAAAACAGAAAAAACTATCAGGCTGTTCATTATGCAAGTAGATTTCACTACAATGATGATTTATATTTGTTTTTCTTTACTGTTTTACAAACCATTTTCCTATTTATATTTAATGAATGAAATATAAATCTTTTACATTAATTTTCAACAAATCTCTATGGAATCCCCAAAAGAAGAAATCATGCGAAGACCCTCTCCCTAGGCTGGCAATCTTTTGTTAGATCTATTAAGTCCCATTAGTCTTAAGTAAGGTTGTTATACAATTATGCATCCTCCAGATCTTCATCTATGAAGCTGAAACATTGAATGTAACCAAAAGACTTCCCTTCAAATTGAGAATCATGCTCAACATCATGTGGAGAGATCACAAAACTGCACTTTATATTAGAAAAAAAAATGGGAGTCAGAAATATCATAGAATTCATTAGGAAACTCAAATGGCAATGGGCTGGACATCATCACTAACAACGTGGATTGCCAGAGGTCATATGTGAAACCTTGGCTGGCAGATAAGATGGTATGATGAACTAAACAGGTTCAGAAAGCACTGGCCCCACAACGCCCACGATTGAGAGGTCTGGGGAAGGTCTATGTCCAATGGTGGAGGCTGATGATGATTTGCCTTTGCCTTAATTTTTCAGTTGCTTTTAATCACAATTTTACTCCAGCAGTGAATAGATGGTGTTCAGGTGAAACTTGCACTCTCATCCCCCTGGGAGGCCAGGTTTATGCCCTGCTGCTCTGAAGATGACTAGCGAGCAGAAATTCGAATCAAACTCTTGAACTCACTCTGTATGTCAATTTATTGCTGCCATGTTTGTTTACAAACTGGTAGTGTCTTACTAATATGGCAATTGTTTTCATTACTTATAACTATCAGATTAAGTATTATAAATCATTAGTTTTTTTTTACTACTATTTGCCTTCAATTTATTTTTATTGTTACTTGATTAAAAATGGAAATGAAGGTAGTCATAGAAATTACTTTCCTTATTTTTTTTTTTTTTTTTTTTTTTAAATAATTCCTTTTGCGATAAAGAAAGATTTAACACAAAACAAGTACTTGTTTAAATTCCTCAGATAGTTTTCAAGTTCATCAGGAAGTATTTGTGTAATAGCAACAAAATCCGGTTGCCGGATATCTGATCGGATTGATATTCTGGTACATCACCATCTAGGATCCCATAAAGATTTGGGAACCATTGGTTCGAATTAACTCAGAATTGGAGTCCTTGAAATATTCATTAACTGTTTTAAAAAGTGAATGGAAACATCTCGAGCAGTGTCCCTGTGACAGCTATCTGACTTCTGTGTGCAACAACAAACATTCAAAATCTTCATTTCTAATGCAGTTTTTAAAACAGTTGGGAAATGAGAGCATGTGCTTTGATTTTATTTACTACAATGCTCTATGATTTGTGAATTCCACCATTTAGGTTTTTTGCTACCAGATGTTGCCAGTGGATTACATAGTGCCCCATAAACATACTGGGTACAGCTGCTTTTTTTTTTTTTTTTTTTTTTTTCCTTTCAAGAAACTTATTAAGCCACAAATAATACAGTTACTTACTCAGCCTCTTCTGTGGTTTGTTTTTATTTATTTATCTTGTGTGTTTGAAATGGAAAGGTAAGATCCTCTTGCCGCTCAAAATGTCCTGAGTTTAATGACTAACTTCATCCAAAAAAATAAGGCTTTATTGACCACCTTTGTGTTGATATTTATCACCAATATTATGCCTAACATACTCAACTAAGCTTCATTAGGAAAAATAACTAGTACTTGATGTTCACTGTGAACATTAGTTACACAACATTTAAAACAAATTTGTAAATATTCATCCATGTAAATGTGTATTGGAGTGTTGAACAAAATTTATGGTTGTTAAAACACTGGCTATCCCAGAATGTTTATAACCACTAATTTTGAAGTAATATAATGCTTTAACTGACCTACTGAAAAATGATCTGAAAGACGAGAGACATCTAATATCCTTTACACGTTGATGGTTATATGTTTTGTGTCTTATCCTTCAACAGCGTAGGCAACTTATGCTGGTGCCTCCAGTGATAGCCGAACAATAGTATGTTTGAATTTGGGATATGCTGTGCCAATTTTAGTCACATAGACTCTCTAGTTACAGGCTTTCAAGAGTACCAAGTGGACAAGATATTCGCACCCTGGTGTGATAAAGGTTAAACCTGCTAGTATAATGTCACGTCGGTCAATTCCTGATTTTGTCGACTTTAAAAGATTTATTCCCAATGTCTTTATATCAACAATATCTCCAGAAGTTCTCAATGAGTTTCAATGACATTTTGTGGACGGCTAGGCCATGAGCTGGGGGAGAATTGAATAAATTTCAGGGCGGATTCGAGGGTTGATTTTTTTTACAGTAACTTAGCTTACCGCATACCTATGTATGAACTAATTTTCATTCAGTTTTCTGTGACAATGGAATTGGCAGAGGTATGTGCTCTCTGAGTGCTAGCATTTTCTAGCTAAAATTACGAGTGCCTATCCATGGTGTAATCTGAGTCTGATACAAGACTCATCTACCCCTGCTTGTGGATGTAAAGAACAATTCTGTGTGTGTTTATGCTGATTTACTACTTGCTTTCTTGTTTTGTTTCATTCCAAGTAATCTTTTCTTTTCCCAGGGAATCATCGGTCTTATGACAAAACACTCAAAGAGTTCAGTGACCTTTACTACTTGGCTAAAACCATTGAGACTGTGCGGACATACATCAAAGAATGTCCAGTTTGTCAAGCATATCGGCATGGCACCAGTGTTCAGAGCACCCCTGCAGGCAAGACTCCTTCTGAAAGAGAGGAGCATGTAGCTGAGCTTATGGCTGCTCTCCCATTTTCAGAAAATATTGGAGAGGTTATCACTCACTTTTGGCAAAAGGTAACTAAGCTTTCTTTCTCGGAAGAAATTTTATTTTTTTAAATTTTTTTTTTTAAATTTTGATTGCTTATATTTATCAGTTTAACAAGTGGTGGACTGTAAAAGCAATTCTTAGTAAAATCTTCCATTAATTTGCTTTATGACTCCAACCTGAGTTTTAGTTTCTTAGATTCACATTTTACCTTCTTGAGGGAATTTTCTGCAATGTGATGATATTCAAACATTGATTATTTTTTTGTGATTGATGTTTATTGAATTTGTCACATGCAACACTTCAGGTTTTTTGAAATGGAGAAAGTTGAGGTTTTTTGAAGGAAGTTAACTGTATGGACAATGGAATCTGCAAGCTGTGCTTAAATTCTGGCTGAGGCTGTACACTCAGTGCTAACACCCTTGGGAAAGTCATTAATTCATCTCTTCTCCCGTTTCAGTTACGGGGAAAAACAGGGCAGAATGGGCTTGAGTGGCAACCATTCTAGGAGAATAACTCTGAATTATCTAAAAACCAGGAACTGCAGGCCATCTGATGCTGTCTTCAACTTCATTCTGGCAACTTGTATGAAAACACTGATGTAAAGTTATATCGGTTCTTGCCCTTTCCATGGACAGCATCAGTATTGTGGGAAAGGGATGTTTGCTGTTGGGCAACTACTTATCTCCCGTACAACCTTGTCCAAGTCTGCATGCTGAGGAACTTTTTGGGTGCATGTCCGTAATCTTCAATTAGAAGTGTCGTTTTTGTTTTGTTTTTTTTTCACATTCTGTAAACAAATTAGTTTGATTGCTGCCAGCTCAGAGTATAAGTAACATTTAAAAATCTGTGTGATAAACTTCTGTTGAAGAGATTCCATTAAGATAGAGAATACTTTTTAAAAAAATCTCCTTTTGAGTGCAAATAGGTTTTACAAGTTTCTGTTCTTGGCACTTCTTGTGAGTGCTACCAACACTGTTGGCCAGCTAGATTAATGTTCTTTTTGATACTTATTGAACTTAACTAGCACAAGATCAGAGAAAATAGAATAATTCGGTTGCACCAAGCTTTCAAGGAGTGGAGAGCCTCACTGTGTACTTGAAAAACAGCATTCTGAATCCTGACAGCTAAATGCTAATGAAATATATGAAAGTAACTAAACAACTAGAGATGCCTAAAAAAAATGGAATCCCCAAGCCTAGTTTCAGCTAAGACAGCTTATGTTCACTTTGCATTAATGCCTTAGGGAAAGTCTCTTGGGTGCAGGGCTAGCAACTCTACCCTGTTGAACCTACTTGCTACTTAAACTGTAATGAGGTCGTACACTGCACAAGGAGTCTACAAAGAAAAGATAAGATACTGCAATAGGCCTTTGGGTATTTGCGTTGATTAGTCTGGCACAAGACCACAATCATGGGGCACTGCTGAAAGGATCAAACCCACTACACAGTAGCAATTCTTTGCAAAAAAATGGCTTATGGTTATGTTCTATAAGTTAATCTCAATTGTTATGTTGACAAGAACTTTGAATTATGATATTTTCTAACATTGTTTCGCTGTTGGGCTATTCAGTAAAATTTTATAACATTGTAATTACTAAAACAGTCTTTCTGCATATTTCATTAGTTACAAGATTGTTTATTAGATTGTAACTTTGTAACACTATATTATACTTATGTACCAGTGTAGCCTAAAATGATGGCATATATTGAATTGATATCTTGTAAAATCCTTACTTTTATTAGCTTTTAACCTGCGATTTACATATTGATTACTGGAATGTTCGCTTTATTCATTCCATTTTTAAATTGGTGTAAAAATTTTACGGATTATTATCAAATTGAATTGAATAACTGACAAAAAATAAATATACAAATATGTGGTGTATCATTATAGTTGATTTGTTTTATCTTTCTGTTTTTTTTTTTTGTTTTTTTTTTCTTTTTTCTAGGTTGAAGTTGATTTGTTCGGTCCATATAAGGTGATGGGAGGTAATTTAGTATACGTAGTTATTTGTCTGGATTCCTACTCCCTATGGCCTGAAGCAAAGGTACTTGAATACCAAGATGACATTGTACCTGTGGCTGAAATTCTACACTTTATTCTTAGCCTAGTTGCCAGGTTAGTGAATATTTGAAAATAATTTTTTTTTATTTTTTTTTTCAATTTCTTTTAATGACAAATTGTTTGAGTGAATCAATTCATATATTGTTCTATAAACTGAAAGTATTAATTTTTTTTAACTTTTAGCACTTTATATTCCTTTCATTTCATTGATCTTTGGCATTCAAAACACCAATTTTCACTTTTAGGGTCTCTGCCTTAAACTTATTATCTTATATTAGCCACTTGTGGGACCCAATGTATATTTTACCTCTGCCAATAAAGTTGGAGAGGTATGTATTTGATCGTGTTTGTCTGCATGATATCTCAAAAATCAACTCGGTGAATTTCAATTTAATTTTGTGGAAGAGTGGGCAGAATTTCGGGATGGATTCAGGAATATCTCTTTGACTAAAAGGGCTTTTTTTTTTCTCATTCCTCCCTACATGTATGATATATGATTATGACTGCACACATGGTATCTACAAAATAAGTTTTCAATGAAAGATGTGATTGAATTTTGATGCAGATGTATGCATATTACCTTTCCTATGTTACAGTTGTATGCCAATGCCATGAAATATCACTGATAGTTCATGTTTGTCACTAGAAGCTCTCAATGAATTTCAAGGAAGTTTTGTTCAAGGATTGAATAGGTCATAGAAATGATTAAATTTTGAGGCAGAACCAGGAATTGATTGGGATATTTTTCCTTTTTTTTTTTTTCTTTTCCCAATACATTTCTGTGTTCACTTGAGTCTTTCCACACAATATCTCCTAATTCTCCATGAATTCCAATGTAGGCCATAGGGTAAGGAAGAATTGGTCAAGTTTTGGTGCGGGTACAAGAATTTTCTTTTGATACAGTTACTGTGTGGCATTAGCTTAACACTTGGTAGGTGACTTTATTTGCCAAGCAAAAGGTTTTTCCTACCACTGTAGGCGATTTCAATCACAGAAAAATAGTGTTCGAATTTTGCGATTGTGTTTTGTCAATTTCAGTCTTAGATGGATAGACATACAAGTCACAGGCTTTCAAATTTACTAAGTGCACAAAATTTTGGTGCTCTTGAAAAAGAATATAGAGTGCTAAAGGTTGAACATAACATTCAAAAATCAGTTTTTTGAGTATTTGCTTCAAGCTCCAGTTTATATTTTTGTCTTTTTTTTTTTTTTTTTTTTTTTTTTTCTTTCTTTCTTTCTGTGGTGTTAATATGAATTTTGTGGAATTTTCCCTTTTTTTCTCAAGATATGGCATGATGCACACCCTAACATTCCGGAAGGAATCTTTCAGCCGTAAAGACATCAATGGTCGTTTTGATCTCCTCACAGATGAAGAGAATACCATTGATGTTGAATTTGGAGGCTGTCAAGATACAGGTTTGCATACTTACTTTTTGACAATACTTTAAATGGTAACCATAAATTAGATAAATACAGCAGTGTCGTCTTGCATCCAGGTTGATGGAAGTAACTCAACCTGGGTGTAAGTTGACCAGTATATGATAAAATAAAATATATTTATTGCATAACAAGATACAATGACATATGCATATTACCTAAACCAATATATTTATACATATACATCTGAATACCATTGTTGATGAAATGTAAATACTTGTCTTCCAAATTGATGACCTGATGTAGGCTTGCTATGAGGTGGGAGAGGGGAATCAGGCGCCGTAATACTCTGTATATGTTGGTCTTTCAGGCATAAATCAATGTCTTTCAAATAATTGGGTTTATGCAAAAGTTCCCAGCATTCTTTTTTTGAAAATGATAATTTCTTGTTGGAAACTCTTGCACACGCCTAATAGAAACATTTTAAATTTAATCCTTCTAGCAGGATAAGGTTACTGATAGAAGAGCAAGAACTTGATTCATTGCTTATCTCATTATTACAGGACTCCCTACTTTGCCTAGTAAAGGTTGTCATTATTATAGATTTATCTGGACTATTGTCCTCATCTTGGTTGTTTATATGTTCACAATGTTTCAACCATTTTACTTTACAACCTTCATCAGATGTCTGTCACATTTGGTAATGCTCTTGGTATCTCATTGAGCTCCCATTCAATCCACAGAGATAGATTGTTCTCATTTTTCTGTTTGTGCCCAGAGATCATCTTGTAGTGGACATCTTGTTTTCAATGTTAGAAGCCACCATCAACATAGGTTTCTTCATTTTTTTTAAGTGGGTCTAGCAGACTATTTATCATGCTTACAGGCTGTATTAATGGAGCTAGAGGGCTGAAATATTGAACGTCTCTTTATGTCTGGAACAACATTTTTTTTTTTTTTTTTTTTTTTTCTAAATAACTACCAAAATAGATTGGGGGTGGGGGTGAGGCGTCAATTATCAGTCTAAGTTTGTGGTAAATTTGTCCTTCAGTTGGTGACCAGTATTGTTCTCTTCTGTTTTGAAAATTTCAACTTTTTTTAGTAATCCCTGCCCAACAAAAAATAACTGGTAAATCTCTTCTTTTTTTTTTTTTACACTTTGGATGATCTTGAAAGCCCGGAATGATTATTCCAACAAATCGTTTGAGGTGGATAAAGAATAGCTGTCTTTCACTCGCCATGTTGGAAATGTAAAGGGGGGACAACTCTTCATTTACCGGTGGTACCTAAGAAAAAGAGACATCATTATTTTTTAGATTAAATTTCATAAGAATTAGGACATTACATATTCTGATTGTTCAGCAAAATGTCCAAAAGTTCAAAATTTTCTCCCTCGTTATAAACAATGACTGTTCCCTGTGAAATTTCAATTATAATTATATTTTCTATAATTTTCAAAAGAGTTAATGAAATTTGGATTTATTGATTTATTTATATTTCTCACTGATTTTTGTTCCTTTTTGAACTTTTCCTGACAGATGTTATCTGGAAAGACCTGGAATGTGATATTGGTAAATTTGCTAAAAACTATCCAAGAGATTGGAGCAAGTGTATAGATTTATGCCTGATGCCTCATCGAATAAGTCGGCCAGAAATGGCTGAGTATACACCAGCATTTCTAGTGCACAACAGGTAAGCCAAAAAAGAACATGATTACCATTTTTATTCTACTATTGCCTGCTGTCTTTCCGGCAACTTAATTATTCCATTTCATCCTGAACATTTTATCTCTCTTGGTGGAGAATTGTTCTAAGTGCCTTTTGAAGTCTTCCAGGGAATTTAAAATCTTTTCATCTTACTATAATTCACCATGTGTCTGTCTGTCTGTCATTGCATAACCTAAGGATAGCTTGAGCTATGGACCCCAGATTCCCTGTGGTTATTAATGGCAGCCTGGAGAATGTTTGTCTTGTAAATCCAAATTGATTATAATGATCTTATTTCCATCTACTTACCTATCTTCCTATAATTCATCTATCTTTTCCTTTGAGTCCCATTTTTACCTCTTTAGAAAAAGCATATGTTGTAAATATTGCTTATTTTCTTTCATCTTTAATGTTGAATCAACAAAATGTGCCAATTTAGACAATGAGTTAAAAAAAAAAATGCATACTAGTGTGACTGCTGCCACAAAAGTGATTTTGAGACTAAATGTTCCTAATGCAATTCTCTAACGACAGAACTAACTTTTTGGCCAACCAAACATTTAAAAGTCCTTGTTGAGAAATTTGAACTAGATTGATGGTATAATAAGCACTTAATTTAAAAGCTTTTTGTATTAGAAATGTATCGACTGGAAGGTTGAAATTTGCTAAATTTAGTGTGATGTCTGAATATGCCATGATTTTTTTATGTTTAATAATAATTTTTTTTTTTTTTTTTTTTCTTTTTTCCCCCCTCCAGAGAACCACGTCTTCCTACTAGTATTTCTCATCGTCAACCAAATAGTGACTTGGACCCTAACTTGTCTGAGGTGCAGATGCATGCTACTCAGTCTCGACTCATGAAGGCCAGCAAAGCCTTATCGGAAATTTATTTAACTGGTTCTCCTGAAAAGGGCTCCTCTAATGCTGACTCCCCGATGCTTTACTATTCCCCAGATGAAGAAGATCTAGCTGAGCCTGCAGCGCCTCTTTCTACACCAGCAACGAAAGATGTAAATGGTAAATTGAATCATTCCAACATGGACGTAGACGGCTCCACGCCTGCTGCTACGCCTGCATCTTCGTCTAATAAAAAGGGTGCAACAGTTGCCACTCCTATTTCAACCCGATCCAAGAAGCTGGTTTCTATTGCTGAAGAGAAATCTACCAAATCACAGCGGGGCCGACCAGCTTCCACCCGATCAACCCGCAGACGAGCTCGAGAAAATGCAGCAGAAACCGAAACTGAAGGAGGAGAAACGGAGAATGATGAAGAAGATGGTCTGTCAGGATCTGAAATGTCTTCAGGTCGACGTGGACGAAAAAAGAATTATTCAGATGTTGTTAATCGTTATTCACCCAAGAAAGGGAATAATCGCAAAAAGAGAGAAAATAGAGATGTAAGTAGTCAGCGTTTGAATTTTTGTAAGATTTTCATAAAAATTAATCTGAAGATGTAGCTTTAGTAATAGCATTGATTATTATTAGTTTTTGACAAATAATTCTTATATCTTGTGTTGCTTTTTATTACAACTCTCAAATCGTCATTCCATGACTGTTGAGTGTGGATCAGAAATGAAGAATGAGTCTCTGGTTAGTTTGGACTTGTATTCCTCATCTATGGGGGTCTTTCTCTGACAGCACCTTACCAATTAGACTATTAAAAACAAAGCAGTTGAAGTCCCTCAAATATTTGCCTTGAAGCCCTGTTTTTTTTCCAAATATCATTTGCTGACATCTTGTTTACATTTTTTACTCTAGTAGTATTAGATGTAATGGAATTCAAATTTCGTGCATGAAGTATTGTCAATTATCATTAATTCAGTCTTTGCTTTTTATTTCTGTTGCTTTTAATCACAACTGTTATTCTATGAACATTTAGTAGAATATAGTCAAAATAATTAATAGCTAACAATGCTACACCAAAAAAATTCAGATTCTATTATATCTATTACTACTAGTGTGAAAATAGGGTTGCTTGTTTTGAATTTTTAAATTATTGTTTCAAATGATAGGTTCTCAATTCATTTGATGCATCAGTATAACAAAAAATGTGTATTGATTTGTTCTACATGCAATATACTTAGTTATTGATGTGGATGTCTAGCCAAAAATCAATAAGTATGAATGCCTGAGGACATGTTCCCAGGGAGCACCTTCCTACTTTACTAAAAGTGGTGAAGTTAGCGGCACTAGTTGATGGTAGTGGACAATTTCATCACATAGAAAAGAAAAAAAGAGCATGAGTCATATTTATCCTTCGGTGATATATACTACTATTTCATTCGACTTCATTGTTTTGAAGGTATTTGACCAAAAAAGTTAGAAGTTAAGATAAAGAAAACTTTTGTCAAAAAGGAATAGTGAAAATACTCAATTAGAGAGACAAAATAATCAAGTTATCATTTTGTCGTGTATTACAGAAGTTTTTCTCTTGAAAATGGATATTAACATAACAAAGGATGTTAAATAACATTTCTGCTACTTTACCTATTGAGTACTAAACAGAGTTAATTAGATAATGTCCCTCTTTAGAAATTTGTGCCTTTCCTCAATTTTGCCTGCTACACATTGCTGTGACTAATACCTGTTCTATTGGTCTAAACACATTAGCGTAAAAATGTTGGTGCTGTAGGTGTTATTATAAAATATTTTGATAATGGTAAAACGTTTTTCTTTTTCTTTTTTTTATCCCTTTTGAAAACATTAGAATTTTCATGATCCTTATAGTAAAATTTATATTTCAATATATTGGCAATCATTCTCTATCTACCCATAACCAGGTTCCTTTAGACGATTATTATTCAGCTTTGAAGCTCTATGTTCAACATAAACGATATCCTGCAGGCATTAAAGATGACTATAAGAGAGTCATACGCAAAATGGCCCAAAACTATGTTATTGAAAAAGATGTGCTCTATTATAAATCTGGCTCCAAGTTGAAGAAGACTGTGATGGATGAGTTGGAACGTTTCAAACTTCTCAAGGAAGCTCATGTATTGGAAAATGGTAAGTTGATATATCACCTTCATTGCTTTACATCATTAACTCAACTAATCCATATGTTTGAATACTAGTTAATTATTATGAAAAATTCAGATATCTTTGAATTTCTCTGAGATTATTTCTTTCACATATTTTTTTCTCGAATGTCCGATAAGGGGGATTTTTATCAGTAAAATTATCACCATTAAGTTGAGTCCACTGTTATGGACAGAGAAACAGAAAAAAAATAACGCTGCTCATTATATAAATAGACAAGATATTTATTTGCATCAACATGTTTTGGTTCTTCAAAATCAAGTACTCTGTGGGCAATTTTGTTTGGTAAGCTAAAAGATTGTCCTGCTACTGCAGACAACTCCAGTTGCTGAATGATTGTCCTACTTTTCATACATGAAATCATGTATTGGAAAAGAATGCAGTGGAAGGGGAAGTAATACTTGTGAATAATGCTGAAAGTTAATCAAGTTTTATTCTAATTTCACTGGAAGTGCAAGCTTCTCTGTTGATAATGTTTCAGTGAAATATTTTTTGCTGAGGCTTCAGTTCAGATTTACGCATCAAGATATACGTGTTTTCGTTTATTTTTACATATGATTGCATGTTTGTATAAGTTATTTAGAATGTAGCTCCCAATATGTAATAAAAGAGAAACTTACCAATTCTATTTCATTCTATAGGAACTTCAAAAATATTAAAATTAGATTTGATTCATTGAACTTTTTTTCATCCCTTTCTTTCAGGCACTCATCTTGGACGTTTCCGAACACTTGCCCGTTTGAATGACTATTACTGGAAAGGCATGACAGTAGATGCTCTTGCTCTTGTGAAGACTTGTCCTGTGTGTGAGCATGGTAATGAACGAAGGAAGTCTGAAGGAGATCCAAATCCAGCCCAAGAAAGCTTCTTAAATCTCATCAAGGAGGTCAAACAAATACTTTATTCTCTCTTGACTTAGTTTCATAGTATCAAGAAGTAATTGCTTTCTGTGTAGTGCTGTCATTTATTTTCAATAATTCCTCATCAATTGATATTAGCAGTACTGGAAAGCAATTTCATTTTTATATAACATAACTTAGGGTGTTATTCATAGAATATTTAACACTATCAAAAATTTTAAAATATGTTTTTTGATGAATTGGAAGTTATTCTTTGAAAATCTGCTAGTATATTCCTCTCCAGTTTCTACCAAACCAGATGAACGACAAAACAATTAAAGAGTCATATTCGTCATTTTATGCCCTATGAATTTTGTCTGGGTAACAATCCAATAACAGTCTGCAAATACCTACATTGTTTCACCAAATCCCAATCAGGCATTTTTAGAATTGTGATTTGGAATTCAAGCTTATTTTTATATTACTCTCCTTAGTAACTCCAAGTATTTAAAATTGTTAGGGAAAGATAAATTGAGTTATTACAAATAAATGGATGTAACATGAATATAGGTATGAAATATTTACATAATATGATATGATACCTGTTTCATCTCTCGAGTGACCTAAATGATGCATTGTAGCGAGATATGCTGAATGAAGGCAACCCCAAAAGAATCATCTGGGTAATTTGCAACTCCATAATAACGGTGTTGTGTATGTGTGTGTATGTATGTATGTATGTATGTATGTATGTACACATAGACACTAACTGATTTTTCAAGGGAGGTAACTACTAAATGCTGATGGGAGATTAGTCTCCCTTTTGAATATAATAGAAAAACTAATAATGATCTTGGTTCATTCTGGTCACATCATAGTGCATTATTTTTCTCTCTAAGGTGACATAGTTATCTAATGGTAATTTACAATCTGCAGGTTTACATAGGAACTATTTTCCCTTAGGAACAGCCTCTATTTTTTAAAATTCTTTATTTATTCATTTCGTTTCGCCTAAATATACAGATACATGACAAATAAGTGGTGATACAAATACTTTTCATAACTCTCTGCATAGTCATGTATTGACACATTATCAATGTATCAATTTCTTTTACTCTTCAAGTTAGCGAATGTATCTAAATGTTTAAACTTTTATATCTATCCCAGGCCGATGCAGAGCCAGCTCCATTGAAAGAGGAAACACAAGTCCGGCGGTACGAGTGCCTGAAGCAGTTTCTCGTGGGTGGCAACAAGAAGACTGCCAACATGACTGCACAAGAGATTGAATTTGTTGAGAAAGAGTCCGTTGGATATAAAGTCAGTGCAGACGGTCTACTCTACCACATTGAGCATCAAGGCATTGATGGTTTACGCAAGGTTATAACGACTGCTGCAGAAAAGCAGAAAATCCTTACAGAGATCCACATTTTAAGAACAGGTTATTATCTTCTGCTCGATTGGTATCTCAATTTTTTTTACATCAATTCCTTTACAAGTTTTAGGGTTATGCTGAGTTTGAACTTCAGCATTTTGCATTCTTTTTCAAGAGCACCAAGGTCTTGTGCACTTAGTAACAGTGAAAGCCTGTAATTTGTGTGTCTGTTTGTTTATGATTGAAATTGACTCAATGACACAATCATGAAATCAAAACACTATATCGTACTCCTATTGGAGCCGCTTGCCATGCAGGACAAAATTTTTGTCCGATGAAGAGTGCTTAAGTTGAAATTTTTCAGATTTTAAAAGTTTCTGAAAAAAATTTTTTTTTTTTTTTTTTCTCCTTTTTGGCAAGTCTTAGAACTTCAACTTTTGAAAGGCCTAATAATTGCAATATAAGGCCAGGTAAAATATCACCATTGATTGGAAGATGAGAAATAATAGCTATTGATTAGAATTTTTCAATATTTATTCTAATGAAAATTACAAGTGTTTTTAAATTGTATATTAACTCACTTTATGATTTCACAATCACTTTTGAGTTGATCTCTAATTGAATTGATTTTGAGCAAAACTTAAGATATTTGAAAATATTTAAGCAAGCTTAGTTGAAAATCAGATTCTGGAGTTAAAATATACATGTTACTACCTTTTGTGTAGATTTCTAACTCTATACAAAGATTGTTCTGATATTTGTCAAAAGTTATTCCCAAGTTATTGCATTTGAAACTCAAGTTGTGTCCCTCAAAATGTATGTATTTGCCTACCCTTTTACCTTTTCTAATCATGAGAAATTTGTTCGCCTGTTTCTTATTGGCTTTCTAGCCAGACTGCAGAATTTGTTTCATTCTCTCTTTATTTAATCTTTCTAGGCATTCACCGTGGAGTGGAACGTACGAAGGCTATTCTACATGGCAACTACTTTTGGATTGGCATGAACAGGGACTTGAAAGAATTTTTGGAAAAATGTTGTTTAACAAGAGTTTTCCCTGAAGACAAGAATAAGAAATCCCAGGAAGATAAATTGGCCAAATTTGCAGAATATTTCTTGATGGACATGAATCCAACAAATGTAAGTTCCTCACTCAGCTTATATTATACAAAGGCTGTTGTCAATTGTTTGTTTTCTGTCACACTGAAGCAAACAGATATATAAAATCTACAAAATCTTGGTGTGATTTGAATGTTTGATCTGAAAGTAGGCAGACAATTAATGTGTCTGCTAGGCCACTATCAAGCTGCTTTAAAATTGGGTGAAATTAGGTTACAAGTTAGTAACTGACCAAGCAGCTTGGACTGCTGCTGCTGTTTGTAGCTTGAATTAATGCTTGCCTGCCTTGCCAATAGCAACATGCTGATTGTATGAAGAGAAGCCTGGAAAGAGTGATTACTGTTTTCAAGTTGAATATTCATTTTAGTTGGAACTTAGAAACACCAAGATTGAAATATGTGAAAAATGAGTAAATTAGTTTGAGTACATGCAAAGTTATCTCAGAAGAAAATCAACTGATCTCTGAGGAATGAAGGTGAATCTTGATTTTTATCTGCTGAATTAGCTTCAAAGAAGGCTCGACGAATTGTTTGCTATTTGAACAGCAATATTTCTCTCTTTTCTGATTGGTTAGAAGGAATTATTTAGCTTCTGATAGAGATTGATAAACTTTAAATTCTTGTAAGCTATTTTTTTTTTTCTTTTCTTTTTCATGATGCTAATATAGAATCTAACATACCTATCTGTTTAATGACTCCAGCATCTTATAAGTGGCACTTGTAAGTCACATGCATTCTATTCACTATTTCATTTGTTTTTTTTGCAGGCCCGAGAAGATCAGATAACCACACCTTCAACTGACAAAGAACCTGAGAATATACTCACATCAGTTGGCCTAAAGGAGAAAACACCTAGTACAGAACAAAAGAGCAATTCATCAAAGGCTGCTGATGGTCAGGGAAATGATGATGCCATGGAAGAGGCTCTAGTTGAGGCTGCCCAAGCAGCTGAGGCAAATGTGGCTGCCTCTACTACTTGCCTCGAGACTGCTGACATCACAGACACTATTACGACTAGCACAGTGGAGTCTACAACTACCACTGTTGAGTCTACGGCTACCACGTCTACTAACACCAATAATACTTCAATTGCTGCACCTGATACTATCACCATCACCCCCGACCTGAGTGGAATACCCGCTACTGATACTATCTCTGCCTCTACTACTGCCACGCAATCTGAAAGTCAGGCTCCAGATTCAACTGATACTCAAACTGTCGATAGTAATGTGGTTGAGGCCAGCAAAACTACTCAACCTGCAGAGGCTCCTTTGCCTATTTCTGATAAGGTTGTGAAGACCTACAGTGAGGTTGCCTGCAACACCGAAGACAGTGACGTAATTGATGACTTGGATGAATCTGAGGAAGAAGAAGTGGTGGAAGAGGTAGTAGTGACTCCTAAGGATGTGTCGGGTAGTTCAGTAAATGCTATGATCGTTGTACCAAGCAATGTAAATCAAACTCCTGAGAAGGTGGTGAGGAGCTTATCCCAACGTGTGCACGGTAGACGGACGAACGATGAACTGAAAAAGGATTCTCAAAATACTCTCGAAGCTGCCAATGACTTGGATGAAGTGCAAAGTGCTGTGAACAACCTGAAATCTGAAGCGGACGACGTTGAAATGCCGGATGATGTTGCCACCCTGACCTCCATGATCCAACGGAGGCAGACTGCGGCTGCGGGCGGAGAGATTGTTGAGACTCCTGTCACTACTGTAAGGGCTTCCTCTTCTGCATTAGGCAGCATAAAGAGGAATTTTGATGAAATGGAAGATGGTGAATTGGAAGAAGGGGAGATAATTAAAGAAGAGTGTGTCAGTTTGAACTCTTCACTAACTGAATTTGTGGAGACACAGAAAGGTATCAAGAAGGTGAAAGCGAAACGAGGAAAGAGAAAAAAACAACTTGCCTGTAGCATTTGTGGTGCCTTGTTTGGTGGACCAGTCGCATTGCAAAGTGAGTACGAGTCTCTTTTCTTGCATTCTGAACCCTTGCATATCTAAAGTCAGATTTTTCAACTGATTTTGTTATAATTAGAATTATGGGGATAAATGAAAGTATATTTGCATGTTAATGCAAATTTATTTGCAAAAAGACTAAAAGCATGTTTCTTATTTTGCTGAGTCGTTATAGCACTCTTCTTGGTAATTAATGAAGCAAAATTGAATTCCTCAAAATGAATAACGATAGAAGGCAGCAGCTTGGGCTGTCTCCGGAATAACTTTAAACTTTGCTTAATGTGCTATATGAATGATGATAATCATATACACCTATAAAATAACTTAATTAAGATAGCCACTTAAACTATGTTCGTCTGTTCATCTTACTGGCTTTGTTCATACAATATAAAACTGCTTTCCTCAAAGATTCCAGCCAAACCCAACTAAGGTTGTTCAACAACTCATTGGCCAATTTTAGTTGGATGCTAGACCAGCCCCTCTTGATAAGATCTCCATTCTCTGGCATGCATAATTAATTATTAAGGGTTTGTCCCAAAGGTTTCCTCCACCCTAGCTATGATCTGACTTAATTTCATCTTCGTTATCTCTAAAATGTTTACCTGACGACCAAAATTTGCTGATTTTGTGTCAATTTTTTCTTTTAAAACACTTGGTTTCTCAATTTCCCCGTATCAGTGGAGAGTTCACCTGTGGGCTTAATTTGGTTATGTTTATTCATAAAAATGCCCATCCCTTATTGTTGAGTGTTCGTTTTATGATCTCATATTTAATTTGGAATCTATAAAATCATGCATATACAATTTTCCAATTTTTTGGTTATAATCAAAATAAATTGTTTTCAATTCTCTTAACTAGATTTAGAAAAATCTTACCTCACAAACATTATGGTTCCAATTAACCAATTTTACTGAAATATCTGAATCTCTAAAATTCAATGAAACTTTTTGTGTTGAAATTGCATTATGATTCACATGCTTGATAGTATTCATCTCTAAAGTAAATTAATATGTTCACCAACTAAAGCTTGTAGCTCAGTTCTTCAAGTGAAGCTTAGAGATTTACATGACAACCCTTGATGTTTAAATTCCTTCTACTGTAAAAAGTTGATGAACCTTAGATTTTAAGCTACAAATGTCCATCTGTTTATGTGTGCTCTAAGCAATAAATTTTAGTTCTTAAATTATAAGATCAAATTGTTGTTGAAGAACATTAACTCCATTTTGATAAGCTTTCAAAGTAAGTTGATATGAAATTAAGAGCATTAGTACTTGAAATTGTTTGAATATTAAAAAACATATTTCATTAGATATAAGCATTTTAATTTGTATATTTCAAGTATGTATGAGGTAAAGTATTTTTATGTTTTTTCTAATTTGAACATTTTTATAAAACTGAAGCCAGATTTTAGACAAGTGTTTCCCTAACTTTTTTGCCCGTAACCAGGAACATAATTTCAGTGTTCTTTCATTCAGTTCTATTCAATAAATTTTATATCAATTTGAATATCAATTGCAAATACTGGACATGAACGAACAGGAATTTTCTTACATTTATTGATGCTTTATTATTCACAACTATCATCCGCTTCCAGACTCTCAATGAGTGATGAAGATATACTTGCATTTCACCCCCCCCCCATTTCAAACCTGCAACTCCCAGGAGCATCTTTGCACACCTCACTTGGGTTGTGGCCATGTGTTTGGAACTCTGCAATTCAAAATGGAATTTCTACTCGTAATCCCCAACAATAAAACAAATGAGAATGTAATCTTGGCACAAAAGTTGAATGTTTTCTCGATTCTTTCTGAAATTCTAATTGTGTTTTTTTTTTCTTTCCAGTTCACATGAGCACTCATTCTGGCCAGAAACCTTTTGGCTGTGAGATTTGTGGCAAAAGGTTCACTGAACGCAAATATGTTCGCATTCATATGAGACGACACACAGGAGAGAAACCTTATTTGTATGTTGTTTTTTTTTTTGTTTTTGTTTTTGTTTTTTTTTTCTTCGTGTATTGAAAGATTTATATGTTGTAACTTTATTTGTGTGGAAAATGAACTTTTTTTTCTGATGTATCTTAAGAATCCACTGTCTATTAATTTTTTGATTCTGAAACTTGATTTCACTTTGCATTAATGCTTACCAGGTTTTCTAAGTTTTATTTTTTTCAACATAACCATAGCAGAAAAAATTAGCAAAATTTTCAAAAAATTAAACCAAAATATTAATTTGAAAAAAAAGGAATCTTCATGATGAGCTATTTATGGGGAAGGAAATTGATTTCTATCAAGATGAAATTTTGAACCCTATACTCCATAGCCCAATTGGCTGACTTTATTATCATATGACTTCTTGTATAGATGACCATCAGCAAAAGAGAAAATGTTATAAACAATGTGTCAGAAAATCAAATTTTTGTTCATTGAGCTTTTTTTTTTTTTTTTTTTTTTCCTATAAAATTGAAGCTGCTCTTGCTACCAATCTGTAATGATGTAAAATTATTTGAATTGATGGAATTTTTTTTTTTCTTTTTCCTTATATAGGTGTAGCATATGTGGTAAGGGATTCCCAAGAACCCAATCGCTGCAATCTCATATGATGGTGCATGAAAAAGGAGCAGAGACTCCACAGAAATGTGAGGTCTGCAACCGACCATTTGCTTCTGAAAACCGTCTACGTGCACACATGGAAGCCAAGCATCCTGCTGTCCCCAAAGTCTACAAATGTGCCGAATGCAATAGAGTCTTCACTGCTATGCGTAAGTCATGCTCAACTTATTCTTGTCTTTTCCCTTATGTAACTCCTGTATAAATGGTACCTTATTGTTTGCAAAGATTTTTTACTAAGTTCTTGATCTCGATAAAACTGTATACTGAGTTCTGCATGAATCCATATACTCTGGATTTATCATTACAACACCAAGGAAGAATTTGCAGCCAAACTTGGAAGATTAACCTTACACTGGTAAAACATGACCTTCATGTCATGTTTTACCTCTGTATCTTGTCAGCCACTTTAAACAAAGATATTGTCAGCCAGTTGCAAGTGGCAACCAAAAAGCATCACAAGTAACACTGAAGATTTCTTCAAACTCTTGGAGATTATGGATTTCATTAACAATTTAACCATGATTTAACCATAGAAGCAAGACAAAAATGTAGTTGGAGGTGTGAGGTAGCAAAATGGTAAAAAATGCTATTTTCCAACAGAGTTTGAATCCTAGCTGTCACTGTTCATGTTCACTTAGCATTAATACTTTTGTAAAAAAACATCATTGTAGTACTCTAAGTTACTCTGACTATAACAACCAAGATGAGGATACTAGTCACAACGTTTTGGCACTTATGCTCTTCAGTGGTCTGTCATATTCAATAACCTTGTAAATTTTGAACCAACCCCTTTGAATCATTTCAAAGCAGTGATATAGTCTCATTCTACTGTCCATGCTAGAAAATATCTTGTATCAGTTGATTCTTAATTAATTTGTCCTTGCGATATTATTTGTCTACCTCTTCCACTGAACCAAAGTATACAACTATTTTATAAAATATATTCAAGCAAATTAGATGCTTGATAAATCTTTGTTTGTTTTGTTTCTTGTTTTGGTTTTTTTTCCAAAAACTTAATCATCTTGAAGGGAGAAAATAAGTATATTTCCACTTGCATATTTAAGGAAGAAAAAATTGAAAACATGCTTTGAAGAAATAGTGGAATCGTATGTAGGAGATGTTGAAATTTTTATGTTGTTTGAAATAGAAATTCTGGAGTTTTAGATTGATTAGAAGAAGAAAAAAATATCTCAGCTTTTTTTGTGATAAATCAATCATTGGCTTGACCCTGATACTAACATGCCCTTTTTTGTTTTGATTTGTAGGAAGTCTTAAACGTCACATTGAAGCTCACATGGGTCTGAAACGCTACGAATGTCAACATTGTGGCCGTCGTTTTCTGAGGAAGGAATACCTACGCAGTCATGCACAACAGCATACTGGCGATGTGTCACCTCTTCCCAAACGAAAGAAAACTACCCTGCCATGTCCTCAACTGAAAATTACTGTCGGTTCCAACACTTACTCAGTATTCACCTCTGATGCAGCTGCAGTCACTCCAGAACAGCAGGAAACATGGGTTGCGGCTGAATTAGTGCAGAATGAAGAACAAATCCAAGATCCAAATGAGACTGTTCGAGCCACGGAAAGTGTAGAGCAGAGTGTCGAGGCTCCACTCTTCTTCATTGCACCTAATCAAGTGGAGTACGAGGTGGAGTGCACCTCAAGTGGAGGCACTGAACTCACAGAGGCAGATCTTACTGCCATAAATATTTTGGCACAAGCCACACTCAATACTCCAACTGCACTCCCACTCACATGAGTAACACTCCCAACTGCATAAACCATGCTCTTTTCTGTGCATAACAAATATATGCATATGCTTGTAGAAAACCATTTCTACAGACATATTTGTGTATGTGTATAATATATATGTATATCCTTTTTCTGAGGCTTTTGAGGAAAGAACAAACAACTTTTGTATAATTTTTTTTTCTTTTTTTTTTTTTTTTAAGAGCACTTGAAAATTTTCTATTTACTTAGGAAATATGTTTGAGATTCATATGCATGAATGTATAACTGACAAGACTGCCTCAGTATTTCTTATGGAAAGATATAAAAGAAAGACTTTTTTTTTTCCACCCTCTCTTTCTCACTTAATCATTTCTTTTACCTGTCTCTAAAACATTGAATGATGAAGACAGTTGCAGAAGAGGGGGAGAAAAAAAAGTCCCCAAATCTCTGAAAAAAACAGATGACTTTTTTTTTTCTTTTTTTTTCTTCTCTCCTCCTTCTCTTCCCCCTCTCAAAATAATCTTTATTTTTTTTTTCTTTCCATCCCCTCCATCATGGGACACAAGCTATCCTGGTGTGTGTGTACATACCAGTAAATGAACATCATGATTACAGAAATGCACTTCAAAAAGCAACAAAACTTTCATCACCCCCCTCCCTTCCTTCCCCAAATATTCTATTTTGTTTATTCATCAACCAAAACTTGTCAATCCATGAACTACCAGTGTTATCATTCTTTCATCTTGAATTTAAAAAAGAAACTAAAAAAAAAAAAACGGAAGTATTTTTTTTGTATATCAGCATGTTGAAATGAACAAGAGTTTGAGATTGTTGGAAGACACTATCTTTATGTTGTTTGCTAATTTTTTTAATTTTTTTTTTTTCTTAAAAATTGTTGCCCTAACAGCAGAGCCAAAAACGTTTTGACTTGTTCTTTTTTTTTTTTTTTTTTTTGTTACAGGTTTTAATGCAGTTTCTGCTACATTTTTCATTCTTTCATGTTCAAGATTGGTGCCACTTTTTATATTTTCCACTATCATCATTCTTTGTCCTTACGATTAATTGGAAGTGAAAATAATTAATGTCACTTTTAAATGTCGTCATTAGAAATGTAATTGAAGTACAGTAAACCCTTGCTTTAATTGATTTCGACTTAAATGAACTCGACTTTGGACTGACCGAACTTTGTTCAGTAAATGCAATGAGCACATGGACGATAACATTCACAGCACAAAAACGTTTTTGGGGACTCTCATTTGATTTTTGGTTTTCACTGGTTGTGAAGTGTAAAGTGTCATTTGCTATATTGATAAACATCTGAATTTATTTATTTAGTGTAAAAAGAAAAAATTAAGGATATATAATAGGATAAAATCATTAGTCCGTCTTTCGAAACACTTCATTTTTTATTTAAGCTATTTTCCTGTTATTTCATTTATTAGCAATATTCTTTGTCAGTTGTTAGATAGCTCTTTTGGAAAAAAATTTATCTACATATTTGTTCTAGTATTCATTCCAAATGAGTCAATTAATAACTCAGACAGTAGCATTCAGAGTTTTTAGGGTGAGAGAACTCCTTGATTGTTAACATGATGTTTCAGCAGATTCATTCTATGATAAAGATGTATTTGTATTGAGATGTCCACTCATGCAGTTTTTCATGGTCTAGATAATTTATACTGTTATAGAAGATATACATAGGAACTTGCTTCATACCACTTATCTTGGTTCACCAAATTTTTTATTGTGGCATCATTTTGGTTAAATCAAATTTTGAGTTTTGTCAATTCAATGTTGTTTTTTTTTTTTTTTCCAAAAAAAAACAGTTAAATCATGGAAAGATAAACAATAATATAGCACATGATACTGCAGACTCACAACTAATGAAGACCATAAAACTCTTTTGGATGAATCAAATTTTGCTCCCCTAAAAAGTGTCAAACTTTCTTCTTTTGAAAGTAGTAGCAGCCTTTGAATTAACGGTACAAGGTTCATTGAATGGAGCAAATTTACTGACTGAGGAGCAACCATCAGCAACTTTTGGCTTAATGAGCTCCCTCTCCCCACAATTAATTTGTTATAGTGAGGGGTTACTGTACTTGATTTAGGTATGTAATGGAAAATTAGAGAGAAGCAAATAGCACTACATAAATAATTTGCATACAAGACAGTCATCATTGACTGATGGCCAAACTTTGAAGCTTTACTGCAGAGGTTCTTCAGATATCATTTCCTATGGAAAAAAAAAAGTTCATACCAATCACTATGGCTGTGCTCAGCTCCAGTTCAGTAGGCCATGTTCAATGTGACAGAGACTTTGAAAATGGTACTCAATACCTCATTGTTAAGAACAGGGATAGAATTTTTTATTTTTTATTTATTTTTTCCCCTCTCCAGGTATTGCTGTTCTAAAAAGGTTGATTCCTGCATTCGCTTATCTAATGAGGATTGCTGCATATGTGTGTGTATAAGGGCAACAGGAAAATCATATAATAGGTGGAGATGTCTTCTGGTGATCTCTCTAGTTCAATATTTAGACATTTCAAATCTGAGCATTGGTAACTTGATCCCAGGATAAACATAAGATAGGTGGCACTGATCTCCAGAGACCCCTAAAGGTCAATGTAGAGATTTTTCAAAAACATGTCCAAATATGGAGCTTAAGAAGAAGCATCAAAACATTGGATTCAAACCAGACTAAAAAAAAAATTATATCAATTTCCTTATCTATAATATGACAGTTTTCTTCATGATTCAAGTGTTTTTTACTAGGAATTTGATCTTATAAAAAGTGAGGTTGAATAAAACTGGGATCCCCAGCTGCTGCTACTCATCCTCCTCCTCAGATGTCATCTTAAAGGATGATCATTCACCTTGTACTAACTTCAAAAAGGTGGTGTTAAATCTGTTGGTTGATTTGTGGCTGCCCAATAGAATAATTACCAGATACTAGCCATTCAATGTTCTTTTAATCAAACACCCTTTGCAGCATACCATGCTTACTTAATACAGAACCATATTTTCAACTTTGTTAGCCTGAAGCAGCTGGAGTAATTTGGAAGAAGAAAAACTCCTAATCTAACTAGAACATATTAATTGCTTTCCAGATATTTCATGGAATTCTGGTTAGGTCAGTACCCACTCCCAGGCAGGCTTGCCCAAAACCTTATTTGAATTATTCCTTGAAACAATTCATTTAATCATCTCTCAGGGGAGTACTTTGCATCAAAGTTGTAAAATTTAAATTGTGGCTAGGTTGTTAGCTCCGAGAAAAACGTTTATTTGTGAGGTTTACCATTAGATTCCATGAAAAAAAATACTGCCCAATTACTACATGGATGTGAATTTCTTATATTTGTGGTAACTGTGCAATGGTGCATTATATCTACATTGTAAGTAGAACCTCACTTATAGAACCTTTAGTCAGGTAACAGAACTATTTAATTTTGAGGTTTGAATTATCAAATTGGAAGCACATGAGGTTGAATGGAGGAAGAAAAAGTTCTGAACTTGGTTTGCTGAGAGTATTTACCTTGTTCCTAGGTACCTTTTAGCAATGAAATAGTTCTATTTTCATGTAATGGCAAATGAAGACCCCCATCACAAACAACAAATTTTGACTGTATAATTCATAGCACTGTGAGCAAGAGAAATCTACGTAAAACAGTTTTCCTATGACAAATGGAAAGTAAGAGTCCAGTTCAGTATTATAACTACATTGTAAAAACCTAAATATACTAATGGAACTTGTGCCTCCCAATATCGTGGTAATTAAACAACAATAACTTTGAAGTTTACTAATTTGTGCCCAAAAAGAAATTTTTAGAAAAAGTAAGAACAAGATTGGTAAATAATCTTTTCAGGAAGTTTGCAAAATAAACATTGAGCCTTTGTGGATAATTTAACGGAAAAATAATCGGTACAAGAGATTAATTAGCAGCATTCTGATGCCCACAAGACATGACAAATTTCTTGCACGGATCTGGTATTTTTTTTCATTTCATTCATCACATACAGAACTTGGGATTTTAGCTAGGTCTCAAAGATAATGGCCATCAATCATCTCTCATTAAAGAGTGACAGGATGTTGTCTTGCTTAAAAATGATCAGTTGAGAAGGAATGGCAGGTTACTACATACTGTCCATTTAGTCACATGGCTGATCCAACATATTTGGAGAACATACCCCTCCCATACCATGACACTTGTACACATTTTGGTTCAAGCCTATCACCTGTATGACATTACAGTCAAATGTTAATTTCCTTTCATAATTTATCCACCTATTCATATCTAACCTTATTCTTTTTACTTATGATGGCTTCAGTAGCTGAAGAATAAGCTTTCAATCTGAATTCATCCAATTGTTGGGCCATTATACAACTCACTTGAAATCAGTTTCGATTTGCTTGAAATTCCTGCTGCAGTGTTGAAGGGATCATTCTTGACTTGTCTCAATTACTGTCCTAAAACTTGTTTTGTATTCTTCATTAAACCTTTTGTTTCAATGAAAAAAAAAAAAGCCATGTTTCGTCAAACAATCTCAACTCTTACAAAATAAGCATTGAACCAACCCAGCTCTCAAGAAACATGTCAATCATTTGTTGTCGAACAATTGCAGTCACTCAAGTATGTTCTGACACCTGATGAAACACTACTACTCATTTAATGAGGCTAATATTGCCATATGCCTGAGGAATTTATTTTATCCACTTTTTTTTTCTTCTCTGAACATGAAGTAAATACTTGATATAATTTCCATAAATTTCAAAATCCCCTAATTATGATTCAAAAGAACTACACTTGAATAAATTCTCTTATTTTGACCGGTACTGTATGTATGTACCATGAAGAGAATAGTACATACTAATGCTGATCTGCGAAAAGGAAAAAGATTTGGAGTAAAGTATCTGCTACACAACCTCCAACTAATGCTAGATGATCTAAACAAAGAAAGCAAAAAAGTCAGCCTACACATGAACTTCAGTAAAACGAAAATTATGTGCAATAATCATGTTGAGAATAAGAACATAACTATGAAGATATAAAAATGCAAAACTCGGCAAGGTAGACAACTACATCTACCTAAGACAATGAATCTCCATGAGACCCTCAAAAGAGGAGGAAATCAAGTGAAGAATCACTTTGGGATAGCAAGCCTTCGGGAAAGCAAGCTCAACTTTCAAGAACCAGATGATCCCTAAAAACCCTAAAAAGATGAGTACATAACCAATACATTCTCCCGATAGTCACTTATGGAGCTGAAACATGGAACCTAGCCAAGAGACAGACCTGCAAACTGAGAAGTATGCAATGTGCGCATGAGAGAATCATGCTCAACCTTACATGGAGAGATTACAAGACAATACAGTATATAAAGAAGAAGTGGGTGTCCGTGACATCATAGAAACTATTAAAAAATTAAAATGACAATGGGCAGGCCATGTTGCAAGAATGAAAGACAACCAATGGACATCACGTCTCACAACATGGATCCCCAGAGATCACATAAGAAACAAGATGGAGAGATGAATTGGACAGATTCAGGAAGTACTAGCTCCGCGATGCCCATGATAAAGAATTGTGGCGAATCCTAGGGAAGGTCTATGTTCAACGGCGGATGTTGAAAGACTGATGATGATTATGATGATCTACAAACATTTACTCTTTTCTCTGGTGCAATATCAGTGCTGCTTGGTAAAATAGAGAATGTTGACTTTTCTTTGGTCAATTAGACTTTAATTCTAGAAATCCTATACCACTCTCCCAAAAATTCTAAAATGCACACCATTTTCTCAGCAGTTGCTCACTGCCCACCCAAGAGACAAAATTACCAACTGACAGATATTGGCCTGCTAATTTTTTTTTTTTTTCCACAATTTTCTCAAGAAAAGTTTTAACCTTTTTCTGAGGGAGCAAAGAACCCTACCCCCGAGGAAATTTTTATTTGAAAAATTTTACCAGTTGTAGGTGATTGAATTTTAAACATGCCTCTTTTGCCTAATGTATAGTCCTTGATATTTTATAAAGTGGTAAAACGTTGAAACTATTTTGGCTAAATTAGAGTACAATCTATTTTATGTGTTAAAATTTGATTGAGACAAGACAAAAAAAAAAAAAAAAAAAAAAGCAAAAAAAAAGCATTTAAAGGTAAAAGAACAAACCAAAAAAACATTGATATGGCATTCATAAACCTGTACAGATTTATTTCAACAAATGTATTTACAATAAATAGAAAAGAAATCGAGATCTTTTACAACACTGAAACCCCTGTAATGAAGATGAAGAGGCTTTATATAGATGATGCAGCTCGGAAAGTGAGAAAGAGAAAGAGTCCCTGAGTAGCTGGCAGTTACCTACCCGACACATCTGCTTCAGCTAGGTGGTTGGTAGTGACGTCTACTGCTGCTAGAAAGATGATGCTCCTGATTAGCAACAGCACGATGATGGTAATAGCTGAAATCGGCAAGCTTATAATCCTTCATCCAACGAAATGGTCTCCAGTGAAAACAGCAGCCAACTACTATGACGCAACAGATGAATGGATGGTCGTGGCGGTGAGAAAGCTCTCCAGGTGATAAAGATCTTCAACAGAAAGTCCCAACGTGAAATTCCTTGAAAAACATTGTCCTGAAATGGGACCGATGCTGATACTCATTCCCAAGATTAAATGGAGATCCAGTGAAAAGCTGTTTACCATTCAAGTGTTGATGTAGGTGTATTAGTGGCCAGTAGGTGGAAGCTGATGTGCTTACATGGGTTATCCAGGTTGAAAATAGAAGCAGAAAAAAAAAAAATTTCAAAAAGAGGGGAGGGGGAAAAAAAAAAGATAAAAATTGCAACTGCATAACCCATGATATTATCCACAAATGTAACTGGTAGAGGATCGCACAAACTTCCACTGGATTCTCATTTCAGATTCTGATTTCAAAGTATTCAGGAATCTTCAGGATTTATAGTCCGAGCTGCTGATATGGAATATATCTGTTTTGGAAAAAATAGAAATCTTTGGGAATTATTGACATGTAAAGACAAACTTTGCACTTTGAAGGAGCTTGTTGATGGATGCGGAACCAAAATAGATATTTGGCAGATGAATGATAGCTTAGTGTTTAGCAGACTAAAGAAAAAGTAAAAAGAAAGAAAAAAAAAAAGAAAAAAAAAGAAGCTTCTCGAAGATAAAGAAGAAAATAGCATTTTGCTAGGACCCATATGAAAGCACACCTGAGGGCCATGTGTGATTATCTGCCATGAGAAGAGAAGGCAAGGCAAAAAATCAAAACATGACCAAGAGGTGCTCAGAAGTAGCAGTGAAAAATAATCGACACTGAGCTAACCCTTCTGAAAGGAAAACCCCTCGCTGAGGGACCAGCACGGCATGTCATGTCATGCTGAATGGGCAACATTTCAACTACAACGCCTGCATTGCTGCCATGCTCTGCTTGCAATCCACCTTGGTGTTGACATCGTTTAGCACCACGCCCTTGTCCGCAAGGAACTGCATACAGTCGTCTCGGTTAGAAAACGACAACTCATTCTGGATGTAATCTATCAGCAGCATGGGACGATACCTATTACGTGGGTTAGGTGTATTGTGGTTTGGAGAAGAGGGCAAACGGACGGGCCAGCAAGGATGAAAAAGAAGAAAACAACATGTTAGCATTCCTAAATACAAGAATTAACCTTGGTACATGAAAATGCAGACATACGAACAGTAACAAACAGGTTGCAAACTGTGACAGTTAACAGCAACTTACCTGCAGAGACAAGAAAAAGCCAAAGACCAAACAATCACTGGCAAAGACCAAACACATCAAGCAAAATAAATTTCTACTCACACAACTAAATACTCACCGACAAATTTTACTTACCTTCAAAACGATAAAAGGTTCTGTATCACATTTTAGCAAAAGAAGAGTCCCTCCCAGAAATATGATTTTAAAAAAAAATCCAACTTACACATGCTATTTAGCATATTGATGTATAATTAAAATGAAAAATTTACATTATGAAAGGGGGGGGGGGTTATTCACAAATATTTACATTTACAAATTTGTTCAAACTGAAACCTAGTGCAATAAAGCTTGTGTGCATGGAGATATTTTGAAAAAGTGCAGTGCAAGAAAGAACATCAAAATTAATTAAGGAATGTTGCCATATCTATCTGATACACAGCAGAATATATTGCTACATGCTGTGGTGTAGTAGCAACAAAACTGACAACCTCATCAAGTGTGCATGCAGTTCACTTAGTTCACTTTGAATATTATCAACTGTTTTACAGAAAGTGAAATGATACCAGGCATGTCTTTTAGGAGTAAAAAGATGGGGTAGAAGAAAATTACTGCATTCTTCAGTTATTTTGTCAACAACTGTATCATCACCTCCAGATACAAATAACCTTACAACAAGCATCAGCAGACAATATAAACTATTTCATAGACTTTCAAGGCAAATGTTTCCTATCAACTGAGAAACAATATTCAGTTTTTCATCATCTTATGTTAGAGCAAAAAATCAATCATTTTACATTAAGGAGGAAAAAAAATAAAAAATTTTAGGGCAAAATTTTGAAAATTCCTGGTAAGATTTATATGAATATTCAGTTAATGACTGATTAACCACTCAATTTTAATTACTAATAGCCAACAGGAACAAGCCACTACTTTTCTTTAAATTAATGAAAAACTTGCACAAAAAGTATACAGGGACAATTTCATTGATTCTCATCTATAACATGCAGGATATATTAGTCAAGATTGATTACAAAAGCACCTAAATCACACAAATAGATTAAAAGTGAAGCCAGGTTTAACACACTGATTGCAGCAGTTTTATACAGATGCAAATGTGTATAAATTTTTAACTATAACATGAAAAAGCATGCAAATTCAGAACATTCACAAATATACATTATAAGTGCGCTAAATCCAGGTTTGTTGATAGAATTGGTCAGAGCTGAAAGAGAAGACATTTTGCAACTCAATGGCATCAGAGTTGATTGTATGAAAAATGTGAACACCTCTGAGATGTGGATCAGTCAGATATTACAATGCCAATGAGTCAAGAAATAGAAGACGTACTATACCTTCAAGAAAATTTACTGTGCCAATAATGAATAGAATTTAGGAGAAAAAAAAAAAGAATTCCTCGAAACTGCTGGCACATTCAATGTCCAGAAAAACTCAGTAAAAACAACAGTAGAAATGAAAAAGTATTTAAATTGAGTTTTGGTAAGGATATTTGAAGTTTGAAGAAACGACGAAACCAATCCCTATTCCAGCAAATGGACATGGTGCTAATAACTCCACATTATAAAAATCTACTAGCAACTACATCACAGCACAGTGGTTGCAGCCATATGGCTCCATACGTCTTTAGATGAATAAACTAAAAATCCACCAAAGGTTTATAATTTTTAAAGAAAACTCCAATATTCGCAACTTGAATGAAGGAGAAGAAACCAAACATTTCTTAAACTATGTTGATATTTTCAGCAGTCAATATTAATGAAAAAATTAAAAAAAAGAACCAAGAACAATGCTATGCAACTTGAATGAAAGGGAAATACGGCTGAATACTGGAATTTTACTGAATGAAAAAATTAATAAATGACACTAGAGAGATAAGAGAAGAAATGCCAAACCAAAATGAATCCACATAAAATAACATCTCAAGTTGAGATTTCTTGGAAGAAATTTCTTGAAAGGTAATGAATATTTCAAACTTTATAGAAAGAAAATTCTGATTAGCGACATATACCAAGGAAAGTTCCACCAAAACTAAACACTGCACATTTATTTGGGATATTTCATAATTTATAATGGTTATTGGAAAATGGTAAATTGGAATTAAACTAATGAAGTCAGAATATACAAAATGAAACTATCCTTATCCTTTCTGATAACAGTTTTCAAACAATTGATTCAGTCTAGAAAAATAAACTCAATTTTATACAAAAGGAAATATCAAAAATAAAACAAACTGCCCTGAATTCTTCTTGTGGCCCCCAAAATGTCTAATTCCTAGGGACCACCCCGCCCAGGCTGCAACTCCCCATTGCACTGAATGGAGTAGTCAGGTTCATTACCTGATGCCTGAAGCACCCCAAAAGTGCAGAACTGGACAATTTCAAGAACCGCCACACTTACTCATGAGGGTCCTTACTTTAAACTACACCTGTCGTTAAATTTGCCTTCAACGGGACGGGAATAAATTTCTCAAATGAAGACTTGGCAATCTACAAAATTATACGATGAATGAGAAAAGGAATCCAGAACAAGAGGACGACCGAGTAAAGAGGAAAAATATAATATGGTACAGTTGAAAGTGGAAGAAGATGTACTGAAATACATACGATTTGATAATGGTTTTTAACGCAGATTTTCTGACTCTTTCCACGAACCAATCCATGAGATAGCCGGACATTTTGGGTGCACAACGGTAGAGTTTAAAAAATTTGTGGTAATTATTGAGAGCCCAAGCAGATCTCACTTCTAATGCATGAAAAACACATTCATCTTTTCTATGTAAAGGTTTTAAAGAAGAAAGAGCAGTAGTTAAATCTGAAATATGAGTTAAGGATAAAAAACAATATGAAGTTTTGAAAAAAATAAATAAATGAGTAAAATAAAACGTATACAATATTACCCTTTCCGTCATGTTACTCCTGAAAGTGTAAATAGTTCAATAAGAACAGAAATAAAGTTTATTTTTATAAGATAGAAGAGGACAGAAAAGATTGTTAGGTTATTCAATAAGGTAGGAAGAGAGTAAAAAATGTTGGATCTTCAACTGGAGAGATGGGTTAGTTTCAGGAGCAAAAATCTTCCTTTGTATAACATATAGATGAAAACATTGACAGGGATAAGGAAAAGATCAAGAAGATACAGCTAAAGGGTGAGGGAAGACCAGAGGCATGAGATGGACAATCTTAGTTGTCAATGCCCATTGAATTTTCACAGATTCAGTTAGTTGTAGAATACATTTCCACCTGCAAAAATTAAATACCTGCCAGCATTTCCATGATAGAAAGGCAGATGTGTCAAAGATGATTGTGATTATACCAGCCATTTAAGGCAGATAACCAATACAACATCTTTAAGTTCAATCATATAATATTTTGATCTTCTAAAGCAACAGTTTCAATTTATAATATTTACAGAATGAGTTTTCAAAGGAAAAATCATCTTCCCAAAAAGGATACCTAAAGTGTTAGAAGTGAATATGTAATAAAGAATCCTATAGGCTGTGAATTCTGCCACATTCCCTAGATGACCCTCATGGTACAGCAATTTCAGTTGTGTCTGGCATTGGTTGAATTCTTCATGATCACCCTGCAAGAAATGGTTGGCTTACATTGTAAAAAAATTCATTTCAGTTTCTTTTTATCACAGAAATATAACGACAGAAATAAAAAATAATATGATAAAGTTAACAATAGTCTGCCACTTTCTAAGCTGAAGCATAATCAATTATTATGTCTTATTGATATAATATATATTATTAATAAAAATTCAACATATTGGTATGAATTTTTTTTAAACAGCTTTGATCTTTTGCTCAATTTGAGAAAAAAAGCAACAGATAGTTAACTAACTAAAAATAGAAGAATTGAGACAGAAAATATAAAAGAAATAAAAGATATACATTTATATATATATGAAAAGGGCGACTAAAAAAAATACAATGCGAAAATATTAAGTATATCTAATTATGTCATTGTGCCAACGGGATAATCATAATCATATGACTGAACTACAATATTAGATGACTGCGCTTAGTTAGTAGCTAAGAATTCATAATTCAATTCGAAATTTTCAAGCCAAATATAGTAATGGAAAATATAAACTTGCCTTCTCCATGGCAATTCTTGCATGCGTTTCATATACTCTCACTGTAAATGGATCTCGGATTCCTTGTAGCTGTTCGAAAAAAGAAAAAAAAAAGAAAAGATATACAACATAAGTAAATAACTAAGATTAAGGCGGGGAAAAAAAAAAAAAGAAAGGAAAAATATAAGAAAATCACTCACAGTTAAATCCTGTCTAATTGATTTTAACTGTTCACATGCATAATTGTAATCTGCTTTTCCTCGCCAGTGATCCTGTACCATGATTAGTGACTTCTTCAATACCTCAGGGGGACGAATTGTAGTCGGATCAGGAGCCTACAAATAACAATATCAAATGAATTTTCACAATCTTCACAGAATTGCATAGGATTAACTGGTAATGTTTAGAGAGAAGTCAAAATATAAATCACTAATAAAAATCAACTGATAATTAAATTCCTCTTCTTTTTTTTTTTTATTGTCACATCAAGAAGTTTTATTAAGATAACCTTTTCCACAAAAAGCTTATTCTTGTATTTCTGTAGACTCCTTGAGGAGCATAGAGCTGTAAACACATCACATCAGTGGGCTATCACTAGGGTGTTGCTGCTGTGGTTTCAATTAAGGGGGTTTTGTACAGGGTAGAGATGCTAGCCTGACATCCAAGGTTGTTTTTTCTGTCAGAGTAACAATCTCTTAGATGGACTGCCTTAAAGAGCTGAAGAGCTCCTCTGCCATTTACCCTTAGCTCAAAAGTGAAGTAATTTCGTGCTCTTCCCAAGGGCATTAGTGAGAAGTGAATATAAGCAACTTCCTTGGCCAATACTTGAACTCAGTTCAGATTCCATTTTCTGTGCCACAAACTGTTTAGCCACTCCTCATCTTCACAAACCTTACAGTGAGTATCTTGAAAATTAGGAATTAATATATATAATTACAAACATCAATATTATTAATATGCGATTAATAGCAAAGCCAAATATAAAAATCAACTCACTTTGCAAGCTAAGAAAAATACTGTTTTTGTGGGCATATAGGAGGCATGATCAACAATGGTATTTGGAGGATTAGTGCTGACTGCAACTAATCTTAATTACTCAATATTACCTCATCTACTTTTGACTTGAATCTAATGATGATAAAGCCCAAAGCCAATATCCAACCTTTTTAGTTGTTTCAATTTTAGTACAAAATGAATACAAGAACTATAGTTAAAACCCTTTCAAATTACTGTGTAAACATACTGACACAAGGCTTTAGGCATCCTGTTAGCAAACCAACAGGTATTGACTAGTATTTAATAATAAGAGTTAAATATATTAGACATTAAAATATGACTAAGCTTACAAAATAGTTGTAGTAAAGGGACATTCCCATGAAAGTTACAGTAAATATACTTACTGAAGTTAAACGGAAATATTGTTTCTCCAGGTCTTGGCACTCTCCAACAATAACACATCCATCCATGTCAAGGTCATCATCACTTCCAGTTGTCTAGGAAACAAAGAAAAACAATAAAAAGTTGAGATTCTAATAAAGCTCAAGTTTTGAAAAACAGCCTATTTGATACTTCAAAACCTTAACAGCACATATGCCTCTTCTGAGAGCTTTTTATTAAACTTAAGCAATTGATGAAAATATACTGATAGTTATGATGAGTGCGTGTTTGTCCAAGTGTAATGTAAATATTTTGGGATTTCATTTTCTCAATTTAGATTTTTGTGAATTCATAACATTTTTTACAACAAAAAAAATAAATCTACTGACTGACTGCTTCAAGAAAAATACAATGCAGGCATTTCAAAGTGGGGAAAAAGAGCTGTTTTTATTAAGGAGATAAGCAGTGACATTTCAACAGTTTACTTAAGGGTACCAGTAGAAGAACTGATGAAAGTTGATGTTAGAAGTTTTTTGATCATTGTATATGGGTTGCTTCAGACTGATTTCCTCATCTCAAAACAACAAAGACAAGAAAATTAGTCTGAACCAAGACACGATGAATAAAACTGTTCCAACACAAAACTTTCATAGCTGCCATTATTTGCGAGTTCATTGGAAACAAAGCCACATTCAAATACTTTACTAGAATATAATATCTCATTCAAGTTCATGTAAATTCGAAGTAATTTTCCAACAGAATATGTTTCAATAAATCAGAAATTACAAATAGAGTTTACATTTAAATAATAATTCAAATTAAGTTGTCTACTGATTTGCAAGTCATAATCGGGTGTCCACTTGAGGAATTTTCAATTTATCAAATTTCTATTAGTGTAAGCAACAGGAAACCAGATGACAGTGTTTAATGTCAACAGAAAATTGGTTTCCATTTGAAGAATAAATAAAATTCACAAATGAAAATAGAATCCTTAAAACTTACTGTGAAGTTATTGATAGTTAATGTTAAAGTTTGTCGATAACGTTTAGAATCTGGTGAATTATTCAAGTGTTCCACAAATCTTGCTGCTCTTCTCTGCATCTTCTCTTCTTTATCTGGGGCATCATATTCAAAGACCAAACTGAAGAGAGAAAAAGAAGGTACAAACATCTTGCTTTTTAATCTTTCAGGGCTTCAATCAGAACAAACAAAATATCTATAATCTATAGGAAAGAAAAAAACAAAAACGAAAAAACAAATCCAAAATATGAACATATAATATTGAGCAACATCAATACGAAAAGGTACAGAAGACATTATTATCTTCTTGGATACCAGATGATTTTAAAACCCAAACTTTTGTTCAGACAATCTATTCTTCCCACCTTTGATGTTGTCAACTCATTAGTGCCGATCCATTCCTCTTCCCAAACACGCATACAAAAAAAAAACAAACCCAAAACATCTTTTTTTTTTAATTATTCACTTGAAGAGGGCTGAAGAATATAACAGCCCAAACATTGTGTTGACAACATCAAAATTGGAAAGTTAATGACTCTCCTCAAAGTTATAGATGATACATTTTCATAATCAAGTATACTAATTGCTAGAATTCACAAGGATTTAAAAACGTAAATACATTATTTTTCACAGCTTGCAAAGCAAGAATTGAAATCATAGAATGTTTGAGTTAAACCTCACATGTGAAGAATGAGCAAGTGGCAGCTTGAGTTTGGTTATCATCAACAGTGCTATTAAGTACAATAGCTTTTGCAAAACAAGCCACAAACCTAATATAAGAAGTTTCAAATCATTTCACTCAACTCCTTCATATTATAATTATCCAACATTACACAACATCCAAGTGTTTGAGGAAACTTTCCTTAAATACATTTTTAAATCTATATGGATTTAATACTTGAAAGATTCAAGTTCTTTCAAACAAAAGATATTCAAGTTTTTGAAGGGATGCTAAGGCAATCTCCTGAAAAAGATTACTTACTCTCTATCTTTCTTTCCCTTCTTATTACCCAGTGGTTCATCAAGTCTTAATCGGCCTCGGGGGTTACGACCACGAGCTCCTCTTCCACGACCTCGGCCATGATTCTTGCCACTGAAGTTCTGCTTTGAATATTTCTCTGAGGAAGAACTATCATCAGAATAACTGGAACTATCACTGAGGAAGAAGAAAAATCATATTAAAACCATCATAACTGAACAATTGAAAAAGACAATTGTAACTTTAAAGTGGAATTTGATAACTCATTCAAACTTCATAAATATTAACAGATAAAAGGTAAATAGTTTTGCAGGATATCAATTATGTTTATTCATTCACATTTTCTTAAGAGAAATGTCGACCAGAGTAGCAACATCTGGATGAGGTTACTGGCTCTTTTGCATACTAAGGTGCAAATATTAAAAATGTTGAATGGAAGGGTTGTATTTTTTGTCAGTCATACACTAAACAGGGTTAAGCAACATGTAGATATGTCATGAAACAAATAGTTATGCGTTAAGACAAGAACTACGAGTCGTTTTCCCCAACAGTGTGTTAGCAGAGATCTAATTGATACCACTAAGTGTGCAATTCCTGACATGGTAGACAACAGTCACAACACGTACCTGCTATGTCTTCTATGTCTTCGTGCTACAGTACGAGGATACTTGTCTCTCATAGAAACTACCACAGCTGGAGGAGACCTTGAATGACTCCTCGACCTGCTATGAGAACGCGAACGAGATGTTCTATAAGTGGGTACCCGGTCTCCATTGTATGGACAGCGAACAGAAGAACGGTTGCTACTCACTTCACTCTCATCTCTTTCCCATCGGCTTCTCTTGCGTTTGTTATCTTGCCCACTTATACTGAAATATAGTAATCAGAATGTGGCTTTTCTTAATCCCATGGGAAAGTATAAAGATCTAACAAAGTCCATAATCATAAATTCACTATCATACATATAAAAAGGGACAAACATTCAGGGGCTTTTAAAACATTGATTTCATTATTTCAAGTATCAAATACCATAAAACTAGAAAAACTGAACAGTATAATTTTCATTTTAACCCTCAGCACTCTACAGGTGATTCTGATCAGATTGCCTAATGAAAATGTTTGAATTTTGCGGCTTTGTTTTCATGTCAATTTCAGTCATAAACAGACACACAAGTTACAAGCTTTCAAAGTTACTCAGTGCACTAAGTCTTGAAAAAGAATGCAGAGTGCTAAAGGTTAATAAATTTAAAAAAAGTACTTACAAATTTTAATGAGGTGATAAGAAGTTACAAAATAAAATCCAAGAAAACACTTCTTAAATTAAGTTTTCACCTGCAGCAATTAAAAATTTATAACATGTACAATAATTTCCTTCAAGAACATCAAGTGAAATAATTGGTTATCAAGGATTACTTTTCAATTAATTCATATTAAAAACCTTTTAATGAAAATTTTCCTATGAAAAGTTCTATCAAAATATTCTACTCAAATAATGCAAAGAGAGAAATGAAGATGATTTCAACATTCAGTTGGCTAGCAGAAAGTTTGTCCTGCTACTGCAGGTGAATCTGATTGAATGATAATGGAATTTCACAGTTGTATTGTTGTGTCAATTTCAGTCATATATAAACAGAAACACAAGTTACAAAGTTACCAAGTGCACAAAAACTTGGCACCCTTGAAAAAGAATTGCAGAGTGCTAAAGATTAAAGTGTCTAAATTGAATGTTGGAGAAAACCTGAGCAGCAGACAAATTGGAAATAACACATTGCCTGAATTAAACAAAACAAACCTAGTTACTTACTCAGGTAAAGGTTCTTTTGACCAATCTTTGCTCCAAGCTGTGTGGTCATCAAAGATTTCTTTTAGTTTCACCCTTAAACATCTTTCCATCTCATCCTTCTGAGATTCTTCACTTACACTGGCAAAAGCTCTCTGAACATATTCCCTAGAAATTTAAACACATTTCAAAATGTAGACATCTTTCAAAGTGCCAACAAAAAGTTAGAACATAATTTATATACTAATTAAACCCAGTCTATTCAAGAGATGAAAAATATCAAGGCTTTTAATGTTAGTTTCAGTAAATGATTAAATCATTATACAATCATTGATCACTATTAACATCAAAAGATAGAATTGTGGAATTATGACTCACTTTAATGAAGCTGGCCATTCTCCTTTCTCAGGACCAGGTGGCTTTGAACTAAAAGAAACAAAAACCAATATCACTTGAAAAAAGAATAGTAATTCAGAAATCATTTACCAAGCAAAAAAAACAAACCAAAACTCAAGTAAAAACTCATTAAGATCACAAGGAAAATACTAACATGATACCCAATGGATTGACCAGATTACTTATATATATATATATATATATATATATATTTTTTTTATTGCAAACAATAAAGCAGATACCTTGAATCAAGTTTATCTTTCTGTTGGTTTCCAACAACTGTGCATATTTTCTGGTTTTTAATAATTTAAAACAATAAGGCAACAGAATTTGGTAAAACAAATGAATTTCTGAATATGAGAAAAACATTGGTTTTCTCCATGGAAAGTAGGAGATGCTTATATGTCCAGTTACAAAAATATAAGTGTTTATATTAATGTAGAGGCAGAAAAGTTACATTGGCTTTGATATAACTAGGGCATCCCCATTCGAAAAGTGCATGTTTGGAGCAAGCTAGGTGTGGTGTGTGGAGCAACCTACCATAATGATAAGCTCTTCTCTGTTTATGATTTTGATAATAGCAACAATCAAAACAGAAATATCGTTAATAGAAATAATCAAATCAGAAATTTTTAAAGATGCTGTTACATCTAAATTATAATTCAATCTTGTTTTATAAAAATAAAAAAATTCGATCAATTCTCTCCACATTTTCACTCTAAATTGATAAACTTTCAAAATTGCTATTTAGTCATCTATCAATAAGCCCATGCTCGTGAACGCTGATGATAAATACATTCAGGAAAATAATTATATCCATAGCAAGATTAATTATTATTGAAATTTGAGCACCCTCCAACTCGACAATGTAATGTCCGGTGCACAGACCAACATTGTCCAATGACAAGCTGTCGGCTTATCTTGGTGCACACACGCATTCCTCAAATTACAGCAAGATTAAGAATAAAATTATCTAAGAAAAGTTTTTTTTTAAATTTCTATCTAAACAACTTTTGATGAAACTAAAGCTTCCATATTTTTTAAATAAGGAGTGACAACAAGAGTTTTGGAAGAATGCCTCATTTGATAGCTACTCACTCTGGTGCTGGACTGTTGCTGCTAGCCCTGCCATTATCAGGACCATCTTGATAATTTGATTGTTGTTGCTGCTGTTGCTTCCCACCATGAGGTGATCTCATCTTCGGTTGTTGCTGTTGCTGTGGGAAACGTTTACCTTGGTACCCAGAGATTGCATTCGTGTTCTGGACATTATGCCGTTTGGGAATTTGGAATCTAATTCCCAGAGCATTAGGATTTTCTGTAAATAGAAATTTAATCTAAATATTCAACTGAAATATCACCCCACATTACATACGGTAATAGAACTAAGGATGACAGTTCAATAGCAGACTAGCAATCTGCCTGATTATTTAATGTCATTATGATGATTTATTTTTTCTCGCCCCCAAAAAGTAAGGGGGCAATTTTACAGATATTGACAGTTTGCTAGTTAAATATCCAGACCTGTCGCGTGAAAAAAATTCAAATAATTGTCAGATCAAAATTCTTTCCATATTGATGATCTTCAGCATTTTTTTTTCGAAAGCACCAAGATGTTTTCCTCTTAATAACTTTGGAAGTCTGTAACCTGTGTATCAATTCAAAAACACTATCATTCACTAAATGGAGTCACCTGCAGTCGCAGGACAAACTTTTGGCTTGGCAAATGAAGTCACATACAGAGTGCTGAAGTTAGAAAACATTTGAAAGAAACAGGTTTTACATATTCACCATCTTTGCAATATAAAATTAACTGTTTCTATACAATCTCTATCTCAATATTATATATATACATACACACACACATCTACAGACACTTTTATAGGTTGCAATATAACAAGTTGGAAAGTACTTACGTTTTGACTTGCCCATTTGGAACCTCGGCATGTTGTGTTGATAAGGAGAATCAGAATGTTGGAACTGATGATTGGGGGATGATTGCTGGGGATGTTGTTGCTGCTGCTGGGATGGAGGGGGCTGTTGCTGTTGGTCTGACTGATAGTGAGGCTGCTGCTGTGGATGATGATGAGGCTGCTGATAATGGGGGTCATGTTGCTGGTGATGGGGAGGCTGCATATGTGGCTGTTGCATGTGAGGAGGAGGTGGAGGTGGTGGCGGATGTCTCTGCTGATCAATAGCATCCCCAGTCCCTGGAGGCAATGGTTGCTGCCCAGAGTGGAGTCCCATATGAGGAGGTGGAGGAGCTGAATTTGGAAGGCCACCATCAGGATGTTGAGGAGGGTATCCTGGTGGTGGTTGGTTATACATTGAACCCTAGACAAAAAGATTCAAAATAATTTTGAGTCAGGAGAACTTTACATACTCAGCAGATGAATCTGAGACAGAATCCACCTTCGTGTACTTATAATATTGTTCATAACTAATGAATTTGTGGGCATCGTTGCTCCTATGATTGACGGTAAGGGAAATTTTGTTCTTTTTAAAAACTGCTTGCACACGATTGTATGAATCAAAAACTTCCGTACAGTTTTTTTTATTCTCCGAACAGAATAAGCTCTTTAAATACCAAAAAAAAAAAAAAAAAAAAAAAACCCAAATGCTCTTTTTATTCAAATATATCACAAATAAAAGAAAAATATAAGAGAAACTAGACAAAATATACAGCTACACTAGCTTAGAATAATATCTTGAAAAATTTTTTTTAAATGGACTTTAGAAAATCCTAAAAGACCTTTTGAATTTGTTATTGCATATTTTGGTGAAATACAAAAATATTTTGTTTTCCTTCTTGGCTAATGTGCTGTAAGACATGGTTATTTCAGCCACTTATCAAGTTCGAAACATTGTAATTTCTCTTCTGTAATAAGAAAGGTGAATATTCAGTAGTCTAAAGAACTAAGATAATTTCTTTTTCAACAATGTAACACAAATAATTAAAAACACCTTCAAGTAGTATGTATAAGAAACAAAACACTGGCCCAAGTAACCACTGGACAGACATTTCAATGATTCTGTAAAGGCAATTTACTTGAAAAAAAAAAAAAAACAAACCTTATTTACCTTCAATTTTTATCAACATTTCACTTAAATCAGGTAATCCATAAATCTTTCAAATTTCAGATATTCATTCAACTTTTGAATTTATTACAGAAAAAAAAAATATTCCTCGTTTGGCAGATATTAATTAATTCGCAAACATAACTTCTGTATTCAATATCAATCGGTGATAAGCTTGTAAACTATTAAACTAGATTTAAAACAAATTATTATGAGAATTAAATTGTTTTCTGTATCTGCAAATATATTTGAATGTATATTAGTGAAATTCAAAGGAAATTTTAGGTTTATTCAATTCAAAACGAAAGTAAATGAAAAAACAAATATATACATAATCATTATTACCATACTACTATAGATGTCACTGAATTAATTCTATTCTATTTAAATGAACCACAAAACAATAACATACTGAAAAGCCTTATTTTGGTTTTCCAGCATTTTCCTTTGTCATCCATTGGTCTCCATTTTGGAGACCCATGCGTTGACCATGTCATATGACAGAGTAAACATTCTAGTCGTAATATTTTTTATAGGTCCTCTAGCCTCTAATCAAGCAAGAGTCATCTACAAGTGAGCAGTTTACACATCCGCCATAATCACACAGCTTAGGGTACACTCAATTAGTTGCTGAGAGCAAAGGGAAATTTGTCCTATGAAGAGTTTTCCATACTCTTCCCTTATACTGGGAATCAAAGCTGCATATGATGAGCTAACCATTACACCAACCAAGCAGACTATTATCTTCTTGGGAGCCCATGCTTCAACACCTGGTAAAACTAACAGTCTCTAGAAACTCACTCCACTATTCCATCTAAGGGTGACTTGATAACCAGGTTTGCTTTTTCAAATAAAATATATTATAAATCAGCAAGATTCTAGATTTTTATTCACCAGACTTATCAAAATAAAGATGAGAACATCAAGTGGCTGTCTAACAGGCTGGAAATTTAAAAGCAAAGTATTTGAATAATAGATGATTTCATCATAAACTGTACTTACATTTTGCTGATAATTGTCATACTGGACATTTCCATACTGTTGTGGTACATTATAATACCTAAAAAACAAAAATTCGAAGTATGATAGCTTCATTCACATTAAAATTGCAAATACATTAAAGCAAAATAAATTGAAAAATAATATTCAATCAAATTATTTCCATTTAGCCTCAATATATTCATTTCAACTTGAGATCAAGTTGTTAAATTCTTTTTAAAAGTATTCTCCAAAGAACCAATCAATTCACTGAAGGCTTTTTTAAAAATTTAATCCTGACTGGAGGAAAAATGTTTTTTGCAACACAAGGCCAGCTATTCACCAAACTAATTGAACTCTCAGTTTCCTATCAACATCCAGCCACTTGTTGTCCAAAATCTATCTATTTCTCTTGAGAAGTGATGATTCAGTGCAAAAAAACAGATCAATTTCCAACAGTTCAACATTCAATGCAGGCCTCCATTCATCAGATTTAGGTCCCTGGTTAGTTCATTTCCAATCCAACTCATTTACTGAATTTTCTTAAATCATTTGAAATTATTCTAATTCATAAATTGAAGTTAGCTGAGAGTTCAGGTTTTTTAATCATTTTCCACAACAGCCATCAAATCATTATTGATTGGTAGTTTGGGCCAAGCTCCTCTGGCAAAATCTTTAATCCTTTAAAATCTTATGTTTCACTCAATAACTGCATTGTTCCCAAATATCAAATTTACATTTCTCACAGCCCTAATAAGGTCTAATTTGAATTTATCTAAGTGTTAAAAGAAGGAAAATTAATTGTATGAAAAACCTGTTAAGATGAAAATCTATTTCATGCTGAACAACAGAATAAAAGTATCTTGTAATAATAAACAAAATGTCCATCCTGCTGTAAAAAGTACTCAATATGAGCTCATGAAATTTTCTGCAAGCATTCATGTAAGCCCTAAGCAGGTTCTAATCAAATTAGATTTTTAACCCCCCTCCATCTCTCTTGATGCCATTTGTTATTGTTTTCAAACTAGTAGTATTAGTAGCAACAATATTATTTTCATTTTATTTACTAGGCGAAGCATTGTCAACCATACAAATAATATTGATAAAAGTAGCTGGTATGGTTAAACAGACTCCCAAAAGGTATGCGAGTTCCAGCCTCACCAAGAGCTTATACTTTATTTCTGATTGGCACTGTTCATTCACTGCAGTAGACTGACAGCCAGAGTAAGTTACGATGAAAAGAAACTAAAAATTAGGATGAAAGGAAAAAAAGAAAATAGAAGTCAAAACTATGAAAGAGATAACTGGAAACATCAATTAGCTGTAGTATATTGAAAACTAATTTCACCAAGTCAATCGAAAATTATAAGAATTTATCTACAAAATATGAGGTAGAAATGATTTGTATAATGCATTGAAAATACATTTTTTTAAAATTCAAGTGACATTTCATAATTTCTAAAAAGCTGACCAAAGACAACACAATACAATGGTATAACATACCCAACAGAATAGTCAGTCAAGAAAATATACTTACTGTCCATAATTATATGGTGGGTACATGTTACAGTTGCTGCTGTTGTTGTAATAATAGTTGTTATTTGAACCATAATTATTGGCAGACTGATCTTGAGGATTCATATTTGAATACGGAGGCTGAGGTTGATTAAGAGTGTTCTCTGCCATTTGATGAGGTCCAGGCATTGGGTTCATACCTTGAGGTGGCATGCCTCCAAGTGGCATTGATGCTGCAGCTTCAAGTCCCTGCCTTGCAGACAGAATTGCAGCTTTAGTAGGACTTGGTACTTCTTTTCTCAAATCAACATCACCTTTGGGCTTTGCTCCACTGACAGCTTCAAGGGCCTTCCGAGCAGTCTCCCATTCAGGTTTGTTGGGGTACATGACATTGTCTGAACTAAAATGAAAGTAAAAATAGAATAAAAATGAATTTTAAAAAAAACAATGATCAGATTGAGAACCAATATACCCATAATTTAAAAAAAAAAAAAAAAAAAAAAGAAAAAAGTATTTCACTTTAATGAAAGATGAAAAGTTAAAATGGCATTTAGCATAGTTTTGCAGCGAGCGATTATACGGACAAAATACACCCTCCTCTTCTTGTACACTCTAGTCTCCTGTACCCAACCAATGTCTGAGGACTTAATCAAATATACCATAATCAACATTTTGAGGGTCTGTGAACACTAAAACTTCCCATATAAATTGATAGTAATTGCTTCTTTGCTTTATGCCATTTCGACTTATGGAAGGTTTTTAAAGGAAAGATCTTTTTCCAGGTGTGTGTGTGTGTGGGGGGACTTGTGTTTTATTATAACAAATCTATGTACTATTCTTTCAAAATAAAATACCTACTTGATGAAAATAACTTCACAAAAATCATTTTTTTGTATAAGACAACAAAATTATAATAAAATGGATTATCCCTGTCAGCTACCAATGAATGGATTTCACAGAGAAAATTAATTGCCTCAAGTTAATAATGTCAAATGATTTTTTTTCAATTACATTCAAGAAAATCACAATTTTCTAAAAGATGCTTTTGTTAATAGAAGAAACATTATTCTGTCATAACAGAGACAAAAGCATTACGAATCAGGTTAATGGCCATTTGCTCATTTACAGACTTGCAATCTGATAAGTTCTTTTTACACATCACTTCAACCATGCACATTCCTTGGCACTACCTTGATATTGCATTAGGCATGGAGAATTATCATGTGACAGCTGTTTTGACATTCACAGCAGGGAATTGGGTGGAGTGCCATATTATCAACTACCACCTCAAAGATTTTTAATTTTCACCCCCACCAGTGGATATAAAAAAAAAAAAAAATAGTTTAGCTGAACATTGAATCAAATATAGACATGGAAAAAACAAAATATTTTTCACCTATATGCAAGACAATTTTCTTTTTTGTATCATCTAAGTTAAAATATTCTCTAGAAAAAATTATACAATTTGTTTTTTTTTTCCCCTCGGAGTTAATTTTATAATGTAAAAAGACACTTCTTTTTTCGCATTCATGGTCGTTCTAATTTTAAATTTGGACTTTGGAATGAGATAAAGACATATCAGAGTGGCAGTGATTCATAATTTCCCTTGGAATGCTATTTTTTTCAAGTTTTATTTCATTACAGTTTCAAAATTTACTCTGCAGACATCAGAGTAAACAATGCAATTGCAAATAAAGGTAAATACTGAGTTGAAACAGTTTTATTCTAGTAAAGTCAGTTCTTTTCAAAAATTCAACTTATTGGCTAAAATACCGTGAAACAGCAATTATTTTTCTTTCACAGTGAGTAATGGGGATGGCCCTTAAAAGGTAAAAGATGACAGTGGAAAGGAGACTATCCCTGAACAGGAGTTGAGAGTCCATGACTAATTGTAGAGTCATATTGATCTCAAATGGATATGATTATGGGTTTCAATATCACTGAATTGAATATTCACAATTTTTCTCAATAATTCAGTGGTTCCAAAACTGGGATCTGCGGAACACTAGGGTCCATGAGTTTTTCGAGTGGGCAAAACTTTCAAAAACCAGGGGAAAATTCATTCGAAAAAAAATAAAATAAAAAGAAGGGGGGGGTCTTCTTGGCAATGAAAAGATTGGGAACAACTGAATCAACAGAAAATAAATCACCAGCACTTTAACAGACACAAGGTTCAAAGTTTCGACCATTTCCTCGCCACATGTACTTATCAGCACTTTGCACTTTGTTTTATATTTTTTGCACTTCTAATACATTAGGCATGCTATTAAACACTTTTAAAAACTTTCAACACCCCATTATAAAAACGTAATTAGAGCTAGATGATAAAATAAGTTTTCTTATTAATGCTAGAAAGTATTCATCTAGAAATAAATTTTCATTAATAATGAAGAACCTGTTTTAATTCAGTGTTCAAAACTTAATGGAAAAATAGTGATTGACATAGGGAGATTAAAAGCTTTTCAGTGACTTTTTAGAAAATGGCACTGAAAAGCAAAATTAAACTTATACTTCACAAGAAGAAAGCATAACAGTAATAAACACTTGGAAGACTTGATAAGGGCTGTATCCAAATCATGTCTAAACAACAAAATAAACAAACACAAAAAACAACTGAGTCTTTGAATTGGCCTCCCCAGCCTTCCATGTATAAGAGCCCAAAATGGAAAAGAAAGAAAAAAAAAATTACTTCCATTCTTTTGGACCAAATCTAGAATCTAACCCCCCAAATTTTAGTTATCAACGTATCTGACGTCTGTTGGCATTCTTTCTAGAGAGTTATCTGTCATCGGGTGAACCATCCTAATCTTCCCCCACACCTACCACTGATGTGACGCCGTGTTGAGCTTATAGTTCTTGTTTAAAATACAAGATAAATGAATAGTCTTAATTTATTCAAACAAGGATACCACAATCAAAATTCGGTAATCCTATAGATTAGTGGCATAAATTATTTCAACTGGTAAAAAATCTGTATATTTAATACAATAGTTTCAGGCTCCTTTATAGAGCCTGAAATAAGTATAATTACAAAAAAGCGAGTATTTATGGTTTATTTGAATACACGATAATTCTTGTTTTGATCAAAGTTTTTCAAATTTTGTGAAACTATTTCTTCCCAATATTCCTTCGTATAGTTAAAGGGTTATGAATTCTACGTTCCATCCTTGTTTTAATCAAATTGTATTGAATTTTATTTTTGATCGTGATGGCAAAATATTTAATCCTCTCTTTTCATCTTGAAATTTCACATTTGTTATTTTGAAATTAGTAATGAATCAATGTAGTAAATCATATCATTAGCTTCGTTGACTCAGATGATGCCACTGACACTAACATGATTGAACCATATCTCTTACAACTTCGCTGACAGAGGTAAATAAAGAGTACTGCGAGCGTGATGATCGAATAGAGAGGGTCGTAGTGGTAGTTGCAAACAAAGTCTGTTAAATTATTGATGGCAGAAGTGCCAATTCTTGGAAAAAAATCAGTTTTACTGACAAAGTAAGTTTGAAAAAAAAATAAGGTCATAACTAAACACACAACTAGTGATTAGTAAAATAAGCCCCACAAAGAACAACTATTTCTCTTAGCGGATCACATCTTTATAATACTATCAGGACATCAAGAGGCTCCTAACTATCTGGTTACATTCAAGATACATACATCTTGTTTCGGCCTTTTTCAATGAAAAATAGAACCATAAAATATCAGAAGCATCACAAAGATCAAAATTGACAAGTTAAAATTACAGTTTGCTTTTCAAAAGCGCACTTCAACCGTTGAAAAAACACACACACAGAACAAAACGAAAATCCTAAATTATTCGAGATTGACAAATTCAACATCTTAGCTAGAAATTGGAAGTACCCTCAAGTCGGACTTTACTGAAAATATAAGAATAAAGAGTAAGTCTAATTCAAAGAGATGATTTTAGTCATACTTAAGTGTATAGCAATATTAAGAAGATCTCTAAATAATGAACAATAATTTGGGTATTAGTTTATAGCCTCGCATCGAAAATTAACGATGTATTTCTAGGTGTCACCAGCAATAACTTTTGTGCTCTAACTAGACACAAAACGATAGAATATTAGGTGGATTTACAAAAAAAAGAAGTAGTCAAAATTATGAGATATCTTATTTATTACTACTAATCAGATGCGAGGCTAAAAACAAGTATTACCTAAATTTGTAGGTATCGGAAAATGACAAATCAGCAGTAACATAATACAGTACACTAGTCACTAGTATAAAAAAAGCGGGCAGGAATTGAAAGTTAACAGATAAGTAAACATTATTTGAAATCTCAATCAACTCAGCAATTGCATCACATGCAACTATACCATATTTTCTTTACATTGGCGAATTAAACAAAGACTGAAAGTGATAAAAATGTTTGTGGTTGGAATAGATACATTCAAAGGACTACAAGTTGGTTGGAGTCGCCATCTTGAACAGCAACAGACTAACTAACTAACTACCCACTTGGAAACAATCGTGATTGATGCCACATTAACGGCTAAAAGAAATTCCAAAATTATGTAACCAGGTAGTTCGCATATAAATAAAAACATTTTCTAATTTATTTTTTACCTTTGAGCCGCTTTTGTAGCAGGATTAGATGCGCTATCCCAAGCGACGGACGACATTTCTTAGGCTAACGTCGTGCTACTAGAGTGTTTCAACTGCGCAAGCGCACATAAATGGCAAATTATCAACTTTAGTTTGGTATCGAATTTAAGAAAAAAATGTATAGTTGTACGATTGTATAGAAAAGTACAAAGGTCATAAAAAATAAATTTACTATAAGTATATCTTTATAAAATACCAAACGGCACTAACAAACTTTGATTATCAAATTATAAGATTGGCTAGCTTTAGCATTTACGAAAGTGGCGGCAAATATTCTTCAAACAGATTATTTTGAGTTGTACTTTGTTGTTGATGATCTCTGAAAACTATGGACGAAGAAGGCTGTGCTTTGGATGTTTTAACTTCCCTTTTGGATGAAGATATGTCGAGTGAAGAATGTTCTGAGCCTGTAAATGGCGTCCGGACTATATCTGAGTCCAATGCAACCAAAAAAGGTAATAATGTAATTGATAACAACCACACGAGTAACGACCCAGGAAGTAAATCGACCGAACTAACCCCGCCAAATGACGATTTAATGGCCGAAATGAAAAGAATGAGAGAACGAATGGAAGAATTAGAACGTCAACTTCAAGAGAAGAATAATGCATCTTCTTCGGCCGCTAAATCGTCACCCAAACAACCAGGCCGGACCATTAGCGACAACAACAACATAGACCTTTTCTCCTCTGAGGCTGAGGGTAACGCCTTTGTTAATAAAAAAATAACATCGAGTGCTTCCTCTTCTCCAAAATCTCAACAAAATAAAATGACAGATAAAAAAGACGATTCGGCAACTTTGAAAAGCGACCTTTTTGGGGACAGCGATAGTGATTGGGAGGACATGGACGGCGAAAAAAACAAATTGAGCGCAGCCGGGGAGGAATTGAAGAAATTGATCAAGAGGAAGAACGAGCATCGAATAGCGCATACACCATCACACGACGTGGCCCAGCTGAGAGCGAAAGCTCTAACTAAGAACGGACCATTGCAAAGTACTTTGAGCACCATGCTATCAAGTCCCGATTCAAAAAACCACGGCATCTTTAACAACAACAACAACAATAATTCATCTCCAGCATCGTCGCAGAAGATCATTGACAGCGATTCTTCTAGAGACCCATTTTCAGGAATTCGCATTACTAAACCACTCGTGTCTTCAGCGACAATGCAGCTTAGAATGCAAGGTCGGAAAATGTTCAAATTATCAACCCTTCACAGTAGGAGCAAAAACGAACTTTCTGAATGTGATTGGGTAACTATTGGAGTTTTAGTTCACAAACCAGAACCCAAAAAATCGGCTTCTGGGAAGACCTACTGCATATGGAAACTCAATGATCTGCACAACTGTGACCAGTCCATATCGTTTTTCTTATTCGGAGAAGTGTACAAAACTCATTGGAAAGTCAGTGTTGGAACTGTGGTGGGTCTGCTAAATCCAACCATGATGGACAAATCCGAGAAATACCAGTCGGACATTGCATTCACCATTAATCATCCACAGAAATTAATGATCATGGGAATTTCCACCGATCTTGGCACTTGCAAACAGAGGAAAAAGAATGGTTCCCCATGCACAAATGTAATAAACAAAATGCAAGGAGACTTTTGTACCTACCATGTCAATGCTGCCTACAAGAAAACCTGTGTAAAAAGAGCTGAGCTGAACAGTTACACAGGAGTGACCCCCAAATCTTATGGTAATAAAGTTCTCCCAAAGGGGGGTATGTTTTTCTACCAGGGCAAGTCATACACCTCTTTGCCGATAGGTTCTTCTCAGCAGAAGAATCCGGTGACTGTACAGAAACTGCAGCAGCAGCAGGGTCGGATGGGTAAAGACAAACTGTCGACGATGCACTTGCAACAGATCTCTGCGTCTGATCAGAGCAAGTTGGATAAATTGTCCAATACCAAGCAGCAAGCCTTTCTTGATCTTCTTAGTGCACCGTCTGTTGGTTCGATGAATCTCGTGAAGCATTTGATCAAGCAAGAGAAATATCAGCAGAATCAAGATGTAGGTGGGGCCAAAGGCCCCATGGTTCAGTCTATCTCTGCCTCGGAGCTTCTAAAACAGCACAAGAGTAAAATGCAACTGAAGAAAAAAATTTCGGCTGTTTCTTCACCTGTGCTTGGCCGTGGTTTGCAGTCTGGCCTTGACATAAATTTGGACCTTGTCCCTCGGTCTTCGTCGAAGCAAGCTCTCTCCTCGGATGAAGCTAAACGGCTTGCCATTCTCAAAGTGCAGTCAAAAGGTGGCCTGCAAAAGACCAACCCGAATGCTGTGAAGAAGCAGCCGAGTGACGTGAAAACTCAGGAGAAGATCAAAAAACGAGTCGCCTCTGATTTGGAGGAAAGCAGAAATGAAAGCGAAAGTATTACACCTGCCTCTTCCTCCTCCTCACCACTTCCTCCTCCTGCTAAAAGATCAAAGTTGCTTGGCAATGTAGACTTGAACTCTGTAGAGGTTAAAAAAATAATGAAAATGAAGTCTTCACATGTTGGTGCAATTGCTGAGCTAGAGAACGAGAAGCAAGAAATCTATTTCAGTACCCTGGAAAAGAAGGAGCAGTACGAAGACAAGATGCGTTCAATAACAGAAATGAAGTGCACACTTTACACATGTAAACTGTGTTCTTACACAGCTTTGTCTGTTGGCGAAAGGTGCTTGAAGGAGAACCACCCTACAACAAAGCATCAAGGTGTAAAGAGATTCTTTCAGTGCCGCAATTGCAAGACACGACGTGTTGCTTTCACTAAGATCCCAACAGATCCTTGCAGTGAATGTGGTGGGCATAATTACGAAAAGACATCAATGATGCGAGAGAAATCTGGCCCTAAATTAGAATCTGAACAACTTTCAATTAGAGGAGATGAAACCAAGTTTTTAAACAGCCTCTCCTACAAAGTCACGTCAGCAGTTGATTTATAACTCTAGAAAAAAATTCAATATAATTTCATGGCCTAATAGATTTATCACAAGCAAATACTTTGTTAGTAAATACTAGGATTATGTATTTTCCATCAGTACTTTTTTGTCTGAAAATACTAGTACTGCATACCATTCTCGAACCCTAACCTTGTGGGGCTTATAGTTTATAAATATGTAATGTTCGGCAATGTATTTCTTTGCAATGAATTTACTTGGTGAGAAAATTGTAGGCAAAAAAATTATCTGCGATGAATTAAGAGCACACACTGCAAAAAACAGAAAAGCTTATTGACACTTAAAAAGTTTTAATATTTTGTACAGAATTAATTATGAAGAGTATTTGTCTGTTTCTTTTGTGTAATATTGTACAAATTACTTTCAATTCATGTCATGAAAGGAAATGAGTTTTAGAATTATTTTATGATCTATTTTTATTATTAGATGATGTCCATGTATTGATTTTGAGAACTATTTACCTTTGTCTCAAATTTGTGATAAAAACAACGGAAGAATTAAGATTAAGGTAAATAGTAGTCAAAATCAATACAATGGGTTAAAGAATATTTTAAAGTCTATTCTTTGAAAGTTAGAATCCCAACACTCATCTAATTAGAGGAGATGAATCTAAGTTTTGTACAGGGGTTATTATGAAGGTTACTTTTTGTTTTTTTTATGGAATATTTTATGAATTTCTTTCAATTCATGTAATGATAAATGAGTTTTAGAACATTTTTAAGTCTTTTCCTCCAATGTTTCCTGACATTTTTAAAACTGACCAGATTGTTGAAAGGTATTTTTCTATCTACGATTTTAGATAATATTCTGAAAAATTTGAAGGTGTGCAAGGTGAGTAAAACTAAGAAAGGATTTATTTTTGTAATATTTGTCAAATATTTTTTTAAGCAGAGAAACGAAATCATCTTATTTTTTTTATTTGCTTATAAAGGCAAAAAAACTTTTCAATTCATCATGTCCGCAGGGATATCACAAAAGGCCTTATTTTTTAATGACTTTTCAAGCAAATCTTTGTTAACATGACCAAGTGAACATCATGAAAAATTCATTTTAAATATGTTACTGACTTAAACCAATGTTTTATATTTTTTTAAAAGCATTTACTTGTTACCATCAAGAGAGATTGCTGTGTCTTTTAAATTATAGTGTCATGAATAAAATCAGTTACACGTTTGAGATGCTTTTTGTTCATGTTATTTTCAATGTTGATTTGTTTTTATGTTTTCATTCAATGCTTTATACCTATTTACTGATTAGTCCTCATTGCATGTTTAAAACAGTTTTATTTTAGTAAAAATCAATAAATATAGCAGAATGTATTATAAACTAGTTAATCTTCATGAAAAATTCACTGGTATACTGTTTTCCCTACTATCTAAAATTAGAGCGTTCCTATAAGTCCCTACTGTAAGTCAAAGTGGCATTAAACAAAGGAGCAATTACCATTAATTTTCAGTTGCCTCTTTATCACAACTTTGAATCAGACTGTAATTTTATGACAACAATTAAACAACATAACCAAAAATAAAGAATAAGCCTACCATGAGAATCGACTCATATGTAGCCAGAGGGAACTCGGTGTATGCCTAGTTGCTTTTAATCAGTCAGCTTCAGTGACTTTATAGTCAAACAAGCTGATTTTACCTCCTAAACCTTACTCTCTACACATCAACAACATCAGTAATCAAACTATCGGCCTTATCATGCCTGCAGCAAGAAATTCATTAAATAACATTCATGAAATTTCAGTAAATAAGTCAGAAAATGGAGAACCTGCCATAATTCAGTAATAATTGATTATTCTGTCCAAGCATTTACTATTCTTTGGCATTTTTACTCATTATCTATCATTTCTCAGTGAAAGCACAGCATTATTTGTTATGTTTCTCTTTTGTTCTGGATCATATCATGCTGATTTTTCAATTTTTTTTGTTCACCTGCATAAATGTGTATAATATGCAATGTGGCTCTCATACTGAAAAGCCTGGAGGTCGCTGCTCTAAATAACCCCAGTGTAAAATATACATAGTACAGAGCAGAAAATACAGTGTTTTTTTCTTGCCCTGGAACTTGCATTTTCACTCATGAATCAGAGGAGAAAAAGATTATTGGGTAATCTTACATGATTTTTGTTGGATGGTATTAGGGTCATTCGGTTTTCAACTGAATTCATTTAAAAAGATTTCTGGATACAATTTTTTAAATAGATATGATACTCAATAAAAAGTGGATACTTCATGAGAATCACGAGAAATGCATGAAATCACAGTGCAAGTGAAATGAACTTCCAATAAACATATCTAAGGACAGCCTTTGTCTAAAGAAGGTGATGCTGTGTATATGATCTGATTGGAAGGGATACTATGAGCTCTTTCCAGAGAACCAAACAATTGATTCGAATAAATACTTTCCCCATTTAGACTAACTGAAGACAGCAATCTATGAAAAGCATCCAGAATTAGTCAATATTCCATCAGGAAAACACTGAACCACATGTTTCTATGGTGACCAGGCAAAATTGATTCGACTTGGCTTGGAAATTTTCAGTCATTTGCCTTTTGTTTATTGCACATTCTACCATTTATTCTGGTCTTTACAGAATTGTGTTGCTGAGAATTTTTTTAAATTTACTTTATGGACTAAATGAATTTTTGGTTACCTGATACATCAGATTACATGAAAAGAAAAATTGGATATTGTTTATAATTTTGTGAAGAATCCTCAATGTTCAAAAAGTTTTGCAGACAATCGAACTCGCTCATTCTTGTTATTTTTAATGATCTCGCAACATTTCGATGGATCCATTTAATTGCCTTCGAACAATCTGTATGTAAAGAGAGAGATTATTTCTTCTCAGAGTTCCAAATAATGGTAGGAAATAGAATTTTTTCCTTTTTTTTTTTTTTTCAGAAATTATGTCTCTAATAATTTGCACTACCAAGTCCCTCTCTTAACGTACAAATACTACACTTGAAATAAAATCTCTTGAAGTTAGATGATCAGAACCAGAAAGAATAAATGAGGCTGTTATCCATGTTTTCTATTATCACTTTATATATATTATCTTATTTCATTTTCTTTCGAAAGAAATACGAGTAAAATTGTTAATGTCTATAAGGTCAGTTTTTATTGTAGAAGAATCAGTACCTACTCGACGTAGTGTAACTTTTATGATGGTTCACTTAATGCTATGTTCGGGTTCCGTCAAAGAGATAGATCACTGATCATCAAATATATTTTCTAGTTTGTCTCATTTGTACTCAGCGGCAAAGTAAATTTTAGAAGGTAAGCACCTATCTCGGGTAGCGTCCACAAGTTGACTTTTGGAAATCAACTTACCAGAGTGACGTCCCTTGCCATGATTAATTCCCCTTACATCGACGATAAGTGCCGGGTGTCATGAAAAACGAAATCGGCGAACTGAGTTCGAATTCCGGCTTAGTCTGCTTGTCTTCATTTTCACTGACCAGATAAGAGTCTCATCTCAACACTGGTATACCATGATGTTTTACTGAGATGAGTGTTGATAAGTCAGGGATTCTTCCCTTCTACCTGTTCCATTCAACCTCGTACTACCTGTCATATGCTGGGACAGACCCGGGGTTTCCAATAAGAGTGGGCACAAATGGAAAAATATTTTTACAAATAGATACGTGAAAAATAAACAAATTACAAACATTATAAAAGAGAATGTAATATGTATACGTGCATTTTCTACTTACTTTTGAGTTGTAGCTTTTTAGCACAAGAATTGACAAGAGATTGATAGGAAAAAAATAATGGAAGAAATTTACGATAGAACCTATTTATAAAATCACGTAAAGAATTAGATGGAAGGTGCATTGGATGAAAAACAAAATAAGTTTTCGTTTTCAAGGTTAATTTGGGATTATTTGGGTTTTTATTTATAATTTTTCACCATTTAGATGTTTTTAAGAGTGTTTAGCCCAAAGAGAGAGTAGTATGGACCTCCAGCGCCTGAACTTTTCACATGGTAGTTGGAAAGGAGAATTGCCATGAAGGACAAATGTCTAGCATAGCACCCCATCGATTTTTGAGTTATGGAACCAATATCGTTGATTTGGTTATCCAAACATATAGTTATTATCGTTAAAACCCCACGGGGTTACGGTTAACGAGTGTAGCAGACCATTACTGCTGTGTAGTGCATTTGATCTTTACTAGGTACCACAGAAGTATGACATTATGTCGTACTGAGCTAAACCCTAACAAATGCCAGGATATATTATATAATTTTACATGACTATTATAGCAAGCTGCTCAACACACCATAAAGTCCAGCCTCTTCCAAACGAGCTCTGTTTTAGTTAAAATAATAACAGTTTGCATTATGTAACTGACATTTTAATTTAAAACATATTAATTTTTTGTGCTTAATAAGCATCAATTTCAACGCTGACTGATGTCGAAGACTACGAAGGATTAAGAATATCCGCTATAATACTTTCAATGCAAGGGCAATAACTCTTAGCAAGGGAGGTTACTTTTGCAGAATTATATATGAATGTATGAATATATCAGCCGTGGGATATTGGTTAGCGAGCTGGTTTTGCAGGTTATTACGACTGAGTAATGAGTTCGATCTTCACAGAGTGCCTCATACTTATGGACTTATACTGAAACCAGGTTAAGCTTAGTAAATGACAATATATCTATCAGAGAAGAACTTTAATTCAACTATAATTTGAGAAATCTCCGTGTGTGTATGTGTTCATACACCGAGATAACTCAAAACCCAAAGTAGCCGTTGTGCGAAGTTGATATTCACCAGATATATTGGTCCATGGACCAGACATTGCAGTGTCAATTCGTTTGGGTCAGCAGTTCTCAATATGAGAGTAGTAGCTAGATTTATTATAAAACCTCATAAGAATAAAAAATTTTCCCCAAATACGTCACCAGCCTTCACGAGAAAGAGAATCGAGTTTTTGTTTTTGTTTTTCTTTTACTGCAGAATGAGATTATGTCATCAGCGTTTACGTACGTGTGTTCATAGATTTTAAATGTTTCGAGAGAGAGAATCATTTTTTTTTTTTCGAAGTTGTCTGTAGAACTAGACGGAATTAAATCAGAGATAGATGATGCTACGGAAAAAATTCATTGTTGCTATTAACGACACCATAAACAAATTCGTCAATTTTATTTTTTAAAATTTTATCAAACTGAATTTAAAGAATTATAGTCTTTTTTTTTTTTCGTACTTATTCAACTGTTTCATTTCATCGGAGAAAAAGGTAAGAGGAATAATTTTTTCATCATTATGGAATAAATAAAAGTATATTTTTTTCATCACTTTTCATTTATATATATGAATTTAGATATAAAGTATCTAAATTGACAACACCTACGGGAATTAACCGAAATACTTCGAAACCGCAGTTTCTTACATGAAAAATTATTTTATATGATAATTATGCCAGACTGCTCCACATACCATAAATTCTGACCTCTCCCAAACATGGACCTTTTGAACGGGCATCCTCTAGTACTCTAAAGCAAGAAGAAGTATTGACATTTGTAGTCAGTATCCACCAGGAAAAAGAGCTCTGGGTGTTTTCTTTGATAAACAGACATTCGGATGAAAACTAAATTTTTATTTACACCAGAGAATGTATATCAAAATGGAGGGCCATATAAACATTCAATTTTACCACCAGCAAATGTTTCAAGACCTGACACGAAGATGTCGCTTATATACTCATAGGTCGACGCACTCACGCACACACACACACACACACACACACACACACACACACACACACACACACACACACACAGAGGCACACTCACAACTAAAAGAGATTAACTAAATTTGGTTTAGTACGACACAAGACCAAATGGGGAGAGATAAGAAGACAGTGTTGCACCAGTCTTCCTAATTGGAAAGGTCTGCTTGCTTGTCTTGAAAATCAGCATTCGATCATACGCTTACACCAACGGCTGGAGCTGAGAGGAAATATCAAACTACCTCAGCAACGTCTCAGCGAAGGTCTCAGACTCTAAATATGTTTGCTTAGTGCACACTCACAAACATAATACCGAAAGAGAAAGTGTGACACACGCGCACACACACACACATAAGACTCGTAATGGCATTTTGATGGCGTCTAAAAAATGTAAAATTAAAGTTCATTTTTCTTGGAGATTTCAAATAACAACTTACATAGTAATGTGCTCAGTGAAATAACTTCACATTTTGATGAGACGTTACTTCTCTCGGTCAGATGATAACAATGGTATCCTCTATTTGAGCGTCTGAAACGAATTTCAAATAACAAAATGACTTGATTACCTCCCTTGGATTTGTTTACCTGGCCTCATATCCTAATTTTTATTTTAAAGCTCAACTTTTTTGATGCATTCCAAAAATTAAAGAATAATACAGTCGCAATGAATTTTTGTAAATTTGGAAAATAAAACTTGATAATTATATCCTCTTGTTAAGAATATTCCTTCAATATATTCGAACACTTACTTATATCTTTCTTGGCGATCAAAATGAATTCCACAGATTTATATGTAATTGTTTGTTAAAGGCTTATAAAAGGGAAGTAATTCATTTAGACACAATTTTCTAAGCTGCTGCTAACTAATTACGGATCGAATGAAAGCAGTGAACATGACTTTTTAAAACTGAATTTTATTAGATTTAGCTTAGAAGGATGTAATTCTGGTTCAGTGTTTAGGCTTAGTGCGCAATTTACAGAAAATAATAATTCAATTTTCACATTTGCTACACTAAAATGAATATACAGTTGAAATTAATGGCATAAAATGAATGAATAATAAATACATCTTTTGTCATTTCAAACTCCTCCGCGCGACCTCATGTAAATAAGTAATAAACCGTCAACTACTGGTACCAAATTGTCAGCCTGATATCATGTACGGCGTCTATTTACCCCCCTTTTTGCAAACCTTTCCCTAAACAAAGCGATTTTTAATGGCAAAAGGAATTAAACACACACACACACACACACACACACACACACACACATATATATATTAGATTCTATATATGATAGAAAGAGATCAGTTTAAAAGCGGGCTATTCAACGAACATACTTAGTTTACTCAAGCCAGACATGAATTAATTGTAAACTTTAACAAAACCTTACCAATAAGACTTGAAATTTGTAAAACAAAACATGAATGAATAAATGGATAAAAGGTACAATTATTACAAATGGCTAAATCACTGTCAGGATAAATATCTAAGTAGTTTTCATTAGCATACTGGCTTTATGAAAAGTGATTGTAGTGGTACTATGCTTTCATTTGTGGGTGCCTCAAGAATGTTAAGCTTCGAAAACGATTTGAATATGAGACCAGGTAGACAAATCTAAGGGAGGTAATTGAGTCATTTGGGATCTGAAATTTGTTCCAGTCGCTACAATAGAGTATAGCTTCTATCACGAAAATGAATGTTTTCAAATATCATTTAATGTAAGCAGACTCGTTTTATTGACTGAATGAACTTCACCGATCACAAAGACACGACATCTACCCAAAAGTAAAAGTATTCTCCTATTATTGATATTTATTAAGCTTAGTCTAGTCCGGTACAAAGCAACAAGCATTAGGCATACAGTGAGGATTGAATTCGCAACGGTAGTAATTGTCTACAAGATTACCTCAATAACCATCATTACATTCTCATATCGATTTTTTTTCACCACAAACTTGCAAGAGTGAACTCCCTTGACAAGTTATTGCCCTTGCATCAAAATATTTTTGTTTCGATGTTGATCCAATCTTGAAGATTTTTACGATTCAATCCCAGGAAATGTTATCACTTTATGCAGTTTCCTTATCTTTTTTTAACTGGTACGAAAGTTGGCACACACACATATATTTTTATACATATATATTTACTTATATTTTTACATATACATGTATATATATATATATATACATATGTATGTTTATTTATATATATATATACACATATATATTATTTATATATATACATACATATATATTCATTCATATATAAATGCATATATATTTATTTATAAATATATTTATATATATATGTATGTATACATATTTATAAACATATACATAAATACATATGCATATTTATATATATATATATATATATATATTCATAATCTTTATCCTTTTCCATTGGATATATATATATATATATATATATATATATATATATATATATATATATATATATATATATATATATATATGTATATATATGTATATACATATATATATATATATATATATATATATATATATATATATATGTATATATATATATATATATATATGTATATGATGAATATACAAATCTACATGGTGTATTATCATTGTTATCATGTTTTTAAAAGTCTATCTATTTTTGAACGATACAAACAAAGAAGACAAAATCCTCGTAAAAATTTACATTTCAAGTTTGATTAGGCAGAGGATGTGAGGCTCCGTTTTTTTTTTTTCTTTTCATGAAATGCAAAATATACTTTTTTTATACCTCTTTGAATTCTATATGCTGCACATTGCACCTTGCTCTACCATTCTACCGATCTCCACATCCTTTTTGCTTTTTGTATGTTAATTCCTCAGGCAGTCATTCTTGAATTGTAGAAATGCTTTCTAACATTATTAAGGAGTACGTTGCTGGGTACAAGTAGTGCAGTCACATCCACAGAGCTGGTAGCATTTCCTTATTTTTGCATCTCATACTTCAGGCATGGGTGTCATCACTTCTTAGGGATCCATATGCGAGTACCACTTTCAAAGCAAATTACATCAGGTAGATACATACACAGGGTAGATAATAAATATAAAAGCAACTTCATTCACTATGGCTTAGCAGTGAGAAAAATTTTGTATTCACTCACTTTATCCACATTAACAACCAATAAGAGTGAATTTGATCGACAGAGAATAGCAGCACGAGGAGTTAATACATAGAACAGATGGGGGGGTTGGCAAAATGGCTGAAAACAAGGTGCAATAAGTGGCTCACAGATAACAAAGAAGTGCCTTTCTCTCATTTGCTCTAACAAATTTATCAAAAAGGTGAAAAAATTGATTTGAACACACAGCAAAGAAATGATTATCATTGCAGTTTGTTTAAAACTGGGAAAAATTCTCAGTAGACCATCAGATCAGGGAGATTTTCTCAATCAGATGTAGGATGCAACCTGCAGAGCTAAATTGTCAAAATTAGGTCTGACATAGAAATATATTTACAGAAACCTGACCAAATACTTAAAAAGATGTTTCTGATTATGTATTCCATCTTGGGAATTTCAACAGAAGGCGCCATGTTTCTTTGCGGCTACCTTCCTTTCTCCATCAGCCATCCTGCTTTTGTCTACTAGAATATATACAAATATTTCCTGAGATCCGAAGAAACTCCTAAGCTCCTTTTGGATCTCCAATCCTGGGTATGATGTAAGTTCTGCATTTTTTCTCCAAGGCCTATCAAAGACTACAGTTTATGTATTTTACAAAAAGAAGCAGAAACAGAAAAAAAAGAAGGATTATTGTTTTGAACTTTACTAATGTATCTAATGTATATATGCCATCTGTCATGAAACTCGCTGCCAAGTGGTTGAGTTAGGGTGTATGATACAATTTGGGGGATGGGGAATGGTATTGTCCCCAGTCTAGTTTTAGAACACAGGAAAAATGAAAGCAGAAGGAACAACATCAAAGTGTTAATGCTAGTCATTTTGTAGGGTTCTGCTACTGCCATCTGACGTTTTTGGAACTCAACAATGAAGGCTGAATGAGACTTTTATGCACAGAAATAAATTGAACCTTTTATGTACAGAAATAAATTGAACCAGAATTCAAGATGTTATCATAGTGGACACAAGTCACAATCTGTTTTTCTTCTCCCGGTGCTGTCCTTGAAAGATAAACGTTTACCCATTGCAGACTCCTCCCCATTGCTCTATTGGTCACAGTACCTCACCAATGTATGATGATCACTAAGACAGTCAGGCTGTGAGTGGTAATTCCCAACATTGTACCAAGAAGTCAATAGGATCAAAGAAATTCAAGTTAGACTTCCCCTTATAAAAGCTGAAAATCCCTTAACTAATTTTATCGACACCATCTGACAATTCTAAAAAGGTAAGGTTCAATATCTCTACTTGGCTGGCAAACTAGCATGCTTTTGGGGTTTTTTTTCCTGATTTTCTCTTGGATTGAGGTTATCAGTATATCACAAGAGAAAGAGAAGCTTCAAGCTAATACAAAGATCATTATTTCCAATAGTTGGTAAAAATTTCATGTTTTTGCAATACTTTCAAGTTCAAAGTGAAAATTGAATCTCAAGCCATAAAACAGATCCAGTCAAACTGATTCACAGCTGTTAAAACTAAACAATGAGGTGAAAGATCTAAAGGTGAATATTAGAGAGGATTTTTTCAAAAAGTGCAAACTTTTTATATTTGTTAGTTGTATATATAGGTTCATAAATTGCTAACAGCAACAGTACCTCACACAAAGCCTTCCTCAGATAGTGACCCAGAGGTCAGGCATGATTTTTGTCTATGAGTTAACCATGCAGATCAGCAATAAAGATTAAGCTCTTGGCGGGAATAAAACTCACATCTTTTTGGCTAGAGGGAAAATTAGAAGAAAATACTAGTCAAAAATAAGTAATAATAATAATGGTTTACAATACTTAATCAAATAAGAATAAAATGAAAAACAGTTGTGTATGTTCAAAACAAAAGTGTATTTATTAATTGAGCTGAGAGTTCTGACTGTTTTCTCATCTAAAGAGGAAAGTCTTCAAGCAAAATGTCAACAAACGAAGCTCAGTCTAAGTGTTTTGCACTGATTTGTCTTGGCTGAGAATGCAGACAAGTTTTTCTGATGAATAAAATCATTAATAGATAAGAAGCAAAGCAACACATGTACAATTGTCCTTCAAACCAACCATCTTTAATGTAATCAGCAGGATGGGAAGTATTCCAGGGACAGTTGTTGCTTCATGAGAGCTAAAAGTAAAAGCTGAAAGTTTGTCACTGCATGTCACTCACTATAGCAACATATGAAGCTGAATCCCACCCCACAAAAAAAAAAAAGAGTGGTCATTCTCCTCCCCTTTCTTGATCCTCTGTATTAGTTGCAATGGCAACAGTATGTGTCAGCAAGCGCATCATCATATTGTATAAAAACCATTGTCACTTTTTTATTTATTGGTTTGTACTACACTAAAGTAAATAGATATATAAAATTAATGATATCCTGCTGAGATTTGACTGTCTGATCCATATGCCGGCAGTCAATTAATGTATCCATTTGGCCAACTTTACACAATGAGAAGAAAGAGTGAAACCAAGTTTACCAAACTAAGCAAGCAGCAGGCACAATTTGAAAGACTGCGGCTGAAATCAGCTTTACTGCCTGTCTGCCTTAGCTTTTGTTTATATACAGTTCATCGTTCTGCACAAAGCCAAATGGAAGTTGTGAATTAGAAGAGTATGTTACACCTGTCCATAATTTATCCATACATAAACCTGTCATTTTTGACAGGTACTATGCTAGGTTATATTTCTGATGATAAATTGGTGACATTCTATACCCCACATTTTAAATAAGGAGAAGGATATCTTCGATTTGATGTCTGAACTAATTTTCATAATATCCATTCATCGATTTTAGTTCAGTTGGGCAGTTTGCAACTTAGAGAGAATTAATAATGGGTTTTGAATCTGCAAAACATTTTTTGTAAAAGCATACATGAAACATTTATGATAGTGTTTTTGTTGATGTTTTAAATTAGGGACAATAAAACTTGTGAATCTTTGGGCACATCTACAGAATTTTGATTATATCAGGTAATAGCCTGAGAAATATGACTGATAAATCCTGGATACAACAAACCTTTTATACGTTGAAATGCTATGCTGTTGATACAATGATATTTATATGAACAGCTGCAGAATTTTTATTTCTTGTAAGTTCTTCATAGTAGACATTAATTGAAATGGTTGATCCCTTTGAACGAACATAAGCATCAAAAAAATTATAATAGTAACATCACAATTAAAGTAAGATCTATGGAATTAACTTCATTCTTGGTTATAAAGATCTTAGTTAACTGGAGATAATTTGAAACTATGCTTTAACATTTATCATATAGCAAAGTCTTCTTGATATTTTAAAAATGAAAAGCAATATTCCCATTGTTTAAAGTGGAAGATGAGAAAGAAAAAATTGATTGTTTTACTTTTTTTCATTTATCTATCCCATAACCCTGCATAGGGTAATAAGGTACCACAGATTTCTTCATGGGTGTATCAAGGGTGAGCCTGACAAGCCCTTTCAAAAAATTCTAAAATTTTATAATCTAATCACCACTCACAATTCTAATGCACAGAATTATTTAATACTGCTTCAAAGTTCAAAAAGCATAAGACTGTTGAAAATAAAAAAAATATCTGTTTGGAAATGGACACATCTAAAAATCAACTGCATAGAAACTCCCTCGCAACGGAATAGAGAAAGCCTATGAATATTATAAATATTTATGAAAGATGCTTATATATTGATATATTTTGTGGTGTATCATTGACAAAGCATTTTCATTCAAATTTCTAGATATTTGGCGATACTGATAATCTCCAGAAAACTCAAATGGTAATTAATGGGCAGGCTATGTTGCAATCATGTCAGATACTGGACATCACAACTCAAACCAGGGATCCTGAGAAGTCATATGCAAAACTACAGCTAAAAGAAAATAAGATAGTATGATGATTTAGTCAGGTTCAGGAAATATTGATGCTGCCATGTCCATGATAGAGAGATCTAGCGAATCTTGGCGAATGTATTAGTCCACTGATGGATGTTACAAAGCTGATGATGATGATCATAATGCTGATGATCCTAAAAATATTGAACACAACATTAAATCTAATGGCAAAAGAGGGAAAGACATGTAATTCTCTCTTTTGGTAGTTAATCGAAAAGCTGAAATGAAGAAAAGAAGGAAATAAAAATGAGTCAAGTCAACATTATGTAGAAATGTTCTCAAATTGAAGATGTTTATTTGTATTGTTTTCCAGTTCAAGTGGGGAGAGAGAAGGGAGATGGTGGCGGGCTGGGGAGGTACAGCAATATAAATTGAAACAGTCTTCTATTCTTTTCTCTGAGTAGATAGACTTAGTGGTTTCAACTTTTTAATAGACATATTAAAAAAATATGAAAAAAATAAATAAGAAAAATAAAAGAAAGACAAATCATAAATCATAGACTTAGTTTCTTTTCAAGGGATTTAAAAATGTGAAACAAAAAATATCTTTTGAAAAGCTACAAATAAAAAAAGGTGAAAAAGAAAGATAACAAAGATCCTCCTTTATAAAAGAAAAGTGATTTTTACCTGGTCCCTGTCCCCTCAGCTCTCCACTGCTATAAAAATGCTTTTATTTTGAAACTTTTGACAACATTGGTCCTTTCGAGGTGGGAGAAATGAATACGACAAATGCCAGAGGGAAATTTCAATTTAATGAGCGGAATTATAAAAGTTGAAAAACTACTCAGAAAAAACAAACGGCAAAAAAAAAAAAAAAGTCAACAGATTTTTAATTAAGTTCCATAAGTTACAAAGTATGGCTTAGAAGACAAAAGTCATGTGATCAACTATACTTTCCGACTTCATGAAGAAGGTTTTGTACTGGACTGAATGAGAGATTCTCAGCATTTGTGAGGGCTGCTAATTGATTTTCTGCTTTCATTATGATTATTTTATACTTTCTGTATTTGTTTTCTCCAAACTTAAAAAAACAATAATGCTGTCAAAAATTTTAAATAAGACATATTCAAAATAGGAAGCCAGGTAAACAAATCTATTGTTCTCAAACATGCAAACACACATACACACACGCACACACACATTTCTGTCATGTGTTGTCATGGTAATTTATGGAAGAAAAATGTTCTTGTTTTTCTTTTTAACTTGCAGAATCTTATAAATTCTTTGTTACTTTTTTCTTTCCTTTTTCCAAACATAGTGGCACTAACTACATTAGAAAAAAAATAAAATAACAGCAGTCAGTCAGAATAACTAGTGAAGGTTCACAAGTCATTTCTGTCGGCACAGAACACAACTCTGGAACACATTCAACAATAGTTAATAGATTAAAAATCAAAAAAAAAAAAAAAAAAAATAGTGCCAGACAACAAAAGAAGAAAAACTAGAGAAAGAAAACACGCTGCCCTCCCCCTCCGAAAACAAAGGGAAAAATATAGCCAGGGACGGTGTGTGTAGCTGGTGAATTGAGTAACTTGTCACCGGTGGTATGAAGCCAGTCCATCTGTTCCAGCCTCCTCAGAACACTTGGTCAACCTACAGCAGTAAGCAAGTGGTCAGTCTGATGGTCAGCTAACTGTTGTTGGTGGTTGTAGTGAAGATCAGTCATTAGGGAAAGGTCATGTACAGTTTTGACAATAACGAATTTGTTTTTTGTTTTGTTTTTCTTTGTTGAAAAGGGAGACCTCAGAAGTGTAAAGAGATTTCAAAGGGAGCTAAAAGATACACACAACACAGACCCGCACACACACACACACACACACGCTCACACACATATGCACCTTGCCCATGTGCACATATATACAATAGGTAAATACTTTCATACCAGTATTTGTAGAGTAGATAATTCACAAACTAGTCACAGGTTTGAAAGTGCAACTCGTTTCAGCAGTTCACCAATTATGGATGGAGGAAGCCACGTAATGTGGGCATTGTCCAATCAGCATCTAATATCATTCAAGTCATTATCCAATCAGCATCTAAAATCTTTCAAATCATTGCCCAATCAGCATCTAATATCATTCAAGTCATTATCTACAGCAAGAGAAAACTTGTAATGAAGCAGACAGGTTCTGTATCAACAAATGGAAGGGTAGAATGACTAATAACAAAATTAGAGAACCTGATTTTGTTGCAGCAACACAGTAAAGGACCACAATAATAGCAGATGTAGCAAGATTTTTTGTTGGTTTTGTGTTTCATATTGAAGCATCAGTAAAAAAAAATGTAATCAATGTGAAGAGCCTGATAAGCTAATCACTACTGCAGCAGGTTAAGTGAGGTCTACAAGTATTAGAGACCCCTGGTGTCATTACATGGCAATGACTGATAAGGGGCAGATAATGAAAAATGGAGGAGGAATGGGAGGAGGAGGAAAGGAGACAGTGTTAGCAACAATGCTAACAGATGAGATTCTGAAAAATACACACCTGTCCATGTCATGTGAAGTCTGGGTTTAAAGATGAAGAAAGTGTATTTCTTTGCTTCAAGAGAAAAAAAAGGTACCATCCCCCCGAAAAAAAACAAAAAACAAACAATAAAACCCCCCACCCCCAAGCAAACAAACAAACAGTTAAATGATTGAACATTGTCACAGTGGTGTAGCACCGCCGGTCAAAAACATCTCTGACAGGATGTGTAGCTAGGAAAGAAAGGTTCGCCAGACATCCCAGAGTTTGATTAATTCGTGAAGAAGAATGGTGGAAAAAAATATGGTTAGTGACCAGTGGTCATTGATCGCTCTTGGTTGTATCTTGCCCTTTTGATTGCCAAGTGTTCTGATTTACAGCAGGTCTACGGAATCAGTCTGAGGCTGGCAATGAAACAGCACAAAACAGAAAGAAAAAGAAGGGAGGAAAAAAAACAAGTGAAAAAAGCCAGGAATCAAAATCTGAGTTGAAGAATGAATGAAGGTGTGTGTGAGGCAATGAACTTTAGAAAGTGGGGTCTGCTGCTAGGGTCAGCAATGGGAGTTAGAATCCAGTGGACAATGGGTCGGACAGTTAGATACAGCACATTAACGTGGCAAGAAAAACAATGAAGAAGTCTGTATTGACAATGTAGATTTAGTAAAATGTTGAAATTGAGGGTCAGGGGTGCTTAGTTGTGATAATGGCCAAGACACTTCGGACATTGCAAATAATAAAAGGCAATGCTTATTTTATGTCTGAGATACTAAGTCAGTCAGTGAGTTGGTCAGCCAACTGCTATCCATTCTCACTCTGGACAGCCAGGGCAAACCGAGGCAGCAGGGCAAGAATTGCAGTGAAGCCAAATTTTAGCTTCGAGAATAATATTCATAACGATGATGAAAATGATGTTGCTGTCGTTTTGTTTATTCTCATCTTTTATTAGAGTAAAATAGAGAAGAAGAATATTTAAGGATTTAATTAAGGAATTGATGATGAGGAGAGGAGAGAAGAGAGAAAGACCAGTGCTTAACATTTAGCTTTCAAAATAATTAAATTCCTTAAACAGAATTCAGAGAGAGAGAGAGAGAGAGAGAGAGAGAGAGAGAGAGAGAGAGAAAGGAGAGAAAGGAGAGAAAAAGGAGAGAGAAAGAAAGGATTGAAGTTTCAGTAAAAAAAAATATTCCAAGATCAAATATCTAATGAATTGTTCCAGCTATGTGAACATTATCCAAGTAGATCCACAGCTCAATACATGCAACAGAGCTTGATAGATTAGATTTGATGCTATTAATATGAGCAATCAATTCAAATGGTCCATTCTTAACTGTAGACCAAAGATGAAAGTAGAATGAGTGTAGTCAGAAAACTTACCTTATTGAATATAAATACGACACCACATAGCTTTAGGTCATTTTATCTAAAATGTATACAAAGGTAGGCTATTTCAGATATCTGCTGTTGAGCAATGGCTAGCAAGCTATTGTGGCTTTGCACCAGATTAATTCAAATTGATCTACAGTTCTATTTTTTGACCAATTGCTCTTTTCTGTTACATTTGAAAATTCATCTACAAAGCAAGGTTTTTTTTCCAACTGATCTCAAAGATTAACATAGACAAGTAAGAACCAGAGATCAATGCTTATTAGACATTGTTTATTTGATGAGGAATTCAGCGAGGATAGAATAATGTAAGTATTTTAGTATTCAGTGAACTATCCATGTGATGTAAGTGAGGCAGAAGAGTTTCATAAAAGAGGTACAAGGACTCCTACCAGAAGACCTTCAACTCCTTTGTCCTCAATTTCCATCTCCGAACAACACATGCTGCTCACAGGGAAATATGGAGACAGTCTTCTAGGCTATCTCATTTTTTGAGAAAAATCACAGAACTAGTGTTGAGGAAAAAGAGATAGAATCATGAAACCAGAATTTGTTAAAATTCATTCTCATCCTATTTCTCAAACTTCTCCTGAAACTGCTGTGGCAGGATATGCCTGTACTATATTGCCCTCATTAACGGGCATGCACCAGAATTGAAACATCTTTTAGATCTTTGTTCGCAAAGTGGAAATCAACAACATTTGATTAGAACTAGGTATGATCATTCTACCTAATCTATCCATCAATCAGATAAAGGTTTTCAGAACAAAAACTTGTATATAAAGTGTAACATTTCCATAATGAACCTTTCCTTGTTCTCTCTCAAAAACTCTCCAAATTTGGTTTTGATTACTGTATACAAGCACCACTTGAGAAAGAACAAAAATAAGAAATATTTTTTGCAAGAGTAACTAAAGTAAATACTACAAGAAGGAAAATTTCAACTTCAAGTCATACATTATGTATTATAAAACTGTTGGAAGGCGAGAGAGTCTTAAAGATTGTGGACAGAGCATTTCAGGTACTTGTAAGGCAGAAATATTTTGAAGGACACTTAAAAGTGACTCCTGAAACACTGTACAAACCGGCTGCGTGTTGTTCCTTCTTCAGGAAACCAACCCAGCAGCAGCTGTAACTACAAAGACTATGATCACTACAACTACTTCTATGGCTACTACTATGACTACAACTACTGGCAGTGATAGCAGGGCAGGGCAACAGTACAAATATTACAAATACTATTGTTGCTGTACTTTACTCTTCTGCAGCCAGCACCACTGTCGTTTGTTGGATCATTTAATTAAATATGAATTGAGAATTAAGTATATTGCAGTCTATGAATGAAAAGAGCATTGAAACAAAAGAAACGAAAGGAAGCTAATAAATAATCTTGGTAACTTGTCAGGAATAAAATCAGAAAAGATTTAGCTGGCTAAACTTATAGTAGACTTACAGAATGAGATGTACAGGTAAAAAAGTGGACAGGGAAGCGCACAGGTATACAAGTTGGATGAGCGAGTGAGAATTCAGTAGAGTGGGAGAAGGAATGAATAGGGAGTTCGAGAAGGAAAATTGATTGGCGAGATGGAGTTTGGAACAAAGAAGAATGAAAGAAAAGATATGGCCTGGGAAAATATCATTTCACATTAAAATGTAAAATAGTTGTCTGCTAATATTAGCAGTTTTGTTTGAATAATGCATCTTGTTTTGTTATTTAAAAATTACTTTAAATCACATCCTTACCACAATTTTTTTTCTCTTTTTTTGAAATGGATATTAAGAATCTTTACTTTTGGTTCTCCCTTTCTCCCTTCTCATTTGGAAAATATATAAAATAAACAGTGTTTATTAACACAGCAGAAAATGTTGTAACAGCTTCTTGTTTTTTTCCTTCTTTCTTTACCAGTTTTGTTCCAACTGTAAATTGTCTTCCACTGGATTCTAACCAAACATTAATCTCACTTAATCTTTTTGTAGGGCTGGGACAGGGAGAGAGAATAACAGTGCCAACAACAAATTAAAAAAAAATATACATTACAACAAAGTACCTTTAGAACAGATACCATACTGGAAATATAAGGAAAAAGGTTTCAGCACATCCAAGTTAAAATGTCCAGATCTAAATCATTGTCAATTTGTTTTTATGCTTTGTTCTTCAGACACACTGATACATAATGCATGTTCATTAAAATTAGTCACATTCATTTGGCAGCATTCAAAAAAAGTAATTTAGCAGAGCTAAAAGATTTTTTTTCTCTCTTTTTTCCTTTTAATATTTTATATTTCATTTTAACTTATGCATTCATTGGAAAAAATAATGTTAGTTTTCCAATAAGTGTCAAAATATAAGGTCAGACCATTAGATGGCAAGGAGACAGAAACATTCCTTTCACCATCATGGGGATAACATATCCAAGGTGCTGACCAGTTCTTTTTCTTTTTTTTCCATTTTTTAATATTACTTATCCAACTTCTGTTACCTTTTTACGTTTTGAATCAACAGCATTGTCCTGGGAGTCAGTTGCATTGCCATCTTTTCGCTTAAACTGGCTCCCAAATTTCTGAAATTTCTTATGTCGATAAGTAAATGTCTCATCGTCTTCATTATCAACCTCAGGTTTATCACATTCACTTGCAATGTCTGACTGTTTTTTTGACAATGAGTTTGAGTTGCTATCTGCCAGCGAACTAGCAGAGGAAGCACCTGGCTGACCACCAGGTGTCACATTGGTGCTACTTGGCTCAGAAGTATTAGATTGATCACAGAAACTTTCTGAAGAGTCCATGTTGTTGGAGTAACTTTTATCACTGGTCAGTTCAGTGTCCTGATTGTCTTCCTTCTTTACAGACACACTACTGCCCTCATCCAGTTCGGACATTACTATTTTCAGCCGATGCTCATCACTAGAGTCATCTGAGGGATACCAAGGGTCTTCTGTAATGACTGGAGGTTGCTCACCATCCTTTGAGTCAACACACTTAGCCTCAGTTTTTATGCAAGTCCTTGACCACTGAGACTCACTAGTTTTATTGAGCTGATCAGCATAGGGATCATTCTCTTGTTTGATGTCATGAATTGAGAGCAGCGGATAATCTTTACATGTATCATTACTGTTATCGTTCTGAGAACCAGCAGTCGATGACTGGGATGACAATTCAGATTTGGGAGTATCAAAACTATATGAGCTTGGCCGCAGGACCCGGTCAACAGAAATGCTTGAGCCTGAGTCAGATGGACATCGTTCTTTTGATATTGTTTCAGGAGTGGGCACAGAGGAGCATTGTCTTCCCTCTGTGTCTGGAGGAAGGTTGCGTTTCCACATTTGTGGTGACATTTCAAATGCATACTCAGAGATACCACCCCCATGCTTATTTCGCTCATGTGAACGGCAATGTTTTTTGTAAGATCCAAAGTCGTTGAGCTGAAACTGCTTGCCGCACTCGGGACATTCGAGAAACTTGGTTTCCTCCTGACTGGAGATGGGGTTCTCCAGAGGATTTCGGGAGGCAGCTTCCTCTGGGTTGCTCTTAAAGGAAGAGCTGTTTGTTGCAGTACAGAGATCGACATCAAATTTTTGATCCTCTGCTTCAATCTTTTTGATGTCGACCCTACTGTCAGCAACAATGCTAGGATTACTGATGCTTTTAGCTTGAAGAGCATCTTCATTTTTCACCATAACGTTTGCTTCTGGTGGTTTGCCCTTGAGCAACGATATAGTTGCAGATATGGACTGAACCACCGTGTGGTGTGGGCGGGGTTCAAAGCCATGCTGGTTTCGGAAATGCTTCCTAAAACTGTACGGACTACCATAAGTTTGTCCGCATAATTTACATATTAGATAGAGAACATCATCAGGAGCATGGTTGCCCAACAGGTTTTGAACAGGTTCATGTTTTGAGATATCATGTTTTTTTGAGCAATTATTATCGAGCTTTTCATTTGCAGTGTTAGCAGACTTGGAACTTCTGTGGTTGTTTTGAGCAGGTTCCATGTTTTGTGAGGGATAGGCACTAACATTCTGGGTAGGCGCAGCTGGTGCAGTCACAGAAGACAGCTGATAGGGCTGCGGCTGCACAACAGATTGTGACTGAGGTTGCTGCTGTTGTGGTTGTGTTTGCTGCTGCTGTGGTTGTTGCTGCTGCTGCTGGGACTGCAAATGAGGGCCATGTTTAGGAAGAGCCGGAAGCGAAGGCTGCCGGAAAATGGGATAGCTCTGTTGTGATTGTCTGTGGTGGCTGTCTGCCGTAATGTAGCCATGGGGAAAGTCCTTGCGGTTCGAGACATATTGTGATGTTGGGTGCAGAGTGAGTTCAGCACTGCGTGCCTGTTGATGGGACATCATCATCTGTGAGGCTACCAGTCCCTGCTTCTGGTAAGCCTGATGCTGTTGTTGTGGTTGGGAGTGATGCTGTTGGTAGTGGTGCTGCTGGGGTGGATGATGTGGTGGATGTGCTGCTTGGTGCTGTGGTGCTGTCAGTAAGTGTGGCTGTGCATGCTGTTGTTGATGGTGGTGAAGGAGAGGGTTGGTCTGTGGTGCTCCTGATGCTGACTGGGGAGTGACTCGTTCACCCTGGTGCATATTAGGCCCAAGGGAGGCAGCACCAGCACCAGGGTTACTGCCACCAATGTTACTACAATATTTCTGAACACTGTATTCTAGGTGTTTCAACAAGATATTGGCAGGTACTGACTTTCCTGCACCTCCTGCAGCTGTAGCAGCATGAAATGAACTCCCAGGAGAAACCATTTCACGGCCCCGACTCCCGCCACTACTCATCATTAAAAATTGTTCTTCAGGTTTCTTTTTAGAGAGGTCAAGAGGCGAGTCTTGGTTAGATGCTGACTGAGGCGCTGAAGAGGGAGCAACAACCCCTGGAACGCTACCAGATGCTATGGAGTGTCCATCACTGGCCTTTCGTTTCACAGATAGATCAAGTACGTTTTCCCCTTCCACACGGGGTTTTCTGCCAACCATAGTTGCTGGCATAGCAACTGCAGTGGCAGCTGAAATGACTGCAGCATCTGGGGCGGATAAAGGTCGCATACTCGCATGCTGCAACTTTGAAGGTTCTGATGAATAGTTAGCCATATCTGAGACGGTGTGTCTTCGTTGTGGTACCATTCCACCGGCAGTAGCAGCAGCTACAGCCACTGATCCTCGCAAAGAACTGTCTCCAGGAGCTGAACCGATAGGTTTTACCAAGCTGTCCATATAGTGGGTCTGCATTTTCTGAGTTCCTGAAGCAGCACCATCTTTGTGATGAATAAGTGGTGATGATGATGGAGACATGAATGAAGGGGTCAACATGCCACCTGACTGTGAAGAATTGGAGTGGGTTCTTGGAGAGTGATTCTTTGAGGCAGCCATTGTAGCCAAGACATCCCCCTCCTGGGGGCTGGGCATGCTGGCAGTGGAAGCTCCCCGCATCTTAACCGACTGGGCTGATTGCGGGGATATTTGGTGATAGCGAGCATTGAGACTAGCATGATCATCCCACTTTATCATGCCGCCCCCGGGAGTCTGCATGTAGTGAGGCTGCTGATGGGGTGGTGCCAAAATACGTTCCATTGTTTTTGCGTGTGAAGATCCCGCAGATGAGCTGACACCACCAGCACTGTTGCTCCCACTCGGAGAAGCTTGGATAGCTTGGTAATGGGCCATGCGATCAGTAGAATGATCTTTAGGGCCATACATCTGGTGTGAAATCATGGATTCAGAATATTTGGACATGATACCAGGTTGTGAACTGCGGACCATCATATCCTGTTGCTGTTGTTGGCTCAAGCGGGCTACCCTCTGTTGTATGTCACCCTGCAGCCTTGACCCAGGTGCAACACTTGCTTGTAAGTGATGCATATCACTCATCATGTTAGACGTGTCTTCTTTGTGCTGACGGTAACTTGGCGATATATTGTGTTGCTGCGGTTCCTTGCCTGCTGTGGTGTGGTTAAGTCGCTCTAGGTAGCTAATACTTCGTCCCTCCTCATACATCATTCGTTTGTGGTTTGAAAGGCCACCAAGTGGATTATCCTGACCACGACTCATCACATGCGATGGACTACTGGCTGGAGAGTGGATGCTACGGGTCTTGTTAGCATAGTCAGCTTGTTGCTGATCGGTGACTTTCAGTGCAGGGTGCTGGCCCATCTTGGAAGAATGGTAAGGCAATTCAGCAGGTTCCCCTGAGTTGCTGAAGAACTTATTGATGGCCCTTGCTTGACAAGAGATTTTATTGACCAGTTCTTTGGCATCAAATGCACTTTCAAATCCATCCCCAGCGCTATGCTGGTTAGGCTTGGAGCTGCCTGGATGCATCTGAGCCATCATATTGGAATAGGTCTGGTTTAGAGTAGCTGCTGCCATCTCACTTCCTGTGTAATACTGTTGTTGTTGTTGCTGCTGCTGCTGGTGGGGGTGATGCTGGGGATGTTGTGGCTGCTGTTGATGTTGACGGATATCTCGAATGCCTTCCATCATGCCTTTGTTATTACTTGCTTGGAATGAATGTATGTACCGAGAGTCACTTATCTCCTTCCTCATGGAGGACGGGTCCAGTCCATTTGAAGTTCGGTCCTGTTTGGCCATTTCAGAATAATAAGCCACTTGATTTATATTTTGATGGTATATCTGCTGGACAGCAGGTGTGCGCTCTGACTGAATGCACACTTCTTCTGGATGGCCATTGCGAGCATGCTGCTGGTGTTGGTCCCCAGGAGTAACCTCACTGCCATAGTTGAACTGACCCTTGCCAATGGAGGTCAGTTTCTCACTCATGCCAACCTTCTGTTGTTGCCAGGTGTTCTCTAGACATTTGTCAATGAAAGCCTGCAACTGGACAACACTCTGGCCACCAGTGCCAGTTGCTTTGGCCACAGCTTCTGGCGATGGTTGCATCTTGTCTTTTGGCATCAATGGTTTTGATGATTGATTACCATTGCGTGCCAACTCGCCTGAGCCTTTCCAGGACTTTGGGGAAGGAGTGACCTGTTCTGAAATTTCAGAAACAGGGCTTTGTTTTTGTCCAACAGGCATTGGCTGGTGGTTTTGGTAGTAGCCACCTGGAGCCCTCCAGGTGTTGTCAACAGTGTTAGATTCATAGTTCTTGTAGGCAGGAGCATTCATTGAAAATTTTTTATCAGGCTGTGCACTATCAGTAGCCTCTTTTGTCTGTTTTGTTTCAGAAGAATTTTGTTGAGCATGATCAGGTGAAAATTTAGTCTCAGTGATACAGTTACGGATTAATGCACCAATAGCATCATGGAGATTAGCGTTTTTGTTGAAAACTAATCTTTTGGCATCATCTGATAACTTGGATTTACTCTGGTCATTTGAATCAGACTTGCCAAGTTTCATATCTGCTGTTTCCTTCTCAGAATTTGCTGAGGTTGGCGTTGGAGGGGCTGAAGGCTGCTTTTGCTGCTGCTGTTCTGCTGGGGTGGCATCTTGATTGAGATTTGGCTCTCCCTCATCACCCCGGCTCTCAGGTTTAACCTTCTGTTTCTGTTCATCGGTCTCTGTTGATGGTTCCACACCAGCAGATTTACCATTCTTCATGGACAAAACCAGCTCCAAACAAGTCTTCATGCCTTTGCCATCGCATTGTAGCTGGGCTTTAAGCTCAGTGTGCGAGTCGTCTGTCACAATGCTGGTTCGATTTGCCGTGGTGCTGGTGGTGGTGTGACTTCCCAAGATATCTGCTTGGTCGGTTGAGGCACTTTGGCCCATCATCAAGATGCCATTCTTAGCCAATAAAACCTGCAAAAGACAAAAATAAACTAAAAAATTTACTTTCATTGAAAAATCTTAATTGCAAAACAAAAATATAATCTTTTTTCCCAACACTTGGAAGTAAATAGAAAAACTAAAGATTACAAGTATCAGTCGCATATTTGTGTAATAGTCTTGAAAAACCAAAATGGTGACTAAACCTTCAAAATACCAAAGTTTTTTAAACCATACTTGACCACAAATAATCCTCCTTTAATCTAGGTCTAGTTTCTAATTTTTTCTATCATGATAAGTTTAAAATGATCCTTTATTTGATAATAACTGGTGAATCATTCTTACTTCCATTGATTTCAAGAGACCAATCCCGCAGTTAATCAACTCAAGAGAAAACCTCAAGACTCTTGTGTTTTAAATGTAGAATTATCATTTTACAGTTTTAAAAGTCAAATAAAACTTAAGTTTTCTATTACATTACCAATCACACAGTGCTAAAATATGCTGCTTTAGGTGTGAAAGATTGGTCAACTTGAAACTATAATTAGAATGATAACATAAAATGTAGTCAAGTCATGAATTGCCAGATGCCTGTGGTTTACTAATAAATTCAAGATTGTTTTAGGTATAATAGAAACCAAGTCATAATTGCTGCTGATTTTTCTGCTTTTTTAAAAAATGATTCACTCTGAAGTTGCTTGAAAAAGAGAAAATATTTTGGTTGAAATCTGTCATAATCTTCATCAAATGAACTAATAGCATAAAAAAGTACAATGAGTATAATCTACCTCCAGATGTTAATGAAGAAGATTTTTTTAGAAAACATCATCAAATAGAATTGCAAACAGTAAGAACAAAAGATTTTTGAATTGTAAAAAAAAACAAAAAACAGCTGTTTGCAAATGAAATATGCGGGGTATTTTGAAATCATAAGAAAATAGAAAAACTGAGAGTAAGCCAAAAGAACTTACATTACAACCTGCATTCACATACAGATAGGAGACTTGGAAATATAATTGCTTAAAATCCATTTTACAAGTAAACGATACAACTATTTATTAAGTGCATAATGATAAACTCTTTCTTGGGTTTCTTTGAGTTGTATTTAGATAACAATAATCTTTGCCAGTAAAAGTGAATATCCTGAGGAACAAATTCAATTACAATGAAATTTTATAATGGTTTGGACTGTTGGGTGATGAAATATGTGTTATTGAGTACAACTAAATCTGTATGTCATTTTGCGAAAGAGTTTATCAAGACAGATGAACGTCATTTACAGTAAGTGAAAGTGTTTTATTGAAATGTACAAATGTTTCATTTCATTTCTTTCAAGGGAAAACACTATGAGAGCCTATTTCTGTTTGATGGTGTTTAACCCAAGTTTTTTCTTATAATATTAAAGGTGAATTATTTAATCAATTGTCTATGATCTGATTTCATGATAATGAAGAAGTCATACTCAGAATCCAAAAAATGAACAACTTTCTTTGACTAGAAAGCAACTTGAAAGGAACATTGCGAAGTACTGATGGTCACCATTTAATTACCTGCCTGAACCTTTACCACTCTGTAGGCAATTTTTGTGGGTAAAAAGTTGATCTTACCCCTTCAGGCAATTCTCATTACCAAATAACAGTGTGTCTGAATTTTGCAGCTGTGTCAATTTCATGTCAATTTGTCATACATGAACCAGCACACAAGTTACAGATTTTCAAAGATATCAAGTAGACAAAATCTTGGAACTGTTGAAATAAAATGCAGAGTGCTAAAAGTAAAATAACAATCAGCTAGAGCAATGCTAAACAGGTAATGACACTTTATACCAATGAATATATCAAAAAAAGAAGGGAAAACTGTTTTTAAAACAAGTCCTATTTCCTAATGATTTGTAAAATACTTGTAAAATACCTGATATTCCTCCTAAAGGCAATAATTATACAAACCATAGTCAAAGATTCAGATTCAATAATGACAAGTATGTGGTATGACATATAGGGAAGACTGGCTGAAGACTACTTATGGAAGTCTAGTTTACTGCTACTAGGAAAGAGAAGATTCTTCCTAAAATGCTCATGTCCATAGAGTCTTCTTCCTCCAAGCATTCTCAGTTGTTAGAAAGCCCCATATTATAACTGGTCTTTGTTCATTTTTCACAATTCTAAAACTATTTGCTCACTTGCTGCAGGTAACACATGCTGTGAGCACTTTCAAAAATGTTCAGGAGAAATTCACTAATGCAGATTCCACCTATTTAAACTCTTGCTAATGGATTTTAACTTTTTTCTTGTCTTTTCAAAAAAATGCATTACTCTTCTTGTACATTTATCATTTACAACTACTCAGATTTAGATCTACCTCCTGACTCTTGATATCTTGAAGAGCATTCTCACACATAAGCACAAAATTTCAAAATCTGATGCTGTCGAAAGTTTTGGATGTTTCAGAATATATTATAGCAGTATTTAAACTAAAGTTACAGGAAAAGTATTTATCTTGAGACATAAATAAGTAAAGCACTAGAAAATGAAAAAAATGTATGGGAATATTAAAAATACCAATAAACAAAAGTTACATTCCATTTCTAATATCCAACCACCTAAAATGTTTTTATTACTCACAGTTGGTTACTAAGTCTCAAATATAGTTAAAAATCATTTTGCTTCAATTAATAAGTATATGAAAGGGTTTGAAAATAAAGTATTGTAGAAACAACAAAGTAGAACTAGAAGTATTCTTCTCTAACAAAGTTTTATATACAACTTCAATGAACTTAAATGTTAGAATGAGAAAACGACTCAAATGAGAAATTCATTAGATATACAATAAACATAAAAATGAATCAAAATTCATTCTAAACTACTCTCATTTAAAGATTTTCTGGAAAAATGTGAAGTGAAAGGAAAAAATTTCATGCCGTTTCTCATTCTAAGTCTAAAAAAAAACAAAAGAAATGAACAAAATATGAGAAAGCAACTGATGAAGAGTCAAATTTGTTGGCAATGCATTGGAACAGCCTTAAGTGACATAATAAGTCATGACACTTGAAAAGTAGTCATTTGAAGACCATTCTTATTTAGCAAGGAGAGGATACTAATGAGAGAAAATAAGTTTGAACTCTGCATGATATGTATGAAAAAACAATCACTCATAAATGCTTGATAACTATATAACTACATAAGTATAACTGATGACATTGTGGTTGAGCTACCTGCTATAGTATAGCTGATAGAAAATGAATGTAACTGTTACCTTCAATATTAAATGTATAAAGTCTGGTCAAAGTAGAGATAAAATGATCTCTTTCATGGTTACTGAGATCATTTAATTGTATAGACAAGATAAGGGAGTGAAAAAAGATGAAGGGAAGAGTAGAAGGATGAAAAAAAACATGAGAAGATAAAAGAACAAAGAGAAAAGGGAACAAAATGAAAAATAAGGAATGACATAAGAGAGTGGCAGGTGGAAAGAACAATTAAAAAATAGAGAAAGATCTCAGAGAATAAGATAATGAGAAAAGATTCATTGTAATTCCCATGTATAATCCACACTTAGTCCCCTAAATTTTGACCTAAAAAAAAAAAAGGTGCACATTATCTACAGATACACTATTGCAGGACATCACAGATTGTTGGGTGTAGAAGGTCTGTTTGACTGCTCCCATTGCCATGATAATGATTGGAAGTAGATAATATAGAAAACTGCTCTTACAAAGTAGCCAGGACTGGACATACACCAAAAAATTCCTTATAAAATCATTCCTGTGCTATAGAAATAAGTATCCATAATAAGGAGAATTCTGTCAAATTCATTGCCATTAGACAGAGTGTTGTCATTATAATTTTGATCTAAGCAAACAATATTTTACATACTGAAGGCACAATAAATTTATTAAACATTTACAAAGCAAACAATTTATTCTAATACAAAACAATTTCTTAATTAGCAATACTTTCATACAAAATTCTCTCATTTTTATATGAATATGTATTCATATTTCTTGAAACAAAATTCACATGAATGAATATTCATATTTATTGAAAAGAAATGGCGTCATTTTCATACGTCCCAGTTTTCTTTTTAATTTTAATTTCAATTTTTTCTTGATTTTCTATTAATTTTGATTTTTTTCTTATTGATTTAAACTTTTTTTCTTTCAATTTCTAAAAACAAAAGTTATTATGATTTCTAAACATTGCTGCTATGTGATTTAATGTTTTAAAATTTACTACTACTATGTTTCCATTGTACTGTTACAATAGAATAGCTATGCTCAAACATCCATAAGTTGTATACATTTGAGGACGAAAAATATTGCTACTAAATGATGCTTAGATTAAAATTCACATTTTCTAAATCGCAACAAACATTCCAGAGATGCTGATCAGTTGAAAGAAAGGAGTGTGAAGTATATACAGGAATGAGATAATGTATTTCTCATTCGAAACTGAAGATTAATGGGGGTTGCAGATTATACAAGGGGAATTACGTTATACAAACACATACATAAACATACACACAACTATATATATATGTGTGTGTGTGTGTGTGTGTGTGTGTGTGTGTGTGAGTGTATTGTTATTATTTGGGTGTGATGATTGCATTTAGCATAAAACTCTGAGTCTCTGTGAAGCATTGAATTTTCTGTGTATAGTCATATAAGCATATTACATATATATACTAGTTTTCATAGTATGCTAATGGTCTCATGTGCCAGCTTAATGAATAAAAGTAATTATTGTTCCTGATAGTTAGAATTTATATCAAGAGGGTCAATTATAATCCTAAGTACTTTGCCTTCATGTTTGCTTATAAAAATCTCACCATTATCAACAATAGAACATGCAAACTTACATTTATATGGAATAAGCTATTTGAAAATGAACACATCAAGACAAAGTATCATTAACCCTTTATCAACCCTTTTAGGATTTATGTTACAGGCTACCTCATGTTTTTCACCAGTTCCTGTCCATTCTTGGCAATTATAATTCTAATCATTTTATTACCCAGACTCAAGTTGTCAAGGTAGAGCTACATCGATTTTTATTGACATAAATGAATGCCTAATTGCATATTCATTCATACATGTAATAGTAAATTGAAAGTGTCACTTAGAAAAGCCTTTATGCCGATGATGTTACAAGTTCAGAGAACAAAGTAAAAGAAAAAAAAACACAGATATACAGATCAATGAAACCAACCATGAATTTAGTATAATAATTCACCTAACCACAGGGAAAGGGAAGAGTAAGAAAAAGTAATGAAGGGAGAGAAAAAGATTGAATAATTGATACATAGATAGAATGAGATGGAAACAAAAGGCAGGTGAAATTAGTGGAAACAGAAAGAACAAAGAGAGAAAGCAAGAAAAGTTTTGTTAAAATCAGAATCAACAACTATCAAGAGTAATCAAGTCAAGTAACGACACAGCATTGAAATGGGAATGGTGTCTACGAGAGCAAATATTTTTTGTTTTGTAGTGGAAAAAATTATAATGATGATGATCAACCTTCATGAGATAAAAAAGACAAATGAAAGCAGTACAGAAATTCTCTTCATTGATAAATGGCCTTCTACTTGTAAAGTGTATGATTATTCTAGTGATACAATATCTATACAAAGAGAAATAAGCAAATTTTCATATTTGTAATCAAGGATAATAATTTTGTATTTCATGTACCTGCTAACAGTTGATCCATCACTTGTAAGTAGCGTTTAAGTTATAGAGACTAAGATGTTAGGCTACACTCCCAATCCTGAATTGATGACATGTATTCACCAGTTAAGAAAATCTATTAAGACAAAATTGTTCCCACTGTCAAATTTCATTTTGTAAAATCCTTGATCCCATAAAGCAAGCATCTAAGTAATAATTAGCCGACCATAAACAGCGGATAAAGTTTCCGCTCAATAAGAGAATCAATTCTAATCTTACAACCGATGATATATATCAGAATGTTGGAATGTATTGTCTTACATGAAAACCTGTACAGCTCAGTTTCGAGCAACTTGAACAATGTGCTGTCATTTTATTACAATTTTGTTCAGGCTATTAAATTTCTGCTTCTCATCCTTAATATTGTCAGTACAGTGTTTGGGCCAATCAATTCATTCTTCAGCCCTTGTCAGATAACATCAAGGATGTAAAGAAAAGATTCAAATGTTCAAACAAAATTTGGAATGTTAATGGCTCTTCTCAAAGTTATATACAATAGTTATTTCACGTCCCAATCTTGTCACAATCAACATAATTAGAAGCAATTAGGATTTGTTCGTTTAATAAATCCTCTAGTTTTAACAAGGAAACTTGAATTTTTTCATTTCATGAGGCATTTTATAGGTGTCAAATTGCCTTATTTTCCCCATAATTTTGTCTACAATAATGAAAAGAAAGTTAGGTTGAAATGAGGGAGGGAAGAAAAGAGGAGGAAAGGAAGGTAGTTCATCTTTGCTCCCCTTTTCTACAGGAGAGGGAAGAAAAGAAAAGTAGTTTTCAATAAGAGGGTTGGAAGAGAGGGAAGAAAAGAAAATTAGATAGTTTGATAAGAGAGTAGAAAAGGAGAGAGACTGATGGCTGCTATTGATATCAAATATGAGACAAACACGACACACACACACACATATATATATATATATATATATATATATATATATATATATATATATACACACACACATATATATATATATATATACACACACATATACATATATATATACACACACACAAATATATATATACATACACACACACACACATATATATATATATATATATATACACACACACACACATATATATATATATATACATATATATATATGTATATATACATATATACATATATATATATATATGTGTATATATATATATATATATATATACACATATATATATATATATATATATATATATATATATATATATATATATATATATATATATATATATATATATACACACATGATTCAAACTATCTTTTCCATGTGGACAGGATTGAATATTACACTTTAATTTTTAGCCATGAAGGGTGGAGAAAGAATTTTTCAATTCACAAAATGTTGTATCAGACTGTTAACTTTCTATATAGCTAGATATCTTTAATAATTTGAAGCTTGGAATACTGAAAAAAAAAAACGACCTAAACTTGTCTGATTGGCAGTGCTATCTGTTAGATAAGTATGGAATAAGTAAGGCACATATAATTTGTAATAATTTGTCAAAAGGAATACTGAAATATCAATGAAGTCTAACAGTCTGAGTTATGAACATGTTGCTTTTATGATAGGGGCAAGGTTGTTCTGTCTGGTTCCACATTGTGGATGTTTAATGGTTGGCTATGTGTGCACTACACAGTGGGGTGTGGTTTGACCACATGGTTGGGTAGATAGAAATAATTACAACCTTTTTTTTGAATGGATTACGGACTCCAAATAGGGGAGCCCCCTTTCTTTGATGACTCAAAACATGAGCAAATACTTCTTATGCATGTAGAAGGACAGTGTTAAAGTAAATATGTGGCAACTACAATGCTTAATGACAAGGTAGAATAACCAGAGATGGGTGTGGCTCATGAAGTGGTACTTGACCTATCTCTTTTGGGTCAAATGGCCCAATTAGAAGCCTCGTGACCTGTTGTCCTTATCTCTCTGTTTTTCTGCTCTCTCAGCTGCTAAGGCCAGTTCCTACAGCTGGAAGATGAGTAGATGTTTACAAATCTTTCTACTTTCTGCCAACCTCCCAACAGGACTGAGCAATTGAGTGCACCCTTCTGATTATATGTGTGAATATTAGTGGCACCCTTTGGCTCTTCTGAGTAGTTGGAAATCAAGGATTGGAGTGCTGCATACGATACACAACTCCTATGGGAAGGCAAGAAGTCAACTGCTTTTCTGAGTTGATGAGTTTGAAAACTGTAATCTGATATGATTGACATATGATGTACAGGAAGTTGGGAAATCAACTACTATTCAGTTGTTTGAGTTTTGCGCTTTTATTGAGAATTCTGATAAAAGTAATAAATCACTGACCCTAAATGGCTGAAATAAGCTTTTCTGGAATCAGTTGCAGACCCTCATTTCTAAAATCTTTTCTATAGTTTCAAGGCTCATCTAATTTAAAAAAAACCTTCACCATTGTTCTTTGTCTGACATGTCATGACCCCAATTTCTGTGCATTGTCTTTGAGCCCACCTATCTTTTTTTCTCAAATCTTTCCATTGATTTCTGCACACTGATCTTAGGCTCAACTCAGTTTCTTCTTCGAATCTCTCCTATTCCTATCTCCAATATTTCTTAACCCAGATTTCTTGTGTTATCCTACCAAAACCTCAAACTGAAAATCTAGTCGTCCAACTGAATCACTCATCTCTTGAGCCAGACAACCTGAACAGTTCTGAACAATTAATTTTTTTTTTTTATTACCCAAGAATTCGTTGACTGACAAAACTCCCTCTACTTTCTTGGTTATTGTTTTGAAATTTAGAAATATTTGACCATCTTCATTTCCACATTCTCTCTGTTCTCTCTCAGTGGAAGGGTCCAAGAGTCCCTCCATCCTTGCAACATAACAGGAGTCAGGATCAGAACAAGAAGGGAAACAGAAAAATAGCTTTTATTACTTTCTAATTGGTATTGGCTTTGCAACACCCATGATAGAGAGGTGTGACAAATCCTATGGAAGGTCTATGTCCAACGATGGACGTTAAAAGACTGATGATGAATTGGCCTTGTATAAGATCTTGTGTATTCAAATATACAGAAATAAATAATGACAGCCAAGCTACTCTGATTTGTAGCATGCAGAATGTACTGTGGGTATGACGTTTAGAATCGTGATTATAAGAAGCAAACAGTGGAAACAGTTCAACTAATTATACCTTCTGGCACATCTCTTCATGGTTCCCTCGACAGAAGCTGTGGAGGAGATCCTCAGTGGGTTGTAAAATCTAGTTGAAGCCAATTCACAGCAAATACTACTTTGAGTAAAAATTTTGACTTGATCACAAAAAGGGCGAGTGCTGCAAGAGAAAAGAAATAGTTGTTAGCAATGTCAGTATCAAGCAGTCATAACAATGGAGAGAAAGGCAGATATGAATAGAGTGTTCAATAAAGAATAATTAATAAACACAGTCTGTTGTCCTTATCTTGGTTGTTCTCTGTTTCACACAATGTTTCAGCCATTATACCAGCCTTCATAACATAAGCAGTGTCCTCATTCTGTCATCTTCGTCTGGTTGGGAGGCTTCCCCTTGGCCACATTGTTAATAATGACCAAGAGGTCATCCAAAGCTCACAAATTTATGAAGCATTTGCTGACTACATGTGTCACCATCTTGGAAATGGTAAGGAGCAGTTAACCCTTCTTTTCGAGTGTTAGTTTTGGACAATGTTGAGTTGTAAGGGGGAATTAACTCTTCTTTTCTTGTTGTCAAAAAATATTTAAGATATCTCATTTAAGAGTGTAAGGGAAATTACTTAACCATTTAGTTGAGCTGTTACAACAACCAAAACATGTCAACTCTCAATTTCATGAAATGTTTGATACCACTGCTTTATTGACAGTGGAACTCTTCTGTGAATAGAATCTACTCTAATAATGAACAGTGTCATAATACTGGACTCTTCCACTGGGGGTTGAAATTTTGTCAAAAAAATACTTCCAAACCCCTATATTCAAGCTATGCACACTTCCTGGTAAACAGATACAAAAAAAAAGAAAAGAAAAACACTTTAATCTAAATATATCTGAATTTTTTTCCAATGAGATGAACAGGTAAATCCTATGAAATATTTTGGCAGCGTGCAGTGTTGGACAGGATTATCAAAAAGAAAAAAATTGAAAAAAAGATGATCAATGAATAAGTTTTTCTCTCATCTTCTGTTGGAACACCAAAAAGTTTGAATTCTTAAAAAATAAGTATGAACACAGTCAGGCACAAGCTAGGCACCAATGGAGTATAAGTGTACATTGTAAGCTGAAATCCCCACTAAAGAACTATCTTGGAGTGAATTTTTTTGAAAAAAAAAAAAAAGAAGTTTTTTCTAGACATAATAATGAGTAAATGTTAAAAAATTTAGCTCTCTAGCTTCATAGGTATGTCCTGCAGGCATGATACATACATATATATCCAGCCAGCAAGATCAATGGAAGAAGCCTATGTTGACAATTTTGGTTGATGGTTTCCCAAAACATTTCAAGCCAAACATATCCGTGAATTTTCTTTACAGGGATTAACAAGCAGATAACATGAAAAGGAAAAATACATCAGGATGCACATTTTATGGCAATGATCAGCCAGCTCTTTTCCTAGAACAAATTCACTTATCTTAAAAAATCCTTCCAAAGATGTTCAAATATATCCATGATTTTTTCATGGGTATTAACTAGTATAAAATAAAGGAACCATTCTGTGGATAGAATTGAGAAAAAATCATCTAAAGGGGGAAGGGAGATAACTCTAATTAGTAGTTCATAATGACACTCAATTCTTTTTATATATGAATTTAAGAATTAATCAAAAGAACAAATAAGATGAGGAAAACAGACTGAAAAAAAATGTACGTATATTAATGATTCCTTGAATAAAAAATTCAGACACAAAGTATAAAATAATCACTTGTAGAATCTACTAATAACTTTGAAAGATCAAAGAAAAAACAAAATAATTAAGCCATCATTTAACATTCAATAAAGAAGATCTGGAAGTATTGAAATTAGACTATAAACAGCACTGAAGGACAAAAGTTATTCACTGGAAAAGTGAAGCAAACGCATTTATAAAGTTTCTTAAGATGAGAAAGACCTCAAGCCATTCTTGTTTGTTTTGCTTGAGAAAACATTTCAATGGTAAACATACTACTCCTTAGTTGCTACCTGGAATGGATGTAATGGATTTGAGATCCACAGATCTCAGATGGCAGCAAATAGCTACTTATAGGGTCTTCCCTAACAGACTATATCAGAGTAAAATGACTAGATATGGCAATATATGTTTTTACACAAACAAGGTTGATAAAGGAAAAAGGCTTCTTGGTGATGAGAATATAACATTTCAAATAGGAAAAGAGTATCAACAAATACAATTTGAACAATAAGAAAAAACAAGAGGCAACTGGTACAAAGAGTTAAAAAGTGAAATTTGTATCTAAAGTATATCACAAGCGGGTAAATAAAAGTCATTATCTATGGTTGTAATTTACCCCCAAACAAATGGAAGAAAATCTCTAACTTTTACCACCTGAAAAGAGACTCATGATTACTTTTCATTTTCATCAACTCTTTGGTTAAGGGGAGTATCATTAAAACACATGGATAGACAGAAATTCTTTTAAAAAAATGTGGTCAGTTTTCCTTCATGATCCTGACTTAACATTAATCAACGTAACTCTTGCAAGTTGTAAAGTAAGAGAAGTGTTATCAACGAAGAGAATATTTTTCATTAACCTCTCTTTTTTACCCTATTCAGTTATGAATAGTTAGGTGAAAGATACACCTACCTCACGGTTCAAATAGTTATCTAATTCTCATTCATACTAGAGGTCAGTGTTCGAGCCTATGGAAAAAAGCCAGTATTTTGAAAGTTGATTTTCTAGATAGGTAGCCCCCCCCCCCCCGCCGTAAAATTGGTATAAGTCTTCTTTTTTCTCTCATTTCCTTCCCCCATCTGTCCAAGTAGATATTGAGATGCACACACTGATATATACATGTATCTAAAGAAGTGTGGAAGGAAGAGATGTAGATAGATATGCATAACTATACACCAGTAAAATAGATAGCCAAATATTGCATAAACATTTCTTTAGCCCACTATGAAAACATTAAATTCCAAGAAAGATTACTAACCAGCCAAGCATGCAATCAATAGGATTACTTGTACAGCCTACCTGATAAAAAAAGAGAATGCAATACTAGCAGAGATTTTTTAAAGGGAGCTTATTCATTTTCTTTTGCTTTAGTTGACTAATAAGCCAGATGAGCAACACAATCCTTGTGGTCATCCCTTTATAATGATGCAATGTAGAACTATTTAAAAGAAACTTGTTCCCTTCAAACTATTATTATAGCAAGATATGTGCTAACCCCGACAATATCATTCTTCCAGTAACATTGTTAAATGTTCTTTTCACTCATTCACACAAAAACGAAAAGAGAATTCTTGACTATAAATACAGAATGAAAAAAATAAAGGAAAAGCAAGCATGATGTGGATTGACAGTCAGCTCAAATACATGACATAATAAATGTACTTTGCACATTTGTTCAAAAACTATTAATCTGCTAGAATAAAAAAAGCAAATGTAACAAAAATGAAAGCTACAATCTGCACATAGAAAGTTCTGAGTTGCAGACATTATTAAAGTTACCAAACAACCAGAATTGCACAGCAGTACAATGCACTTATACAGATGATAAGTTTATTTTGAAGTGGCATGCATGGTAAAATAGTCAATGTATATTGTTCTACGTTCCTTTATTTTGTAGTCCTTTGGTGCCAATTATTTTATGTAGATAACAGAGTTTTTATGAGGCTCACAGCAGGCATTGTCATAAAGTTATGCAAACATCAATCACTCCCTCTGCTTTTTTCACCGTAAACCGGAAAAGCCTTTTTGGGCAGAATACAAACCAAAAAGAATGATACGGAGTTACTGCTATCTTTGTTGTAACAATCTGTAAGATAATTTAGTTCATCAAATAATTATTGTCTGTTGGTAAATAAGGCTTTTTGCTTGCTTACAAAAAGAAAACAATAAAAAAAAAAAAAATGACTTCTCTCATGAACAGGGAACAGAAGAAAGGTAGGAGGCCGGGATAGAAAACAGCAAACTGTTGTTGCTGACGATTTGCTTATCTTACAAAACTATTGTTGCCAAATTTGAATAACAGTTCCAGGCAACCAATATGGGGATTGTCACTTTGTCAAGAATTTTGTGCCTGCTGCATACATCTGAGATTAAGAGGAGAGAGAAAAATGGTAGAGAGATGATCAAATGGAACCGATTCTTTGCCAGCACTTGAGTACAAAAGCTAGCAATCGTGGTAGTAGCTTCAGTGGATTAATTGTTGGAGATAATAATTTGGTATGGTTAACCATTCATTGTTGGCATCTGTCTCTATGTAGAAATGAAGACAGACAGACTGCACCTGCTTAAAGAAAAGCTGACTGCTAAACTGTTCTACACGTTGCACTATTTCATACCTTCAAATATATATGTATATTATATAAACAAACCATATTCATTAAAAAATCATCTAAATGAGACTAATTCTATAATTGATTAAAAGATGGAATTATGAAATCATTTCACCACAGTTAATTGTTTACATAACATATTATAGGCATGTATAGATGTACAAATGTAATAGACAATACATATGGTCATGAGCAAAATCAACTCAGCACCAGAGATAAAAAGTCAATCCTGTGATCAGTGCATAAGTTGTACCTACAAGCAGTGGTGGAACGCTGGGAACAGTGCTTTTTTAATTTTATTTGTGAGGGAGGGATACCATGCCTACACTATCAATATATTACTGGGATTTTTTGTTTTTTGTTCTTGTTTTGTATCTTCAAATTAGCCAAAACAGTAAGTATACTATGTACTATATAAACTACATTTAATGAATCAAGGTACCACGTTATGTGTTATCTTGAAGAATGCACTACAAAAAATCACTAGACCATGTACTCCTGTGTTCCCTCATTTCTTTTATAGCATTACACCATTATCTACAAATAATAAATGGTGGCAAAGTATTTCATTTTACTCTAGAAATAAAAAACGAACCCGACCTTTAAATTAGATGTACACTTCTCCAACCAGCTGATACAACTGATACAATTTTTGAAACTTATTTATGACCAGGGAAAAAGTAGACTAAGGATAGTAATATTAACTAGTATCTTTAAGGGATGAAACATTGTAGAGCATAATTATTTTCTGACTAGCATATATATTTAATCTTAATTTCAGTTGCTTTACAAAACCATAAGTCTACAGCATTACGTAAACAGAGCAAATTGGAAATAAAGAATAAAATCTTGGTGAGATTCAAACGCATGTCCCTTTAGTCTTGAGAAGTCTGGTTTTTCATACCAGCTTCTATAATACTTGAGCATTATCATCAAGTTGGATTAGAATTTGCTTTATCCACTAAGTTAGAGTATTTTGGTATTGTGCAAACAAAATCTCAGATGCGCTACCTTTGCTGTGTTACAGTGACAAATATACAACCATATAGAAATTAGATCATTAGTATATAATATAGATATTAGGCTCATTGGATATTTTTTTTACAAGTCCATTTTATAATAAAACAGTCATATGAAAACTTATGAACAATGTTCTCTTGGTAATGAGAAACAGGTGAATTCTGTGTATAAAAAGAGAACAAAAAAAGCAATAATAAGTTGCCCAGGATTTCTCAACCTTGAAACGTATTCAACACGTCACGTGGAGCAATATTAAAGCTCAGAGTTTGACATGGTCATCTGACCTCCTAACATTAACACAAATAGATCACAAGCACCATTTAATAGAAGCTAGTTGTGTTGATTAATATATAATGGTGACCTTGTCTAGAATTCACTGTTTGACATTCAACAAATCATAGTCTCTTAGCTTCAGCAACCAAGCTCATAGTCATTATCAGAAGCTGCAGACTATTTTATCTCAACACCAGAGGCAGGATGAAAACAATATCTTTAATCATCCTTCCTAACAGCCAAATACAATACTCAGGTTGAGGAATTGTTAGATATATATATATATATTTTTCAAAACATGGACTAATTTTATTAAAAAATAATATGAGATTATAATGAAATGAGGGGAATAAGATACATTGTCAATAAGTTATATAATGTTAGGTTCACACTAAAATTCCCAGAACCATCTTTTGCAAAATATTAGAGAAATCTTAGGGGTGTCATTTAAATTTACACAGTTCTTCTATTTATTTAGCTTGTGCAATTCAGAAGCTAGTAAATCAGGTTCCTAATGAACTTACTGAAATAAACACTGTTTAGTGTTAATGTACTTGTCTTGCTCTTGATGCTTGACACAGAAAAAGTCATTTTTTGACAAAATGATTACTGGCAATGAAAAATGGATTCTAATAAGAATCCAAAATTAAGAAAATATGACTTAATCCAGGACTGAATTTATTAAGAAGAAAATAGTCATCCTCCATTGCAGTACCCAAAGGGAATTCTTTATTATGAAGGGCTGGAACCAGGATAAACTGTTTCTGCACAATGCAACAGTAACCCTCCAACTATCTTTTCTTTACTCTTCTGATTCATACAATTCCTTCCATCCAAGGATGATTTCAGAAATTTTAGTATTATCTACAGAAAATTAAATTTCTATAACCAGCATTTGTAAATCTGAAATAGTGTGTGTATGTGTATTGCCAGCCATTTTTTTTGTTCAGAATATCTACATGCATTTATACTAAATATTGTGTTGAACTTGTGAACACCTGACTTACTGCATCTAGGGGCAGGGGGTAATCCAGTCAGAGTACATATAATTTTTAATGAAGTACCAGACACAAGGCGGAGAGTGGGGAGCAGGATATATTAATAACATTAATACAATAGACAGGAAAATCAGTGAAATTACAATAAATTAAATACATGGACGGGAAAGTGTTTTTATGTGCAACAATTAGATGTGTTACTTAGCAGTAAAATATATATTTTAGCAACAAGATTTGAAAAAAAAGAAGAAGCAATTAAATAAATAAAAAAAATTGTAAACTGCTCTGAAGTTGATTTCCTTTGAGATCTTTTTCAGCCCTTTAAAAGAACATACAAAGCGAGTGACAAAAGAACTTACGAGTGGATGGCTTTTCTGTTGTCTACCCATTTTGCTGGTTTTTCCACTTGAGAGCTTCTTTCATTAAGAGGCATGAGTTGGCAAAAAAAAAAAAACGGAACTGCTCATCACCTGTTCTACAGCATATTTGATATGGAAGAGTACCCTTTATTGTTAGTCTGTAGGAGAGTAAAAGTGTCAAAGGAAAGACACAAGGAGAAATGAGGCTAAATGTATGATGAAACCACAGGACAAACAGCCACATACTTTGTTTTTTTTCCTGGTTTACTCTCCATAACTATCTTCTTTTTTACACAAAAATATTCTGGCAGTAAATTTTCCAATAAACCAACTCATTCTCCTCCATCATTTGACTGCATTGAAAATTGATAAGTAAGTATCTAATAACTACAAGTAGGGAAACAAAAAATTCCCCATTTTCTGTCAAGATTTATTAACAAAACTAGCATTTCCAAGGGTAATCATGAATCACCATCACCAATATATGCTTTTTTTTCCTAGTAAATTAAGCAGTGGTGGTCATAAAATCAAGTTACCTTGATGAAATTGCGACCAGTATGATCTGAATAATAAGTTCATGTTTAAAAAATAAGTCTAGTGAGTCACTCGATAGAAACCGTCATTTGACCAATATCTTTAAGCAGTGTTGAGGGCAAGCAATCAGAAAATTGAAAAAAGGTACGATCAATGTATCAGTTACATTTTGTTGGACATAAACTAACAGACCAATTAAGGATAAGCTTAAATTGCAAATTGACCCCCTTGAAAAAAAGTTATTAAGGCGGGTAATTTTCAAAAAAACCCTAAAAAAGTTCTCTTTGAGAGGAGTGTGTGTGCGAAATTTCAAGTTTCAAACAGGAATGGTTAGAGCTGGGTGAAATCCAGATACATAGATACATATAAATGTTAAAACACATGAGTAACCTAAATCCAGCAATAGTGTTTAAGCCGGTCTGTTGTGGGTAGTTGTGATTTACAATTCATTCACCATGCCATCAATTACAAGAGGAAATGAGTGAGTTTAGGTTGCCATTTATCGGACAAACATGATAAGAATATCCATGAATGGACAAGAAGAAATTTCTTGAGATGCATACTTAACTTAATTCTGTGTGCATGAGTGTATATAAAAATGACCATGCACATTCTCATGAGATGTGAGCATGTATGTTTATACTTGATATTCCTAATTGGTAGTTAGCAGTCAAAAAGGTTATAAGTAGAAAAAATAAAGAAAAATGCGAACACTCATGTATCAAAGTCAAGGTCACAAGAGAGCCTCAAAAACTACCCTTTGATAGTATTTAAGACACTTTTGATTCAATATGATACATGGATTGAAGGCCCTATCTTAGAAGCTTACGTACTAGAACATGTAAGTTGTCTTCTAATGTTTCTGAGCACTCTGCACACTGAAGCTAAATAAATCTTCAGCAAGAGAAATGCTGGAAGCTTGCTTTTTAAGTTAAGGTAAGAGATTATATTTGATGTTGTTGATATGATTGCAATAAAAGACTAGTGTCTATTGAATGAAGCCCACCAGGATTTAACCAAATGTGAATTCAGCATAAAATTGTTTCAATCAAGGTAACAAAATAAACACACATAAAATGAAAATGAACCTAAAGTAAATGCAGGGGAATATAATATCTACAAATAGAAGTTAAATTACTCTGCACCATTTTTCAAAAGTCAATAAAATACAGTTTTCAACTAAAATTTCATTGGAAATCCGGAAACTAAAGAAGTCAGAAAACTGAATATGTTCAACTTTAAATTTCTTCTAGTAAAAATATAGTTTGTCTACAGCAAAGCTACTTTCATAGAAATTTATGAAAAGAGAAGACAGATAATCATTACATCTAAAGAGAGGATAAGTTTCAATCAAAATATGCACAAAAATTCTATAAAATATAAGAAAGTATGCCTGCAATCTGAAAGTAATGTCTGTTTCTATGAATTTCAAACAAATAAACAACTAGCATTCCAAGAGAAATTATGAATCATTGCCATATGTGCTACTTTTTACCTCATAAATTAGGCAGAGGTGGAAATACTACCATTATGGTTTGAATCATGAATTTGATGTCAAAAAACAAACAAGTATTGACACAAACTAAGGGACCAAGTTAGCATACACTTTCATTGAAAATTAAACCCCCCAACAAACTTTAAAAAACAAGAAGATCCCATTAATCCTAAAAAGAAGGGTGTACAACCAATGCATCCTCCCAATAGTTACTTATGGAGCTGAAACATGGAACCTAACCAAGAGACATGCCCGCAAATTGAGAAACATGCAACGTGCACATGAAAGAACTATGCTCAACCTCACATGGAGAGACCACAAGACAGCACACTACATCTGGGAGAAGACACGAGTCAGAGACATCATGGAATTCATTAAAAATCTCAAATGACAATGGGCTGGCCATGTTGCAAGAATAGTAGACAACTGATGGACATCACAACTCACAACATGGACTCCCAGAGATCATATGCGCAACCGAGACTGGCAGAGTACTGGATAGAGAGACAAACAGGATAAATTCAGAAAATACTGGCTCCACGATGCCTATGATAGAAAAGTGTGGAGAATCCTGGGGAAGGTCTATGACCAATAACAAATGTTAAGAGACTGATGATGATGATGATATTTTCCTTACTCAATGAGGGAAATGTGAGTGTAAAAAATAGTAAGGGCAGGGCAAAGTCTGGATAGATATATATATAAATGTCAGACAAATGAATTATCTAAACCAAGCAACATTGTTTAAACTAATCTATAGTGGATAACAGAGATTAACAAAAAGGTACTTAAAGAATGTGATTGACCAAAACTGGGATTAGAGATTTGATATGAAAAATGAAAGATTAAAGCCACAAAATTAACAATATTTACTCAAGTTTATCTTATGCCTCAAAAATTTAAAAAACTGGAGGATGACATATTGAACATCAAGTTCAAGTTTTTGAATTCTGTCAATGCAAAAATATAAATACATATTGAATTTTTATAAAGTAATACCACAAATCCATAAAATCCTTCATGTACAAAAAGTAAATATAATACAGCCATAATGTATTGCCATGTTTTAAAGGATAAAGAAGAAAAATGATTTCTAGGTGCTTTCACAGAATAGTCTTAGACAGTTGAATAACCTTCACATCTATGGAAGATGATTTGCCTAATACAAGAAGTGAAGCAATTTGAATAAAATGGCTTCTTAAAGGAGTGTCTGGTTTCTATTATAGTAGACTATGGATGTAAAAATATTTTACAATTATTACTAATACTATGAGTGGTTTTCCAAAGTGTTTACTCATCCACTCTCTTCTACATCAACTATCATGGTATGCCCGAGACAAGACATTTTTGTTGGGCAAAAGGACAGAGCACAGGAATGTGGATTTAGAACTTTTCTGTGGACATTAGTGCCCAAACCAAGAACCACAGAATGTGCAAAAGAGAAAATCATGTTCAACATCACATGAAGAGATCACAAAACAGAACGGTATATTTGAGAAAAAACAGGAGTCAAGGATATCATAGAATCCATTAGAAAACTCAAATCGCAATAGGCTGATCATGTTGCAAGAATGGCAGACAACTGCTGGATATCATGACCCACAACATGAATTCCCAGAGATCATATTTGAAACTGTGAGCAGCAAAATATAAGATGGTGTGGTGAAGTAGACAAGCTCAGAAAGTATTTGCTCCGCAACACCCATGATAGAGAGGTCTGGTGAATCCTGAGGAAGATCTATGTCTAATGAAAGACACTAAAAGGCTCAATACAAACAGCCTATTCGAACTTGATCCATAGATTCTATTTCAGCTCTGATTATCATTAAAGCATCCCTCAGCTCCACTACTGTCTCAAATATGATGTCAACAATAATTATGACAATCACATAGTTTCCCTATTTGATTCATAGATCAATCTTCAAGACCTTCAAGGAAAAATAACATTGAAATGAAAGACATGTATTCCAAACATTGAAGTAAAAAATTTCTCCAAAAGTATCTGAACAGCAATGTGTGGGTTAGCAATTACAGAATAAAAACATACAGAAGAGAGATCGAAAGAGAAAAACAGGTAAAGTTGTTTTTCTGCTAAGACTGATTTTGAAACGCAAGTTTAAAAGAAAGGAAAAAAAAAAGAAAATATTGAATAGCCAAATCTCACCCAAAGCTAAAGACAAGTCCAGAATATGTCTTATATAACTGGTTGCTGCATGGCAAAATGTACTGTATATAGTAAGCAAGTCTAAGCCAGCTCTTGCTTGATAGTCATAATGATGATGATGATGATGATGATGAGGTGAAGGTCAGATACCTGACAGAAATGTTATGTCAGACCAGAATTACATTAACTCTCAGATAATTACAGTAGATTTTTCAAAAAAGGGGGGGAAGAAGAATCTGCAAGAGGATGAAAGACAGGCAAAATGTGTTATCATGAGGAGACATGGGCTTCAAAGTTACTAACTACTCTAACAAAGAATGCTTCAGGTCAGCTGTTATCACATTCACTTCACAGGTCAGTAAATTAACAAAGGTACACAATTACACAAAGGAATCTATCTTTTTTACATGATAGCATTATAAAAGCATTTTTTAAACTTAATGCAATAACATTACAAAGCACTAATATATAAAAATGTGATTAAAAAAAACATATTAAAGATTAATGTGTATAAATTCCACACAATATTAAGGAAAGAGAAAAATGATAAGCTAGTTTTCAAATGGATGGCTTTTGAAAAAATATTAAATTTGGTGCCAAAATAATCTGATAAACTTAAATCAAAATCTATAAAAACTTACTATTTTCTATTAATCTATAGAAATGATACATAGCTTTTAGTATCCTTCCAAGAAATATCTTTCTACTTATTTACTTCTGCCAACAAAGTTGGAGAGGTGTGTATATGGTCACATCAGTCTTTCTGTCTGCCTCTTCACATGATATCTCCAAAAGTGCTCGATGGATTTCAATGAAATTTGGTGGATGGGAGGGCAATGGGATAAGGAAGGAAAGGTTACATTTTGATGCAGATCCAGGAATTGATTTTTGATTGAGAGATGTAGTTATAAATACGTTATATTATTTTGAAACTCCACTTGGAATTAACTACTATTGATGCGCAGTGAAAGTTTCACTGGGCCTATATAGTGCGAATAGAATAGAGAATTGAAGAAAATGGGGTTGTTGCAGGAATTGAACCTGCGACCAAAGCATTGCTCTTTCTATTGAGCTAAACAGCCTGGTGGAAAGGCAAAAGCTCAAACAACAGCCATATCCCCAAATTCCCAACTTGATCATTCACTGTCTATATCTGGTTTATTGTTTCTAAACGTGGATAATTTTATTGCTAAGAAATGGATATATAATCTGATAGAAATAATCATAAATGCGTTATATTATTTTAAGACTTTCTGCTGAGCTGTTTATCTTAATGGAAAGAGCAATGCTATGATACAGTTTGATTCCTACAGCAGCCCCATTTTCTCCAATTCTTTATTCTATTTTATTCTATTCTATCTAGGCCTAATGATACTTCCACTGTGCATTAATAGGAGGTCATTTCAAATAGAGTTTCCAAATAATATAACACATTCATATTTTCTTCTGTCAGATTTATATCCATTTCTTAATGATAAAATACATTTACATATACACACACAACTTTCCACACAATATCTCCAAAGTTTTCAATGAATTTCAATGAAATTTTGTGGAAGGTTGGACAATATACCATGGAAAAAGTCATAAATTTTGAGGCAGAACAATATACAATTACCATCACTATGTCATAGTTATATGTCCACACCACATGAAGAGATTAAATTTTGTGACAGATCTTTGCATAATTACATCCATTGTAAGCAATAGTTGGCAGAGATATGCACTCTCTCAGTGCTTTCTGGTTTCATTTGTGGGTAATTCCGTTAACAGAGTGATAATTGTCATAATGCTATAAGTGAGGCAGGGTTATCATACCAAAATATAAACTAGAAACATGTAGAAAGAAAAAAATACAAAATTTAATTGGCCACCTTGTGTGGTACCAATTTGTGAAAATATCAGAATTGGCCCCAGGACTATTGAGTGATTTTCAAATTAGAGGCAGATGTTGAAAGGAAAGCAAATTGCATGTGTATGAAATTTTTAGGATTATGATGAGAGAAATTTTTGTATTTTAACGACATAATTTTCATGCTATATATGATAGATAAATTCAAGGAAAAATGAGTGTACCTTTTGCAAAGAATAATTTTTTTGTCTCAAAGAAAAGAATAACAAAATAAATTCCGTATTTTGCATGAGTCAGGGGTTTTAAGGTCAATAATTATGTGTAAGATTCCTTTGGGCTTTCATTCTTCTTGATTATTTACCTGATCAAAGTAAAGGAACAAGAAGAAAATAATCCCAGGTGTTGAAGATAGCACATGACCTGCAAGAGGAATAACTTAAACATTCACATTATGAATAAGATAAATGGATTATTTTTAGTTATTAATTTTTTCCACAGTAAAAGTAAATAGCAGCAACTTTTCAATTCTGGGTCTCTAGAAATGTGGAAGGAGGGCTCAGAGAATGTAAGCACTCACCTGGCACATCAAAAGACAGAGAAGCTGAGAAAGACAGTGGATGACCTACTTGAAAAGTTAGAGCAAATAGATGACAGAATGAGTACCAACCAGAAAGACAAAGAGAGGTCATGAAGGAGCAAAAATTGCTGATAACAACAAAAGATAGGAAGCTGTGGAGAACCGTGATCGCACACGGGCACATGGAAAGTCCTTTAAAATAAAACTTCAAGAATAAGACAGACATACTCTGAATTCAAGCAAACACCCATATACAAATGCATACATGATTATAAATTGCATTATATCGAGACTCTTATTTGAAACGATCTCCCGTCATTACACAGTTAATATATCACTTGGCTTAGACAATATAAATAGATTAAACATTTATATATATACAACACAAATACATAGGTGTACATGTAGTTGATACTTATTTAATGAGGTCTCAATGTATAATCAGAGCCAATATCAAAAATAAAATACAAACGTAACCAGTTACAAATTGAAATTTGTTTTATGTGAAAGACTCATTCAGACTGATACTGTCTGAATGAATGTTTCACACGAAACAAATTTAAATTTCTAACTGGTTATGTTTATATTTTATATATGACACTATAATGATGACAGATGTTTGTTTGTTTGTCTGTTTGCTAACTAACTTTCATAGTATTTAACAAATTATATGTCTCAATTCCTAAATGGTTGTACTCTATAGGCTGAAATTTGGATATCAGAATAATGAACCTGGGATAGAGGGTACTGATCTCTGATGATCCCTAAAAGTCAATTCAAGGTCAGGTCAATTTTGGCAATTTCTAACACAGAAAATGGATTCCAGGTCTGCTCAGGAGTGGGTGCGGGTCCAACAAAGGGGGGTTCATGAGCAACTCCCTCATTTCATTTTATGAAGTCTGTATAAAATATCATTTAATTTCCATTGTTGTTATATTTATAGATTTATTTTTCTTGGTCAACGCTATGTACATACGAACATATATATATATATATATATATATATATATATATATATATATATATATATATATATATATATATACAAATACACACACATATATATATACACACACACAAATATTAACATTTCTGATAGTCTGGAGGATTTATTCATCAAGATAATAGACTTGTTCATTATGTTTGAGTTCTTCAGTCTCTGCTTATAATTAAATGATTGGGTGATAAACTCCGAGGGGCATATACATCAATGTCTTTAATAATCATGATTCTCAGAGAGTTCTGAATGACATGGCAGTTATAAAACAACTTATCAAGAAAAAATAATACATTTAAAAGTATATGCACCCACAACCCACAAAAGCTATTTATTGCAATGATACTATGTGCAATATGACATGTATGTAGGCTTGTCTTAAATAGTTGGGCAGTGATTCATGAGGTTTGTAATTGAGTTGGTAAATCACCTCTGGGAGATGATTAAAAACTAGAGCAAAATGATTATATGACAATGGTCATGTGTTGATAATCAGTAGTTATTTATATTACATGAAGATTGTCAAATAGCCATCAATGGAATTTTGTATTACTATGAGAAAATGAGCTATCACTTTGATGACACTCATCAGATTGTATATCACTGTCAGGAGTGAAGTAATTCAGACATGATTTTAATTAAAAATAGAGGAATTCAATGTGTTGCCTGGTAATATTAATGAATATAAGTAGAATATAGTCAAAATAAATTCTTTTTTGCCATCAGTCAAATATTTATAGAAAATAGAATAAATTTCATCAATTGAAACGCAAGTGTAGAACCTTATCAGCAATGATGATGAGGAAATATATGGTGAAATGTCATAGAAAAAATTAGAAAAATCACAGACTAGATAAATGAATTAAAGACATTTTGAAAACATAATGTAAATACACTTAACCCTCCTTATGATGAACTAATTGCGGGTAGTGGGTGGTCATTAAAACTGTACGTCCATTATATCTGATGGCAGCCCCTCATTCAACAAATAAGAAATATGATAGTTTGCTGCATTAGATAAACTTAGTTTGGTAAATCCAAAGGCAGTACAGTCACCCCTCATTCTATTTTCAACCTTACCTCTTCATGCAAATTACAAGTGTACAATTCTATGAAATATCAAACAAAAATAGACTTTGTTAGGTTAAAAAGAAAAAAAATTCCTTATGATTCACATGTTTGGTACAGTCATATGGTCCACATGTTCAGCAAATTTATCGAACTTTGTTTGGTAATTCTGAAATCAGTTCTGATGGATCAACAAGTTCATTAAAGCTGGAATTTGTAATATCAAGGTTTGTATAGCAAGAGTTTACTGTACCATAACTTTTTTGTGATATAAGCCCAACTAAAAGCTTTACTTTCTATTTTATACCAACATTGTGTAAGAAAAGAAATCATGGGATCCAGATTATTTACTTCTAGTAGTATTCCACTACAAATGAAATCAGAACATTATGTCTCCTTAGAATAAGTAAACCTTGTAAAGATACATTAACTGTCACATAGACCTAACTCAGCATAAGAGCATCAGACTGGAAACTATAAAAAGAAACATCCTTACTATTTTTATTTGTTAATGTCAAATACTGTACATCAAATGTAAACAGACTTTGTTCTATAGAACAGTAAAGTCTTAAAACCCACTAAAATTCAGTATATCCTCATGATTGATTTTAAATGAATGTTTTGTTTTGTTTTGTTTTTAGCAACTAATATCACTTCAAAACATTTATCCCTGGAAACAAATTCTGTGCAGAGCAGTGAAAAATCACTTGCAAATTTCTAATGCTATAATGAATTATGTATCATTTGTGAATTTATACAAATAGAAATCAAGGATAGACAATAAGCAAAGAGAATAAGAAATTGTTACACAGTGTTTGCTGCAATTAGAGAATTATCTCATTATACAGTTCAATAGGCCATTGGCTAATTATTATGACACTGGCTTAATCTAACTAGGTCATCTATAATTATTGGACCATCTGATGCATGAAATTTTAGGAAACAATAGGTAGCTGTGAGACAATAGTTTTCTGGCCTGACCTTGAAATTTTACAAGGCTAAACAAGTTAAATAGAATCTTTGGTTCCTTTTGAAATAACACATACTCCTAGAAATATAATCGATAGTAAACATCCCTGGTGGGCACAATCACATACAGCCATTTACAAATATTCGTTCACAAATAAAATTATTCTTTCTAATAATTTCAAGCAACTTTGAACTTGAGCTAAAAGTGAAACATTATGGTTTGTTATTCAAAGAATATATTGAAAAACATGTTTGTATAATCAGGCATAATTTCATGGAGATATTTGTAAATTGAAGGGTGTATAAACCTGTGATCAATCTATCTATAAGAGGACACCATCAAAATGGAGAGAAAATGTCGAGAAATGCTTGAAATATTGAAATACCTCTGCAAAAACAGCTTCAAGAAGATATTTCGCGAAATTTTTGAAAATAACTACACTCTGCATGCATGTGCATTTAACTACAATCCCCTACACATAGAAATTATTATGAAACATTAGCATCAAAATTTACTAGATTTTTAGGTAAGAATATTACGATGAACTTCACAACTATAGTTTTCAACTCCTATATCTACTTTGTCTCTATCATTTACACGAGAATATCGATACAAAGAGAAAATGAGTGACATTAGAAACTGAAAGAGTGCATGAATGTACTTGAATGACCAATGAAGGGCTTCAGGGCTATAGAGTTAGATTCAAATCAAAGACAAAAAATGAGATACATGTACTAATGAAATATTAAAAGGTTAAAATTTTTTGCATGAAGTGGAATGATTGAAAATAAAATCAAGAACTTGGTCTAAAGGCACTAGAATGAAAATATGGTCAGTAGAATAAAATCTGTGACTGAGGAAAAGATTTACTGTTTCTTAGAGAAACTGATAAAGTGTGGCTAAAATTATAAAAACTTTATTGATTTAGAAGTAAAGCATTATCTTTTCGTTTTCCAAAAGTGGGTCTGTTCTGCTAATACTTTTTACAAACCAATTACAGAATTATATTTAATCTTAACTTAATGGGGTATAAATTAGGAAAGTTTCTTGATCCATTAATATAAGATAAACAACTAATACCTTCCTGATTATTTTTCGAAATCCAGGGGAGTATTATTCAAAATAAAGATTCAATTTGGAAGATAGAATAGGAATTCTTGATACAAGAAATACCAATCAAAATGCAGATGATTAAAGTAAAACCTTCCATCTTGACTGGAAGTTCTAATGATCTGTAGAAGTAAATAGCAGTTCGTAGTATCAAAGATAAAACTTATCACATGTTTGCAAGCATAGATAATCCAGGAATGTTCAAGAAGCCAAATTTGAAGATATGGATATCCAATCAAGGTGCTGATATATATTTCTCATCAATACAGAAAAACTTTGCTCATTGGCATCTATATCAATTTTGTTTTTTCACCTCTACAAGATGAGCACCAGTCTGAAAATAGCTTTGGTATGAAAACAGCATGACAATAAAAATAAAAAAAACTTACACCTACACTAGTCTATTTGAATGGAAGCTAAAGGAACAAATAGAATCAATATGTACTGAAAATTACATTTGAAATTAAACAAACTTTTGTGTTCTTTTTCTCAACTGACTTAGCAAGAAAAGCTTAATTCAAAGACTAATTGAATTCTGGTATAATTAGGAAAAGTTTTCTAACTGATAAAAAGAAAAGAAATTGGTAAAGGAAAGTTTATTGTCAAGATTTGATAATAAACACATGGAGTGGGTATTGTAGTTCTTTCGACTAATGCAACATTTCTTCAACCATCTTTTTCGAGCAGAAGATGTAGAAGTAGGCATCTGCTGTCAAGTCTATTGTGTACTTGTAAAATTTGCAATGCTCACAAGGTATTCATCTTTTTCCAATCAAGAAATAAGTTGAAAAGAAAGTATTTGAAAAATACCAAATTGTTATATATTTTTACATGAATATTTACAAACTATCAAGAAAACATCAGAATTATAAATTCTGTACAGCAACTTGAAAATTTATCAAAAATCTCAAACACATAGCAAATAAAACATTTTGTTACTATGTATCAGTATAGCCTGTTACTCAATATGGGCAGAGAGAAAGAAGAAAATTTAACATATCAGCTTTAAGGCTGATTTCCAAATCTACTGCATACCTGCTCCTAAAAAGGACTTAAATGAACAGCAAAGCCATCAGTTATTGCTCTTATTACTAACCTCATTGACTTGAAAAACTGACATACACAAAATAATTTTGATTGAACTTTTGAAAAAAAAATGATCATCCCTTACGCAGAGTCCAAAATGAATACTCTAAAAGTTGGATAAGAGTTGCTGATTAAGAATAAATCCTAAGATGATATTAGTTATCATTTTTCTATAACAAATATTATTCTCAAATTTTTGCAGAAGAGAATTTTCCTCTAAAATCATGATTGCGATAAGAAACAAAATTTACATTGTCTGTTTATCTTACTAAGCCAACACCAAAAAAAGAACATAAAATTTAGAGATATCCAGGTAATTCATCTCTTGTCCTGACAGATCAATGCTAGGAAAGAACATGTCTCAACATAATTTACAAATCAGAAAGTATTGAAGGATAAAGACTACACTAGAAAACTTTTCTTCGAGGTATTTTTTCTTATCTGGTAGGAAATGCAAAGAGAGGCAAGTATTAGAGAAGTAAGACTGAAATTTTCACTTTCTGAAGTTTTTCATCAATGATCAACGTCAATCGTGGCTTTTAGAAGATTAATCAAAATAAGTCTAAGTTATAAAAATATACGCTATTGATTGCTTGCAATCTATATGAAATCAAATTAATGATGAGGATACAAAACATACATAATTTTCATGCCACTATCAATTTCTACTGCAATGCAATTAGCATTAAATTTTTTTTAATAAAATTCCTTTGACTGCTAAATAGATGTAAAAAAGAAATTTTTCTTTCTGTAAAATATATTTATAGTTTTAGGATAATTCTGGTTTCATCAAGATAAGCTGATTCAGAGTTAGTGGTAATATGATAGTCTTACTGAAAGCAGATTATTCTAATGTTCTTTTTAAGAGAGTTAGTTGACACTTCGGGATGAATTTTAAATTTTATACATTCATTGACTGAATATGAAATACAAATGAATAAAGCATGAGAAAAGTAGGTAACAACAAACAGAAATATAAACCACTTAATGCAGAATAATAAGAGAATCTCTGGTGAACAATGAGCAATTAAATTTTCAGTTCCTTTCAATTGAGAAGTAGAAATATGCATTTAGTAATTAAGAGTAGAGAAAGGACACACAAAGACAGCACAACTACTGATTGAGGGCAAATGCACTAAATTGTTATTAACAAAGTGACCAATGATGTTCAAGATTAGAGCATTCAACCAGAATCAATGTTCAGTCATCAGTGTAGATATGTAAACCATGATAAATTGAAAGAAAGAAAAAGCATTTCAAATAAAGGTACTTGAGCTTACAGTCAATTTTGCAATGCTCCTGTTCTGAACATGCAATACATACATATGGTTTCATTATAAAGGGATAGCAAAAGGAGAATCTGTACAGAATTGGAAAAAAAGTAACTATATTTAACATAATGGTAGCGCTGTGAACTGAGGGTCAACAATTTGAGGTTCTATCATTTGTACAAAGTGAATCTTGTTACCACTGATTTAGCAAGAAGAAATTTGATTTTAAAATAGGACAAAATATCCTATCCTGTATAGTTCTGTTGTGTACTAGTAAAATCTACAATCTTAATACAGTAAGAGACAAAACATAGAAAAAGAAATGGAAAACCCATCAAAAGTTGAGATTTTCCTTATCCACACACTTGTGTTGACAAGTAAAAATGTTTGGTTTTAGCTGAGATACAGATATTGATCCACAGTAGACAACAGTAGCAAGAAAGATGACAGTTTCAAGCTCAGGGTAACCTCAAGTTCAGTTAAAATCCAACACTTTAGTCAAACCTGAGACCAGGAAGCTCTTGAGCAGTTTTGAGAACGGCATTTATAAGTGACAATAACTGGAATACATGTGGTACACTATTTTCCAATTCCCAAGTTCAATTATACCATGTTCAATTTTTCAATTTCCACTCAAAAAGATAGATAATAATCAAGTAAAAACACTGAGCAATAACTTCAACCTATCGACTGTCAATCACGAGTGTACTTGTGATGTGTAGCCCACCAATTTTTACAAGTCATGAGTATACTCATGGTAGATATTTAGTGGACAGGGAAGAATAAATATGAGGTTTTACATTATTTCAAGCATTTAATCATGAATTTTCTAGTTATTTGCTGACCCTTCAAACATGGGTTTCATGCATGTGCCCATGACAAAAATACTCAGCATCAAAGTTTGGACAAATTAAAGTGACTCTAGGGTAATAGTCAACAAATTATTCTTTTCTGCTGGTAATTTACAGCTAAAACTCTAGACAGGAATTAGAAGTATGAAAGAAAACAGTCTTTTGGAGTATTATCTAAAGTGGCCATTTCCACATTTCCCAAAAAAGCAAACACTCAGACAAGGGGGCGATGGAGGAGCTCTGTAAAATATTTTGGGGGATCCGTGAGCTTCTTAAATTCTAGATAGGCAGACCTTTCAAAAGCCTGAGGTCTATGGGAAAATTCACTTAAATAAAAGGGGCCATTATTAACAAAAAGGTTGGGAGCCACGGTTCCAAACTGGCGAGGAGGACTTGGGCAGACTGACCCACTCGGACAGGTTGAGAGTGAGCATACCCTGCAGCTCATCAACAGAGTTGACAACGGCAACAAATAAAAATTCTTGACGACGGCAACTACATTCAATAATAATAAAAATATTTTCAATTGCTACATTTCTTCAAAAAGAATAGTATCTGAAATCATAAGTAATTCATACAAGTTTTTTAGTCAATCCCCAAAAAGGAGAACAAATTAATGTCTGTAAGTCAAAAAGTCAACAATGAGAATACTTGTGACTGGCACTCTGGAAGCATTGAATATGGAAATTTCAGCCAGTACATCATTTTCAAGTATACACTTAACACAAGATATCTCGTGATTGGCACTGGAATCACGATCACTATCATGATGCCAATCATGAATAAAATTGTGCCTGTCATTTAAAATTTTTTTTTCTCATAATCCTTGATTTAAAAGAAGTCCAACTAGGTGTAATATGGGTTATTTCACCCAGCGCGGGCCCTTGGCAGTGGAGAGGAAACATGTAAAAATAGGTTGGCTGTCAATGTGTTAAGCAGTAAAGATGATAGACAAAAAAACCAATGAATTCAAGCTGAACTGGTAACTTTTCAGAATGGTAAAGAATATTAATTGGTATCCATGTAAAACCTTCGATCAATAATCCAAGCTCTGTAAGAAGATCAAATGAGCTGGACTCAGATGGACATAACACAGCAGGTTAAAAGCTGTGATTACCATTCAAACAATTGCATGTGACAGAAGAGGAACACTTTTGGCACGGAGTGTTTATTACTAGGTTTGGCATGTAATATGTCTACTGGTATGTTTAAAATGGATACCATAAATACCTTTATACTTACTTCACTTTTAACTAAGGCTAGCCTGGAATGTTTGGACAGATGGCCTGTTAAAACACATGTAGATAAGTATGTGTAAGAAATGTGTCAGTGACATTGTATTATCTTTGTGCAATCAACAATAAAAAAGCAGACCAGTCAAAAATCACAGCACCTCAACAATCTCGTCTTTCCCCACACTATCATTATTCTTTAGTCCAGCTGTTGCTTTGTTTATGAATGTCAAGTGCTAAAAATTATTTATATGAAATACTGATGGAACAGATTCAAAAATGTGGAATGCATTTCTCAAGTTGTTCATTACAAGAGGCGGGGGTGGGGGTGGCAGATAAGATAAAAATATGTTAATCAATAGACTTGACATTTGTTCTGGCAACAACACTACTATTACAACTAATAATATTATTAATAGTTGGGTAAGAAGGTTAATGTGTCATGACATTGAAATGTGAAGATTAGAGGAAGAGCTGTCTGTCCCAGTTGTATAATAACAGCTAATAACATTTCCACCCCAACCACCAATTTCCACCACTCCCTTCACTACCAGTAGCCGGCTGAAAATCATGACTTCATTTAATAATCTGTACTGAACATACAAAAAAGTGTTAAATGCTATTTGACAATATAAGGGAAAGAAAATTTAAGAAAAAGAATTGTTAAGATATTATGGTGTTGGCTGGCAATGAATGCAAGTGTGAGATCATTGTTTTTAGAGGATTACAAAGTTTAAACATTATAGATCATTTCTTAATGACTTCTGATACCATTATCTATGGTTAATTTTCACTGATTCACTTTTAACACAGCAGGTAATTGAACTTGATATAGGAATCAATAGTTCTGAGTCTTATGCTAAATGCACGATTTAACAATTTTTTCCCTGCTTAAGAATAATATATTTCTTCTTTTAGAAAAACAGAAAATAATATAATTTCCATTCAGTTAAATACTGAAAGACTTTGAAGCACACTTTTTAAAAACTGCCTAAATTGAAAGAAATTAATATATTGTGTAAATATTTCAGTTGGTTCAATAATGATCAATGTTTTGAGGACATCATAACCTCATGTAACTGGAGAGGAGGAAAAATACATTCTGTAATATATATAAAAAAAATATTTTTAGTCCGTAGTATCATCAATCAGAATAAATGAATGAATGAATAGCAAGAAATAGACACAAGAAAGACATCAAATGAAGAAAAAAAGAGATTAAGCAAGGAGAAAGAAAGGTTGAGAAGGTAGTTGACAATTCTTTGCAAACAACAGAGAGATAAGAAAGGAAAAACTTGTGAACACATAGGAAGGGGTTAGGATTTGATATAGTGATGGCTTTTTTTCAATTGAAGAAGTTTTTTGGAAATCTCTTTAAAGGAAGATTTGGGGTGTAAATAATAAATCAAGAAGAAAGCCATATGTTTGAAACTAACTCTTATCTGTGTAGCTACTAATTTAAAGAAGAACCAATGAAGCATTGTAGAATTAAAGGCAAAAATCAATAGAATCAGATTTTTATATAGAATGAATAATTATATCATATACATTATATGAACATTCAAGTGTACATATAAGCTGTTACATATGAACATGTATACACAGCTAGATCTAGAACTGAGTTTTGGTATTGACATGTTAGAGTATCAGCAAGTGGTTGGCACCATATGCCAAAAGAGATTCTAAAATGTGGCTGACAACACTATACACATTCCATCTACTTAATCACCAAACTGTAAACAATAACAAACAGTACAATGTATTTATTTTGAAGAGGCAGCTTATCATAGTTAAAAAACACCTTATCAACACGTGAATATCAAGACTGAGTTGTACACAGATCTTACAGAAATAACAGAATAAAAGGATGGATATTACTTCTCAGATGGAAAAGGAACAGAAAAAGAGATGAGCACCACTATCTTTTGATGAAAAAATGGCAAAATCATTTGACTAAAAATTCAAGCTAGTTACAAGGACTTTAGATATTATATATATATAAAATGAAAAAGACAAATAAGGGAATAATCATTAACCAGTATTGACAAAAAGCTGTTTTGAGAAAAGGTAAACAATTGGATATTTTCAAATTATGACTAAATCCTTTTCATTCTTGACAAATTGTTACTATTTTGCTATGGAGACTGTTATGCAAACCATTATTCCTTGGTTAAAATGAAAAAAAAGTTATTTCTATTCAGATTAGAAGAAACGAGAACATTTCAATTACCAAACTGGAACGTCTTTTTGCCAATTCAGACAAGACAAAAATATGTTCTTTCCAGTGTCAAACAAATTGAGTATTCTGATAAGATTTTTGTCTTTAAGCACAATTTTTAAGCTAGTAACAAATAAGTTATGCTGAACAGACCCTGAAAATAATATATAGGAGAAAAATGAATTTGATAATAAACAATAAACTATTGGCTTAGATAGAACATTTTCGAATAAGGTTTTAGATCTTATATTTCAAGATGATAGCGTAAGAGAATCAACCTAAAAAATTTTCTCCATTAGAGGATATTATGAGATTTTAATTTTTTTCTATGCTTGATAAACTAAGATGGTAAAAAGAAATTATACTTTTAGTTCAGCTGCATAAATACTTGAGAAAGCATCTACAATATACTGGAAGCAATCACAACGCTGGTAGAATTATTAAGAAAAAAAGAAATCTCTTTGTCATTTTTGAAGGAGCTTCTTAGATTAAATAGATTTTATATTGCTTACAATCACCCATAATTAGACATATAGAGAGTGAAATTAAAGATGGCAATGATAAGGAGTTTATTTTGTTCAGTTTGAAAAGTGATTGGCTTTTTTTTGAGTGAGTTGGTTGCAGATGTGATTGCAGCTTTTAATTTTTTATGGTATTTACATTTTCATTGAAATAAGCTATGATATTTGTTCTACATGAGATGAAAGAATATATTAGTTTGTTCATGAAAGGTAAAAGATGTACTTGATAAACACAGAAAATTATATTCAACAAAATAGAAATCCTACTAGTCTAAAACAACAATTCGTCCAATTTTAAGACATTATATCATAATAAAACATTACAATTTTATGAATTTTAGTCGTTTAAGTAATGCATCAATAGTGTGGTTTTAAGTTGTGCAGGTTTTGATGTAGTACAGCTAAGGTATTGCTGTACAAATAAATGAAACTAAGTATAAGCTGAAAAAAGCACTTAATTATAAGGACCTTGAATGTGCAGTTTTGAACAGTGTGGACAAATTTAGGAACAAATTAACCTTACAATTCAAGGTATTGCAGTATACATAATTTAAAGATATGAATTTAGTAATAGAAGTACAGCAAAAATGAGGTAATGGACTCAAACAAATAAGTTGCTTTTCCTTACTGTTTTTTTTATTGTAACTTCTACTGTTCTGTTCATTGAATATTATAGAAATGAAATCCCAATAAGATAAAGTAGAGCAAGAATAATCATTGATGATCTAAGAAATGGCATAGCTTAGTTACAGCAAGATGAACTTGTTAGCATATACCACTTGGCACAGGGAAATTTACATAATAAATATATATATAATAACGATTATTCTACATATTTTCAGAACCACGTCGGAGATAAAAACACTAAGATCAAAATTGAGGACACTGAACTGGAGAAAGTAGATCACTAAATCTACCTAGGATAACGAATCTCCATGAGACCCTCCAAAGAAGAATCCAGTGAAGAATCACTGTAGGATGGCAAGCCTTCAGCAGAGCAAGCTCAACCTTCTTGAAGAAGAAGATCCCATTAATCCTAAAAAGAAGGGCGTATAACCAATGCATCCTCCAAATAGTCACTTATGGAGCTGAAACATGGAACCTAATCAAGAGACAGATCCGCGAATTGAGAAGCATGCAACATGCACATGAAAGAATTATGCTCAACCTATATGGAGAGACTACAAGACAGCACAGTACATCCTGGAAAAGACAGGAGTCAGGGCCATCATAGAATCCATTAAAGATCTCAAATGGCAGCAGGCAACTCATGACATGGATCCCCCGAGATCACATGTGCAACCGAGGCCGGCAGAATATTAGATAGAGAAACAAGCTAGACAAATTCAGAAAGAACTGGCTCCGTAATGCCCATGATAGAGAAATGTGGCGAATCCTGGGGAAGATTTATGTCCAACGATGGACGTTAAAAGACTGATTGATGATGATGATGATCTTTTTTGATGCAGCTGATATGTTCCTCAGTCTTTGTCAAGTTCATTTGATAGTCTTTAGAACCTGATCATGGAACCAAGGAACAAATTTTCTACAAACAGAAGAACTTTCAGGTGAGACTAAAAAATATGTCTTACTAGTAAGATAACCACTGCTTTGCTAACAGTAAACTAAGGGGTGGGAATATAAAGCATTGCAGTATCTGAAAAAGACTCATGGGAGTTGCCTGAAGAGACCATCCCTGGCACTTAATCAAATCTTCCCCTAACAGACACTCAAAAGCAAATTCAATTCCAAAACTCATTTTACTTTCTTGTGTTTCTTTTTTTCTTGACAGACAAGTTTAACCATTCTCCTTTAGCAAATTTATGTTTCACCCCTTACCCTTTTGTGTACCTCTATCTTACTTCTCCCTCCATTTCCCGGCCCTTTTTGCAGTCTTTGTATTGCAATTATATTCTCAGAACCTCTCATCTACCTTCCCCCAAACGTTTCAGTGTAAAATTTTTATTTTTAAAATGTGACAGACAGATGGACGAACATGTAGTTTATTATAATATAGATTATTGACACCTGACAAGAAAAGATAAAAATAATTCTGTAGAGCACTTAGTTTGCTCATAACTACATTTTTCTTACTAGCATATGTAAGGAAAATTCTCTGATAAAGATAGATGTGTTAAGCTGTCTCATCTGAAAGTTCTACAAGCACAAAACTTGGATACTCTGTTAATCTTGTTAAACTAGTGTTCTTATTGGAGAGATGAAAAGAAAAAAGTACAAAGCAGCCTCTGAAAACTGCTACATGCAACATATATTTGAAGGAGGCTGAGGACTAGGTAAATCAAAATGCTGTGATAAAAACAACAAAGATGTAGATACTAGTTTGAAAAATAGGTACATCGTTGAAAATACTTCAGAAATTCAGAAAGCAGTCATTCATAATTACTCTTGCCCATTTTGACGCAATGATATACAAATTACTTTTAGGGAGCTAACTGATATTAAAAATTGCTACCTTTATAGAAAACCCTGGTGCACAGAGCCATGGATACAGATACTTACACATGACTTATACATGTCCAAGGTCATGTGCACTGAAAATTCCAACAGAAAGAATTGAACTTTATAAGCTCATTATAAATATACATGAATGCTGAAAATACTAAAAACGTATGTGGGTTGGGAATACCAGGCATTAAATTGAATAATGGTGATACAATAATGAGACTTCAGGATGCTGATATAGGTCTAATGGAACTAATACAAAAGGAAAGTGTCCTTGTCTCATACCCTATGTGCCATTAGAATCATTTTTGTTGGCATTCGATGCTGTGGCAAATTTAAATCCACAAGTTGAGAGGCAGGAGATGATTAGTGTACTGTCAGTCAAATACACCAAGTAATGGTGGCATTGGGTGTCTATTTAATGATCAACTTGTTAACAGAATAAAATATTCAATAATATGAATACAAAGGATAACAAGCTGTAGGAGATGGACCAGTCTTTACTGAAGGAAACAAACAATAGCAAAGGGAAATGCAACAAATTTATCAGAATATCAAAGTTGCCTAGCACTCTTCAGATTGAAAAAAAATAACTTCTGAGATCATTATAAAACTTAACTGGATAATTTTATTTTATTTGATTTATAATTGATGTTGCAAACAATCACACATGAAAAATACTAGAAATAGAGATGGTGCATTTATCATTGTATTATTACCTTCAATGAATTCAGAGAGGTATATGTATTCAGTCACACCTTCTGTTTGCCTATCCCCAAGATATCTCCAAAACGACTCAATGAATTTTGATGAAATTTTGAAGAAGAGTGGGCAATAGGGTAAGGATGGCTAATTTTGGGTCGGATCCAAAAATCTCTTTTCCAATTGGGAGATATTTTTCTATTTTTTTCCATACATTCAAGTCTACATGATAACTCAAAGAAGTTCTCAATGATTTTCAATAAAATTTTGCTGAAGGGTGGACAATGGGCCATGGAAAAAGTACTCAAATTTTTGGGCAGTTTGGAGCCAACTTTCAAAATTATGCTGAATCTGTGAGGTACTTCAGAGAATAAAATCTAAGCAGCAAGATATAAACAGTAACAGCAGTTCATTCCAAGGATTTATTCTGCACCAAGTAAAGATTCTCATGCACGGCTTTTAGTAATTTACCCCATTAAAATTTCTCTGAAAACAAGGTCTATCTTACAATTATATATTTTAAACCGACCATGTAATCGTTGTATAGGAATGAGTCTGCTACACTGTTGCTGATATCAATAAATTAATCAAACACTTTTGTTACACTCATGGAATGACTTGGCTATGTATCATTACCATCATTGATATACAATTATTTCATCTCCAACCAACCAACCATTAAAAATGAATTATTCCTCTGAGAAAAAAAAATCCTTTCATTAATATTAGGAATGTGTTAACACCTTGAGGGTAGCAGTATTCAGCAAGATTCAGTACAGACCAATGTAATGAAATTGACTTATATTTTCAGTTATAGCTCAAGATGTGACATGAAAACAGTCAGAACCCAGTTAAGTCAGTTCAGACTTAAACTTATCATGCTCACTACATGCAAATAAATTTTAGTATGAAAATGCATAAATCAATATATAAGTATCTCAATTAGGACAATATTTGGGAAAGTGCGGTCAACCTGATGTGGTTTTGTGTTTCTGTTCTGATTGCTTTTTATCATTTAGTTTGAAAATTCACATTCAAACATTTAGTGTCTGAGATCATTTTTAAGATTTGATTTACATATGTATATATTTGGAGAAGAGACTGTAGCCTCTGATAGTTTGTTCCAGATAGGAAAGGATCTGTGAGATCTGTTTTCAAACCCTGGTAGCTGTTCGAATTTGTAGCTTCTTGCTGAGACCTCTGGACGCATAGCTTAGGGATGGCTGTAGCATATTTTATCTAGACAGATGCCGCACTTACAGACTTGGTCCATAGTGTGTAGACCGGAGGTTATCCTGTATATTTCTAGTGGATCAGCACGGGTTCTTCAAAGTCTCTTAGCTTTTCTGAATATGACAGGTGTATTCAACACCTGTCATATTCAGAAAACCAGGGGATCATCTTTGTAGCTTTTCCTTTAACTCTTTCTATAGCATTTATGTTAAATTTATGTTGGGGAGACCAAATGCAGGAGACAGATTCCTAACTCAAAGATCTATTAGATGATTAAATGACAGGTTTGAAGAGGCTATTTGAGGATCACATCTTCGTCATAGATAAATTGTAACTGAATATGATGACAGTAAAATAATATGGATCTTTTAAGTTGAAAGCTTTACTCGAGAAAAACTGAAAAGCTCCTTCCTCTCAGTAGTCTTGTAATCGTAAAATCAAACATATATACAGCTAATGTACCTAACAAAGTTGCAATTCAAGTTGAGAAATTCAAACAATGTTCTTTACTATGAAGATTTTAAAAATCAAAAACCTTTGAGGATAAAACAATCAAGCACTCAAATTATTAATGAGAAGAAAAGATTTGACAGATTTGATCATTCAGTAAGAAAATATATCTACAATCTATGACCTTATCCCTTTTATTGGAGCAATAAGTGCAAATTTCATCAACTAAGAAGGCTATCATCAAATAAACCAAGAAAAGAATGGTGATTGGAGATTAAGACTGGCCTTATTCTCTCCCTGGAGCTTTTCTTTGGCCATAACTAACCTCTAATTTGGATAGAAGTCTTGACTGGTCAATCATTTCAACAATATAGTAATAATAAGAAAATATTTGGTAGTGAAACATGTGGTAGGACATTATCTATAAATGAGAACATAGAAGTTTCCTTATCTTGGCACCATCAAAAGTGTCCACCAGCTATCAGCCAGGGTTAGACAGGGAGGTGTAAAAAGGTGAAGCTAGTCACAACAGAGAGCAAAGTAATGATGGCAGCCTTGGAGATGTCAGAGTAAAAGTGGCAGAGTTGGTAATGGTAGTGCAACTAGCTGCTAGAACAGAATGGAATCATCCGTAATTAGATTAACACCTCTGTGGACACTAGATAAGCAAAGGTTGCAGACAATTCAAGCTAACAATATTTCTTTTCTGACTTCAAAGCAGAGAATCAGGGAGAAAATCTATATGTGTAATTGCATTTCTCAGTAGGAAAGAAAGGGGAGAAGCAAAGAAGGAAGAGAAAAGAGTTCTTCTATGTTTGAAACAGGAGTAAAATGTGTGTGTGATGCTTCTGACCAATGACTTTCAAAATAGTACGCTTTATTACTGACCAAGAGACAAGGCTGGGCTACATCAATAATCCAAAATACTCAATGAACTGGTCAATATCAAAATTAGTACCTAACAACATTACTGAAACTATTTTCCATTCTCCTTATACTATCACCAAGTTATTTATAAGTGGAACTTTTTAAAGAAAATCAGTCCATAGGATAATTGCTTTATAACTAGGGCAAAGGCAAAGTATGATTTTTCAAGTTAACATGAATGGTGAAGTGAGCCATAGGCATCAGTTGACAATTCACATTCATAAAATCCACAGTATTTGGTTAATACAGAAGTCCTCTTTATAATGTGGGTGTTGGGGTCTTAGAAAGACAAATATGTTATAAGTGAACCACAGATAATCAAAAGTCAATTATGAGTGTCAAACAAGTTCACCAGTGAACGAAGGTGTTGTTTCCATCACAATATCAAAAGAATTATGTGTAAAACACAATGTAATTATATATTGATTGATTGCAAATTGAAGAAATTAGTCATATTAAGAAATCTTTTGATGATGTTTTATTCACTGTTTTTCTAGACGAGTGGGTGATGATATAGGCAAAAATATTAGGGTACACCAACCACACGCTGATATATATGGGGTTTCTGTATGAAACTCAATGAATATGCCCCTTCAATATCTATATTCACAATCTGTAGCTGATACACTAACATTTGTATCTGAATATGGACACTCAATATAATTATATATGTATGAATAGTAATAATGATATATTAAAGTTACCAACAGTTTGAAACTCAATGGGATCCCAAATATCATTCTAACATTTTCAATTTTCACATTAATTTATATAATAACTAAAAAGCGGAACTTTGTTATTTTTATTGCAAATGACATTAAATATTCAAGTCAAGAAGCATTACATAGATAAAAGGTAATCACAACATTTTTCAACAAACTATACATTGAGTAAATGGACATTATTCGGAAAGCATGTTCTAATTTTTAATAGTCTTCTTTTCTTTCTTTAAAACACAAAGACAGCTTTCAGCGATACATTAGTCTATAAACAAATCGACTTTTTCAATGGGTGTTTATGTTCAATAGGAATGAATTGCAAACATAAACTGAAAAAACATGAACATGTAATAAAACAATTGCACAGACATTTATTCACACTTCCCAATCAAAAATTACTAAAATAAAAGAGGGCATAACTTGAATAAGAAATACTTTTGATAAAAAAATAACAATATCAACAGACAATAGGAGAGTGATAATTTTGTTGTGAAAGATACACAAAAATTAAAAACTATTGAGAGAACTGTTCGAAGTTGTGTTGGGAATGTAAATTATATATTGCTTGTAAAGCAAAGAATGAATCAATAATGGCTGTCAGTGCTTATATGAATTTTATGTAGCAATAAAGGATTCAAGAATATAAAAAACCAAAGAGAAATGTCTGAATAGTTTTTGGTCATTTACAACTAATGATAATTAAAGGAGTCTTTTTATTACTATTAATTTTAATTAAGCAGGCCATTTACATAGCAAATCCATAAACTGAACACTTATCCTTTATACTTTTTGATTGGTTACTGAAGTTAACCATAGATTTTTAATCATTCGAGAAATGAACATCTGAATTATTTCTTCAATGCTGAATGTTATCAGAATTGCCTCAGTAAAAGTCATCAAAATATACATTACACTATAATCTAAAACTGCATTGCACTTATTCATTCCCCTTGTAAATAGAAATTTCATGGTTCTGTAATCTGATTACATTTTGATTTTTGATAAATACAGAATTCTAGATAAATTTAAGTGACTAAAAACAGCAGTTGTAAATCTCTATAATAGGGGCGACTGAACTTGCTTAATGTAAGACCCACATACAGTACTTCAGAATAATATTTACATGCACATTTTTATTGTTGTATACACATTCTGTTATAATAATTTTATACAAATATTCACAAATACTTGTAAGCAATAATATTTATTAATGTAAGTAGTTTTTTTCTCAATGTTGATTTGTGTGAGTTTCAGTAATCACATGAATACATATGTACCAAATCTTTTCAAAATCTTGATTGATGGTGGTTTGAGCTATTTTGAATGTAATCGATATGGCGATGCTCAATGGGAACAAATAAGAAAAATATGCAAGTTTGCATTTCAGTAGAGAGCTCAGCCAAAATATATTTTACAAGCTGCATATGGCCCACAAGTCATAGTTTGGACACCCCTGCTCAATGATGTCCACATTTCCAGGAGAAAACAAAAGAAAACAAACAAAAATAGTGCTTGTTTCTCAAGTTTAATTAAATGGTTTCTGAAAATGCCATTATTATACACTGGATTGTTAATTACCATATTTGTCAGCCTATAAGCTACTTCCAAATATTGGACTACCTTTCATATGCTGGAATTAGGAATAGAAGACTGAATACTGAAGGCTTAAATTGTACTGGATGTTTGGGATGGTCTGCAGTTAGTAGTAATAAAAAATTATATAACCCTTGTGAAATGTACTTCATAAAAACCTGCAAATAGAGACATGCAGAGATGTTTTGAAAGGCATCAGTCTAAAAAAAGCAATGGTAGCAAATAAAATCATTTATATCAAAGAGATATACTGGTCACTTGAAGTAAAAGGAGTTGAAAGCCTAACATTCTATACCATCCACTCTTAATGTGCCAAGATAAAAACATGGACAACACTATTTAAACTGAAAAATATTCATAAAATATGTTGCGCTAATTCCATTTATTTTCATTCTTTTGGCAATACTTCAATAGGAATTAATCACCATACTTATGAAATGAATTAGGGAATATTTGTCTAAAATAATATTTTCTTTATATATTGAAACTAAAAAAAGAGAATAGGAAAAAATAAAGTATCACAATTTTTCAGTAGACAATAAACAATGTTAATAACCATATTTATTAACCATTTTCACAGCTAATTTATCTTAGATAATAAATCTGTATTCATCAAAATACTAGGTAAGATCAGGGAATTTTATTAATATTTTGAGAAAGGTAAAGGTGATCTCCATTAATTTGTAACAAATATAATCACAGTATATTTCAGGTAATTTCCATGGTAAGATTTATAGAAAGCATTGATGGTTGAATTCAACAACCTTCAGAAATGTAGCCAATAATCTTTTTTTTATTTTCCATGAATAATACAATAGCATACGTGTTTAGAAGCACATTTTGAAAAAGCTCTTAATGGGGTAAATATTTATAATCACATGTCTTTCACATCTCATAATAAAATGATTGCTAACTGACAGATATTACTGTGTTCCAATTAGTAGGTTCTTTGCATTCAATTACATCTCTAAACATAAATCATGCAGATATAAGAGATCTTGAACCCAAATGCACGCATCAGTTTGTAGGGCATGAAAGCCCTGTTAGTCTAAAATTTGAACAAGACGTTAAAAAAAACAAAACCAATAATGCCCACTCTCTGACTAAAAAAAGGAAATCTAATAACTTCAAGCTGAAAGCTCAAGACATTGAGCTATTCCAAGGAACATAGATTATATTAGATGGAAAAGAAAATTCTTCAAATATCTTTCACCCATCTTTAAGCACTTCATCAAAGAGAGGCAAAAATTGGAGCTCTGGGTCATGACATTACTGGCTTCAAAAATTGATTATTTGGCTGCTTTGATCATATGTTGTTAATGTTCTTTTTGCAGTTTTTGAAACCAAGCTGAAATGATTGCCCCATATTATCTTCCACAAAAGAAATGTTTTTATTCATTCTCTCATTTCAGTGTAGTTGAGTAATCAACATTGTGCAATCCATATATTTTTTAACTTCAAACAAACTGGATATAATAAATTTATAAATAATTCTTATTTGTCTTACCAACCAACTTTATTCTTGTATTGAAATATATATGTAGCTGTTCACTGCTTAAAGAAATTGACATTCTTCTGCAATTCTTAAAAAGAAATCTATATTGGGAAAAAACACCCCCAAAACATTGTATTGAGCATATACTAGTAATGGAGAAGAAAGTATACAGGTTTAGTTAGCTGTTATTAATAACTCAAATCCTCATTGGGCACCCAAGAAATAAAGCTTTGTGCTATATTCAGTAAATGGAGAAAATTCTATTCTCAGGAGAAAAACAATTTTATTGAACGTTTATACCTTTTACCAATTTGAATTTCCACTAAAAGATCATCTGCCATGATTACAAATCACTCATTTATAGATTTAAGATTTAAGCAATTATGTTTATATGCAAAAAAGCCGCTATATCAACCACAATACAAGTGTCCTTGTTTTTTTGTATAATTCAGCATTGAAAATTTTAAAACAAAGCATCCTTGCCAAAAATTGCAACCAATGTTTTCCATCTCCTAGGTGTATTTTAATAGGCTCTATCAGCCCAACATTCAGATTGGAACCTCACATCTCTTGGCTATCAGTCCTTCAAACCAAACCTTTAAGTACAACACATTTTATTGGGTATTTACCAAGTTTCTGCAGTCTGCTACTAGAAAATTATAGCTAGAAAGAAATAGCCACTGTCTGCATTAGACAAAATCAAAGAGAATATAGGATAGTTTTACATTATATTATTAAGTGAAAAGTATCTTTTAAGAATTTGCATTTTTTTAGCTTGAATTTTCCTATTTACTAAAATGAAAGACTTTAAATGATAAAAATTGAGGCTCTTCTTTGTCTCCAAGTGAATAATTTTTAACTTTATGTAAAAAAATTTTTATTTTTTTGAAAGGAATAACTACAAAACTGAATATCGCTAATTCAAGGAATAAATTTTTGACAACTCTTTACCAGGGCCTTACACTTAACACCTCCATGTATAAGGAGATGTGAGAAATAACAATTGCAAAGCTGATTAAAAGGAAATAGAAAAGTATTCAGTTCATAACAAAACTGACAGCATGGTTGTCGTCATAGCTGGTCCAAAGCCAGGACTAAGAGGTGGGTTGGGTATGGGTTTAGCAACTCCACCCTGTAAAACCTCAGCAGAGTAGTCAAGGCCCTATTCTCAACAAAGATTCTACAAGAATAAACAGAACAATTCATAAGAAACATTTTTTGAAGTCAGAGTATTTTGTACTCCCTTTGCTGATGTATTGCTGACACTTTGTGATACATTAAGCAAAATGTTTTTAGTGCCTGTCATTAGACTATCCATAATGGCAAAATATAGTTTGCACAAAGATCTGGAGCTTAACTATATGTTCAATTCACAAACTTACAATTCTGGGTTGGCAGATGTGCATTGTCACAAGTTCTGTAAAATGGAAGAAAACCTATTTTAAATTTTGGTAAAAGAATTTTCAGACTTAGTTGCTTCATGTGACACATGAAACAGTTAAGGTGCTCAAGTGTGTACAATCTTCAGTCAGTCTTATGGTATCATTCCAACTTCTGTTGACCAGTCAAAGGTTCCTCTCCACTGTCTGTCCATTTTATAACTTGATTCACAGCTCTTCTAAACATGTCTCAACAGGCTGAGGTGCCATCTGAAATTGATGGTTGATATGAGAAGCTGTTCTGATCTTTCCCAGACTTCTCCATTGACACATAATCCTTCCATTTGATGCCCTCTATTTTATGTAGGCACCTAGTGTCAAGAGCAACCAATTTCTTCTCTTGCGTGGTCTCAAGTTGCCACGTTTCACAGCCATAGAGCATTGAATTGTGTAAAACTTGTCATATCCACAATATACCTATGAAGTATTTTCAAATTTTATTAATTAAAAATGAAAAAATGAGTCACATAATAATGACACATGTAAGGGTTGCTGTTTCAGATGTTATTAATGATAATGATGATAAACAACTCACCTTAAAAATTATTCTAAGTCCACGGCAATTATATAGTTTGCCCTCTTTATTTTGGTTGTAAGGAAGCCTTATTCATGTCTTCACTATAAAAATATATTTAATAGCCTGAAAAAAAAAGAAAAAAATCTTTAAAATGCTGAAATTCTTTCAATTAGTCACTCAATTTTTTAATTATAGATTATAGTAATGAACATTTTGATTAGCAAAGGCAATGAATAACCCAAAAATAGGTGGAAAAATGAATTTACCAAAGGTAATTCCTGCATGGGATAAGTAGGTAATGAATAATTACTAATCAAAATTTGTATTATAATGATTAGAATAAACAAATCATACTTAATAACAGCTCATAAAGGTTTAAAAAGAATTCTTGCCATAAAAAATTATTAATCAAATAAAGATGTGAATATCAAAATTACTTTTTTATAGGGAAAAGAATTACTGGGTCTGAGTCTCTAGAAGTTGTAAGCCATGGTTACTGGAGTAAATTCTTCCAGTGAGTAATATGTTACACATTTGTAATGAACAGTATGACTTTTTCTATTTGTTTGAGAAACCAATCAAACTCCATATATACACAGGTAGATATTTTTACGAAATGCGTTACGACCTTCAGTAAATTTTTTTTTCAAATAATTGTCCCATAGAAATTTGAATATAAATTTTTTCACAGGTAATAACTACCATTCAATAAAAATTACTTTTAGACTTCTAATTAATGCTTGAAATAGATTTTGTTGTTAAATTGAATTACTTTAGATACATAGCTTATATTAAATAGTAAACAAGAAATATATCGTGTGGTTATTTAAACATGATAGCTTAACATAAAACTCAAAAATACATTTCTGACTAATTATTAGAAAGATCAATTAATGTTCACATGTTAAGCTATCAGCTTTTAAAGCAAGATATACTTACAGGTAATAATAACAAAATTAACAAACCGGTATGAAAATAAAAGCAGTTAACCAGCTGATACAGTGAAACCTTGTGTGACTAATTATTAGAAAGTTATAAATTCCATGCCCCCCAATTATATGCAACAGTATTATATCATTATCATGTTGTTGCAAAAAACACTCATCATATATACAAATGGTCACAAAAGTTAAAAATAGAAAATTCAGTTAAAAAATCTACCGACTTTGTCACAAGAAATTTCTGCTGACTGAAAGAAACATATACCGTAAAAGCAGAGGCATATGGAAGTTATTATGACAGAGGCATAGTTAGAGAGGGGACTATTTGAAAATGCTCCCCAGGCCCCGAATGAAGCAGCAGAGAGAAGGGGGAGATTCATAAATTGTAGTTCACATACTGCATTTCTACTGATGGATCTCACAAAATGTTGGAGGAGACATATAAAGGAGCTAACCCTTCCCTGGCCTATAAATCCCATTAAATCCCTATGAAAATAAATAGGAACTTCAGGATGTTCCCATACATAATGTAGGCAATAAATTGCAACTGATATGTATTGCCACACATAAATAAACTCAATCTCTAATATTCTATAAATTGCAAAATGAAAGATAAATTTTATCTTTTGCATGAACTTAGAAATAAATGAAAGCACAGGATAATTTTAAAAAAATCTTCCACTTGAACTTGAGGTATCCTGAAGAGGTAGAGATGCTGGTTGTATTATTTCATCTATCTGACATCTATCTATCCGGATAATTTTACTGATTCAATTAAGTTGTACATACGAATGCATTTTTTTCACAAACTCAAAGTCTGCAATACATCTATAATGAAAATTTGTTTTTTAAAGCAACTATGAAGAAAAGATATTTGATTATTCAAAATCTGAATGTGATTTGTAAGAAAATGTTGTAATGCAAATTAGGTCACATTGTTTACATATGTAATGTAAACAACTTTAAAACACACTAATTCTCTGGTTCTATACATTAGACAAATGATTTTTATAACAGAATTTTCTCTAATCATTGTTCATACAAATGAGACAAGATTATTGCAATAAAATCAACAAGTTTCAGGCATCTTTATCACACGTGTCACCTTGTCCAACGTGTGTGGAATGCTTTAAAAAATCATATGTTTAACCTGACAATCTTTGTTTTTAGGTGTGCATTATTAGATTTAAAAACAAATTGTGACCAGATTATATCATGATAATGAAAGAATATTCTTATAAAAAAAAAACGTTAGTTTCATTTAATGAAATTTCAATGCATTTGTACATAAAACTTCTCAACATGAAAAAAAAAAAGAAAACTCAAGGTAGTGCTCTTAAAATATTGCACACTTATCACCACTTATTTCTGCTATTGTCACCTTAAACCACTGTTTGCCCTCCACCATATCGTAGTAGAACTAGCCATGGAGTATGTGATGCACTTTCTGCACACGAGCAAAATATTTCAATTAAGGGTACAGTAAAATTAATTTTCCGTTATAATCCATGATTATATTATTGAGTAAAATTAGTAATATCAAATTATTATTCATAATGAATTATTTAGTAGGTATGGAGCACACCTTGGACACCCAGAATATATGCCACTGCTCGAAAGAGTGTGTGAAACAATACGTATAGAACAAAGTTTGTAAAACTGGATTTTTTTACAAAATACTTTTTGATATTCAAAATTATGGTAACAAAAGTAACAGGCAATAGAACTTTATTGAGTGTATCAGTGGATCCTATAAAGATAAGAACAAATTTTAGAATTTGTATTGCATTATTTTGTAATCTTAATGAAAATGATAGTTTTTCTCTGTATATGTATGTTGTCATAAGACAGCAAAAATGGTACATAGTTGGCAGAGTTTCTTCTGGTTCCACATCTTCAGGATGCTCTAACTTGGAAAGTAAAAGAAACCATTACCTTAGATTTGGAGATTGGGGTGCTTCAATTTACCATACAATTATGATGTGGAACTAGACTCTTATTTTGTGTTCAGCTGTTATTTCGTAACATTGCAACATTCTTTCATCATAGCGCTATGAATGGTAAATAAGTTAAGACTCAAACAAAGTACCTGTCCCCAGTGGATTTATATTCTACAATGGCTAAAAGAAGAAAAATTCTAGAAAATAGAGTTTATTTTATGCAGGTGATGGTATTATTATAGGATAAAGCAACCTTCTGATAAGACAAGACCCAAATTTCAGTCTGAATTTCAAAGTTTTAGCTCATTGTTGAGTCACTGTTTTCTTCATGAGGTCAACCAGATAACCCAATTTGGGAGGTGTTTTTTCAATGCTTCAAGTGTATAATAGCATAAGAGATCTTCTACCTATTTCAAGAAGAATGGCTAGAGTTACATTGTCTGGCATAACTTGGATTCACTTTTATATAAAATGAATGAGAAAAAAAAGTGGAATATGTACAGCAAAATACAATATGATTTAATTTCAATTTTACTGTAGGGGAGACAGCCAGCTGATGGCAGCACAAATGGCAGGCTGTAAACACCCTTCAGATAAACCATATGTAATGAATAAAGTTGGTAGATTTGGTGTACGATATCTAATCATACATATTCGACAGCTGACTTCAATAGTAAAACTTATTTTTCTAGACAATCGATCAAGGTGATGGTAGGGCCCAGAATATAACAGTATACTGAGAACAGTTGGTAAATAATAAGTCCTCTAATTGTTTTTACAACCAGCGCAAAATAATGATCAATGTGTAGGCATGTGAATAAATCATATGACAGAGGAATCGTAAGTATATTCAGATCAAAAGCTTCTTTTTTTCTATTAAAATTAGAATGAATGATAGCAGACAATATATGGGAAGCCTTCAAAGGAAAATTCAGTTCTATTCAGACAAATTCCTCTGCATTTTATTGTGAGGTGATGATAGAAAATTATTTATGAAATGCATTTTCCAGACAGTAACCTTCTCTAGTGCAGCTAGTGATATACAGTATTTTCATTGTTAAATTAGCGAGTGAGATATATAGCAAAGAAGCTATACTTTTTTCCTTAGTTCTATAATTCATTTTTGATCACATGAACCTAAAAGACATAAAAAATACTCTGATTTCTTGAAATACAAGTTTTTCAATGTATGAACATAAAATGAGAATCCAAAGTTCAAAAGAGATGGTTTGTAAATACAATTATTTTTAATGTGACTCATGAAACAAACATATTGAAACATATATATATATATATATATATATATATATATATATTTATTTATTTATTTTCATGCATACACACAAAAGAATACATATGAATAAGTTTTTCAAAATATTGACTTGAGCCAAGTTGTCATCACCACATTTGGTGATCATTTCTTTAGTGTATTTAGCCTATTTCAAGCAAAAGGAAGAAATTGCTTTGCCACTCATTTGATGCAATTCGTAAAATGCCAGACTATTTCCTTAAATAAGTCGTCCATAATGCAGCTCAGTGTGTATATAACTACTTGGAATGTCTAATACAAGACTGACAGGCTCTATCACTTTCTATGAACATAGATTTAATATGTTAGTAACGTAAATATTATAACTATCTATCCAAAACATATAAAATAGCAGGAGACAACTCTATTATTTCATTCATGATAACCATGAATCAAATCACATCAAATTAGCAACTTCTAGTGGCACTTAAAAAACTAAGGGCACTACTTTGTACTCTGGTAAACATTAGCTAAGTGGACAAAGGTGAGTATTTGAATTTATTCATAACATAATGGCCAAGATAAGCCATGATTTTATGTTTTGAATGTAGATGTCGACAATATAATTTGTAATAAGTATTGATAAAAGGAAAAGAGATAGGTATTTTTCCAATCATCTATTTAAAGAAACATAAATCATAATTCTGATCCAGTTTTATTTTACTGGGAGAAAGAGTCCGAAAGAATCTTTGGTTACAATGAAGACAGAACTGAAGAGAGGAAATTGTATAAAAGGGATAAAATCAGGTCAGAATGAAAAGCTTCATTCATTTCCACTTATACACAATAAGGTTGACCGCTTAGAACTAGCTGACAAGATATCTCAAGAGAATCCATTGTCTTAAAAAAAATAAATTCCGGTCCCAAGGGGTGAGCACCAAAAGAGATCACAAAATAAAGTAAGAGATTTGGGATGCTAAGACATCATAAATAGAACTATCCCATTGGCCTGACTGGCCACAGGTTCAGTTTCATAGTTAGCTACATATCAGTTTCTTGTATGTATGAATAGACACCATTGAAATACTCACTTGCATGTATGAATGGATATCATTGAAATGTAGAGAAATAATTCAGATTCTATTGTATATTTAATGATGAGAATATGAAGTACTCATAATTCAATTGATTTATATGATATTTGTAAGAATAGCTGAATGGTAAAATAGGACTGATAAAAAGAGGAAGGTTTAACTGAAACATTTAACTAGGACTTAACACTTACTAATAAAACATTGTGCAAGGAAATATAAAAACCCATGTGGTTTAAAAATCAATAGTCAACTTAGGCAATATTATCATTTGAAATACTCTTATACCTAAATTAATTACATGACCCTACAAAAAAAAAAATTATGCTGTGCTCTATGATATATATTTTTTTATCAATGCTGATAGTACTCCCCCAAATCATTAACCCCTACACACACAAAACAGAGAATAATAAAGAAAATAATCCTTATAACAATGAAAAATACTCCCATAAATCAACATGCTAGTTGTATATAAAGATTGGATGAAAACAGAAGAAACAATAGTACATTGATCGCAATGCCTGTGTAAAACTGATCAGAACAACAAAATTGTACATCATCATCATTATCATCATCATCAATTCTTCTTATTGTCTTTTGTTGGACATAGACCTTCCCTAGGATTCACCAGACCTCTCTATCACGAGCATCGCAGAGCTAATACTTTCTGAATTTGTCTAGTTCATCTTGTATTCTGCTGGCTTTGGTTATACATGTAATCTCTGGGGATCCATGTTGTGAGTCTTGACTTCCAGTGGTTGTCTGCCATTCTTACAAGATTACCAGCACATTGCCATTCAAGTTTTCTTATGGATTCTATGATATCTCGGATTTCTGTTTTTTCCCTGATATATTGTGCTGTCTTGTGATCCCTCCATATGAAGTTGAGCATGATTCTTTCATGTGCACGTTACATTCTTCTCAGTTTGAGGGACAGTCACTTGGTTTGGTTCCATGTTTCAGCCCCATAGGTGATTATTGGGAGGATGCATTTGTTTTATACTCTTCCTTTCAGGACTAATGGAATTTTCTTGTTCTTGAAGGTTGAGCTTGCTCTGCCAAAGGTTTGCCTTTCTAGAGTAATTCTACACTTGATTTCTTCTTTTTTTGAGGATTTCATGGAGATTCGTTGTCCTAGGTAGATGTAGTGGTCTACTTTCTCCAGTTCTGCCTTTTCGATTTTGATTGTTGTAAGTTCATTTCTGACATGATTGTTGCACATGACCTTTGTTTTGCTGAACTTCATATGTAAGCTGACTTTCTCGCTTTCTTTCAGTTCATCTAACCCTTGTTGGAGGTTGTAGAGGTTCTCTGCATAAAGGAAAATGTTATCGGCAAATCTGAGGCTGCTCAGATATTTGCAATCTATTTTGATTCCTTCATTTTCTCAGCCTAGGTTTCAGGATATCATTTTGAGGCAGGCTGTGAAGAGTTTGGTCGTGCTGGTATCACCTTGTTGTACCTCTTTAGGGATTCTACCAAAAACTCTACTCCTCCAGACAAGGACTGCAAAACAATGAACAGGATACATAAGATGAGAGCAATTAGTTTGAGGATTTCCCAGAACTTATACAATGGGAGGTGAAACAAGCCATCAAACAAAAAGAAAGGAAAGGCCCCTAGATCAGATAACATCACCAATAACCTATTCAAAAAGCTGGTAAGATCATCACTAGGTAACTAGCTGTTCTATTCAATTTATACCTAGAACAAAGTAAAGTCCCGGAAGATTGGAACACTGCAATCAAATTGTATACAAAGATAAATGAATAGATAGGGAAAAAAGTTTGTCTGGTAAGGTAGTTAGAGTGAATGATAAGGATGAAAAGTTTTATGGATGAAGGAATCAAATGTACATAATAGATATAGAAATATGGCTATATATTACAAAATGTTAGTAGGTGAAGTCCAACAGAGAACACATCATGTAAGCAAGCGATCTTGCTCAGGTGGATGGCTGCCAAATAAATGTACTCATCATCACCATAATAACCTTTGTACTAACACAGCTGGTATCAGTAGCAGTTTTATTAACCTTTTTCACTTTAACTATTTGAGTGCTGAGTTAGTCTTTAGTATTTCAAGACTCTCTTATTAGACGAGCTGGAGTAATTTACCCCTGTGTATAACTATGATACTTTTACAAATTATACTTCAAATTTCCTTTCATACTCAAAAATTATATAATTAATTGTATTCAGAGAAATTAAAATGTTTATAGCCATGTACATGAAACTATGCACCAACAAAAGCCTTCATTAAAGTGTCTGATTCACAAATTGCCTGGTCTGGACAGAATACATTTTTGTCATTTATTTCTATAATAATTGAAATTAGCTTAAATCCTCCATCACAAACTTTCTCCCTGAAAATTGCACCCCAAATGGTAAAAGGCTTCAGATATTTCAGTCTAGATGTTTATAGACTGTAAGTTCCAAAGAGTTTTATGATTTTGGAAGAACAAAGAGTTCTGAGATTTTGGAAGCAAAAAAACTCACTTTTAGGATTGAACAAAAAGTAATCTTCAGAATTTCAAAGTACAAAAAGCTAAAATGGCTATCTTATCGAGAGTTTTTTGATTATTACTAGATTAACTTTTACATTCAATGCAGTTTACATGCACAGCAAGTTTGTTTTTAATATTCATGTAATCTAAAAACATTACATTTTAAAACTATGTTCATCACATATTGCTCTATGATAAAATGACTGAACTGAAAGTTTTATGGCCGTAGGCTTCATATAACTTGGGATAACTGCCCAGGGGGCTGGTATTTTCAGCTAGTTTTGTATAATGTTAAATTAATATCACATCTTTTTTTCAAGTTTATTTGTAGATTTAATATCATGCACTTTACAAAAGCTGGACTAATGTTTTCTGTCTTTACTCAATGTAAACTAAATGAGTGTTAAATATCAGTGGTCTACTGTAATTAAGTAAAACTGTCATAACTTACGAGATTAAACAAGTATCAAATGCTTGAGGAAAGTATATAACTTACAGTAAAGGGTAGATAGAAATAAAATAAAATTTACTTTCAACCTATCTACCTTCCTGACTTAACATCTACTTTCCAAATGCACCAGTAAATAATCCATATCAGGAGATGGCTTTTTCAGACCAACTAGAACATACCGAACTTTTACAAATGTAAAACATAAGAAATGCAGACAAACTTAGAAATATGTGTATTTCTTTAAATACATGTAAAGAGACATAGCGTGATTAAAGAGGAACTGTTATTTTACATTTAATACAGACAACTACACAATTTACTATGAAAATCCAAGAGAAATAACTGCACAATCATTTCACAACACCTTCTACTCCAAGAGCATGGAGATCACCAGATTTCAAGAGCAGACATATTGTTAGTAAGTCCAAAGGTGAATTGAATAAATATCAAATAGCATCATAGTCAGAAATTCCACTTTCAGTAGTTAACTACATGATTGTACAATTCATCAATGATGGAAAAGAAATAACTGTGTCCAGTTCAAGTTCATCAAGGCTATCAGAAAGTTGTCCGTACAATGAGAAAAGAAAGTGAAAAATTTCCAAATGCAGGGTAATGAATATGGTAAAGTAAGTTTAAATTAGCTCAGGAATAGCAGTATGGTATCTTCATCACATTTAGTATGGCAGAGCAGCCAGAAAAGAGCCAATTCTCAAACTAACCAATATTTAGCAGAGGAAGCTTTGGAAAATTCTTTTTCTTTATAATGAGCCTAACATAAGCATAACAAAAATCCTGCCATGTGATGTCTGCCTCATTTGTATGTCGACTTTGTATTGGAGGTAAATGAATAATATTTTTTAACAACAAAATTTGATCAATTCGCTTAGGTATTAATGGATTGTAGATAAAACTTGGTTGATAATAATCGACTGTATAATAAATTATGTTTACAGTTGATATCTTTAAATCTGCATTTTATTATTCTGCATCACAAATAAAATATATGCAAATGAGCTATCCTATGCAAGATGTCATTTACAAGTAGTCAAGTACATAATGCCATTAATGGTACCTTTCAGATCAACTCACTTTGGTATACTTATAGTAAGATTAGAAGGATACAGAGAATATTCTATATATTAACAATGATCCTAATATAATACTTTATAACAAAAAATAAATGGATGTGTCCAGTGTTTCAAATGGTGGGTAGGAGATATTTTTATCTGCAAAATTGTAACCTTTAAGCGATTGAGTACATTGTTACAAACTGAGAAATAAACAGGAAAAAAATCATACTGTTCAATATATATACTGAACAAATGAGCTGTCTATAGGACAAGTATTCTGCTAGTAGAGACAATGCACAATCTCATGTTTTCAGAGGAGTCCTAATTTGTCTAACAGCGGACAAGTATAGTTCAGGAGATTTCCTAGCAAAGAATTTTATTTGAAATGTTTCCTACATTCCAGTAGGAAACATGGCAGATTTTTAGTTATGGTGTTGGGAATATTTTGGAGCACTGGTTGTCCAATGAATCTGCTATGTATTGGAAAAATTAATTTAAAAAATTCATATCTAACAGGAGGTACTTCTGATCGTAACTGATTTCGATGAAAATGGCCCCCCTTAAGCAGAGTATGACATTTTATACTATACAGCAAAAAATACTTGAGAATGACAGGTGTTATGAAATGGAGTGGTGGGTGGACTGAAAAAATGAGTTTATAGCTTTTTCATAAATCAATGCCTTTACTTAATGGCATTTTTGTTATGAGTTGTGGTAAGGCGGAAGATGACAATTCACCGAGAATTGAAATATAAACAAAATTATGCCTACATGAGAAATGTGCATTTATACATGGGAAAATCAAAACAAATCTGAAATAATGTGGAATAATGACGGCTGGCAGAAGGTCAAATGAAAACAATATGACTAAAATGTACAAAAGGTCAAAGACTAGGTCAATGAGCGGTCAAAAACTATGTCTGCGGAAAAAGGTATAAATATGATAGATTTGGAAGACAGCAGAGATCTTAGACATGGTCTTCCTCTGGTGTGTCCATAACAGCCCCAGCTGTATATGCTAACATGTGCTATATCTAACCAAACCTTAACCACATTCATCCAACTGTGGACTTTCTTGAACTATTCCGTTGAATTTATCAATAATCACGGCTTCATCACTCACATCTCATAATCTTGCCCCTGTCCACATCACGGAGATATGGCCACATTTTGAGCGCTGTCATTATAAGTTACACCAAGATATCCAAGATGACTCCTCTTGTCTCCTCTGGCTTGAGTTTGTGATATATCTTATCATATAAATATCAGTGAGAGGTGTCTCTGTTGGTCTGTCACAGTACCATAAAGATTACCTTAACATGGATGCAGCCCAACCAAATTTGGCACGTATCTCAATGAGGGTTATAAAGGGTTTTAGACTATTTATACTGTAACTATAATGTCAAAGTGGAATCTTCTTTCCAGACATTATATTCTTATTTCATGTTTATATATAATTCTTTAAAAGGTGTGCAGTCTAAAAAAGAACAACCTTAAAAGGGTCAAGAGAGAAGGAGACTTTTTCCTAAATATGAATTAAATCAAAATGTTTTGAAACAAAAAGCATTTTAAGAGGGATGGGGTACTCTATTAATGATGTAACTGTAATGCAAAATTGGACCCTTATTTTCCATTCAATGTATATATTTACACAAACGCACACAAACACAAACACATACATATATGTATATACAAGCCAAATAACCCATCCGTGGGACAGGCATTCAACTAATCAATTTATATACTCGAATATACAATTGATCATATCCTACCTCTCCACATATGTGAATACAAAAATACATACATATATATATATATATATACATATATATATATATATATATATATATATATATATATATATATAAATATATATATATGTATATATGTATATATGTATATATGTATGTATATATATATATACACACACACTATCAGTTACAAATAGAGGTGATGTTATCAGACCTAAGTGCACTTGATAAATGTAGCCCAACCTATCGGTAAGAGTTTGCTTAATTCTGACGTGGAAATCACAACTATCCAAACTTGCAAAATTGAGTTCACATTTTTATTGATTAAACCCCAGAAATAGGTTGCTAGATGGTATTATTTTGTTATTTGGGCTTTAATTTTTTGTTTTCTCAATATATCCATTTGTTTACCTAAGATTTTTTACATATTGATATTCAAGATCATCTTTTATAATCAGAGTGGCAATACAGTAAACAAATTAATAAATACATTGAAAAAATCAAATAAAACTTGTCATAATTCAGCCCGAAGATGCTTACAAAAAAAAAAGAAGGTTTCTATTTTTTTTTTTATAGTTTGTTTGAGAATTTTTGAGAGATACCAGGAATATGAAACTTTGGTATTTGAGCATGTCTACATTCTATTTTCAGCCCATTTTTATCTTATAAGACTCAAAATTTTTGCTATAATTCACCTTCGAGGATTGTGTGAGAGGCCAGAGAATTACTTCACTGCAGGTGAAGATTACGCAGAGCCAATGATACCATTTCATTCATCCTGTTGCAGTGAAGATATGTTCTCAAAACAAATTGATAGTGAGTATGGTCCTAAGTGAATGTTCGAGAAATGCAGTTGGACAGGATTTAATTCAATTTATCCATATCTACCATATGGTTATATCATTTTTTTCTATTTTCATTTTTAAAAAGATTATTCATTTTCTCACTTTCTTCTGCATTGCCATCCAGATAACTGCAATTACTATTCTATCTCTCTATTTTCTTTAAGGTTTAGCAGGGAAATAATGGAAAAGCCAAAATTTGGATTATACTATATGGTAGAAATATTTTTACTATGCTTCTAATGACTAGTTTGAATAATAATTTTTGAATTCGGGAAGTAGGAACTGTGTAGCTGTATTGGTGTCATTTGGTGACTGCACATAGAGGAAGCTATCTGGAGCTAACACCTAAGAGAAATTAAAGATTGCCAAAGGATACATTATTATTTAAAGTCCAACAAAGAATAGTAGAAACCAAGATTATACAAGACATTGCCAAATAACAGAAAAGCTTAATAGAAAAAACTGATGCCACACAAAATTTGATTAAGTGAGTTTACTGCAGGCAGCAATTTCTTCATTCATCCTACACCAAGTAATTGGTTTCAAGAGTTTAGATAATAGAATGGTACAAAAAATGTAAATTTTGCATGTAACTTCAACAAATTCTGAAGGTTCATAGCAAAATGATCAACGGTGTATTTCTTATTTGTTTTCAACAACCGTAAAGAAATCCTCAATGCCATCAAACATTTTTAAAGATGGAAAATCTGAGCACCAACCTGGAAACTAAAACTCAAAACAGTCATGATGATGATGATGATGCTTTGGGCTTCGATGGAATTTGACTGAATTTATCTTCATTTAATACCTGATCTCATGCAATATTTTGTTTTCATTTTTCATTTATGTTTTTGTTACACCATCTGGCTGCTAATTAAATTCTGACATTTCAGAATGTTTTGAACAAAATAAAAATTTAATTTAGATTAATGCCAGTTAGAATGCATAAATTTCAATAAGTGATAATTCTGAATGTCAAAAGCTTTTAATCTGGAAACAGGCACTTATAGAAGAAAAATGAGCTAGCAGCAGATTAATGTGCAAACTACTATAAGGCTTATCATCAGTGTTTTAAATTCTATTTTATATGTTTTTTTTTTAAAGATTTTTTTAATAATATTGTGATTTATATACAGCTAAATACTTTCTCTGATGTCAATCCATAAAAGTTTAGGAACTAGTGCCGTTTTCAATACTTCACTAGTATATATATTGTCAAAAATATACCTTTTATATTCGAAAGCAAAATGTTTCAAAGATCAATTTTGAATTTTGAAATATATTATGTTAATATGCTATTTCTCCCTGTATATAGTACATATCCAAATATCATAATGTAAGTCATGATCATAATATGAAATAAGTTTTGGTTGAGTAGTAACCATGTATGGAAAACTCCTCCCTGATTTATTCAACTTTTTCATCATACAGTAAAATTTAAAAAAGAAAAAATGGCAGTAATAATTTTTGTTTTTTCCAAAGTTATCAGATCAACCTCAAGTTTCTCCTTATTTTGCTGCTTTGTTTTAGTATCTTGTGCATGAAAAAATATTCTATATTAACTATAAAACTACAGAAACTGAGAGGGATTTAGTAAAATCACTTCGAATACAAAAAAAATAACTAGAAGTAAAATAATGTTGCAAATGCCTGAAATTCACCCAGAGTTCTGGTTGCTCATGGTTGAATCAGTAAAAACCTTATTGTTAGTAAATGGCTTTATTTTATCTTCACCAGAATTACATATTTTCATTCTTTTACTAATCAATTCATCCATATGCACACATACACACACATATATGTATACAGATAATTAACCCTGTGTATCTCAAAAACTGCATAAAAAGTCAAGTTAGGACATACTTATCAAAGTATGCCTGATGATATGCCGTTTCTTATCATTTGGTAGTTGCTTTGAACAAAAACTTATCTATAGACCAGCAAACAACTGTTCTTGTTCCAAGTGGTCAACATGTTTTGTTATTTACAACTTATAGTAGCTTCGTGTGTGTAGAGGTAGAGGCAGAATGTTCGCAGATTCAATTAGCAAAAGAAAGAAAAAAGAAGAAATAGTAGTTTCAATGTTCAGAAAGACAAGATTAAAGAACTAAACCTGAATTAGAAGCAGCAATGAATTTTTTTTCACACAGAAGGAATTTTGCAGTCCCCCAAGCATTTCACATACACCCTTGTAATGATTTATCATTCATATCTCTACTTTTATGAAGATTTTAAATAGAAAGAAGATTTTAGTGTCACAAATGAATTGTCGGAAGTTTCACATGAATTACTAGACCAACAACATGACAGAATAATAGAACTTCTGATCATCTGTGCAATACTTGAATAATTAAGCCATATCTGACTCGTCCATGTATTAGTGTTCATATTGATAACATAGTATTTGATTAGATAAGCGCAAGTAACAAATTTGATAACATACTTAAAAATGGTTATACCCATTTGATACATAATATATCATATGATATCAATGATGATGACTATAGAGACCAATACATACACTTTTGTAATGGAAATATAAGAATAGGTCTGTCTGTGTTGAGCAAATACATGATATTCAAAATGAATGAAGTAAGAAAAACATAATAGCTTAGATAAGAAGGGAGAGTATAGAGACTTATGTATACAAATAAATATATACTTGATCAGTGAATTACATCCATATGCATGAATACAGGGTTCAATGTCACTGTATCATTATATATTTTCATATTCTTTCTTTAATTTTTCTAATTTTGTGTTTGTCTGTATGTGTATGTATAGAATCATGAGGTAAGGCTCATTTCTGTATATACAATGAAGATGGTTGGATTCGGTTAAAACTTTTGTTTACTTAATAGCCACTTTATATATACTATCCAAAATTTTAACGAAAGTAAATTTCTCCATTATGCTCTTCCTTTATAACAGTCTTTTAGTAGAAAGAAATGGTGTGAAAATAATTTGGCCATCATATGGTGTTACAAAAGGAGCTGAAAAAGTGATCTTGAGTAGGTAAGAGATAAGAGGCAATAACAAATGGACAGCACGATTGGAGAACACATGGTAAAGAAAGGGTAGGTGTATGAAACTAAGAGGAAATTTAAGACTACAGTTGAAAAGAAAAATGTGGCATTGAGAGAAATGCGTGAGATACTTAGTCATAGGTGTGGATATAGTTTTACTTCAGATAAATGCAGAAAAACTTTACCAATTTTCAAAACTAGACTGAAAGCACCCAGAGAGCATATATTTCTACCAACACCATTGTCAGGGGAAGTAATTGTGCATGGATCTACCCCCAAATTTTATCAATTCTTCTGTAGCCTATTGTGCATCATTCCCCCCCAAAATCCATGGAAATTCATTGAAAATATTTAGAGATATCTACTAGACAGACACAAGCCACTGCATGAAATCTAACCATTTCTTCCCAACCCACCCTTCCTCAAACTTCCATTGAAATCCATTGAGTACTCGCAGAGATATGGTGTGGACAGAAAGGCAGACAGAAATATACAACCAAAACTTTTAGAGATTAAAGATTATTTTAGAAAATGCTTGATATGTATTTTCATTAAAAGAGAAATCAATAACTCCATTTCAATCAATATAAATTTCATTTGATCAAAAGGGATTTCATTACACTTCCTGCTGCACCTGGCATTTTTTAAAAACTACAATACACTTTAACACACAGTAAGACTTTCAAAGAATTAGCATTAGATTATGATTGCACAGATAGAATGATCACTTGAAACCAAATTCTTTCTCTCATTGAGCAATCTTCAGGGCTCTCTTTAGTGAGTGATCAACTATTTATACTAAACATTCATTGAATATCAACACTCATTTTAAGCATTGTTAGCTTAGCTTTGCAAAAAATGAAGATCTCTGTTGGAACGGACTTCTCACTCATCTTAATTAATTTTTTTCCAAAAAGTAATTGATTGGTCAATAAGATAGTTAAGTTGAATGCATGAAGAGACATAGTTACCAATTGTGACTTATCACAAAGCACTATACAAATATTGAACTATTAGAAGCTAAGAGAATGATTCTTTGAAACAAAACACAGAAACATCCAATATTTTATAAGACATTAACTAGAAGCAACCTGAACTGTGTCAGACTTTTCAACACAAAAACCATAAACATAAATACTGAAAAAGTAAAATATGAAACAGAGAAATAGAGAGGTATATACTAGCTCAAGTCTGGACTAGCTCATTGCTCCTCCTTCGATGGTTTGCTCATCATTGGGAAAGAGGGGATAAATCGATATAACCGGGTACCTACTCAAGGACATTCTAAACACAGTACTTGACTAACTAGAGTAAGTTTCTCTTACAAACAGACAGTAATCATTGTCAAAACTTCAGTCTATCGAAGCTTGCCAAACCAAACTTCTTTGTCCTGCTGCCAACAATATTAGGTCATCATCTTCACCGTAAACCTGGTGCAGGTTCCTGGTCAGCAATATGTCTTGCCAAAGGGCAGACCATGATTAGTGACCTACATTGGGGCCAAAGCTGAAGGGAAGGGAGGATTCATGTCTCTCCTGATGGCATTAGTGAAGAAAAGTGAACAACTGGGGTTTAAACTCTGCATGCTGTTGATTGCCCAAGCTGCTATCCATTGGGCCACCACATCCTATGTATGAGAGTGGATCAAGTTTGATACAGTTATTAACTGAATTCTGAATTTTCCCTTTAAAATATTCGATTTATTTGATGAACATTTGCCAGTGAATTTGATAAAACATTTGCCAGTGAATTAAATGATGCATTGACAAGGAAGGAGATTATGTTGAAAAACAAATATTTGTTGCTGAAAATAAATATCTTTATATCATTGAGCTGAATCATTAATATACCTATGTGTATATCAAATGATCAACAATAAAAGAAAGGCATCAATAGATGATAAAAGTTAATATTTTTCCCATGTTAACTGTTAAACTTAAAGTAAACTTCAAACCACTAATAGCACTTTTTGAGGAAAAGAATTGAGTATGAAGTCATGTCATAATGAACTAGAAATTTCAGTATTTCATTTCATAATCTGAGATCTTTATTAGCACTGCATATTCTCTTAAATGGATGATTAAGCATTTTCCTCCAAGAGAAAATTAAAGTGTTGATAATCTTCTCAACAAACATCTTAGCTCATATTATATAACCACAACAATTACCTTTAACACTATTTCTCAATCAGACAAGTGACATTATAGTTTGAACAAGTTTCTTCTCCTTAAGCCAATGGCTATTCATTAAAGAATGGTCTCAAAGTCAATTTATTTTTATACAATAGTTCATTATACAAATTAAGGAAGTTGACTCATTTGATTTTTTAGATATAATTTTTATTGAATGTTTCCAGTTTAATAAAGCATGAAAAAAATTGTTCAGAATATGCAACAATCATAATAAAAATAAATTATGATATATGAAAAAATTCTTATGAAAAAAATGGTTTAAAGAATAAAACATGACTGAGGAGACCTTATGAATGTTGTTTTCTATGCTCTAGCACATGATTAGATATGACAGAAAAGGAGTTTTACTCAGGCTCTTGAATTTTGAGTCTTTTGTCAAGATAAATAATGTCCTTTCAACCCAAAAACCTTAAAGTTCTCTATGTTAATTTCTCTTTCATGATGTAATCAGATATTGGAATAATAATACTCTATCACCACAAATCAAATGGGAGGCTTGACTTGAGACTCCAAGAGAATTTCTGATAGTGAAAGTCACCTGAAGAAGGCCATAGAGTACAATGGCCAACATGATATGAAGTTATATATATATACAAACAAGATGAGAATAATAGTCCAAATAAATCTATGTCTAACTTTGATTTCATTCTCCTTCTCTAGGCTTTATCTTTCATCAATGAACACAATAGAATAAAATAGGACAATCAATTCCAATTTAAAATCATAACAAAACAAGATAAACAACCAAGGCTTCATTTCCTCAGATAGGCAAATATATTTTGAAAAGAAGAAAGAAAGAAAAAACGTTTTTCTCCATCCCTATACTTGCACTATGAAGTGATTCTGTTCCGTACAAACCGCAATACAATTAGACAGAAGCTACATACTATGTCTATCATAGCATTTACAAGAACAATACAAAGATAAGCATCATTGTAAATTACTCTATTCTTGGCAGTAATTTTATTCACAAAAGCTTGTCAATTATATGAACCACTACACATGTGCCTGATCAATGCTCAGCTCAAAACAATTATCAACATTATTGCAGGCCCACTTTGAACTGCAGTTTTAAATGGAGTCTTCTGACACCAAGTTTCAACTTGCTCTGTCATCTCTTCTCTTTATTCCACTCTTCTACCAAGACAGGTATTATTCATCTCTACACATGGTTATTGTGTCAAAGCTTTACCATAACAATTGAAAATTTGAAAAAAACCAGCCATTCACTAAATGTAGAACTAGGTGGCTTTCAGAAAGCTTTCAACAAAAATTCTTTGAATCTCTGACAATTGTTAGTCATTCTACAGCAGTAACAAACAAAGCTAACAATAGAACCATAAAAAATATTCATTATAAATAGATAGAACTAAACCTAATAATACTTAGCTTTGATCTAGGTGAGAGACAAAGAGGCAACTGAGTACAAAAAAGAGAGAAATAGTTTTCATCAGACTTATCCTAATCTGCATACCATTTCTTGAGGTCATTGTTTTATTTGTAGAAAAGTTATCACCAGTGAAAAAATTCACAGACATATTTGAATTGCTATGAGTTCATTTTTTTCAGAAACAAAACTTTTTAAACAGATATACATACATTTATTCTCATCATCGGTCTTTTAATGTCCGTCATTGGACATACACCTTACCCAAGATCTGCCACATTTCTCTATCATGGGGGTCATAGGACCAGTATTTTCTGAATTTGTCTAGTTTATCTCTCCATCTTGTCGGCCTCTGTTTTGAATATGATCTTTGGGGATCCATGTTGTGAGTTGTGATGTCCATCGGTTGCCTGCCATTCTTGCAATATGACCAGCCCATTGCCATTTGAGTTTTCTAATGGATTCTACGATGTCTTGCACCCCAGTTTTCTTCCTGGAATATTGTACTGTATTGTGATCTCTCCATGTGAGGTTGAGCATGATTCTCTCATGTGCACGCAGCATGCTTCTCAGTTTGCGGGTTGATCTCTTAGTTAGGTTCAGCTCCATAAGTGACTATTGGGAGGAACTATTCAGAATTAATATTTCTACGTTTCTTTTCAGAAAAAAATTGCTACCATAGTGATAGGTTTTCATCAAGGTAATCATTAATAAGTGGGGTTGAAAAGACCTCTTCTGAATAGATACAAAGGATTGATATCAAAAGAAAAATCAAATTATGACAATGTTTGCTTCATCAAATTCACAACGATTTATAGCAAAGCAGATTCTTTGCTCTCAGCCTTGAACTGGTGAAGTTTTAATAATCAAATACAATCAACAATCATCATCATCATCATCATCATCAGTCTCTTAACGTCTGTTGTTGGACATAGACCTTGCCAAGGATTTGCCACACTTCTCTATCATGGGCATTGCAGAGCCAGTACTTTCTGAATTTCTCCATCTAGTACTCTGCCAGCCTTGGTCGTGCATGTGATTTCTGGGGATCCATGTCGTGAGTTGTGATGTCCATAGGTTTTTTGCCATTCTTGCAACATGGCCAGCCCATTGCCATTTGAGATTTTTAATGGATTCTATGATGTCTCAGACACCTGTCTTCACCTGGATGTATTGTTGTGTCTTGTGGTCTGTCCATGTAAGGTTGAGCATAATTCTTTCATGTGTACATTTCATCGTTCTCAGTTTGCGGGTCTGTCTCTTGAAACACTGCAATCATAATGCTTTTATATAAAAAAGGAAACCTGAAAGACCTCAATATCTACAGACCTATAAGCCTATTCAACAACATATAGAAAATTTTCACAAAAATCATCACCAACCAAGTCACAAAAACACTAGATGAAAACCAACCATAAGAGCAAGCTGGCTTTAGAAGAAGCTACTCAACTACGGACCACCTGCATTCAATAAATCAGCTGAAAGAAAAAGCAGCAATACAAGCATTTATCAATTTCAAAGATTACTGAAAGATTGATTAATCCACTTAAAAGATTTTTGAAAGATTACTGCTACATTCAGTCATTCCAAAGAAACCCTGTAGAATATCCCATGCATCTTTCAACTTCCTTTTACATTTTGAATTGCATTACTAAATGATATTTGTTTCCTCAAGCATAAAAACACTATCAAGAATGCCATTATTCCACATTTTTTGCATAAGTATCCTTATCTTTACTGCTTGAAAAAAGTAAAGATGATGATGTTAGTTTGAGTAAATCATAAAATAATGACAATGCTTCATCTCAAAATTTCAAATGACTGCGAGAATGTCATCTGTTTTTTTCTAAAGCTTGTTAGCAATATGGCAACATTTGAACTCCAATAACTTTTCTCACAAGCTATTAAAAATCAACAAATGAATAAAGAAAATGATAATGTAGAAATATTCCCTGAGCTACTAGAAACAAAATGAATTGCTCATTACGGAAGATAAAAGCATGCAGTGTGCAGTGATGAGATTAGATAATCTGGATATAATTGAGTAACAAGCTGTTCATATGACTCCCATAGGACATAAAAGTAGTTATGAAATAGAAAACAAAAAGATGCCAAAATTACTTGGACATTTTTCTCCAAAAGCAAAAGCATGAACTGAAGCAAAATTCTGACTGTGAATGGAATTCAATTGACAAGAGAAAAAAGACCATAAGACAAAGATTTCAGTTTTCTAAGGCTGAGATTGTCATGTTTGAGAATTGTCAACACAATGTCAGACAAAAATGTTGACAAAAACACCAGTTTTTTGAGCTGACATTATCCTTAGGGGAAAAGTGCATACATATTGTGCAGATGCACTCAGCCAAGATCAGCTGTAACTTTGTGGAGTTTCCTTTGTCAGAAACAATAACTAGGGCACTAATGCATATTGATATCAACACCATCATTCACATTGTCTGCTGCTGTTGCTGCTGATCAAAAGAAAACAGAAATAACATTCTAACAGCTGATGATCAGTCACTGGAAGATGACTTTGGTGACATTTACAAGAAAGCAATAGATACATCAATGGTCAATGACAACAATGTAAGTAATGAAGTAAGTCTGGAAGAACAAATAAATAAAAAGAAGAAAAGTCTGATGTTTCTATGGCAACCAAATAATATGAAACAAAAATGTATCTTTCTTCATGGATGATAGTAAGACTGGATATTGCATGGTGGTAGAGTTTGGATCTATATGGTGATATGGAAAAGAAAAGACTGAAAATAGTTGGGAAGAGTGTTATGTAGATCCATTATAATTTTTCTATGAAACATAAAATGACAGCAAATCCAAGTGGGCAGTGCATACAATGCTTGAGAAGAAAATATGAATAGGAGAAAAATATTAACAAAAGTAATGATGAATATGAAGGTGAAAAGCCCCAAAAATAAAATATCGAGGAAGGAAATGTACATCAGCCATATGACATATTCACATGTGTGTGTGTGTGTGTGTGTGTGTGTGTGTGTGTGTATTTGATTTCTTTTGTTGAAGTAGCATCTCCTTGGTAAAAAGAAAGTTTGATTATGAAATGAGCATCAGTTTTAGGAAGCAGGTAATAACCAGATATCTCAGTCTACGTCTACTTGGAGGAATCTGGTAATGTCAAAGACATGAACTTTTGACCTCTTCTGCAGAGCCTACCAATACAAAATACAGCAGGATAATTCAACAAACTGCCAAAAAACAATGAATATATTCATTTTAAAGACAATACATTGTAGTGCTGATCTTAATTAGAAAGAAACAAAGAACATAGCAAACTGAAGCAAGGGAAAATTATCCCACACACATACATTAAAAAATGAAATAAACTGTCCTGGTTAGTTACCCAATAGAAACTGTCATGTGACCAACATCTTTTGGCAGCATGCAGTGTTAGTGATGATCAATTAGAAAATTTGAAGAAGAGGAAATCAATGAATAAGATACTTCTCTTGCTTTCTGTAGGGTATTGATCACTAAAAAAAGTCTAAATCATAAAAAAAACAAGTATGAATGCTGCCAGACACAAACTAGGGACAAATTCAACTTCATTGGTACAAACTTTATAAGTGATAGATACATACATAGCCAGCCAAACAAGCTTGAGAACTAAGAAACTTTTGGTTAATGTTTTGATTGATTGTTTTTGATATACAGACAAACCCTGGCAAAAATGTCTGAGAATAACAAAGGTAAACCTTTAAAATGTTTGAAAAACAAATACATTAGAATATTTGTTTCTGTATTATCACAAAATATACAGTTTTGGTGCAAAATGATTGAAGTGTAGTTTACTCTTGAGTACTTAACCTACAAAACCTGATAAATAGCTGAAGCAAATGATTGAGGCTCTTGTGAATGTTTGTTGGTAGGTAATAAGATTTATGTTCTAATTCTTAGGGCTAAGGGTCAGAAAGAAAGGAAGTGCCAGAGTATAAGGGTCTCTTCAAATAAAGATAACATTTGTTTAGCAGTAGGCAATGAAGAAAAAGCAGTTACACTTTAAAAGCAATGATTTATACACAAGCTAAAAAAAAAGCACTATCAAGGCACTACGTTGTTAACTAGAAGAGTAATTCTTTGACTAAATCTCAGATAGTTAATTTATATAAACCCTTAATTATGTTAGATTTTGTTTTTTAATCATAATGATTATTGTTAGATTTTCCATCTGTCTTAGTTTTACAAATATTTTAGGTCAGTGCTGGAGAAGATAACTGCAAGCAACAAAGTCTTATATCCTATCATGGGTGTTGGTATAATGACTAATTCACTGAAAAGAAGGTAGACTAATTTAAAACTAAGGCAAAGAGATCTTCCTCAAAAAAAGCTCAGCGTCAGGCATTGACAGGATATAAATACAGGTTGGGTATCCTTTATCCAAAATGCCGGGGACCAGAAGCATGATTTTGGAATATTTGGATATAATTCACATGAGATATCATGGGGATAGGGCCCAAATCAAAACACAAAAAACGTTTCATATATGCCTAGTACACATTGCCTGAAGGTAATTTATACAATATTTTTGATAATTTTGTACATGAAACAAAGGCAAGTGAGTGTTGTAATGTTGTGAATTTGTTTTTTACTGTTCGTGGATGTAAATATAGTTTTACGTTTTTGAAGAGTTACACAAGTTTACAATGGTCAGACTGTGTTGAATAAAGCCTTAGAAATCAGCCTCGTCTTTCATCTTTGAATCATACTACAGTCATATCAGGTGTGGAACTTTCATCATGATGTCATGTTGGCATTCAAAACATTTTGGATTTTGGATTTCAGGTAAAGGATATTCAATGTAAATCAACTTTGTCAATTATAATAATATTGGGAATAATAAGACCAAGAATAAGTAAGCATAAATAAAGAAATCAAATTTCATAATGTAATGGTAGGCTTAAGAGAGTAAGAATTTCCAGTAGTCCACCTAACATTTACTGGTAAAAAAATGAATCAGTATTAGAAGAGACACTAAAATAGTATGATCAGAAGCTATCAAAATTTTAAAAAATCAAAGAAAAAATTGTGCTGTAACATAACAGAAATCATCTGTTTACCATATATAAGTATCAATTCTTTTCAGTTTAACAGCTATGTAAAATGTGGATTAGACAGAAAAATTTGGCTACAAAAGTTAATAATCTCAGACACTATTTTAATTTAGGCAACATTTGGTAATCACAGTAGTTTGTATGCTTGTGTGTAAGAGAGAAAGGAGAAAAATTAGAGTAAAGAAAGAATGAGAATTTGGCATTATGCTTTCAGTCTAAAGAACTGTCTGCTGAGAATGTTGGCCACCTGAAGGAATTGGTTCAACATAATTTGAGGTATTCATCCATCTCTAAGGTTTTCTTCTTTTTCTTTTTTGTATTTTACCATCTGGAGTGTTCTTCAGCTGAGTAGATGATCAGGTTTATCTGTACTGAGGCTGAGGTCATTGGCGCAAAAGCAAACAATATTGCACATGAAATAGACTCATATAAGTAGGTTTTTCAAGACTAGTCCATTGTCTGTTTGCACTGACACAGAAGAAATAGAAATGGGAAGACTTGGAGTAGTGTGGTTGTTTTAGAAATACAGCAGAAGTCGCTCATTGTAATCACTCAGAGACAGGGCCTTTCCAATAATAATAACTAGCTGATAACATTAAGCAAAAGATATATAAAGAGAGTCGCTTATTGAGATCACTTCAAATGAAGTATTTGGGACTTGCAATATTATCTATGTTTATAATAGGTGGCTTCTTCTGTATTTCATTTAATGTTTACATGGATTTAAATTATTTTATTTGTTATATCCATAACTGAATAGAGACAATACTGAATCAGATGTCAACAGGTCTACTGAATCAGAAGTCAACAGGTCCATTAAGTGCTGATTATACTAGACATAAAAAGAAACAACAAAACAAAAAAATCTCATACTATTATACGCTACAAGATCCTAAAATAGTATTATTACCATAAAAATATCAGAATGTATGTTTCTTATAGATGATCTTCAGATACAAAGACTATTTGACAGAGAGTCATAAGGTTTGCCATTCAATCATGGTATGTTAACCATGACACACCTAAGAGAATAAAACTGACTTTAAACTTTAATAAAAGAGTGTATTCTTAAAGTAGCATTATGTACTGGCAAACTCTTTATCATCTAGAAGGAATGAAAAAAATGACTAGTAATGTTTACTAGAAGTCATTTGTTTTTGTTTGAGTATATGATTTGAACCCAATTAAACCAGTAGAAACATGGTCTTATTATAAGATGTCTTGATAAATCTTGTTAACTATATGGTCTTTAATCAAACTTGTATCAGTGAAGGACTGCTGCCTAAATACACATTCTATACAAGAAATAGAAACAGAGAGAGAGAGAAACAGAGAGAGAGAGAGAAACAGAGAGAGAGAGTGTGTCTGTGTGTATGCGCGTGTGAATTGTTTTCAAATGAAATTCAATGATTGACAAAGATCAACTTCAAAAGATAGTAATCCAAAGATTCTAAAAAAACCCAGAATCCATATTCTTCTTCAATTAACTCTTTCACAATTTCCCAATTACATATGAAAGTGAAAATCCTCTCCAAAGTGCTAAACTAAAGGTGGTATTTAAAATTCACCTGAAAATTCAATGAATTTTGGGCAGTCATGAAACTTTCAACAAGAGAACACTGAAAAATCTGTATCAACTCCAGTAAGAGAATGCTTGAGAGCTGTAATTCACTTCACTATTTGTCAAATTTAGAAAACAAGCTGCTGAAAAAATAGAACACCATTGTCCTCTGATCTCCAGATGACAGATACAGTTACTGCCAAACAACCAGCTTGTGAGATGCAAAAATGTTATTTGAAATGACAGAGATTATTTGCTATCGGGATGAAATATTTTTTCAAAAATTTTCATACATTATGTTTCTAATATTTCAGTGAATTCATCACTATCATCTTTGTTACTTTTTCATTCTCCGCATTTCTGCTGGTTATTGTAACTTTCTACCAGAATTATGAAGCTGCAGATTTTGAAAAGGTTCTATGCCAGATGAGTTGGATCATCTTGGATGTTTCCATGTTGTGAATGTTACCTTCTACATAGTGGATTAAAAAGATGTGGCTCCCATTGACCGTGTTTCCATGTTGTGAATGTTTGATTTCTGGCTGTGTGTGCAGCACACAGCATCATTGGGTAGATAGAAATAATTAACAAACTTGAATGGATAATGAACTTCCGAGAAGGAGAGCCCTTTATCTTAGATGATTCAAAATATAAGCAAATACATTTTAGGCATGAAGAAGGACAGTTTTTTAACATAACTAGGTGGCGGCTTCTATACTTAACAACAAGATGAGCTAATCGGAGACACCCATGTTCTTTCTGGTGGCCAGTAAAGTAGTACTTTACCTATTAATTTCGGGAGAAAACAGCCTGATCAGTTGCCTCATGGCCTGTTACCCGTGTCTCTCAGTTGCTGTCTGTTTCTCTCCTTTCTCAGCAGCTATGGCCTGTTCCTACCACTAGGCAGAGTAGAGGAAGTAGATAAGGACATGCGTACAAATCTTTTTATGTCTTGCTGAACTCCCAAGAAGACAGAGCAATTGACTGCACCTTACAAATCAATGCTTGTTTTTAGAGTGTCATGTACAAAGTACAGGAAAGCGGGAAACCAACTGTGCATCAGAGTTGATGAATTTTGAAACTGAAATCTAGTGTGTGGAATAAAATACAGAGAAAGGCAGGAAGTCAAACGCTCTTCAGAGTTGATTAATTTTTGAGGTACAGTCTAGTGTACAATGTAAGATGTGTAGGTAGGTAGGTAGGATATTGATGGCTCTCAGTGGTTGAGAGCTGCTGTTTTTGAGAAATCAGACAAAAGCAATAGATCACTGACTCCCTATCAAATCCTTTGGCCTGATACATCACCTTTTCCAAATCAGCTGTTAACCATCGCTCCTAAAAGTGTCTGTATTATTATCAGGTGCACTTAATTTTGAAAAAAAAAAGCCAAAGTCTGAGAAGTCACTCAATAGAAACCGTCACATGACCAATGTCTTTTGGCAGCATGTTGGGGGTCACTTCTCATGCCTTTTGTTGGGCATTTTTGTCATGGCTTGCACCGTGTACATTTTCTCTGTGCTTCCTTTCTTGAAGGCTTAGAGCCGAAAGTGTAGCCAGCACCTGGTCCACGCCTTGCAACATGACACTAGTCTCCCACCCTCCTCAAGTAAAATGTTGTCCGGTGTAGACTATGCTGATTGACAGTTCTACTAATATAATCTGATTTGTGGTTATGCAGCAGACTGTGTTGGATAAAATTTCATATCAATTGATATTTTTGCTGCATATGCATGTATGTTTGTTCTGTCATTTAGCAATGACAACAAAGTCAATGCAGCTGATAGCTTTAGTGAGATATTTAAATCTTTCTTGAAGGATCCACCGACAAACAAAACAAGAAGTATTTTTTATAACAAATAGAAATTCTTAGTTACATTAATGGAATAATGGTAGCATTCTAATCCAAAGAAATGAACATAAAACTTAGATACCTGATTTTACAAGTACATGATTGATTACAATCCTCAAATGGTATGAAAGGCTTCCCATGAGCCTAGATATCAACTCATAATTTCCTAAACATAAAAATTAAACTTGCTAATACTATCACAATTAGGTTAATGTGTATGTGTGTGTATATGAATATATATATTAATATAAGTATATGTGTATATAATATTTGAATATACATAGAAAATCTAAAGAATATTTCCTTAAAAACTAATTATGGTCAAAATAATAAGTATGCAAATTAGGTGACTCCGCAAACTGTTTTGAGCAGATATTGTCGCATTATACAAGGAGTAAGGAGATAGTTGGTTTATAGTATTCTTGTTGAAAGATATCAAAGTGGTATGGATGTTTATTAGTATTCTTGTTGGGAAAGATCAAAGAAGAGTACTTTTAAATGGATCGACAGTTACTAGTGTTTCTGTTGAAACAGACCAAAGCGATGATAATTCTTTACTGTTGTCATGTACTCATGAACAAATAAACATACAAGCATACAAGCAAGCAGACATCCAAATTTATATTTAAGGATTACTTTTATTAATAAACTTATAAACTCATAAGTGCAAAGCAATAACTTTTAAAATATTGGTTAGATACTTGGAATTATCCCTTCTTAATAGTTGTCAACTAATAAATTGGTAACTAAGACATTGCTGCTTTTAGTTGTATGCTTTATAATTGACCTATTATGAGTATAATTGATAACTCAGGATTTATAAGAGGTCAATATTTGCCACTTCATTTTCATCATTCTGATTTGTTCCAAAAATCAAGTACTCTGTGAGATTGTAATTTCAGAAACTGCAGAGTTTGGTAAAACTTTGTATAATTGCAGAAATAAAATGATTGTTTGAATCTATATAAGTAAATAGTATACTTGAAAAGGGAGCAAACAATTAAAAGAAACTATGCTATTCAAGAATGGGAAAAACAAACACAAACACACACATACACACATACACTAGTGCACAAGTAAAGTTATGTGTGACATGAAACCTGTTTCTACTTGTTTGCAAGACAGTGTTACTGTAAACAGTGAAGTCATGATACTTACACTGTTTATTCAAGATCTTGATTTGGTGTTTGCACAAGGCAAACATCAAGAAGAAACACTACTATCTTTATCCATTCATTTCTCAACAACACCTTTAAACAAACTTAGCTGTGTGTTCCAGACATGAACAGTTTCTGAATTAGGCTGCATGACTATATAATTTGTATAAACAAGTCAGAATTAACCCTTTTTTAACAAACAAAACCATTAAGCTTTGTAATGATTAATAATCTGAAGCAGTGCATGTAGAGTTATGTTGAGTAAATTACATTTTGGAAGCTTTTTCTTCAAAATACTACCTGTAAAAAAGGAAATGGAAACAACTTTATTTTTGGCACCTTTATTATAAGTAAATTCTGACCTTTGCCGATTTTTTTGAATAGCATACAATATACAAACAAAATACATGGAGTATAAGAGAGAAGATAACAACTTTCAAGTTAATCATTCAAAATAAGGCACCTCTTTTCTTGGTTACTAGCACACTGCTGACCATTTAGTCAAAAGCAGGAGGAGAAAACTGATATCAAATTACCATTCTTCTCACAATCAATATATCAGGTCAGTCCATAAGTTTGTGCATTTTCTTAATACATACCTTGGTTGGTGGATTAGAATGAAAGTTCCAACATTTAATCAATAATGTGATCAGCATTTGGATCAGAAATTACAATCCTTGTAAAAAGACTAGTTTTGATTGAAAATATTGAGATAATGCATTTTTCAAAAATTTCATTTTGATTTTACGATTTTCTACCAAATGATAATTGCTCAGGGCAATGTCTAGAGAGTATGCTGGGTGTAGAATAAGTTCCCAATCGAAGTCCCTGTATGTAATGTGGTTCTTCCAGTGTGTGGTCTGATATTGTGGCGGTAGAATAAAGCCCAATCACCAATGATGGACGTTTTTTTTCACCGATTCTCCATTCCAAATTAACGGTTGGCAACAACAGGCATTGGTATTTATTGTTTGATTATGTTACAGCAGTTTAAAGTAAATGACAATAGACATATCTCACGAGACTGAAAGTAGAACCGCGTTGGGATACAACCCTAGTTTTGCTGTAGGAAACAGTTGTTTATCATTGTCAGTTTACTGTCTTTTCCTCTTGACATTGTTGTACAGTATCCAATTTTAGTCACCAGTCACTATACGATTGAGAAAAGGCTCCCTTTTGTAACATGTCAGCAGTGATGTGCAGATGTTTACATGTTGTTGGCAATTGTGATCTATCAAGCTTTGATTGCTTCCCAATTTTCTGAAGATAGCAATAAATGGTATCATGAGAAAATATCACCGAGGATAGCCAAAGCATCATCATCAAAACTGGTAGAATATCCAGAAGAAGGTTTATTCTTTACATTTTTACACCCGGTTTTGAATTGCTGAAACTATTTTTGCACAGTCTGTACTCTGATAATGTTATTGCTATGTACACTGTTGAACTTTTTTGCTGCCTTGTTTGCTTTTTCATCTCTTAAAAATGATATACTACGTTTATATAGATTATCCATTCTTCAAAAGTTAGAGCTGACAGTCATAAGGGCTAAAGCTAAACGTCCTAAACCACTTGATACGACTCCTAATTGACAGTGGAGCTCTTCTGGGAAAGAAACAAATTTCATCAAATTCAGTATGTCAGATTGGATAAGAAATAAGGAAAGTTTACCTGAAGTTGTAAAGGAAGTAACTTTAATCTGCAGTCAATCCCCTCATTTTTGGCAACTACATATTCTTACATGAAACTAAAGGTTATGAGTTGCTAAAAGCACACAAACTTATTTGCTGACCTGATAGCACCAGTCAAATAAGTAGATATTATCATAGAATGTGACAACTATATGGGCATTCACATACAAACATATGTTAAAAAAAGAAGGTGAAAAAAACAGAGAGAGTTATTTTAAATGAAAACAAGATTTAGATATAGAAGACTGGGTTCTGTATTGGAGAACTGTACATTTCAAACTTTTATCTAATATAAAAAGAGGTTTTGTTTGGATATTCATCGAACTCTGCTCAGGGACTAACATTTCATAATCATATAATTTTTTGATTAGTAATACCTTTTAATATTTTAAAATGAGAGAGAAAGTTTTTCTATTGAATAAGATATAACTATAAATAATGTTCAAAATGAATTTGCCTTCTCAACTTTATTAAAAAACAAAACAAACAGATATTACACAACAGACACAAGTTAAAGAATGACAAGTCTCTTCCCATCTATTGTGCCTATATGTTCTTTTCTATTCTCTGTTTAATTATCTAATCCATCAAATCAATGTTAATGAAGATCTTACGAGTTATTTCAAACATAAATAATACCATGCAAGCTTACCATTGCTGTGATGATGAGTAAATAGTATATAAAAATCACCCAGTCAAAATGATGATCCGTTTTATAAATATAGAAACAGGATGCCAATTAGATTGTTTATTCAAGCAATACTTATTCTTCATTGCTGGCTGACTTTTGGCAGGAAACTTGAATTCTTAGAGGCTCAGTGACACCCAAAAAGCTGGCATAAATCATTTGAAGGTCACTAAATGATTCCTAAACTTTTATACAGGTAAGAGTGGGAAGGACAATCAATAGTAACTTTGTGCATGTCGCGAGAAGTAATTTGTCTGATAGCAGCAAGAGAATCAAGGCAGCAGATAGAGTTAGGTGGGAATGGCTGGTATAGGTTGGTTTGACCGAGTTTTCAAGCATAAGCAAATTAGCAGGCTTGCCAAAGTGAAGAATTCGTCTGAAATTGTCTGTAGTTGCAAAAGTTCTGCCACTGGTGAATCTACAGGTTTTTCTAGCAATAAGAAAAGGAACAGAAATAACAACGGTGATATAGGTAGAAGTAATAATGATAATACTACTAATAATGGTATGAAAAAGAAGATAGAACAACAATCGTTTTGGTGCATCGGGAGATGCATTAAGCTTCCAGCCAACTTACAACAGAAGAAAAATAACAAATTTCACCATCTGGGAAATTTAATAAGAATTGGCTTGTGGCTACTTAAGTGTAATTACTGGCAAGGCAAGGAAGTGCTTCAGCATTTACGAAAAAAAAAAAAAAGAACAAAGTGAAATGGGAGGAAACAAAAATTGGCAAAATAAAATCAGATTTCAAAACAACGTTCTAAAATCAAAGAAAAGAAATAAGAGAAAATGTGAGTGTAGATATTTAATGTTTCAAATTTCTTTGTATTATCCGTTTCCCCTGATAGTCACATGCTGGCATTGACAGACTTCCAATTTTCACTACACTGGCTCCTACATAGGATATAGATAAAGAACAATACTGATTCCAAAAAGAAAGAGCAGAGAAATGCAAAACAACTAACAAAATCTTCTTCTCCTGTAAAAGGAGGAAAACACAAGTATGAAAATTTCAAAAACGAGATACTGATGAATGTAGTGATAAACTAGTAAAGAATGATAATAACTCATAAATAACAGAAATGCATGTGCACACGCACACACACACAAGTAACAATGGAAAGATTGAATAATTTTTGGCAGCAATGAAGCATCGTTTGGAAATAATTAAAAGCATCTCTTGGCAAGGCATCTGTTTGTTGTAAAACACTTCTCAATGGAATGAGAGAGAGAGAGAGAGAGAGAGAGAGAGAGAGAGAGAGAGAGAGAGACAGTGAATATTTCCTGAGCTAAATTAGGCAATGGAAACATTTTGGAGAGAGACGATGCCTAACACTGATTTCATCTGTGAATAAATGGCAATATATATGGATACAAGGAGACAATACATAAATATACAGATATGAGCAATATATACATGTACGTGTGCATGTATGTGTAGTTACATTGTTTAAATCAGTGATAAGGGTTTTTCAGAAAAATCAATTTATTTAAAACATTTCAAGTTTCAATGGGCTAAAGATATAACTTAGAACAGGTATACCTTGAATATTGTGCTTAATTTGTTTCAAAGTTTTCCATACTGTTTGAAACACCACTATTCGAGGTCTCAATATAATTTGATTTCTTTTTTTCTAGCTTATTCTTAATTACATCCAATATCTAAAGCGTACTGCATGGAAATCAGAACTAATCAACACCACACTATTCAAGGTATTCCTGCACTCATACATAAAGCACCTTCAAAATAATTCAACAGCTCCAAGGTAAATTCAAGTGTTGAATTTTGTCACTAAGGTAGTTCAGTTGGTGTCTGCTCCTCATGTGTCTGTCGCAACCAGAGAAAACTATGAATGTTGATTTTTTTTATTCATATTTCTGAAATATAATCCCATAGCCTATATAACAATATCAAACTGAAGAATAAAAGCTCTCTGGAGGGGTAACCCTGAAGGGGATTTATTTAGTAGTTTTTTTTAATGTTGATGTCAATTGAGATTTATGAAATAAAAAGATGAATCCAAGAACATCACTTGACCAAATTGGCTAAACATGCAAAAAGGTATTGCTTTATGCAAGTATATGCTTGAAATGGAGTTGAGTACTGAATGAATATATGATAGACAATGCTAGCATCTTATTTGATAAGGCTGATAACCAAATACTCTGTGAAAAGAGAGCAAACTGACAGCAATCAATACCAAAAACCCTTTTCTACACAATCAGTGTTACACGTTTAAAATGGCAACTGAACTTTATGCATTATTACATTTGGTGATATATAAATGGAGAAAATTCTTTGAGTAAAAACCTTACTTGGAGGTGCAGAGTGGCACAGCAGTTAACAGTATGGAAAACAGAATCAATGAACCCTTTAGAAACATATGAATTCACTTTTTCCCACCAGCTATAGGTAAATAGCAAAGCAATTGGAACCCTTTAGACCTGTAACACAGTCCATCTTTGGCATGGGCCTAATCACTCCAACATGTAAAACCTACTTGCTACTGAAGCTGCAATGTGGCCCTGTGTCCACAAGGAATCTACAGAGGAAAAAGAAAAAAATCTCTCCCTTCAAGAACTGTTTTATAGTTAAATACTCCAATATCCAGTTGTAAGTACAATTATTCAACTTTTGAATACCTACATAAAGCTCCTAGCATATTTATATTTCAAATAAGCTTAGAACAAAGTAGAACAATATATAACTTCACAAACATTTTCCTCTAATAATAAGTACAAACGTCAACTGAAAAGCTGAGCACAAACAGCAAATCATAAGCTTCTGGTATTTAAAAATCTGAGCAATCAGCTTTTAACAAAAGATGTATTAAAATGAATGAGTTGATTCATTAATAACAAAATATTTAAGAAAGTGGAAAACATCTCTCAAACAAAGATTACATATAACTCATAAGTGATTCCAATAGAAAAAATTAACTTGGACAAAAACTTGAGAAAGTAGATGGTGTAATTTGAGTCAAATGATAATATGAGCATGTATGAAAATACTTTTAGGAAATATTGATTTTAAAACAAGAGTGATGCCCACCTCTCTAGGAACTATCATGATAAGGAAAATAATACCATTTGGTTGATGATTTACACGAATGTTAGAGCACTCTGTAGATAAAAGCTGAGCCTACAAGAATGGGGATGCTGCTATTACATCACACTGGGGCATTACACAAAGTGAATTAAAGAGGGGACCGAGAGTTAAACTTCCAAGTCGATACAATATGTCCATTAAAAAATAGGTTGACTGTATCATTTACTGGTGAGCAAATATAGAATAATGGTTGTATAGTTTATAACAGATGAAAACAGGATATATAAAGGACGAGGGTATTTATATAGTGAGAGTGTGAATTGAGGGCCTAGAATCAGCTTTTTACCACCTCATAAAATTCCTCTTAAAGGCCCTGGATAGAAGTATTTTCTGTTGACTGAAATCATACAGAATTATCTCCAAGTAACTAATTGATTTCATGGATGTGATAAGATTGAAAAGGACACAAACAACCAATAGGAAGACAACAGTTCTTTGTTAACTGCTCTTCTATAAAACGTTAGACATGATTGACCGGCACCCTGTCATAAGTCCAGCAAATTAAGGAGCGGCTCCCATGGAAGGATGATGCAGGGGCCATAACTCCACATGGTCAACATTCAGGATTAACAATGGAACCAGTATAAATTACTATTACGGAGACACTGTTGACACTGCCATTAAAATGGTTACATTTGATCTCTCATCTTTTCTTCCTCTTAGTCTCTTCATTCTTCATCATTTAGCATACACATAACCACTGCTGCAAAATCATCCACATACAAGGTTATAATCTTAAAGAATTTAGCAGAAATGTAACTTGGTTTTGCTTTAAAGACAATTGTGGTTTTCACTTCACTATAAATGTTTTACACAATATTGATATTTTTTCATTCCATAATCTTTTCTGCTTTATGACCTTTAAGTAATTCATTTTGTGATATATCCACATTATTTTTAATTGTTTTTTTAAAATTCCCTTTGTTGCTATCATTATCTTATGATTCTTTACAGAACCCATCAGTCATTACATGTATGTGTGTGTGTGTATGAGTACGCATGTGTGTGTGTGTGTGTGTGTGTGTGTGTGTGTGTATGTGTGGGGAATTAACTCAATATTTTTATGAGACAAGTTACAAATTTGCTCATGTAATATTTTCTAAAATTTATTGTAACTATTATGTCAAAGTTATTAGTACAATCATTTTTGCCAAATGTTCATTAAAATAAGGAACAATAATGTTGGAATATAAATGAAAAATAAATACTAGATCTCATGAAATTCCCACGCCACTCTTTATATATGGTCAACCTTGTGTTGTTTTCCCTATAGTGAGATCTAGTTTTCAAGCAAAAAGCTAGCAGGTCAACAGCAAGCTTTCAAAATATCAAATGTAACTCGATAAAAATCTTAGAATAAAATTTGAATGAGTAACTGCTGTTCACAATACTGTATTTACATTCCTCAGTATACACAGTGAGTGTTATATTTCTCCTGATATAAGCATAATGAAAGAATGCTAATAAATTAGTACTTTAGAGAGGCTAACTGGAGCAAAACATTATAACATTGTAGATAGGGTTACTTGTCCATTTGTGATCCATTGACAACATTTCTCTACTTACAAGCCACATTCTACAAACTTCTTCATGTGTGAACATTAATGGAAATTCATTTTGCTACAAGGATACCTATTACATTGCACTTTTTTCTAAAGCAATTTAGAACAGATAAATCACTTTGATCATAATCAACAGTCATAAATCTTTTACAGCTTACCTAATGAGGCAGTGGCACCTGGAGCATTGTCCTTTAATCTGATAAATAAACATCAAAACTTCATTAACATATGTTTATATAAGCTAATATTTATTGTGAATATAACATACATCAATACAATATAAATTGTAACACCTATGAATAACATGTCTCCATATCTCCAGCTTTGCAATGTGCTTATTAAGACAGTGAACACCAAAATGTCCGAGTTCCACTTTCATTTTATTTGTTTATAGTAGCTTTGATTAATTCTTATTTCAAAAATGAATTGAAAGAAATTAATCAGCAATGTTTAATGATAATCTAGAAAGTTATTTCTCATCTGGTTAATCTAACAAGTACATATATATATATATATATATATATATATATATATATATATATATATATATATATATATATATATATATAAACACAATGTAGAATTATTCAACCAAGCAAATAACTCAATAAGTCCAGGAAAATAATGAGTACACAAATCAAACATTCATTGATAATATCTTGATTTAGAGCAAAAAAAACAAGACTTTTAGATGATTTCAAGTGGATTATTCATGCAAATTTGCAAGGTTCAAGGTCAAATGGTATGTCCCATTGCACTGACACAAGAAAACAACTGAGTGAAAGGGGAAGACTACCTTGCCATTTCAGTCAGTTTGGTTATGTGGATATAGTAATTCAATACAGATTTTCCTACAAGACATTAGTAAAGAAAATTTCTCAAAAGAATTAACTTTTCCCAAAACCTCTACGTAAGAAGTGAAAATCAAGAAGATCACAAAAGTTAATTTTAACTTCACAAATAAGTGAAGTCATAAGTACTAAAAAAATAATAAAATGATCAAATAAACTTGATTCTTTTGGTATAGAAACAAAAATATTGCGTCATGAAAGAATCATCTTTTTCTTATAATATATCTTTCTTATTATGTTATTGAATTAAATTATGTATGTATAAATGCATATACATTATTTTTGTGGGATAATTTTTGCTTAATGTTTTGACCTCCCAGCATAAACTTAGATTTAGTCCTTATTGAAAGCATTAAAAACTGTATTTTAAAAATTTTTCATACCAATGATTCAAATTAGCCTTTATGTATTTCAATAGGCAAAACACAACAAAGAACATTACGAAAAATGATTTGTAGGCTTCAAATTGAAAACAAATGAGAGAAATGAGTTGTGAGTGCATTGTGAAGTGGTGTTATGCTAATATCTGATTACACGATAGACATTTTCAAATGGAATATTTACTTGAAAAATACGTTATATTAGATAAATAAAAGTTAATCAGTAAAAATATCTATGAAATTATATTTTTATATGCACACAGACACTTAATAGTAAAGAATGTGTAACATATTCATGGACAGAAATTAAAAACATGTCAATCGATATATTCAAGAGACAATACAAATTATTACTAAAGGTAACAAACCAAATAGAAAACAAAACAGAACAGAAATCTAAAGGTGGATTATTTATAAACGACAAATCATGCAAGATGAATGATATATTACAAGCATCCTGTTATAACATAGGTGTTGGGGCCCCAAAAAGCCAACTGCATTTTAACCAAGCCTCAATAACTAAGCAATTTCAATATTTACATCAATGAACTTAAGCCCTTATGCCTTCAGATACCTAATAATTGAGATTTAGAGTGGAAAAGCTAAAAGTGATTTTAAAAAAAGAAAAAAAGTTTTGTTCCAAAGACTACTGAAATGTTTGTTTAATTCATTGCATTTTTACTGCTGGTTTGACAAGTCAAATATATTTCTTAGTGGGGAACAGTTTTCTAGATGAGTGGGTGATAATGTAGATAAAAATGTTGGGATCCACCACCCACCCTCCTATTGACAAATCACTTGAAAAGATGTCAGCAAGAGATAACATGTACGCAAATGTTTTGATATTTATTAAGATTGTATGTCAGATTCATCAGTAGGTAGTTTTATTTATGCTTTTCTCACTATATCCAAGAAGTAACTGTGCATAAAAACTGAAGATTGACAACACTGGCACATAAGACCTATAACAATGAGAAATAAACAATCAAATTTCATCTTTTCAACAGAATATCATTAATAAATTAGAATATTCTGACAGTGCAAATGCTGTCTAAAGTTTTGGATGTTCAAATGCTCAAGTCTTTATTTATTAGAAACCATTAACAAAAACTATCAACATAGGATTCTTCAGTTTTCAAAGGGGTCTGGCTGGCTGGCTATGCATGTATGTATGTATATGTTGTGTATACAGGCCACACCAGTGGAGCCAGAGGGTCTGAAAATATAAACATTTACTCCCTATCATAAAATCAACTAAAAAAGAAAACAACAGAATGTAAAAAGCCACTTATATAGACTTCAAGAAAGACTTTGTCTCGGGGGAAATTCCCAAGGTCATTAATGCTATCACTCTACAAAGTGTAGACCCCATATATGTCAGAGTATTGCAGCATATATACTGTCTTAGCAGCTTCTTTATCAGGCTACATAAAGACTCAGAGCCCATTCAGCTATATTAGAGAAAAGACAGGACTTCGAGATATCATAGAATCCATTAGGAAACTCAAATGGCAATGGGCTGGTCATGTTGCAAGAATGGCAGACAACCGATGAACGTCATGATGCAACATGAATCCAAAGACCAGCAGAATATGAGATGACAAGAAGAACAGGACAAGTTAAGAAAGTATTAGCTCTGCGTCCGCCATGATAGAGAGGTCTGGTGAATCTTGGGAAGGTCTCTGTCCAATGACGGACAATAAAAGACTGATGATGATAATGATATCAAGGAAAATCTCTTTCAAAATTCCTGCCCCAGACCACTCCTAAATGGGTTTGCTGTGAGGGTTCCAATTGATTAGACAAATTATTTATTTTCGACAATAACTTAGCAGAACAAAACAGTAAGTTATTAAATTATCTTTCAAGTAACTTCATAATTCCATCCTAACGGAACTTTTCCTTTTTTATCTTTCTGAGTGAAGAACTGCTTTAGATGCCTTTTGCAGTCTTCTATCTAATTGAAATTTTTTTCATCAGCAAAATTTTTTGAAAATTGGAAAAAATGGTAATCTAAAGGTACAGCTGCCTGGCATTATCTTGATGGAATATTATGCCCTTTCTGTTAACTAATTCCGGATGCTTTTCGTTAATTGCTACTATCAGTTTGTCTTACAGAAAATCTTGTTACATTCAAGTAGAGATATGTTTTGTTTTTTCCACTCAATTTATGAGGAAAGCCAAACATGAATCTGGTATAATGATTTACACGTGCAAGAAATAAAGACATTTTTGGTCATTTCCTTCACCAAAGATAAAAACCTTTTTTGAAAAAAAGGTTATCTTAACAGATTCTTTTTACTGATGCCAACAGAACTTCTACCATGAGTCATTTGTTTCAAAATACTACATTGTTTTTACAATCCCAATTTTTTCATGACAAGATATTTCTTTTGAACAAATATACAGGTTTTAAGGGTGGCAGACTTTGTTAAAGTAATGTCTTTATCTTAGTGTCAAGCAGCCGTACCGATTCGCAGGACAGTGGTAGAGCCAGGGATGGAGAAACAGAAAAAGAGTGAAAAGAAGCAGAAACAAATAGTTCAGATTGAAAGTAAGAACACATACATTATAGGTAACAACAAACAATAAACATTTTATTCAGAACAGCTAATTGGTAGAGAAGAAATTTTAGTATGCCAATTGTCCAACTAAAACTTTACTGAACATATTTACTGAGTTTTAATGCTGAAATGGAAGTAATCAAATGTTCTTGATTCCTTGAAGTATTGAAAAGTGGTAAGAATTTGTAGATGACTATGAGATGGAAAAAGGTAATTGTGTTATCCTACAGCCAAAAGGAAAAATGTATCCACAAAATACTACTGTTATTTTTTCTTTTTTGACCTGCCACTGATGGTGCTACTTTGCTGTCATAATGACAAAGCCTTTTACTTCCCAGCTATTCTTGGACAAAAAAGGGCGACAAGTCTTGACCACTATATCTTGGTAAAAGTCTGCGGTAAAAGAGGAGGGATGCTTCATTTTCGGACCCAATTTTTGTCATGCAAGTCTTTTTAACAGCAACATCTGGTATCTGATAAGCATAATTCCAAGGGAGAAAATATTTATTTTTGAATGTTTCCAACAAGCATATCCCAAAAGTAGAAGTAAGAGTCCCAACAGTATTGCCTGTTCTAAGGAGAATAACTATTCAATGTTCAGCATGCCAGTATGCCAAAATCAGTAGTAAAATTGAATATTCCAGCAAATTAATTGGATGAGAAAGTTACAAATGGAATAGGAAAAAAATGTTCTTGTCCAATTAATTAGCAAGAGTATTTGGTTTTACAAGTAATTTTTGGCATATTGAACAGTAAATATTTACTTCTCTTAGAACAGGCATTATTGTTGGGATAAATCTGGTGTTACTTTTGTGACACACAAATATAACATCCAAGTATCATAAAATAACAACACAAAACAACATTCACAAAAATAACTGAGTTGAGCCAAACATTGGTCCTCCATCAGTGTATTTCATTCATCAGAGTTAGGAATTCAAGTATCAGGTGTTAAAATTAAACTGCAATGCTTATAATGTAGATTTCAGGTGTTATCCTTTCCTTTCTTTGTTAGGCCTGGATTTCCATACCTTATTCCTGTTGAATAGCAGAAGCCATAGTGAAACAATCATCCAAGAAAATCTTTATATGTATTTTTACATTTCAGTCTAAGTAAATCAAACTATATATATACATTTTCAATGAAAACTTGATATTCTGATTCATATTAGAGGAAGAAAAGATCTGAGAAAGAAAATTTCTAACTGCATTTCTCATTTTCCCAACACAAAATTTGTAGGCCTCTTTCTCTTAATAACGATAAAGTTTAATACGATTTTGAAGAATATGAGCATGGCTGCAGCAGGGTCAAACTTCATTTCAACTTCTACACCGACTGAAGATGATTACTGTAACTTTTGTGTTGCATATATGATAGAAAAATTTGTTAATATAAAGATTTGTCAGTTAGGCTCAGTTAGTAAGAGAGTTGGTGAGGATTGTTTTTGTTATGGGGAATGGAGGAAAAATAGTGTGAACTAACTTGTACTGGAGTTTGACAAAATGAAAGATTTGTTCAATATGATGAGGAGGTGGATGATTCAGAAGTCAGGTCAGTAGGGGAGTTTAGAATAGCATCATCACAGGTGATCTGGAAGATACTTTTCCATGATTTCTGAGGAATAGGGTGGATACAATGCTCAATAGTAATTTTTTAATGCAGTAGTTGAGATGCCCCAACTGAGAAAAAAGAATGTGAGAGGCAGGGTCTGCAATAGAGGTCAGGTGACAGTAATTTAGCAAATTAAAAGTAGGTTAACACAGACTGAAAAAGACTGAATTGATTAGAAGAGAGAATATCAGAGCACAATACATTTATGATATCAAATCCTCCAACAAAAACCATGAAAACTGAAGATCAAGTCATGATGGTTTCTTTGAGCCTAAATGTTGACTGGCTATTCTTACAGGAATGGTCTGATAATTTAGTACTTGTTATAAGGCTTTGGTAGTAACACCATTGCATAGCAGAACTATCTTTCCAGATGAAGAAATAGACATTTAAAAGAGCATTTTCTAGTCCCAGACTTGAGCAGCAGGCATTCACAGCAGATATCAGCTAAAAGTGTAAAGATGAAACAAAAGTAAAAAGGAACTGAGATGAAAAGAATCAAATGACAGAAGGGTTGACATGAAAGTAATGCTTTTCATAACAGACCAAACACAAATGAGTACATGAGAACTTGATTTCAGTCTTGTTCATATATCAAAATAAAGAGCATAAATACCTCAGCTAATGAAGTTGGAAGGGTATATGTAATCTGTTGTTCCTTTCTATCTATCTGTTTGTTCATAGTATATCCCAAAAGTACTCAATGAATTTTAATGAAATTTTGTAGAAGGGTGAATAATGGGCTAAAGAAGAAGCAATTGAATTTTGAGGCGAATCTAGGAATTTTATTTTCATTGAGAGATACTTTTCCATTTATTTTTTCATGCACCTATGTATATGCTCATGACTGTCTATCCAATATCTACTAAAGTTCTCAATAAATTTAAATAGAATTTTGTATAAGGGTGGATGATTGACTATGGTGGAATTGATTTTGAGTTGGATCCACACTGAATAACCTCCCACCCCTACATTGTAGTTACATGTTCACACCAAGTAATTTTGAGAAAAGTTCATGTCTGCCCACATAATGTCACCAAAAGTTCCTAATGAATTTCAATTAAATTTAGGGGAAGGGTACACAATAGGTTGCGAAAGAATTAAATTTTTGGGTAGATTCATATAAAATTACTTCCCCTAAGAATGGTGTTGGCAGAGGTATGTACTTTCTAGTTTAGTATTGAAATGATGTTTTGAACAAATGAAAATGGTTGGAAAATTGTTTCATTACAGCATATTCTGAAGCAGTGATGAATAAACAGGGATATTGTCTGGATTTTAAGAAATCTCAGACTAGTAATAGCAAGTTTATAAAAGAAACATAGCACATCGGTAAATCATAAAACTGCACATAATACTGGCTACTATTTACTTAACATGAGTGAGAGATTAGCCATAATTTACTAGACAGAATGATATCCCTTACTTAAAAACCAGGGAAATGAAACTCTTCCAGCAATTAAGGAATCAAAAACCAATGATGAACAATTGCTTCGACACATCTAAGCACATGATAGAAATAGTGGAGTTTGAAAAGATATTGCTAGGCAAATATACTTAAAAATGAATAGAGATACAATTGACAGAATAACTATATTAGTTACAGAAAAAAATAATAGATTAAAGAAGGCTGATTATTTGCTTTTATCTTGATTGAACTCTTTTCTAAAAAGAAATCTATCATTCTGGCTTCAAGCAATAAATCAAAAGTTAGATTATCTATGTGGGAAGGGAAAAAAACAAAAGAAACAGAGGAGTAGCTTGATTCTTTTATATCGAACTAGGAACATAATCACAAGAATGAGGATTTGTTTTTATGAAGTCAGCAGGATTAATACCTCCACATTGAGAAATATCTCTTAAAAATTCTGACAGCATTAATAAGCCGCTTTGAAGATAAGGAAAACAAATGTAAAAACACAAAGACTATTTTTAGAGCTGATGGCTAAAATGAAGTTATAACAATGCAGGGTAAATGACAAAGTTTATCTTTGTTTTTGCATACTTTATAAACCAATTTAAGCAGAGGAAGAGAGGTAATTTGCATTATCAAATGACTCTAAATTTGGTGTTTATTGACAGAATTTTCAAATAATTTTCTGAAGTTAAAAAAGTCATACTTAGTAGTCATGCTTTTCATTTTTTTCTGACAAAATTTACATGTAAAGTCTTAAAAAAGTCATTATCAATTTTATGACATCTATTTACTTTCATTTCAATTTTCTATTGTTTTTTGAATTTTTTAAATTTTTTTATTGCTACTCCCTCATTTCTATAATAAAGCAAGGTTCATGAATTGTCGCAGGAAAAGTCTTTGTTTCTGCAAAACTGATTTTAGTGTTAACATTCTGTTCTTGCCTAGAATATTTGCTCTCTGATGAAGTGCAACACACAACACAATGTGATGCCAATATTCTTGCAAAAACAATCAAGGTTTTCAGGAGACAATCACTTCTCTTCCCACTTTATTTATCAAGTAGCTTCTTTACGGTTCAGTAATTTTAATTAAATAAGGCAGATGCATTGGAATTCTATCATTTAAACAAAATCAAGGGTTACAGATAAGATTTAAAGTAGGCCACCAGACAATAATCGGGCTGACAGAGAAAGTATGAAGGTGAAGGAAAAAACAAAGTGGGCATTGTTCTTTTCAACTAATCAGCCAGTAGGTCAAGTAGGATGTGGATAACAATTGTCGATTTAACACAGGAAAAATACAGCATCACTCTAAATTCAGTTCCTAAAGCAACTATTGTTCCAAGTAAAAGAAATAAAGCAGTAACACAATTAGCAGAATAGAGAAGAGAGAAAATATCAGAGGGGAGATTGTGTTCAATTTGTGATCTGTGTAGCAAAGCAAAGCTGCTTTGAAGCAATGATTTTGTCTCCATCTCTCTGATTCAAGGGGATCCTATTGTTGTTAAGATTGTGGGTTCTTATGAGGCAAAGCTTCAATCTGTGTGAATAGCAAGTAAAACAAACAAAAAAACAAAAAAATCACCACCACAGTCAATAATTGAACAACCCTGGCATCAAAATTTGAAGTCATGTAAAAAAATTCTATCAAAGAATAAATATTGTCAGAATTCTATTTATGGTATCACTAGCATTTTCCACTGGAAAAAAAATCTAAAATAGATTTAAAAAAAAAAATGTCCACAAACACCTAGATTCTCCAGAATAAGACCCTCAAATTTTTTTAAAAGCCTACTTTCAAAATATTCAGAAAAAAAAAAAAAATTTGAAGTGTAGTACCAATGCCGATTTTCAAGTCTATAGACAAAACAATGACGCTACAAATGCACAAACACATAAGCAAACACACAAACACATATAAAGCCCTTCATCATCTTTGATGGCTAAAGTTATCTAACAACTCCCTATAACCAGCAGAAATTCCTTGGGAAACAATTATGGAATTCTAGATGATTTTACTTCAACAAGAATAGTAAAATGAAGGGAATTTAATCACTAAGCAATGTTATGGTCTGTAATTAAAGTTAGAATAATAGAGAAAGTGAAAATGAAAGTACAGAAATTGAAGATAAATGAAGTAAAATTAGAGTCTGACTTCAGAAACTGGTTAGTAAATTTTAACAATTTGTTACCAATGATTAAATGACTAAAATTTCACTACAGGCACTTTTGAAACATTATTTTTCACAGCATGATAAAATATCTTATGATAATTGAGTTTTATTATAAAATTCAACAAGAGATCATGCCAATTTTTTATTATTACATACTGACTTATTTGAACAGTTGTCCTCATATTGGTTGCTTTAGTTACAACATTTCAGCATTGTATACACCAGTTTTTTTCAGGTGCCTGTTATATTTGGTAATGTTCTCAAAATTTGAAACTGAACTCTTTCTTATGGCACTATGGCCTCGGATTATAGGCGTTGGTTGAGCAGTGCAGTTTACTAGGCAGTTGTGAATTCAATCCTTAGGTCAGGCAATGGAATCCAGACACTCAAGTTCCGTGGAACAAGCAGAAACAGCATTACAAGGACAAATTAACAAAAAGATGAAATAGCAGAAGAATTAATTAATTGGTCATTCCATATCAAATTACCCAGAGGGTCCCACATCACCCTCTCAGATTCCCCTGAAAAAATACACAGGTGCCATTTTTAGAAACTTGAAGGAAAGTACATCAAGATATATCTGATCTACTTACATCTACAGAAAAAGGTTAGACTTAGTCACCAAGTTTCAAAGGTGTTTATACCATATTAAAACAGCAATGAAGGCCAGGAGTTTGACCAAAAGATTTTTTTGCAAAATGCATAAAATTAATTAAATTTCAAAGGGCTATTGTTTCAAAACTATCAAAGATATAGACCTAATATTTGGGATTTTTCCATAAGTTTGGTATAGAAGCACCAGTGAATCTATTCAGGGAATCTGAGAGGGTGAATTGGGGAATTCTTCTCAAAATGGGTAATTTGATATGGAATGACTCTGATACAAAATATCCTCTTGCATGAGTAGCAGAATAAGAACAGTCTACTTCCATGGATTGAATAAGTCAAGTTTGGAATACTCAGAAAGTTACTGGATATGACAGGAACCTAAAGGCCAGAGTGTACAATGTTGTGACTATAACAATCAAGATGAGGAAAACAGTTTGAATAAATCAGTGTATAATACTGACCATGCTCACATACAGTATTTTGGTTATTATCATTTTTAACTAGGGAATATTTTACACAATAAGTAGTGAATGATAAAATAATAGCCTGGAATTTTGTTAAACTGTGGTTATTTTCAAACTACAACCAACTTTTACTCAAATTGTTGGTCACACCTCATCTCTAAATTCAGGTGTTGAGTTATGAAATGAATGTAGCATGTACATATAGCTGATTCATATGAAACACAGCAATATATTGCTTTCATCAAAGCTATTACCAACCAAGTCTTCAAAATACTAGATGAAAACCAACCACGGGAACAAGCTGGCTTTAAAAAAAGCTATTCAACCATTGACCATTTCCATTCGATAAATCAACTAAAAGAGAAAGCAGCAGAATAAAAATGCCACTCGCTGTAGCATTTATTGACTTCAAGAAGGCTTTCAACTCAATAGAAATTCCCAAGGTCATTGATGCTATCACTCTACAAGGTGTAGACCACGTTTTTGTCAGAGTATTACAGCATATATACTGTCAAAGAAGCTTGTTTATCTGGCTACATGAAGACTCGGAGCCCTTTCAGTTCCAAAAAGGGGTAAGCAAGGAATCAGAGAGATCATAAGACAGTGAAATACATTTAGGAAAAAATAGAGTCTGAGACAATAAGAAAATTCTAAAGGCAATGGGCTGGTCATGATTCAAGAATGGCAGACAACTGCTGGACATCATAACTCACAACATGGATCTCCAGAGAACACAGGCAAAACTTGGTCTATAGAAATTAAGATGGTGAGACAAACTGGACAAGTTCAGAAAGTATTGGCTCTGCACAGCCAATGATGCCCATGAGGTCTGGCGAGTCTTTGGAGAGGTCTATGTCCAATGACTGACGATTAAAGACTTGTGATGATGATGATGATGATGATGATGATGATGATGATGATGATGATCACATCAGTTATAACGCTGGTTTGATAACCATTTTCCTCTTTGTAATATTTATATCTACTTTTATGTCATGCACTGCCTCACAAATGTTTATCTATTATCCTTGAAAAAGAAAAAAAAAAAAGATCTGAGATGAGAATCTAAAATTTGAAAGTTCAAAATAGAAGGTTTGCCTTCAAGATAATTATAGGTGTAACCACAATGTTTTAGATGATAAAATTCATTCTTCAGCCTTCACCAGAAATAAAATCATGAGGGAACATTGCTTGAGAGTGTGAAGGAAACAGCATGAGTGTAAGTCAGGCCAATGTAGTTTCCTTAGCTTGGTAGGGAGGGAATGAAGATAACATCCTTGAGTATTGGTGTGAAATCACCTGTGTTAGAAGGTTTACTACAAATATCATATGCATTGGCTTGTATCACATGGAATGAACTGAACCAGTTGGCATATCAGCCATCATTTATCTTCTGTCCACCAACAATTTCTACAGAAAACAGATGCTCCCCTCTTTCCATAAAAATTGTATATATTAAGAAGGCTGTAGAATGTATCAGCTGAAATGTTATGATAACAAAGAAAAACAACACTAAGAATAAGTTCAACTTTTAAATTGATAATGGCTTCTCATAATCATAGACAGTTATAAATACAACTTACAAAAGTTTTCCTTATGTAATATTTCTTTTGCATGCTACAAATATTCTCAGATTGTTACAAATGTTTGATGCAAGAGAACGTTATAGTAGCAATACCTGAATAACTGCTATGCCTAGTTAATGAGTTTTCTTACCTTTGTATTGAATTTAGGACTTATATAAGCTTAAGTAACAAAGGGCAAAAAACAGATGATTAAAAAAAATAAAATCAAATATATTTTAGAGTGTATCTATTCAATTCGAGTGAGAATCTTAAAAAATCTCCACAAAATTTATCAAAAACCTTATTTGCTAGACTAGGAGCAAGCTAAGCAGATTTTGGGATAAAATTACTATTCCTAAAATATTTAAGTTTTATCAATTCAAAGCTTACCAACATCGATACATACATACTAATTTGAGTCTCACACAGGTGACAAATCTAGTTTAAATGTGAATTCCAATTCTGTCACTACTCGAGTGGCTAAAATATTTAGGTTGGCCTCAAGTTACAAAATAATTACTCAGAACTTCAAGTATTTCATACCTCTCATCAAAACTAAAAACAAATTATCCTATAACTTCGTAAATCATTGGGGTACCCTACTGGATCACCCCAGGCATTTCTCAGGGCAATGATAAACATAAGATATTGTATATTAACATATATAATTTGCAATACAAATGTAATTAATATTTACAGTAAACTTGATAGTTCACTTGTGAATTTATAAAATTAATATTTATAGAGTTTGTTTTACTGCAGAAATTTTACACATTGATGTATCTTTATTTATCGTACTACATTAGTTATTGCAATAGACATCTGCAGATAGACACAGTCCACATTACTGAGTTTAGACAATTTAGAATTTAATTATGCAAGAGCATTTAATAATGTCAGACCAACAACTGAGGGCAGGAATAATGGTATCAATAGCATATTAGCAGACGGGTTATTATTGTGAGCCAAGAGCAGGTGTTGGGAAGTTTACGAAACATAATTCTTAACCCACTCAAGGAAGCCTGTTGCCAAGGTGAGAAATTGCATTTACATTTCTGGCATTTAACTGCCTCTATTGTCAACCAATACTTGGCAAAGGAGGGAGAAAATCATGCACTTTAGCAAAATATTCATGCATCCCAACAATTGAAATAACAGTTATATGTATGTATATGCATATAATACGGAGTACTTTATATCAATTTACAAATACTATTTTGTTCAAAATGTTCAAAGTGTAAGTTAACAATTGTTCTTTGTACTTAAATTCAACTTCTTTTCATCAATCTCATCAGAGAATCCTTCATTAGCAGTGATGAATAAGTGAAACTGTTACTGTAAAAATGACAAGAAATACTTTTGGTTAATCACTCAATAGAAACTATCATATGACCAACATCTTTTGGCAGCATGATTTGTTGGGGTGATCAATAGAAAAATTGGAAAAAGTGATGATCAATGAATCAATTACTTTTCTTGCCATTTTTTTGATCACTAAAATGTCTAAATCTTCAAAAAAACATACATGAATGTATCTGGACACAAATGAAGGGGCCAATTCAGCAAAAACATACATTGCAAACTGAACCCCTCAATAAAAATCTATATTGAGAGGAATTAAAATAAAACAACAAAAAGTGTTTTCCCTAAACATAATAAGGAGTAAATACTTGAATTTTCAGTCCTTTAGATCAATTGGTGCTGCCTGTATGCGGAATACAAACATACATAGCAAGGTGATATTTTTGGTAGACAGTTTCTAATATAATTATCAGAAGCAGATATCCCAATTTGAAAGCAGTTATGCACATGTATATATATATATGAAATATAAGTAGAAAGCTAATCCTCCCCATAGTATTGTAGTAGATCAAGTCAATAGAATTATTTGTCAGGAACGAAAAAATGGGCAATGTAGAAAATTACATAGAAGATAGGGCAGATCTTTAAAAAAATTTAAATTTCAAATGCAGTCAACTAACAAGTTGAAGAGGCCGAAGACAAAAGAAGTCTAGAGTCATGAACTAGATGTTAACAGGTATGTAATTGAGCTAATCAAATTCCTAACATAACAAAGGAACATAAAAACAGCTTTGCAGTTAATGATTGTACCCAAATGCATCAATAAATATTCTTTTTATGAGATCTTCGTTTTTTGTTAGCACTGCATTATGGCAGTCCTCTTTCTTGAAAGATATTCACTAATATTATGCTTCTAAACATGGCAGTTGGCTGTTGCCTTCCACTGAATTTCATATCAGTGTTCCATTTGTGCCTAATAGCAAATCATGTTAGAGGTTGTCTTTAACTTCATTCTGGTCTTCAAGCAGATAAGTGAAACCTTGCAGATCACATTTCAGCTCTTCAGAATTATCTTGTAGATCACATTATTCCCTTACACATACATGCTTACAATTATAAATCATATTTCCAAGCAGATGTTGCGGCTGAATTTATTCAAAAACAAGACATTCAGGGACATGACTCAAATCCATCTATAAAAAATAGAAATATTTGCAACACTTGTCAGCTCATAGACATCAAAAACTCTAAATGATTTAAAGCTGTCAGCTGCCAGCTCTATTGTTAGCTGAGATGTCATACATTAATTGTATATAGATATCTATAGTATTTACTGGACATACTATTTGAACATAATTTTATTGAAACAGAAATCAGGGCACACTAAAAGTCAAAGGTACTTGAAGCAATTAGCAAATAATGATGAGATTTGCCAAATGTATTGGTAAGGCTACATTTTTGTTTTGGTGAGAACCACACGTCTGATGAAAAGTTAAGCAAGAAAGGAATGTTGAGAATTGTACTCATCAATGATAGAGTAACAAATCAATAATTGAAGCCAGATATATTGATATAGTGAGGTATAATTTATCAAGAATCAATATTTTTAAAAATTCAGTCTGAATGGAAATGACTGGTTCTCACGAACTAACAAAATGAAATGTCAATATTTGAAATCATAACAGATGGATTTACATGTTTAACAATGCAAACATATCTAACAGATGTCATTTTTATTAAAAACTAAAAGTGTACTATACAAAATATGTAAAAAAAAAAATTTTTACTTAATTCTAGAAAATTAAAACTTTTTGTTAAGTGTCACAAGACTTTTCAAAGGATAAATCTCTTCACTTATGCACCAGTTTAACACAAACTGTGAAGAATGTTTATTTTTACCTACTGATGCCCATTCTGATGCTGCTCAATTTTACATTTGAAAGCTATTTTGTTTGTGACCCCATCTCCAGGTAAATCTCTGACGCCATGGAGAAAGCTTAACTTTTTATACATTACATATTTTTTTTCAGAAAAAAAAAATGAAGAGAAACCAAAATGTGCTTCCTAATATGGTTGGGATTAAAAAGGGCAAGCAGGAATCACAATAAGCACAGAATAAACTCCTGAGTCTCCATTTAGGTAATGGACAGCACCATTTTATATAAGGCTCGAGCAATTGAAAAGTGATTTAAGAGGCTTGAGTGATAGAATTTCTTTCTTAGCTTCATAGAGGAGAGAAAAGTAATAGACTATGCTGTAGGTTTTCCTATTTGGCCAAAAGGCACAGCTTCATTCTATCTCCACCCAATCCTCCTGAGACTTTCAGCAAACATTGCTACTGAAAACAGCAGCACTTAAATCCAAGCATAATGTAATATGAACTGAAGTAAACAAAAAAAAACAAGAAAAAAAAAAAACAGAATTGTATAGAACTAATTTTTTTGTGCAATATATATATTTACTCAACCTAGTATGGCACAAGATTCAATGCAAGAAACGAAAAAAGAATCAGCATTTGAGATTCTGGCTTTTTTTCCAAACACCAACCATTGATGCAAGGGGGAAGGGGTCTAATATCCAACTATTTCAATCACAAAAGAAGTCCCGTGTGAGATACAGAATTCAAAAGCAAACCTCACCTTGGTTTGATCAGTAAATGATAGTGCTACAACTAGAACATCAAAACAGAGAAATATTTGTTTTTCTCACAAAGAAGCTACTTTTCGAGAGAGAATAATTTTAGTTCAGTACTGACCAGTGTGATGAAGTTTATTGGGTGGAGTCTGATTCTCAAAACGTGTAAAGTAGCAAAAAGATAACAAACTGAGAAATATGATCAGTTGCTTTGAGGCAAAGAAATTGTAAGTTCCAAGAACAACAAACTAAAATGGGTAGTTTCTATTTTGTACAGAACTAACTGCCAAGAAACACAAATTGAAGATCTGTAAGTGAGGAAAAATATCAAAAGGCTTAAAGAATAATTGTTAGAGCAAGAAAAAAGAGTAATGAACAATTTTATTTCCAAACTAGATCACTAGTTCAGAGAATAGCCATTTCGTCTAGGATTATCTGATGATAAAAAAATATTACAGAAGAAACATTCATGAATAAAGTAGTGTCATGATATGGGTTGAAGTAAAAATAAATTCAAATGAAATCCTTTGAATAGAATTTTTCATAAAATACAGTAAAAAAATTACAACATTAACAACTACTCTAAGAGTTTTTTTCTCATATCTAAACAACTTTTAAATATTTGGTTGATAATAAATAAGATAAACGCAATATAATGAAATAGTGGACACTAAGACTGCTAGGAAAGCTAAATAATTCCTCATTGCTCAGTTCCAGAGACTGATTTGAAAAAAAAAATCAAAGTTTGATTTTTCTCAATGCTCTTTAGCCCTTGCATATAACACTTGCTTGATCATTAAAATATTTGGTGTCCAAATATGTAAATATCTGACAAAAGAATAAGAGGCATCATTAATGAAAGCCAAATTTCTTATGAGACATTTTGGCAAGTAGCCAAGATAAGTGTGTTCAATGTAACTCTTGCACACATTAACTCATTTTGACATTATCAGTGCCAGATGTTAATTAACATTGTCACTTCTTTGCCAAACAGTGTTAATTACATAATGCCCACCAACTTTTGAAATTCATGCTTTGTCTACATTTTGTCCTCTGCACACTACTGTGACTAGTACCTGCTTTCTAATGATGCTATTTAGTCTTTTGGGAATCCCCATTATTCTATTCTAGGCCTATGTGCATCAGCAAAAGAAAAATGTTGTCACTGAGGGTATTAAAGGACAGACAAACAATCTCATTATATAGTATTGATAAAAATTGGGTGTTTTTTAATATATGAAGTATATGGAGCAGAAACATGGGATATAACTAAGAGATTAATGCTCAAACTGGAAAGCACGCAATGTACACATGAAAGACTAATGCTCAACCTCACATGGTTCAATATATTAGGGGAAAAAATAGGAGTCCAAGACATCATAGAATCCATCAGAAAACTCAAATGGCAATGGGTTTGTCATGTTGCAAGATAGGCAGATAACAAATGGGCATCATGACTCACAACATTAATCTCCCGAGAGCACATGCATAACTGAGGCCAGCAGAACACAAGATGGTGAGACAAACTAGACAAGTTCAGCAAGTATTGGCTCTATGACACCAACGATAGAGACATCTGGCAAATCTTTGGGAAGGTCTATGTCCAATGATGGACAACAAAAGACTAATGATTATAATGAATCTTGGGGGTTGGGGGGGGGGTCAAGAAGAATTTCCTTACATGGTGATCTGGAAGTGCACTATTTTATCTAATTTTTCAAACCAGTATTTAGAAATCATATTGACTCAAATATGTATATTTTAAAGAATGAACTGTTAAATAAAATATCACCTACTTCATGTGTCATTTACTGAATATAAATACGGAATAATGAGTATTATCATAAAAAAACAAATGTTTCATTAATTTGACAATCTGAAATGTTGCAGTTCTGATACTTTTTCTTGGCTTGGAAGCACTTCAACACAAGTCATTTCTCAAAGATCTTTCATTTTAGTAGACAGCAAAATTAATGACGCTCAACTCCAGCAGTCATACCAGAAATTATGTTTCTGATGGGTTATAAGTTTTGTAAATGCTACGAAGGTATTGATGATAGCAGAAGCCTGTTGGGAAATGTAAAGGTCAAGTAGGTTACAAAAGATGCCAGAATGCCAGAACGTAACTCAGATACTATCTAATCAACTCTCATACAGTTCAACTAACAGTAGATTGAAAAGGCTGAGTTATTTGTGTACATGCACAAAAGAAACATCACCCACATTTCAGATTGTTTGCAATCAAATATTGGAATATTCCCATTGCTCTATAATCCAAGAGAGTCTAAGAAGTTGGAAGTTGGAATGTTACCATACTACACGTACAATCATCAGCTTCTTGTTTCTCACCTCCCATTTCTGACTTCCTTGTTTTTAATTCTGGCTGACAAGAAAAATTCTTCTTAACATACATTACAATCATGACCAAGGAAAAATGGCTAGCAAAAATTTCACAGACACAAATGACAACCAACATTGGGAAACAATATCATACAGAAAAAACGAATTTCTAAACTTTTTCTTTTCTAGAATATCAAGAATAAGAGAGAGGGAAAAGCAAGGAAAAATCTGTACGTTGCTGGGTATTGGAGGAGCTACCATTTCATTATTCCATAAAAGTTATAAGGTAATTTGTAGCAGCTGTCAATTTCCATTATTATGGCTCTTACCATATTTATATTTATGATGGGGCTTCTAATATTAGACTGACAGATAAAATACAACTACTAATAACATTTTGCACAGTGAAGCAATGTATTTACCCAGTGAAAGATAATGAACAAATGCAATGCTCTTAATTAGAAAACCAAAAGCGTTGCAGATAAATATAACCACTATCCTGCTGATCTTATCTCAGCTGTGTTAAGCAGTCCAAGAAGGATAATGTGTGGCTTATGTTATAAATAGGACGATAAAATTTTATACTTCTCAAATTAAAAAAAAAAAATTGATTTGTTTCAGATTTATAGATTTCAAAAGTAAAAGCCTGGGCGTATAAAAGCATATCTTATGGGAGTCTGGGGTAGCAATTTCAGGGGGAAGAAGAATATGAACAAATTAATCAATTCACATTTGATGTCAAAAACCAGAGATTTTTTAAAAAGTCATGGTTTTCAGCAATAACTAGAAGTTATTAAATGGAATCAGCATTTTGAAATTAAGTATAATATTCATATGTATTAGTTTGCAGGAAGTATTTCCATTACATACCTACCAGATTATATGAAAAAAAAAAAAAATTTTTGTTTGCAGATCTTTTGAAATTCCTCTAACATTTCAACAGAAATAAGTGGCTTGGAGAGATTTCAAACAGACAAGTAACAAAAAAGGAATGACACCATACAGAAGGAGAAAAATTAACTAAATTTCCAACACTTTTTTCTTCTAGAATCCTAAGGAAGAATAGGATGGAAGGTCAAGAAAAAATTATCTATGTACGACAGTTTTTCCATAGTATCATAAAGACTTTTCATAGAATATAGATTAAAAACAAAAAGTGCTTCCTGAAATTTATTCTAATCAAAATTTCAGTTAGCAAATACATACTTGGAATTGAATAAATCAGTTTATACCAAAATAGGTGATTTGATTGGAACAAACAGCAATGAGTAATAATATAATTGATAATACATGCATGCATATGTACATACCACCGTGGATGTTTCTGAGTTTAAAGATACAAAATGAACAAAGAGAATGAAGCTGATGTTTTTATCCTTTTAGGTGAGTATTTGAAGTTATGGGATCAACACATGCTCCTCTAGACAATACACAAAACATATTCATTTTCTTTTTCCATGTATTTTTGTAACAATTAAATATAAGAATAGCACACAAAGAAAAGAAAAAGAAGAAATGCATACTGCACAAAAGAGGTTCATATCAAATTAAAAAGTAACCCAGCAGAAAATATAGTCTTTTATTAATCCCTTTCTCTTCCCAAAGCCTCACAACAATTGATCTTCTCTCACTTCTCTTGATTCCTAGTAAACAGCATCAAAGATTGAAACAGTGTTGTAGCTCTTTCACTAAATGCAAAGGTTCTTTCAACTTTATGGGCTGATTTGAGCCCAAGAGAAGGCATCTAGCCATTCATCAACAGCCTGATTCAAGTGGAAATAACATTAGTTCTTGCACAAACAATGAATTTGATAATATACCTAGTTAATGATTGAGATAAATATTTGGATCTTTGGCATATATTAACTGTAGTGAACATGTCAGTCAACCATGCTTTATCCCCTGTTTAAGTATGGTAGACCTAAAAATATTAATCTAGCACCAAAATAGCTAAATCTAGCTAAATTCTATTACAGCTTAAAAATAATGTAGTTGGCTTTCTTGGACTCCAATATATTTAACAGAGGATGCCAAAATTTCTTGTTCATCTTCATCATGATTGATGTTCCATTTATTATGAAGATTTGAAGAGTGTATTTTTTACAACAGATGCTTTTTTGCCACAAACATTTTAGGTTTTTGGAAACCAGAAATGTAACTACCAGCACTGAGGGAAATTCGATTTTGACAAAAACATATAAATCTTCTATTTATCTAATGGGGATCAAATAAAAACCATTGCATTCAAATCAAGGCCTCTTTTTTATATTAGAAAATTCTACTGAATCTGAAGTAAGATTTATGTAAATACAGCTATTCTGTAATAATTTTTTCATTGTACATTCCTGTATTAATAAATAAATGCTAAATAAAGGAAGCACTATTGAGTAGCAAATTAAAAAACAAACTATGGGTTGATCCAGCTAAACCAAAGGGATTAAATTTTTCACTTTCCATCCCACATAAGCCATGGATTCGACCAATAACATGTCATGCTGTACTCCTGGGATGAGAGAACCTGACTTTTATTCCCATCTGCATCTTTTGATTCACTTCGAATCTTCATAATTCTATTTCCTACTTATATTATCATTCATCCTACTTAATTTAATAATACAGAGTAACAATTAATTTCATACAACAGAAAATTTTCATGAGGTGGATAATTTTCCAACTAAATCTGTTACTAATAATATGGTGAATTCAAATTTATGTGGGAGAAGTAAATATTTTATACTGAAGTCACCAATGACCCCAGATACAATCTTTTAACAAATATCTGAATGAGAATATTTCCAGTTGTCACATTACATAGTTTGTAAATCCTAAAAGATGGCTATATGCCTTAATGTCTTGTATCTAATGTTTCTTTTCTATCTGCAGCATAATTAGCAGTTATTTTAATTACTGAATTTTATGACCATAAATGTTGATATCAATTGTTTCAAAATAAGATACTGTTCACAGAGAATAATTGAATAGAGCCGATGAATTATTCAATTTTTATTCTGAAAGTGACGTGGGCATATGGCTCAACAATGGAACTTCAAGTAGTTTGCTAAAATTTATAATAACCATAGAATTTTTACAAGTGAGTCAATCAATTCTGAATGAATTAAGGGTTAGAAAAAAAAATAATGATTTGGTTATTTTGTAATAAGTCTTACCTTCAAGACAGAGAAAAATTACTGCACTCACCTGAAAATCAGAAAGAAAAGAAATGGTGTAAATTCATTTAAAATGAATGGAAAACAATGAAATACAATATTTCGGGGAAAAAATCAATGAAATCCAAATAATTCACATTAAGATAACAATTTAGTTAATTTATTCTAGAATTATTTTATACTCTTACTTCTCAACATGAGCATCTAATTCAAAAGCTGATCCTATTCATGTGTTAGTTAAACACTGAATACATCTCAGTAAACTTTGTAAATGTCCAATCTAATTTTATTTTCAAATGTCTCAAGAGGTAAGCATATCAATTCATATAATCATAAGCCTGACATTCCAAAACTAAGATTTGGATTAACACTAAGAAAAAGATGCTAAAATTTTAGTGTAAGCCAAGAGTTTTAAAAAATAAGGTCAGAGAGTACATCAAAAGAGAGACATAGGGAAAAATAACAATAAAACATGAAAAATATGCAGGAAATATTCCCGATGCAGAAAAAAAAGAGAGAGAAACTCAAATGGACAGAAATAGGGATGAAGTCAAAATGCCAAATGCCATTGATATTAAGTGCATCATATCACTGTCATGACTGCCTTTAGATAATATGATATCATTTAAACAGCAATTGGCAAAAAAATGATGCCAATAAAAGAATTATTTGAAACAGACAAGGCATTAGTGGCTCAAACAACTCTATAAGATGCCTTATACTACCATCATAAATGTTCAATTTTTGGAAGAACTGAGTTTTTGATGTCAATAGTAAGTTTAAACTCAAAATTTAGCATGAATTCAGATTAAATACCAACAATCTAACACTAATCATTTAACCCAGTAGTTGATCCAAACTTAGAAAGCTTGCTTTGGTTACAGACAACTATTCAATAATTTTCAAGATTTTTTTCCTTTACTTGAGAAAAAGTATAACTATCATAGGTGAATCATATTTAAGGATTAATACTAGTAGCCATTGAAAATTACAACCTCTTCAATATGCACTATACAATTCATTTAATGATCTACATGTTGCAAAAACAGTCCAGACATATCAGAGAGTTTAACATACAAACAATTTAAAACTACGTCTTCTCAGTTCGACATCAACATCGTTGATGTTTTACAAGGGGAAGTAGATAATAAGAAAGTGAATGGACAGGTGAATATAATTTTTAGTTAACAATAAATATCTAAGGAAATAATTTCTTATGAATTGAAAGAAATTCTGCTAACTTTATTTGCATTAATTGCAGAGAGAAATCATTTACTTGAACAATTAGATATGATGAAGAAATGTTGGAAACTGAAGAAAATCAAGGAGGCAGCCCACATCACCATATTGACTGAATCTATAAGTCAGATAAGCACAGTTCTACCCTATGTGGCTTCCATTATCCAACAGGGACAAGGTATGGAAATCCAAGCCTAATAAGGATAGAGGAGAGATGGACATTACCCAAACCTTATGTTGTATTTGGAGATTACACCTGAAGAAGGTCATGAAAGCCAAAACATCAAGTCAACAACACAAACAATAGGAAGGAGTTGAATCAGCGCCCAAACTATTTGAATGTTAATGAGCTTGCTCGAAACTATAGACAGTATCATTATAATGAGGAAAATTATTATTGACGTGATCCGCTGAAAACAGACAGCACCAGAAATATTTTGCAATCAACTTACAAAATGAAGAGCATAAAATGTTGTCCACTGCAAATTGATTGCATGTGCATGTTGTTTATTCTGCATTTTACGTGTAAGGCCTGGAAGTGAATAGTGCTGGAGGCCAAGCAGTTAGCAGTATAGAAAATGGAATTGGTAATCAAAGTTCAAATCCTGTCTGCATTCACTGTATACTGATGCACTTGGGAAAGGCATGAAACCATCTTTTCTCGACCCTCTCCAGCAATCGGTAAAGTAACAGGTGAAGTGAGTAACACCACAGGAGTGCCTGTCACCTCTTACTCAATTTCAAATATCGCAAACCACTATCTTGCAATATATGAAGCCAAGACAGGGATGGCTGAAGCCGTAGCTAGTAAAAAGGCACTACTTGGCTGACTATAAAGCTGATAATTTCAATAAGTAATAAAAAGTAAGAAAATTGCAAAAAAAAAATTAAATAGAGCAATTGAAGTGAATGAATCATTGTTACCTACACATGAAAGTGATGGAAATACTCGGTATAAGTGATGATGTTTTGAAAGATGGTCATTATATTCTATATTTGTGTTATCAGGGCAAAAAGTGCTAAAATAACATAACTGATGTCCTTACTAAAGATAAATAATAACCTTGAACATTCTAAATTTGTTCAACACAAGAGTTTGATGAAAAAGTATATAAATGGAAACTACTGCCAGTATTTTGAGGACTAATTGTGCTTTTGAAAATACTGGTTGCATTATAAGTCTATGTTATGTGAGTTACTTATATCTATACTAGTTTACCTGCGCCATTAAAAATGATGGCATGTATAAAACATATGGATACACATTGCATTCTATATGTATGGATAACAGAGATTTGCATTGCAGTTAACTTGGATAATAGTGTTCTGTTGATCACAAATATATATTTTTGTTTCTGTTACTTTTTATAACTATTTAAATTCAGCATTTTTACTATGTTATCATGTGGTGACTTACTTGATTATTAAATGGATTGCCTGCCTTAGCGTGACAGGACAAATGAATAAATAAATCCACAAGGATTATTATTTAGTTAGATAACTGCTTATCACCTGCTGCATTTACATTATTGTTATTATGTTATATCACTATCATTAGATATATTTTGTGTATACTTCTCATCATTCTTTAGTCTCTCACCAATCTTTAGGAGATATTCAATTATAATAGGGTGGAGCAGATCCTCAGAAAATAGTAAAATGTTAGTCCAACCAAATAAACAATAATGTTTTTATTCAGAAAAATATAAAGGTTTCTTTCTCATATATTTATACTCATTATCAAAAAGCATTAGAGTCATATGCAAACAGCTGGAACACCTTAGCTAAGGTCCTACAAACATTTACTTTACTTACTTCAAAATAACAAAAATTGAGATAGATTTGAAATGTTTCAAACTTGGTATTCTAAGTCAATTACTCTGTTAACCAAGCTGCCAACAAATAACCCTTTATAAAAAAAGTTATATCCAAGCATGGATAACGAGGAAGAAAAAGTCATTTAAAAACGGGCTATCCAAAACAAGGATTGTAGGAGATAACTATGAAAACACTGAAAATATTTGAAGGAGAAAATCAAAATTAGACCCTCTAAACAACAAAAAAATTTTGACCCCAAGAATTTTGTAGAGTAAGAAAACAATTTATCTCATTCACTCTATTATAATCTCTCATGAAGAAACAATTTATTGAGCTTATGGTAATTAGATTTAGTTGCTGATACTTAAGTTCCAAAGAAAATCTGAACAACACTATCTTTTTCTTTTCCGCCATTATATATGGATGATTATATATCTGAGAAGTTTGTATATGTATATGCTTTTCTTCAAGATATTTGGTATGATCTCAAACTTGATATCTGAAAAAATAGTTTTTGAATTGAAAAAGTGGATTTCCTTTACTGGACCTCCCCCCCCCCAAAAAAAAACAAAGCAAAGCAAAAAAGAGCTCAATTTTATCCTCTATATATTTACAATTCATATTTTCATAAACCATTTTTCCCCCTAATAGTCCAGAACTTCCAGCTTCTTAAAACCAAAAGCACTGATTAGAAGTGACTGACATTTGTGAAATAAATGTCACAGGAGGTTTAAAGGACTGAAGCAAATACAAGCAGAAAAATTTACAAACATAGATTTCATTAAGAATTACCATCATTGAAAAGAAATTTTAAGCGCTTTTAATGTTTCTAGAAGTGATTGAATCAAAAGCATGCTAAAATACAATTGAATATATCATAAATGTCCTATCAGTTCAGTTTTCCATATTTTAGGTTCATATTTAACAAAATATCCAATTTCTGTTTGCTGAAATTTTTCAGTGGAAGATCAATTATTCATGATGAATTTTTTGATTATTTTTATCGAACTTTCAAGTCAGAAAAAGTTGACATGAGAAGTCTACATTGAAGTAAACCATATTTGAGGTTAAATATATTCCAACATGGCATTATTTGGGATACAAGTTTATATAAATCTCTAGTGTAAGAATACATAGTACCTCAAAATAAGAAACATGGCAAAAAATATGACTCAATATGATGTTAGTGCTAAAGGTCAAGGTTCAATATAAATAAAAGCTCTCTTCCAATAGTTAATTATTTTCAATTTGTGCCTTACAGTTCTAGGTGATCAAATAAAGTAAAGTTCTAGGTAATCAAGATAATCAAGGTAAAAAATGCAGCCATATGCATATACATTCCATGATGGTTACTGAGAGACATATGCATTGTAGCAAAAGTATAATCAGGAATCAGGAAAAATCTGTTCTTATCTACGTCAAATGTATGCAAAAATAGGTTTTTCACTAGAAATCTTTGTATATACACCAAATAATATTCAGTTATATTAAATCATTACAGAGTTAATATAAAAGAATATTAGCATGAACAAACTCGTCTCAACAGCAATGATGATTTTTTTAAAGAAAGGAAAAAAAGTGGGGTCAAGTTCAAAAACCTCCATTCCTTAATAAACATGAAAAGGATACAATATACCATATTTCCTGGCATCAAGGATGCACTCCAATTTCAATTTGCAAAATTTTGAAAAGAAAGGATTAAAAAAAAAATCAGCCAGTAGGATTCAGCGTAAAATTTTCGAGATTTATTTTGGGACAAAAATAGCATCTTCAGCACTGGGGAATACAGTACTTTTAAATTTCAAGAGACTTCTTAGATTTGTATTAGTAAGAAAATATATCAAATTTGACAGTATTCTCATGTTAATATCCATCATGCTAATGAACATGATCCAAACTCAAGTTTGAATTTTCTTATTGAAGTTTTCTGTACACTATATATACCTTTGAATTGCTCCATTTTGTCAAAACATAAATGCTAAGTTCTTTTTGATTTGCAAAAATAGATAATATTCTTATTTTGCCTTAATAAGCATACTGATATATTCTAACATTAATTTGTACTTATTATTTCTGTTCAGAAATGATATTGTTAATATCAGCATATTTGAGTGTCTGTTCAAAAGTTTATTTCATCTTGTAAATGTTTTATATGATAATGGGGATGTGCATTTGAAGAAATTTTTCTTACACAATCATGATATGATTTTTATTATGATAAATTCCAACAGGGTACTTTTTATATAAGTCAGTTTTACTTTTAGTCTACCTATTTTTGGACAGAATAATGTACTAGATATGTTGACTCCAAAACATTGCAAGGTAAAAAAACACATTGAAATTATAGTCCAAAGGTGAATTATGTCAATACAATTCTTCTCTGCCTCTTGTCACTGATAACCTTTAGTAAAATACTATGCATTATCATTGTTATTTACTTATCATAGATATTCAATAGCTCAGCAGGAGACAGTCTGAAATAGTCTGTCAAGCAAAACAATGCTGTTGTAGGTTGCTGCATATAAAACGTATAATTATATCATTTGCATCTTCTCAGATTTCCTCTACTTATAAAAAGTATAGACAAAAAAGATAGGACAATGGTAAAATGATAACCAGGACACTGAGCTTGCACAAAAGATTTTTATTATTTAATAAATAATGGTGACTTTGTTCAGTGACTTTGATAACTAGATAACAAGTCATATGAGGAACATAAAAAGTTTCCTTACTTTGAATAATTGGTTGGATATATTAATGATTCATTTTGAAGGAATTTCATGTTACGAAGTCAACATTTAAATTACTCTAAAAAGAACAAAAAATAACTAATGAAAAGAACAGAAAAATCTTGAAAAATAACGTCAAAAAACACAAAAACAAATGAAGATTAACAATGAGATAGTATGCAATGCAATGTTTGTACTTGGAAGAACTGAGGTTATGTACCCTTTGAATCTTCATTTTCAAAATCAAAATATTAAAAGGGTTTTTAAAAGGCTCTAATAACAAAATAGTAAAAAATATTTCCTTATACAGTGCTATTATGTTGACTGAAAGCAACAAATAGATGAGACAAAAGATATCTTTATGAAGATATTCTTTACTTAAAAATCATTTTATTGTAAATAAAATTAAACCAAAAAGCTGTTTAAAAAATTTCACTTATTCGACCTTGCTTGTGAATACAAATGTTAATATGATCTGCTAATATTACAGAGTGAGTTGTGTGCAACGATACAGGAGAAAAAATATAGGAGGAAGGTAAATATTTTGAAATGAAAGAAATTCATTGTGAATAGAAAAATTATATGTAACAATTCAGCATGTATATATAAGTATTTCAAATTATAATCTTCACAAAAAGGGGCAATAAAAATTCATACATCATAAAGAGTAAATACACATGCTACACATGTAAATATACAAAAAAATATACGCATATCTACATGGATACTTTTACTTTTACATAAATGCTCATACAAACATATGTAGATGTGCAAGCATATTTTTATACATTTGTATACTGAAGAATTTCTGATGAATAAATTTTTGTATATCTATATAACTATCTACATAATCACACATACATACACTGGTATCAATATTTACTAAACTTAGCGTAATATGAGGCATCCAGAGAGAATCAAACTCTTTATCCAGTAGTAATGGTTTCCAAGACTAGTCTGCTAACCATTACCCCACTATAATGCACCCAATAAGTATTTGTATTTACACATACACACACAGATGGAAGTAAAAAGAGATCATAGAAAAATATGCACAGGTAGCATCATTACATTTTTGTTATCTAATCACATTAGATCAAAGTATAAAAGCAATTGATTATGACCCAAGATGTGGCTGGCATATAAGAACATCCTTATTTCAGCAGGCAATATCAAGAAGAAAAACACATTTCTTCAAATTTCTCTTTTTTATCACCCAATTTTTCAATTCCTCCTCAAGTTCTAGCTGATGTAGGGTTCGGTATTCTTAATTCTCTGATAATGAGTGTCACATTAGCAGCAAAAGCTTTTGATTCTCGTGTCATTAATAAAAACAAAGATCAATGTTTATCAATGCTTCAATTGAAAGCATGTCTAACAAATAGTTAGAATCAAGGGTAGCAGCATACAGATTTGTGTTTACAAACATCTATGAACCTGGCAATATTTGCCTGGAGGGCTGGCAAAGTTTGATTATTCAAAGAAAAATCTTAAAAAAGGTAAAAAAATGTTTATGGCATGAGGTTGAAAAGATGAGCAGCTGTTTTGCAGAAGATGCTCTCAAGTGAGTAGAAAGCCCAATGCTCAAGTGCTGCTCTTTGACACCTTTTCCCCAAACAACCCCATTCAGTCCAGAAAACAGACAATAGAGAAAAAGAAGAAAGATGGTGCTGGCAGCCAACAGAAAAGCATCTGCTATGCCAGAACATAGCATAACTTGGGTTGTTCATGTCTGTTTATGTCATTATTTCTTATATTTTGAACATAAATCAATAGATCTTTGTAAGGAACATAGGATTTATTGAACATGCAGAGATTTTTGCCAGCAGATAAAGGTCAAACACAGAAGACATCGATGTCACAAGTGGGATATCTGCCATAATACATAGTAGCTGCAGTGTCAATTTCAACAATTCACAAGAAAGATAGATGACAGGGGTAGAAAATTATTTTGTAAGGAATAAGGATGGTAGAGTGTAAGTGATCAGATTCTACATCTGGATCATGTATATTTCCATCATGAACAAAGGATTTAGTTAGAAAAAAAATTGAACCAGCATGAAATATCATCTAAAGAGAAAAATATAACAGAAAAAGACACCATTTCAGTGTAAAGTTGACATCAATACCTAATGTACATATGAGATTGGAACATGATGAAGAGCCTTGAGGTTATAGTAATGGTTATCAATACAGTAAGAACAGAAAACCTTTCTCAAAAAGTAACTAGCAAAACAGTCCAAATCTAATTAAAGACAAAAGGGAAGATGGGGCCTTTTTTGTACTAAAAGCATAGAGTTAGAGAAACCATACATGATTGAAACTGAACGTCAATATCTCGCCTAAACTCAGTGTCTAACTCAGCTAATCAGTAACAGAGACCCTTTAAATGTTGAAGCGGTCCTACAGCAATTAAGTAATGAGCCAAGTTAGGTATTTTGAGTAGTATTTGCGCTTCATGAGTGGTAGAACATCACTGGAAGATGAAAGGTCAGGGCAATGCTCAATAAGGACTACCCATGAAAATGTTGAAGAAATTGGACGAATCATCAGATTGAGGGAGTTGTTGATGTCATTGTGTCATTTAGATCAGTTCAAGCAATCCTCACATCTATTTTGAGCATGCATCGCATCACTGCCAAATTCGTACCCAGGCTTCTAACCCTTGAGCTGAAGAAGCACCATTTCAAAGTCTGTAAGGATCTCCTTCAAAACTCTCAAGTTGACCCAACCTTCACTAGAGATGAGACTTGGGTCCATGGCTATAACCCAGAAACCGAACAGCAGTCTTTGCAATGGAAGAGTCTACCTATCCAAAGAGATTCAGCACAAATTGCTGGTGGTGCTTAACATGGTTAAAGAGTGGGACTTTCAGGGAGTGTTCCAAGCATGGCAGAAGTGCTGGGAATGATGTATCATTGCATAATGTGATAATTGTAAAGGAGATGGTGGCCAAATTAAAATAGGGTAAAAATAGAACTTTTTGATTGCAAGTTAGCCCCTTCACATTCAATAAACAGAAAGTGATTCCTAAGAACTTTCAGCCATACAGATTTTGTACCTTTTAATGTCCTGTCCCACCCAAAAAATCCAGAAAATAATGAACATTCAAGTTTCTGGAATTTTTATTTCAAAAACCTGATCAAAACAAATCTATTACAAGTTTATTTTGAATCATCAAAAGCAATTTTTCAGCACTCACCTCACAACAACTTATGTGCCAGATTTTTAGTGTAAGAAGGATAGCAATCGTGGTCGAACTATCTCCGGTCTCCCTTAATGGAGATAATAATTAAAATGAGAAATCAGGTTAATATTTCCTTTCATAAATTCACTATGAATGAAAACTACTCAAAGAATAAATTCATGTAAAGAAAAGTTCTATTGCAATCATTTAAACCTTTTATTCACTTAAAATGTTAATTCATTTTCTTTATTTTGATTCGAATTTGTTGATTAGTCAAATAGATCAATCAATTCTGTCAATTAACATAACACATTATTTTATTCATATGAAATTAATACAAAACAATGTTAAGAATCAAATGCAAGATTCTTACAAAAAATCTAAAGAGCCTTTTAACTCACTGAATATTAGTTAAAATCACTATTACTTAATCATCATCATCATTCTTTTAAGGTCTGTTGTTGGATATAGACCTTCCCCACGATTCGACACACTCTTCTGTCATGTGCGTGGAGTACTTTCTGAATTTGTCTAGTTTGTCTCTCCATCTAGTAGTACTCTGCTGGCTTCAGTTGCACATTTGATCTCTTGGGATCCATGTTATGAATCATGATATGAATCAGTCGTTGACCATTTTTGCAACATGGCCAGCCCATTGCCATTTGAGTTTTTCAATGACTTCAATGATATCTTGCAATCCTGTTTTCTCCTGGATATATAGCGCTGTCTTGTGGGTCTCTCCATGTGAGGTTGTGCATGATTCTTTTATGTGCATGTTGTATGGTTCTTTTCATTTTTGCCATCCTAGAGTAGAAGGCTGGACTTCCTCCACTGACTACATTATTACACACAGACAGTATATAAAGTTGTGATTGAAAATGATATAAAAGATATAAGTAGATAAGTGGTAACATTTTTATAACGAATGAATAACCAACAACAAATATTCTTGAGTGAATAATAATTGCTTCATAGAAAGAGGAATGAATATAATTAGAATATGCATTGATGGACCTTATATCAAGCTATCTAGTAAAGTGACATTCTCTAATATATAATAAAACAAGTAAGTGATCATTTCACTCCTCTAGTTGTTAAATGAGCAAAGACTTTAAAACCTTTAACAGAAAAATATGACAATCTAATTGGGGAAATGATCAAACATTTGGAAAGACAACAGTTCACGGAATTCAATTTTTCTTATGATTTTTCCCAGCAATATTCCTTGATTTTTTGATAAAATCAAACAATATTCTAAAATCTGAGAAATTTGGGATAAATTAAATTTGGTGAAACACAATCAGTTATAAACACATACGTCAACAGTAGAAAGGCAAATGAACTACTACATCCATGATTGTATAATAATTTCAGATTTTACAAGGCAATATTTTTTACACTTATGGTATTTTAAGAAGTAAATATTTCAATATCATTGTTATCAGATGAATAAAAGAAATCAAAAAGACATTGCAAACAAATAAATCATTTGTGAACTATTCTTATACATTCAAATTTCTGGTTTTGCTTTCAAATTTAGATCCCCAAGTTATTACCAGTGGAAAGATTATTACAAAAATCTACCCACAATAAATCATTTGTATACTAGTACTGTGTGATTGAAAATCAATAATCTTGACAATATTACATAATAATGGTTAGTGAATACAAAGATCAAAAAGTGAAAAGCAATTACAAATGGTAATATTCTAATACTACTACCCCAAAATACTAGTATTGGAAATAGTACATATAAGTAATGATGTTTGAAAAGATGCTCATCATATTCTTTTCTTTAATTAGGGTTATCAGGTGAATACAAGTGCTAAGATAGTAAAACTAATACCCTTACTAAAGATAAATAATGACCTTAGACATTCTATAAATACAAATTGTTCAACACAAGTTTTTGATGAAAGAGTATGTGTTTTATAAGTATGTATCTTATATAATTTGCGATATTTCAGAGTAGGTACTTTGGAACTTCTGACATTTTAGACAACATTGGAAACTGTAACCTTCTGCTCGAATTACAAAAGTGTTGCGAATATCCTGCATCAAGGGGGCTGGATTGTTTTGGCCGATTCCACATGGTGAATGTTCAATGTTTGGCTATGTGTGTGCCACACAGTAGAATGTTGATTGACAGTGTTATTAAGTAGATAGAAATAATTATAGACAAACTCTTTTTTGAATGAATGATGGGCCTTCTGACATGGAAGTCCTTTTTCTTTAATGACTCAAAATACAAGTGAGTGAATACTTCTAGACACAGGGGAGATGCAAGTATGAGATGACTACTACACTTAACAACATGGGAGACTAATCGAATATAGGCGTAGAATTTTTGATGGCTTAGGGAAGTGGTACTTGACCTATCACTTCAAGGTGAAACAGCCCAATTAGTTGCCTCTTGGTCTGTTATCCCTATGCATCAGTTGCTGTCTTTCTTCCTTTTGCTCTCAGTTGCTTTGGCCTGTTTTTATCACAGGACGGAATAGAGGAGGAAGATTGGGAAATGCATTTAAATCTTTTTACATCATGATGACCTCCCAACAAGAGAGAGCATCTGATTATGCCCTCTGAAACGAGCCTTTCAGCTGACTATTAGTGGCATCCATTTGCTTCTCCGTGTTAGTCAATTGGAGTCCAGAATACAATGCGCAACTCAAAGGGGAACTAAGGTCAGTTGCTCTTCAGTTGAATTTCAAAGCTATAATATAACATGTGATGTACAACATACAGGGAGGCAGGAAGTCAACCTACTGAATTGCTTGAGTGTTCTGTTTTTATTGAGAAATCAGACAAAAGCAATAAATCACTGACCCTCTATCCAACCCTTCAACCTGACACATAACCTTTCCGAATTAGCTGTCAACCCTCACTTACAAAATCTCTTCTATTGTTATCAAGGTCACATAATTTTTAAAAAATCTCTCCCATTATTCCTCAGGTGAAATCTCTTGACCCATATTTCTGTCAACTATCTCTAGGCCTATCTAATTTTTTTCCAGATCTCTCAATTGTTTTTCATCAGATACCTCTTGACCCAGATTTCGGCCCACTCAGCCTAGGCTCATCAGGATTTTTTTTTCTTTGAATTTCCCCTATTGCTCTTCATTTGGATATTTCTCAATCCAGATTCCTTATTCTCTTGGGACCTGACACCTGTTATCCTAAAAGGAAACCCCGATCAGAAAATTCCCCTGTTCAGCTCAATCAGTCATCTTATGAGCTAGGCAATCTGAACCATTACATTTTTTTGTATTTTTCCCAAGAATTCAAAGGTTCACCTTATTCAAGTTATTGTCTAAAGATTTAGAAATGTTTTGGCATTTTCGTTTTGACATGTACCAAGCATATTCTCTTTGTTTGCTCTCTGGAAAGATCAGTGTAACAAATGTCAGCCCGACCCCACTCACAACTTGCAACAAAACAGACATAAAAGGATGCTGCACACATATATATATATACATATATACTGGAATGTATATTACAATTTTAGAAGAAATTCATTGAATAGTAGCATCAAAATAGTTTATAAATGAAACATTTTCAATACATTCTTTTTAGAAATAGAAAATGGAAATGGTCACAGTGGAACTTGCGAGAAAATACATATGAATAAACAATAACTAGAAATATGAAAGGTAATCAGTCAGTTGGTCCTTTGATGCAGTCACTGTGTTGACATCTAAGTAGTTTTTTATGTGCTTTTCTGTTCCAGCTGACTGCTCGAAGGTCTTTAGAAGTGTGTGGTCTAAAAATAGCCTTTTCATTGTATCGATGATTTTTATACAGGATCAAATGGTGAGACCAAATGTTGAGACTGAGAAAAATGCGACTGGACAAAGGGAGATATTCCAAAGAGTGAAATGCAATTCTCATAAGCAAATGGGATCCAGAATGGATTTTATGTGCTTCTCTATTCTACACCCTAAAATGGGTTAGACAGCACAATGAAGGAAGTCAAATTCTCTTAAAAAAATTAAAGTAGAAAAAGAAGAGTTGGATAAAAGACTTTATAGTTCAAATATTGAAACATACTTTCCTCAAGTAAAATGGAATATATTAATGGGACTCACTTCCAAAGAACTTGTAATACTTAAATCAACAGGTTATAAAGAAATATTTCAACTGTCAGCGTAACCTGTACAAACTCATAGCTCAACTATGCTTTCTTTGATCCAAGTGAACAGTCCAAAATAGCCTTTGAAGATAAGAGGAAACATTGCCTTATTGAGAAATCTTTCATTTTATCTCAAAAATATCTAAATCAAACATCTATTTCTGGAGAGCTGAGTGAGTTTACAAAAAGTTGGACTTAATTGAAGGTTTAATGCATATATGATACATAAAAAATGCCAAAGATTAAATCATCTTTTTTAAATTTTTATTTCAATTGGTTATGTGAATAAGAAACTATCAATAATCTTGATCAATCATCATTAGAAATGAATCTAGAATAGTTTAACAGCAAGTGGGACTATTTTGGACTCATCATTAATACCATTAAAGGAAATTCTGAAGGGATAAAAGACAGTGTTAATACAGTTGAAGTCAATGATGGTATTACAAGAGGAGGTGTATTGCAAATAATAATATCAATAATAGATAATTAAGAAAATGATAATTCAAGAGTGAATATAGTGACATTCAAGTAAATGAGGTCAATCTAGAATTTTACTGTAGACATTTTTTTAAGGATAGAAAAAAAAAGAAAAAGGAGTTTTCAAAGTTGAACATATTGGTCTTGGTCTTCAACTGAGCAGCTCATGCAAATGCTCCACCAGGTAGCCAAATGGTTAATATGTTAAAATGATATAGCTGAGATTAAACAAGCAATAAAAGATACTAGTCCAAGATTGGACATGATGAACAACACAAGCAAAATAATGAAAAGAAAGCAAGTAGATTAGTGGGATGATTGAAGTTGGTCATCCTTAACTAATTGGACTGAAATACAAGCCAAAATAGACCACCCAGTGTTTGGTCAGCAATCAAATTGGGATAAAAAGAAGGTGGGATAATCATCAGTAAGAACAGATTGATTTATACATGCATACTATTGATGGGAAAAGATCAATTAAATACCAAACTATGATAGGGAGACAAAAGAATTCAAAACATTCTAGATATGAAAGCATTACTAGATGAAGAAGAAAAAAGAATAAATAATCTGTAATTACATCTTCATGAAAAGACAAAAATTGAACAAAGAATATTGTACATATTTTTTCATGTTGACTATAAGGATATAAGGAACCACTAATTTTTCTGAAGTTTAAAAACAAATATCTGTAATATTCATGATTAATTTTTACTAATATTTTTCATTTTATTTCTGTTGCAATTCAAACACTATAAACCTAATACTTCATCCATTGGAACTTACTGATGACTAAACAAAATAATGTTAGTGTTACGTCACATTTTTGGAAATCCTGAATTTGTAGTGAATCCCTTCCCACGATCAAATCTAAAATGTACACACAAGGCTATAGAACAAACTTTAGAATATAAATTTCTACTTAAATTTTTTGAAGTAGGGGTTGCATCATGCAAAAAATATGTTTGAAATTTTTGCCAATGGAACTAGCAGTCCTATCATTCATTAATGAATACAGTTATTTTGGACAGATCTGTGCAACTTCATTTGAATATCAAGGTTTGCACCAAACCTAAAATGTGAATTTCTCAAGAACAGAACTGATTATAGATGGTATCCAGTTGCTCTGTTAGACTTATACTAAACTAAGGAGTCAAAGAACAGATTTATACTAAATGAATAGCAGCATCTATTTCAACTGGCATGAGTTAGTAAGAAAGATATGGACATTAAAATGACTACTCAAAAAGCAATATTTCACATTCATCATAAAGAAAAATGTCAGATCAGCATTAATAAAAACATCAATACGTCAAGCTCAGAATTAGATAAAATTAGTATTTAAGCAAAATGAAACTTTTAAAAAAAGGCATGATAACCAAGTTTTTTCAAGAAAAATAATATGAATAATCTTATAAGTTTGATATTTACTGGTAAATGCAACACAACCATATGAGATTATTACATACCATAAGTAAAATTAAGCATCACATAGCTAGATTTGCCTCAAGATAAGCCATATAATCAATCAACTACAGCTGTTTGTTAAGTACAGAATGGTTAGGTCACTTCGACCTCATTCTCTAGTCAAAATACTAATCCTTGGTGCAGCCTATTTTCTTGTAAGGTTATCACTGAATATCTGTAATCAAATATATACTCTGATCTTGAAACAATCTAATTTTTGTTAAAAATGTCTTCAAAACATTTTTCAAAAAGTGAATAGTCTGCTTATTTACTATCATATCCATCAAAATACTGTGAAAATATTTAATACAGAGATTGGTGAATTTTTTTTTTCCGAAATGCTTGCAATCATCATACATGCAGTTATTGTGGATTTTACCAACACATGGAAAATAAGGATAAAAAGCCCATTGCTCGCTGTAGTTTTCTAAATCTCAGATGTGTGCTTAGTAATATGACCAACCTGATACTTAAGATGGGAGCTTCAATCATTAAGCCATCAAGTTTGTTCTACTTTTGATCCACACCTATAAGTGACAGAGTATGAAAAATAGATTGAGCAATTCTGTACACAAAACTATGTGAGATGCAGTTCAATCTTTACTGGACAGTGAAGTCTGGAAAAATTTTCTGTCATTGTAAGTGGAAATGTACAGGTATGAGTAAACTCAAATGTCCATGTGAAGGTGCCAATATAGATCTGTATATGGGCACAGATAAGATAGTTACATTGTGGACATGCTAACAGAATTGTAGTCAGATTTGGTATTGCTTCAAAAGATTCTCCAACAAGACTCACTAATGTAGATTAGACAATTTTCTCCTAAAGAAATGTAATCATGTATCATAGCTCCACAGCAAATGAGTAAACTAATTGTTCTCATTAATTGGCTGTGTGTAGTATGTTAATGTATTTAATGATTGTTCATGTTGACATCAAATGAGCGCTCTTAAAACAGAGAACTGCTGACAGGCAGAGAATGTTTCAGCTGCAAATATGATTATTTCAATAAATAGATACGGAAAGAATTACTTTGAAAATATTCCTACCTATCTACATTTGTCATCAGATCATTACCCAGGATCATTAGCAATTGTAGGTTGCACTCAATCTGTGTGTTGTGCATTAAAAATCAAGAAAATAGGATTGTCAAAGGTTAGGAATTAAAGCAAGCATCACAGAATAAGATTATTATACGCATAAAATATGAGTACTTAGTATAAAAATGCATCATGAATTATTCTATTGTTGTTTTTTATACATGAGTTCAGACATGTACATATGCATGTAAGCCCTTGACAAGGTTCCCAATGAGAGTAATAACTTTTAAAATTATTACTGCTTGGGCAGTAGTTACAAAGGAGTTATAGGCCCAAGTGCTAAATCAACCACTCTCTTCTCCATCAACTGTCATAGCGTACTAGCAGCATGATACTTTTACCAAGATACCTGATAATAGAGCAGGGATGTAGATTCATTCCTTTCCCAAGGGCACTTGTTAAGTGAATATGAAGAACCTCAGCCAAAATTCAAACTGTTGGCAGATTATGTTTTCATAACCATAGAACTAACCCTTCAGTTCTTCAGCACAGTGTCATTGTAGATGTAAAGTATTTGTTGAATTTGTTTTTAATAAACACCTAGTGAATGACAGACGCAATAGTAAGCTTAAAAAACATTGCAGAGAAAGTATTGTGATTTTATACTAGATATCAATGTCATCAAATATTTAAAAAATCCAGGGACTTCATCAATTATGCAAATACTATGAATGGAGAGTGCAAAAAGATTGAAGTTGAAGGAGTTAACAGAGGGCCAATCCAAATATATCTGTTTTGGGATAAAAATCAAATAAAGATTCTGATATACACTTTGGGTTTTGTGGTAAGGTGGTATGAGCATGACATTAGCAGGGATCATAGTAGTTGTAGAGTAGTAAACCTACTATCCAACAAGATTTTACAGAAACAGAATGGAAAAAGAGATTTAGCAATGGCCTGAATTCTCAACTTCCTATTTTACAATATCCCATAAGGGTAGGTTTTAAAACTAATAATTTCATACTCAAATCGCCAAAATTCAAATAATAGAGTTACTGTATTAGTTTGTGCACTTGTAAAATATTAAATGTACTACAGCACAAATATTTCTTATTACAAGTACCAAATAGCCATTTTCTTAAAAAGGTTAATAGAGAAATGCTTTATAAAAACTTTTACGAAAAAGTAAATGTCTATTAATAATGTTTTGTTGGCATAATGGTTGGCTTATCTGCAGACATTCTCCTGGCCTAATCAATATTTTAAATCACAAACAAAATACAAAGCGAGCAGCAATATATCATTATATTATCTGATATCATTAATCACTGCCAGGATTTATTATGAAGCCATCCGTGAGTGATCAAATGAGATATGGGGAAAACCAGTTTTTTTATGGAACACAAGTAACAGATGTATATGTCATGCATTTTTATAAAGATAAGAAGTGGAGCATAAAATACTGCATGGCAAATGGTATAGTCTCAAAGCAGACTGAACTACAACAAACTTGGATTTAGGGCATCTTAACTGATTACCTCCATACCATAATTATAAAGCAATAACGATAAAGAATATATAGAGAAAATATTGATATTATACTACTCAATATTATATGAACAAATTGGTTACAGTGCATTTGGAGAGTAAAAGCCTTGTATAAAGTCTAGATGTTCAAGCATTATACCAATCAATAAAGTAACATCTTTTCTACATGAGTTATAATATTTGTGAGATAGATATGTGAATAGTAATAACAAGATCTACCTAGAAGTATAGAATCAATCTTAGATTTTTGTTGGTTTCAAATGTTTTAATAATCCAGTTTTAAAAAAAAACCCAATGAATCTAACAATGAGAGTTAGCAAATGGGTGTGGTAAAATCCAATGTCTGGAAAAAAGAAAATCAAGATAAAAACAAAATAGTGATCTGAGTATTTTTAAGCTGCAGTGCTGCTTGTTAGAATGACATGCTTGAGACAACTTTGAATGATAACTTCCCATGTCAGAAAAAGATATCACAAACTATTTTTATGCATTAGACACAGATCTAGCAACCTACTTATTTGGAGGGGATTGACTCAAATTCTTACAACTATGGTTCATCTATAGAGCATAGACTAGCAGGCAACTTGGACTTACATTGTAGTTAATGTTTCAGATAACCAAGTTAATCTAAATAAAAGTGAAATCTGAATGTAAAGGAAAGGTAAAGCCGATGTATACAAAAAGCTCTTTGTCTTTATAATGTGCATATTAGAATATATGTAATCTTCAAATATTCATGTTTCTGAAGAGTTCAAATTGGTTGATACTAAAAAAAGAAACACCTTTGACAAAAGATACTTGTAAATTAGCGTATAATGATAATGTTAGTGAGCAATTACTTGAGATAAATATATTCACATAAATATAGTAAGAATCAAAAGTAAAAATAAAAAATATTTTGTGTATTTATTAAAAATGATATAAGTTCTATAAACACCTGCAAGCACATTTTAAGAATGAAAGGTGAAAACTCGGTAAGTAAGAAGGCAGTGGAAAATAGGATGCAAAAAACAAACAAAGAAAAAGCACCCATAAAAATGCTGTTTTGGTCGTTGAAGCATGATGCATTTGAAGTAAGTGTATTCAAGATGTAAAGCAGTTCAATTGAAACAGATACTGTGAGAGAAGCAAGATGTCTTCTGCTTCAAAGTCAAAGTTCAAGTATTGTTATTAGTTTAGTGGACCTTACATTTGATGCACACAACACACACGCATGATATAATGCTGTGTGCAGCCAAATATAAAATAGTTTTAGCAAAGAAAAATAAATAAATAAATGAGAAAGTATTTTTTTTTTTTTAAAGAAAATCCACAGAGCAGACTACGTATAAGAGACCTGTGCTAGTGAACTGTATTTTATCTGTATCGATTATTATCTGAGTGGGCTTTAGAAATCTACCTTTCATTTGCTTTCATAATAGCGATAGTGATTGTGATAGTTGTTCCTAATATGTGGCATAGGATTTTAATAAAAAAATAAAATAAAATAAAAACTTTCCAGCTGCAGGTCTCTGGCATTGAACCAACAAAGTGGCAGAAGAATGAAGAATCCCAGAGGGGACTTGCTGTTTTTTTATGCTTCTACATAAAGATTGGGGTAAAAGTTTTGCCAATAATAGCAGAAAGAAATGAAAAAGAAAAAGATTCTGGTGAGCTTAAGCATTTGAACATCAGTATTGTTTATCATAAACCTTAACATATCCATCATGTAAAACTCTCCACTTTAATAGATAGCTCGAATTTTTTTTTAAATTGAAGAATATCCAATAAATTTGTTAAAAGATATTCAGATCGTAAAAATATCTATTTTCATTTCGGATTTTATCAATGAAATCATTGTTCATCATGAAGGAAAGAGCCTTTCATGCTGCTTCTAGATAATATTTGAATAGTTGGTTAAATTTGTGGGATCAAAACTTCATGAACTAGGGGGATTAACAAACAAGTATGGCAACAATCCTTAATTTTTTTTCACTATAATAAAAAATAACCCTGACATTTACAGAAATATTTTTAACCCAAAAGCTGCAATAAGAGATCTGTCCTGGTTCATGCTACGATACCTTGCTAGCATAGATAACATGTGTTGGAAAAGCATGAGAAAGATAAGTTATCAACAATTTTGTAGAAAACTTTCTTTTACTTTTATCTCTCTTTCAAAAATAGAATACAAGATAAAAATCAGAACTTAGGTGAAAATGTACGAGATATTGAAAGCAAATTGATTGTAATTTTTAAAAAAAATGATACTCATATCCCAAGAGAAATGCTATAAAGATGGAGACTAGAAGAGAAAATGTAAGCTAAAACATGGTACACCAACCATCACGTGCGCTGAAGTATGTCAGGAGTGCTGACACTATTACAAGAATCTGAAAAGACACTCAATTTTCTTTTTTAAGAAAAAAAAAAATTTTACCCCCAAACCCCTCAAAACAAGAACCTTCTTTAAATAAATTTATAAATATTTCTACAGCCGCAATAATCTTCATGAAACATTTTTAAAAGGTGTCTATGGGGGTGTACTCATGCAAATTTGCAAGGTTCTATGCCAAAAGGCTTGACTTGTAAAGCTGACAAAAAATTGAAAGAGTCCAAAAATGAAAAAAAATTCTATAAAAAAGAATTTCTAAAAATTCACAAAAAACTGTTCTCAGATGTCTAGTTGAGTACTGAAGCAAAGTTGCTATGTTTCAGGCCAAATTGTATGTTGTAGTGCTGCCGCAAGGCTTTTTGAAAAATTCAACCCTCCCCAAAAAACAAAATTAGATTAAAATTTAAAAAAAAAAAGCAAAAAAAGCAGTCATTTGAAGATAGAGTAATCAAGTGAAATCACAAGGTTCTATGCCAAATAGTATGTCTGGTAGAGCTGACACAACAAAAACAAATGAGTGAAAAGATAAGAATACTTTGCCACCATGTTTGCATGTTGTACGGTCAGGTTGGTGATTATGGCTATAATGATTCAATAGTTATAGTTGAATTTCCTTTCAAACCTGTTTAGCACTATCAAACTCACAAGAATCAATGATTTGCCTAGCAATGGTTTGATTTTGCCTTAAGTGTCAGTTGTTGAGAGAGAGGGAAGAAAAGAAAGAATGGAATTTAATAGGTTTGGATCAAATGCTAATCTAAATAACATGAAAAACACCTTTACATTATTTTTGGATCTTGTGGAAAATAGAAAATATCTACACTAATTAGAATTAACATATAACAAGTTAATTATGCAATCATTTTCCCAGTATACATATTTTAAAGTGGTAGAATCATGGTTATTGCAGTATTTATAATAATATACTTTCATTATCATTCTATCATATATATATATATATATATATATATTTCCTAAAGTGCTCACACTATATCAATTTAATCTTTTGACCTGTTGGGAAACATCTCAACAGATAATAAATAAACATCCAATTATGACTCCATCTGAGCTTTGGGAGCAAATCAAAAGTTTTGGCTTTCACAAAAGTATCATAACTCGAATAGTAAAAATATTGAGTCAGCTGAACAATTCAAGACCTGAGAAATTAGACCCCGAAGATCAGCAAGATATAAAAAGGAAAATAAAAGCCATACCGGATATTTCTACTTGACAACTACAGAAAGATTACGAAGTAGATCACAAAACTGTCATTCGGACTGTAAAGAAGCTTTATTGTATTAAATATCACAAGAAAAATCAAGTTCCTATGCATTCCAACCAAGAAATTGATGCAATAAAAACTACTCTTGGGCACCTGTACAGATTCTATTTTACTGGACCAACTGCTCAGGCTTTGATAGTGACGGATGACAAAATGAACATAACAAGGAATGACCATACAAAATTTCCTGGATATGGTTTCTATACTGCAGATCTTGAAAGTACACTGAATTGTGCAAATGGTCATTTAAAATTGGATTATGGTATGTGATAAGTGATGCTACCATATCACCGTATTTTACATTGTGTAAAGGAAATCGCCATCAAACAGAAATTGTATAAATTACAATGTTTGCAACACTAGTTTCAACCATGGCGTCAGCAAAATTGAGTAGTAGACAGTTCCATATTCTCGCTAGACAAAGCCAATAGCCATAACGCAAAAATGACCCTTGCTTATTTTGAATCCTAATAAACTACAGTGATATCGAAGAAAGATAACCCAACAACTGTTCTGCAATGCCAACCTACAGAAAACACTGTGCAGAGATCAAAAGGGAGATCTATGCAAATTGATTTAACCCCAAAACAGTAGATAAATTGAAAAAAGGAAATTCATAGGTTGGTGGTAGAGATAAACAATGTTCTAGAATGCATAACCACTAATTTCCCATGCAAAATGAGAAAACTCTGCAATCAATGTCTACAAGAAGGATTATTGGCAATTTGTAAACAGATAATAAACACTATTAGATAAGTTTAATGAATAACAAGCATATTTTTTGAGGTATAGACATTTTTATACAGTTTCAAAATGAACACTCATTATGTTGAATAAAGAAAATCAAAATTTGATATGAATGCCATAGCAATATTTTCACAAAGATGAGAGAATGAACATTCAACTCAGTTTTAATAATTTTTTTGCACGCCAATTTCAACATTATTGAATCCTTCATAAAACTAAGTTGAGTTTCTGCATCAGTACAGTTGATTTTTTTAGCATTCACTTTCTTTGATATGGAAAAATTACATTATTAAATACATACAGAAATCTTGAAATAAAGTAGTTGATAAGATTTTTTTCCAAATACCCAATACAATAAAAATTGATGACTTGACAAATGAAACTTATTTACAAACAAAAACATGATCTATATCGTCAGATAATTTGATGAGAAACAGCAGATTTTTTTTATCTAACTGATTTTAACAATGTATTGAAATAAGTCACCTAAATATTGTTTCCTTGTTTATCAGATAATAGATTATTTGGATGTTCCAACATACCTTGTCAACTGTTACATTGCAATAGTTTTTGAGAGTTCATTCAGATTTTATCTCAATATCATGGTAATTTCCTCAAAATGATGCAGATTTCTATAGTGATCATATGAAATTCTACTTAGCATCATAATTTGGCAATACCAGGTGCCTCAAGTGAAAAACAACAGTTTTTTTAAAACTGGTTCCAATTGGAATACATATCAAATCCTCTTAACTGTTAAGTGCAATATAGTCGGTAATCTAGAATTACTTATTCATCATCTTTTATGCAGACTCTGAGAAAATGGATAGCATCATTGAATAATGAACAGGCTTTCTTGCAAGCATGAAAATCCATAATGAATGAATCCATATCAAATTTTAGCAGTAATTCTTATATTATAACGAAAATTTTTAGTTTAATCTTAATATATACAAAACAAGGATTTACAGCAAGTCTGGTTAGTCACCAAAGAGAAAATGTCACTAGACCAACTTTTGGTGCCAGGCCCTGTTGAGGAGATTGATCAATTGGAAAATTAGAAAAAGGGGCAATCAATGAATATTTTACTTCTTTTTTTTCAGGTTGGACTCTGATCAGAAATTTAAAAAAATAAAAACAAGCATAAAAGCTGCTGAATAAAAACTAAGGGTCTAACTCAGTATATACTGACAGTGAAAATTGGACCCCTATTAGAAACCTATGGAAGGGGGGGGTATTTTAAAAACACTTCTCCTTGAACATAGAAAGAGTGAATATCTAAATTTTCAGCCCTCAAGCAGCCTGCCGAACCAAATTGAAAGCTAAAAAAACTATGTTGATTTTTAAAAATTTTGGTAGACGATTTCTAAAAATATTTTGGTTAGATTCTTATCATATACACTATAATCTTATGAAAGCTTACGGCCATTAAACAGGAATATTGTAAACATTGTTATAAATCTATTTGATTGCTTCAAGCATGGTTCAGAGATTTAAAGATCTCAATTTGATGACAAAGCAAAGAGTTTTGTTTTGTTTTTTTGCATTAATATGATAAACTAAACTTTTGAATTAATATGATAAACTAAAACCTACAGAGCCTGCCATTTAAAATATTATAGTCATTTTTTATTCTGCAAATGTGACAAAAGAAACATCTAGAGAAGAACTTTTATTCTTTACAAGTGTCCAAGGGCAGCTGATGGTATGTCAAGAAGCTAACATAAGGTCAAAATAGTTGATTGATATCATATTCTTTTTCTTTACATATCTGTTGTATAAGATTGAGTACCTATTTTTAAGCAGTAACTTCTGACATTAACATGTTTTTTTCTCTTTCCTTGACTACCAACAAATCTGAATGAATACTTTTTGGCAAGTGTTCAGTTGTATTTCCCAAGTGAATCAGTCAATGTTATTTGCTTGCTCATACATTAACACTGACCTGTTTGTAGCTGAATACAATCAGCAATGTCAGTTCAATTGAAACTGCTCTATCAAAACATGATTAATAAGATTAACACATTTCTTTACATGTAACCTTACACATCAGGTCCTATTTACATCAGTTAATTCTATAAGTAATTGCTGCTTAGAATTAATCAGTCTGCTTTGTTTTGATTTTTTTTCTGATGAACTTGAAGTTTGAATATTTCATTAACTTAATGAACCATTTCTACTCAATCTAAGAACTATTTAGCATTACCAGCATTTAAGCTACTTTTCGTAACTCAGTCAAAGTTGAGTGTACTAACCTAACAAAAGTAAATCATGTTACAGCTCTGGGATGAGACAGATTTTACAAAACTACAAAGATATAGAGAGTATGAGAGCTTGTTCGGGGTAAAAAATTCCTGTCTTTGTCTGATGCAGAAACAAATATTTGTGAAAATCAATTTTGCTGTTAGAACATTTAGCAAAATTCAAAGAGATTTTTAGTATATTCTCAAAATTTGATTACCTCATCATTTCCTCTTTTTGCCATCAAATACATAACATATTTATTCAAATATATACATATATACACACATATATATATATATAAATATATATATATATATATATATATATATATATATATATATATATATATATATATATATATATATATATATATATATATATATATATATATATATATATATATATATGTATGTATATATCATATTGATTGCAACTTCACAAAGTTTTGTCAGTATAGGAAAGCAAGTTTATACAGTCAAAATGAATTGAATAAAAAAGAAACAAGCCAAATTTTCCAAATGCAAAATAAGTATTATGATTTTTGTGACTGGAACTGGAAGTCGGCTAATGAAAGCAGCATTTTGCCACTCTATTCTTCCAGCTTTTCAGATTGGTATTGTAAACTCCTGGCTCTATAAGAACAAACAACAACCCTGTGACCTACAGAGAAAAAGTAGTACAATCTGAGGTGACCAGAGTTGACATTAAATTTAGAGGTCTGATTGCTCTCAAACTTTTTATGCATGTACAAATATATAATAGAGACTACTCAACAATTAGCATTTAGTCCTTGTTCTCCTCGAGAAATCAGTTTATAATAGAAGTTAGCATGAAAGCAGACCCCAATCATTGAGTTGCAGATCACTTGGATTTTTAATGTATTCTATGAGTCAATACATTTTAAGGGTACCTTAATTCAAGGTATATAGTTACAATATGCTGTTATCAGCTAATTAAGAGCCACAAACTGATAAACCGAATGAGAAATCTAGTATCATATAGACAAGCTATGATGAATAGTTTAAAAAAACTGAACTTTGTCTTTGTCCGAAGATGATTTCCAGCTACATCGCATTACTTGCATTTGGCCTTATATATTATACTTATATATTTTTAGAGCCCATTCCCATAAATGATACTGGGTACCAGAATTATATCATAACCATTTAGCACAGAAAAACTAGGTTTTATTTTTGTACAACAAAATTTATCAATCAAGACTGAATGTTGAGTATTTTGATTCTGAAAGTAAATCAATTTTTTTAAAAAGGCAATCATCATCATTCAGAGAAAAAAATGTAACACCTGCATGATTCACATTTACTGATAACCAATTTCAATGTGTGCAAGTATATACCAAAAAAGTAGAAATAAAAAATATAGTAATCAAATTCTTCTTCTTGATCAAAAACAATCACCAATTCGAAAGGTGAACTTTCTTTAGAAGGCCAAGAATTTAAAGGCTGATGCTAAAAGCAGAAGTCATTTGAATCAAGAGAAAGAAAGAAAAACAGAACTTGGTAGATTATTATAGCAAATAAATTGCAATCTTAATTTAGTTAGAATAAAGATGAATTGAAATTAATTCAGATATTAAACAGCTCAGAGGATAGAAGGGGCCTATTTGGAAACACCCCCAGGCCCCTAATGGAGGGAACCCAAGAGCTTCATAAGTGGGAGTTCATCTACTGCATTTCTGCTGACATTATACAGTAACAAATCTTACTAAATGCTGGAGAAGGCCCTTCAAAGTGCCAAACACTTCAGGACTCTAAATCTCTAACTACGCCCCTGAAATAGCCATAAATTTATTTAATGTACAAATGAATACTTAACTCGTACAAAGACAAAGTTGTAAATATTATGAGAATCTAATTGGTTTCTTCAAAATTCTGCCTTAAGTGCCTGCATTCTAAAACATTCTAATAAAATTTCATTTCAATTGATTTTGTTAATGACTAAAATTGTATTTCAGACATAACTCTCAGTTAAATTCTGTATCAAAAATTTTTCTATAGTTGTTTTAGTTCATTTTCTTATGAAAATGTTTGGCAATTGATACATCTGTTGTTCTTGGTAAGTAAAGAATGGTAAACAACACACTTACTTTTTTTCAAAAATAGAAAATATAGATAAAGCATTGAAATTTCCACTTTTGCAATAAATTATCATTTATATGATTGGAGTTTGAATCAAAATGCAGATCAAGTACAGCCTCTGATCATTAGGAACTGAAGAAATGAGAGTAGAAAGAGAACCTTAACACAAAGATAACAAAAATCCTTGAAATACGTGTTTCCAAATACATAACAATGGCAGAGTATGTTAGATGTATTTGTTTGAGGACAATGAGCAGGTTTTCAAAGTGTATGTTCAAATCCTGTTATATGAGTATTCTATTTTGAATACACAGTAAAAATATCAAATACTTGGTATATTTATGTCCAATTCAGGGTAAAAATATGACAATTAACAAGCTCTCATCCTTTCATAGATTTAATGAAATTTACACTCCATTAAATCATTAAAAGACTATTTGAAATTGCATTTAAAAAGAAATTGTACAAAACTGCAACATTACTTGTAGATATAAACTTAGTTAGAATGGCGGCATCTACTGTTGATTTGGTACTCAAATTTTTAAAACTGAATCCTAAGCCACAAGCCAGATATTGTCATACTTTGCTTGAAAGCAACCTTGAACTGTCTAATGGAGTTTTCTGAAGTATTTGTGATTATTGTAAAAGGCATGTTAAAGCAGTATGTCAAAAAACAGTTGACAGCATGCTAAAATCAAATTACTTTTTTGAATCTGGAATGTTGTTTGAGTGGGTTACCCTACTGTTGTGAAGTTAATGAGCAAATCCCATATTAAAATATCTTGTTACTTATGTGTACCAACAAATCTGCCAGAGAAGCATAATAAAAATTGTCAAGGACAAGTAAAGAAATATTTGTGAGAAATGTGCTGAAGTGTGTTTTTACTCCAGCTTCGTTGGTTCACATGTGTAGGTGGGAGAGAGTATACTTAAAATATTGCCTAGAAATATAACTAGTCACCAGCTTACAGCTATTCTGTCAGAAGCAAAGAAAGATATGCATTGTAATACTAAATGAAAAAATGAAATTGTATCTTCAGAAAACTTTTTTTCAAATTTACAGAGCCAAAAATTCACTAAGTCATTTATTCAGTTGTTACTAGGCAGAATGTTAACTTAATTAATCAAGTAAGAACCAGTATTCAAATTTTTTTAGGCTTAGACTATATGTCTGCTTCATTTGAAGAATATCAAATAGATTGTATTTAATTAGACTAATCATTTGAATTCATGTGATCATTGCCTTTCAAGTTTAATCCTAATGCTTTAAAAATAATTCAAGTATACTATCAATTTCAACACATCACATCTTACTAAATGCAAGCTGATTGCATAATTATAAATAGGAAAGCATATAATAAAAGCATTTGATTAGAAAGGTTTGAAATAGAATCAGCCGCAATGTTTGAAGACAGCTGCATTACCTGTGATCTTTACATAATAAACATCATCAGTACACTTTATTAGAAAAGATTAATGGTAGTAATTATGATAAGGAAAAAAGTTTTGGTTTAGAGAAATTACCTGAAATATAAGTATAATAATTCTTAGAAAAATTGGTATGAATAAGGTTAATCTACATATTGAACAAAGAACTTTTATGGATGTTTTTTCATGTTCACTACTTTTAGTTGAAGAAAGATATAAAGCAATTTGAAGCCTGATGGTATCAGTCTGTAATTATACAAATTTCAAAAAAGAACAAATGCATGGGCAAAACAGCATTGATGAATATATGTGAGTTGAAAAGTTTTCATGACATGAATAATTGTCTATGAGGAAGACAGGTTTGTTGAAAAAAGATGGATATGTTCAGGTTATCCAATGATAGATCAGAAAACTTGGCCTTCTTAGAGGCACAAAATATTGATTTGAGCCCAAGTTAAAGCAAAGATTTTGAATGCTGATTTTCAGGGCAGGCAGTCCCTACCCATTTAAATTTAAAACAGTTGGCGGAGCATGTGAAACAAATTTTATCAGAGAGTACACAGTTTCTCTCGAATTGGGGGACCTTCTCTCTTTCATTAGACATCCTAAGACATTAAGGAGGGCTGGGTACAATGTACTCTCCAAACTTTCCTCTCATTGTCCCTGCCCAGCTGGCAATGCAAGAATGATAATATCAATCTGTATGAGAAATATATAATAGCAGGCCTTTTAATTAAAAAGAGATGGGGCTACTTGAAATAATTTGTGCTATCCAAAGTCATGTGTTAAGTAATTGTCTTCATTAGAATAATGTTGGAATTAATTTTACACAAAGAAACATGAAGTCACCTTAAATCACTTGTCAGGAACTAGCAGAAAAACAAGTCTAAAAGGCAGTATAAGCTTACACTACTGGAATTAAAATGTGGCATACGTGAAATATAAGGAAACTTGGTGCATGAAGAAAAGTTTTGGACAGAGAACACATACTTTTTTCCCTTATCTTTGGCTTTTTAATAGCACTAGGTCTAAAGCATCTGATATGAAGTTGAAAGTGAGAGGAAAAATCAGATCCTTGGTGAATAAAGGAAATCAGTTTATTATTGTGGTGAAACTCACCTTATTTACATAAATTACATTGAGACTATGGTTTTAATCATGACAGTGCCATGTGCTATTTCTCAAACTGATTCATTCCAAAATACTACAAAAAACATAAATGCATAAATCAGATACAAAGTTTGGTTGAAGTCTATTAAGGGATTCAAGACAAATAGCATGGACAATTGCTCACACACTGACAAACAGTGATGGATAAGAAAGAAGACATGTTTTTTTCTAAATCAAAACTTCTGTGCATCATAGATCTTGAAAAACAAAGCTCAGGAAAAAAGAGATACCTCTATAAAAACTAAAATATTTGAAAATGACATCTATATATCTATTTTCATAGCTGATTTGTCTTTCAGTTAAAGTTCAAGTTGTTTCTGTAATTTTTGAGAATGATTTAATCTCTCCATAATTGCTCATCATCATCATCATCATCATCATCATCATCATCATCATCATCATCATCATCATCATTATTTCAGTAGTTTCTATCAGATACAAAATTTGACTAAAATTAATTCAGGTACTTTCAAAAAGCTACACACAAATAAAATTACTCTTTGATACTGTTCATATAGAGTTCTAAAGATAAAAAGATATGATGATTGATAATCACTTCCACAAGAAACAATGAGAAATTTAAAGAAGCAAGATGTACTTATATAGGAAAGAATGAACAGATCATAAGTGGAATACATTGTGGTCAGTATTTTAATTTCCAGTTATTTGTATGATCTGATATTTCTTAACTATATGAAAGGAGGTATCTTGCCTTCAAATTGATCTTTTTTAAACCAAAAATAGCACTGACTTATATGTTAACTTAAATAACTGCAGAATCAAAATAATACAGAGAAAGATTTGCAGTCAGATGGCAAAATACTGAACACATACTATATTCAGTACCTCATATGGTTATCTATTTGTTATTGAAAAATACATAGTCCATATTCACTACATTTTAAATCTTATCTTGCTATATTTCTTTAGAATGCAAGTGAAGAAAATATTAAGAAAAATACTTTCATTGGTTTTAGGTCATCAAAATGAGCTGGAATTTCTCAAACTTTCATGAACTCAAGCCATTAATACATACAGAATTCATAGTCAATGATTTAGACACCTGAGATTGATTCACTTTTGAACTTTCTTCAACAGAACTCATTCAAGCAAAGATATTGTACCTGTAACATATCTGAGTCAACATCTGATGGTTGAAATCCTTAAAAACAATTAATCACAAAAAATCATTTTGATTTTTTTAAATTCTAGTCACATAATACTTATATTACACTTAGTAATGACAGAACTTATTCAGTTTTCTGAGTCACTGCTCTGCAAAGGACAGGTGGAAGTTAAATAAGCAAAAATGGTCCCTACCCCTACAACTCAGACCAGAAAAGAAAAGAAGATAAAAATACATCTTGAAAAAATAAGAAAACAGATGGCTTATGAGTAATGCTGTGAGCCAAGTGAAAATGTCCAGTCTTAAATGTAGACAGATCGATGGTCATAGCAGTTTGTAGCAGAATTCTTTATAAGCTATGTCAGCTTGATATATTGCTTCGTGAACCAATGCAATCTAGTGTTCAACTTCAATATATTGGGTCAGGATTATAATACGGCCACTGTCAACCTGGCTGATGGCCAGGCTAAGGAATGAATAAGCAATATAGGCTTGTATTAAAAATATTTACAAAGTAACAGACAAGCGGTAGAAACAAAGAAAGTAAAAGGTAAAAAAAGCGATGCAGAGGGGAAAAAAAGGAAAATTAACAAAATGAAGAATGACTAAAAGAGTGTGTCAGAGAGCAGACCTTCATTGAAAAAGCAAATGTGAAGTTTACTGAGTATATACAAATATGATTGACAGCCCTCTTCATGAATGAAGTTTGCATGAAATGATCAAGTTGGAATAGCTCATACACAAAGGTATATGTGAGTATAGAATTTTTATTCAGAAATATTTGATAAATCTGGATCAATGGGCTTAATCCAACTGTTGGAATGTTATAAACAGTATAAGTGTGTGTAAGAGAAGGAATGGAAAATATTTATTCACGTAAAAATGAAATTGTCTTCATATAAAACTGAAAAACTATACTTTTGTGACATGCAACAGATAGCACTGGGTTTGCATGTGTAGAGTTGTTTGATATGAGTATCTTGGAATGTGTATATTATACTAAGGTACCCTTTTTGTTGCCAATCATTGAAGATTTTAGCATAAGTACCTTCTAAAGAATAGTATTAAGTGTTTCATATACATTACATGAAATCACATTGCAGTTAGAAACATTCTGAAGTATCTTAGTTGAGATAATTCATAAGCATTTTGATTTTTACACTTAAAAAATCATTTTATTTTGAGACAGATGTCTGTGCTCTTGTGCAAGGTTCCCAGAATGTGAATGTCAGCTGTATTCACTAAAACCTTGAAGAAAGAAAACATACGAGGCAAATGTGCAAGCTGCACATGGAGGGGGCAAGTGTTTGGATATATCATAACAAAAGAGATATAGAGTCTGTAAGTTCATGGTAATGGAAAATCAGACATCTGTTTAGCATCAGATACACTGGCTTTTGTATGAGCTGAGAGATACAGAACAATAATTTCTCAGAGAGAGCAAGAAACATGAAGAAATGTAGTAACGACTACAAGAATTGATCTTTTGTATAACAAAGCATTCTTTGACATTTTGACATTGATGCAGCTGCCTTGTTGCTGTGGGATGCTAGATCAGTTGCTGATAATTCACACAATATATTGCTCTACTGCCATAAATCTTTGAGTTGGGTTTGGACACAGGAGGAAAAGACAAAACTAAAACTGGATTAACTGAAAAAAAAGTCAGAGCATGATGAAAGCAAAACAATGACTGACTGACTGACCCACTAGCGTAAAATGAATTTAGCTACTTGGTTTTCAGCCAGATTAACAGATTTATAGTATCTGATTAGAATTAGAGTATTTCATTTTAGATGTCCTACAGATTTCTCCTGGTAATCACTCAGAAACTAGACAGCACACAGAGAGCACATACCTCTGCCACTGCACGTACCTTCCACCAAGTATCATTGCAATTCATTGAGAACTTTTGGAGATATTTTGAGAACTGGAAAAAAGTGGACAATATTAATTGATTTTGACGTAAAACTGCGACATAGGGAAGATAACATTGCAAATATTCATTGAGAACTTCTAGAGACATTGTGTGGACAAAAATTAAATTATGGCAATATTATGTTGTTTGGACAGGTAACTACGATGTGGGGGAGGTAATTGTGTATTGATACACTCCAAAATCTAATCAGTTCACCTCTAGCCTATTGACTACATCTTCACAGAATTCTATTGAAATTCATTGAGAACTTTTTAAAGATATTGTGTGGAGAGTCATGCACATAAATGCAATAAAAAAAAAAAGGTAAATGTCTCTCAATCAGAAAAGAAATCCTTAGTGCACTCCAAAATTCTACGCCATTGCCCAATCTTCCTCAAAATTTCATGGAAATTCATTAAGTCCTTTCAGAGGTACTGTGTGGACAGACAAATCAAATCAAACAGCCAAACAAGTAAATAAACAAACCAACAGTCAACAGACACGACCATAGACATATTCCTTTTTTACTCTTCATTGACAGAGGTGAATTAGCCCTAGAGTATATATAGGTCAATAAGCCAACAAGTTCTAAGATCCACGATCTCTACAAAATACATAAACTGACAAGTTCTTTGTGTAGTGGGAAAAAAATGTTCGATTAAATGTTGTAATATGAATATTACAAATTGGATAAAAATGAATATTCGATCAAGATTTTGTTTTTCTACTTCAACTGGCATTCACCCAGCAACATGATTTGGATATGGACAAGGATATATCTCACTATTGTAACAGCAAAAGGCAATTCACACCAGTCTTCATAATTAGACATCTTTCGATCATAAACTTTCTTAAACCCACTGAAGTATCAATTTGCCAAAAAAATTATAGAAATAACATCATAGCAAAAACATACCCAGTAAAGTTAGCATCAAACACAGCTAGCTAAACTTTATACCCTAGATTTCCAATATTACAGGGTTAAAGTGCAATTACCATTTGGTCAAATCTGCTTATGGAAACTGACTGACGAATTGGACACTTGGCTTCTCTTGGACAAAGACAAATATTTGTACTAGACTGCCAATCAAGGTGCTCAAAAGTAACACAATACGTCAATGGTAGGTGAACCTAAAACAATAAATACAAACATTACATAGCACATAGTTAATCCTGGTCAAGCTACTTCTCTTTATTTATCCTATCTAAGTTTTGAAAGACCATTTTGAGGCAAGCTGTGTACAATTTGGGTGAGTTGATGTTGCTTACTCCTTTTTTGAGATAGAAGGGCTAAGTGCTTTTGTGTAGTCTGATAAATAAGCTGCAGCATTCGTAGATGTATTGTAAATCTTAGACCTACACAGGGTCTACACCTTGATATGTGTCAGTTTTGATGACTTTGGGAATTTCTACAGATTAAAAAGCTTAGCAAGTGATATCTTATAAAATAGGTGCCAAATACACAGAGATTTGCTGATGACATTATCATTTTTGCCAGAAACTTTCCTAATCTTCAAACAATGCTAAACAAAGAAAGCAAGAAAACTGGTCTTCACGTGCACTTCAATAAAATCAAAGTCATGTGCAGCAAATATGTTATTTGTTATATATAGTGACATAACAATCAGATTTAAAATGTAGAGCTGAAGAAAGTAGGTCACTATATTTACCTAGGACAATGAATCATTATGGAATCTCAAAATGAAGAAGAAATCAAGCAAAGAATTACCCTAGGCTGCAAGTTCAATCTTGAAGAACAACTTCAGGTAAAAACCATGCTGAACATCACATGGAAAGACCACAATATATTAGATACCAAACAGGTGTCAGAGATATCCTAAATGTCATTAGCAAACTTGAATGGTAATGGGCAGGTCATGTTGCAAGAATATTAGACAAATACTGGACATTATGATTCAATGATATCACGGCCATCAAAAAATAAGATGGAGTGATGATCTCGATAAGTTCAGAAATGTTTTGGCACTATGACGCTTGGGAGTGAAAAACCTTGCAGACCTTGGAGAAGACCAAGGTCCAACAATGGACTTCAGAAGACTGATTAGTGATTGGGATGCTACTTCTCTATTTCATAGCTCTTGCCATACTTACTCCCACCAATACAACATTCCAAAGCAGTAGCATCAGAATGGAGAGACAAAGTTCAGCTCTTTGATTTACTTTTTCTGTATAAACTTGTCTAATGTGTTTCAAATCCACAGATGAGTCTGTCATTACTAAGTCAAATAAGGCGTGAACTGGTTAGGTATACAAACGTGGAGATTCTATTGACATTTTAAACAGAAATGGGTAGCAGCTGCAAATATAACAGCTGGAGAAAAGAGGTGAGAAAGAAAAAAGATAAAAAAGGAAAAAAAGATGTAAAAATTGTGACAAAAGTGGAGGTATCATCAATGGGTAAACAGAGATGAAAAGTGATGGACAGAAAAGAGAAAAACAGAAAGAAGGGGATGAGCGGAAGATACAAAGAAGGACAGATTCAGAGAGGGGCAAAAACAACTTACAACTAGAAAGTACTCAGAGAACACATACCTCTGCCAATGCCTTTGTCATCAAAAAATGAATGAAAATCAATTCACAAATAGTTACAATGTAGGGGAGGTAAGTGTAGATAATTCCTGGATCTACCCCAATTAATAATTCCTCAGTCCATGGCTTACCCCCCAACAAACGGTTGTTGGAATTCACTGATAACTTTTGGAGATACCATATTAAAAAACAGGAATGAATGGAGATATCACATGAACAATCGGGAGTGCATACATAATTGTATAGAAAAAATATTTCTAAATTGAAAAAATAATCCTGGATACCCCCCCCCCAAAAAAAATTTTTTTACAAATTATTCCTCATCCCAGGGCCTATTCTACCACAAAATTTCATTAGAATTCATTTGGAACTTTTAGCAGTATTATGTGGACATACAGCTAAGATGCAAGGGACGTAGCATTGAAAAAACTCCCCGGACTCACTCTAAAATTTAATTAGTTCCATAGCTCATTACCCACCCTTCCACAAAACATCATTGAAATTCATGGACATATTTTGAGATATGGACACAGTTATGATGTAAGGGAAGAAAATCTTAGATCTGCCCCCAAATTTAAACAATTCTTGCATAACTCATCAAGAACATTTAATTGAAAACAGATAGACAGGTACCAGTGAATACATATATCTCTTATAATTTCATTGGAGGTAAATAAGAGATATAATAAAAGGAAAAAAAGGATGACTGTTGTCATCAAAATTACAGTAACCAACATTTGAAAAAAGGATTACACTGGCCTTGAAATTAGTATTCAGCAGATTCAGTCAACATTAACTAACTTAACTAACTATTCAATTGACTGCGTAGATACAAATATCAATTCTATGCAAAGTTACAGAATTATATTTCTATACATGGACAATTTATAAGAGTCAAACTAAGGATGCAGCACAATATCAAAATAAAATAGTAATTATACAAAGCACAGTTGAATATTAAAATCAGTTGGAATACGAAGCACAAAATTAAATCAGTTTGTATACAGAGAAAGATATTAAAATCAAGTTTGTATACAATGCACAATATCAAAACCAAGTTTGTATACAAAGCACAATCATATTGAAATTAAGTTTGTGTGTGAAGCACAATATTAAAATCAAGTTTGTATAATATATATGAAACACAATATTAAAACTGAATTTGAATATGAAGTACCATATCAAAATTAGTTTGTACATAAAGCACCACAAAACTTGGTTGGTCTGTAATCATATAAGTGTTGTGAAGATAAAACAACAATAAGAAAATCAGTGAGGCTTTTGTAAGCAATACTAAGTACAAAAACATGCTCTTAAAAATATAAGATATGTTTCAATGTGATTGAGTCTATTTTTTTCAAAAGACAAAGGAACTATGGGTGTCTCCTGATATAACTTCATTATAGTGCAGTTCACAATATAAAGCGAGTGGTTAGTGGACTTTTTACCAATATCATCACCTACATATCCAGGAAACGGCAAATAAAAACAGAATTCTTTTTGAACCTGTAAGCCCAATATTTTGGGCAGGGCACTATTTCACTACACCCTAATCCCATTTAATGATAAAGGTGACTAAAACTCCTATCCCACCCCAACTAAGAAATATATAATTAATTTCAGCAAGCAAAGCAACTGTAAAAATGAAATTAATTAGTCAAAAACATTTCAGTACTCAATGAACAATTCTCATCTTAACAATTGGTTTACCCCCCACCGTTTTGCATTGAGAGCTGAGATATAGGGTATCTGAAGGCACAGCAGCTTATGGGTTGAAGATAGAGTTAAATCATTGATGCAAATTCTAATATCAAGTACTGAAATTTTGTATACTTTGTAATATGTTGTAGTTATTATGGAGGTATCATCTAATAAAAAAAACAAAAATATTGCCTTTGCTTATATGTTCAAGTCTCACATAGTTCCGATACGATAGATGATATTTGCCCTCTTTCATCTATCGCCTGCCCTTGAATATTGCTTATGCCAACCATGCAGTTATTGCAACTCGGTTATAACATAGCCTGCTTCCTTAGACACTAACAACTTCATTATAACAGGGTATGCCAGTACTATGAACTTTTAGTCTTCTCCCAGCTTAAAGTCATTAGTAATATTTTCCAATTGGTCAATCAAAAATTAAAATAATGACTGCTTATCATAAAGTGTGTTTAGTGACCAATTTCCAAACCATTCTAAGATATTCAGCGCAAACAAAATACTGATGATGATATACTAGTAATTATTCACTGGAAAGCGAAATATCCTTATTCAAGTTGAGATAAGTAGTCTCATTCATACATAAATTGAAATATGCCAACATTGATAAATAGTTTATACAGATAATATTAACATGAAAGAAAAAGTTGTCCTTTCAGTGAAAGCATGGGCTCAGTTATTCAATAATATGTAATAATTTTTGAACGTTATTCCAAAACAAATCAACCAAAGAATAAGACCAAATAAACCTAACAATAGACTTAACAATGGTGATTCATTGTGAAACACTACTTTTACAAATCTATACAGACCTGGTTAGTCATTCCATTCAAACAGTCACATGACCAACATCTTTTAGCAGCATGACATATAGGGGGGTTATCAATGAATACATTACAACTCTCATCTTTGTCGGGCAGTGATCACTATAATGGCCTAAATTTCCCCAAAACAAGCATGAAAGCAATACAAACTGAGGGACCAATTTAGCAAAAACTTAACCTACAAGTAAGAACAAATTTCAGAGGGGATAAAAAAAAAAAACAACTTTTCTCTAGACTTAGTAGTTGATGCTGAAAAATTCAGCTCTCTAGCTCCATCAGTGTGGCCTGTATGTATCATTCATGTCAACTAGCCAGGCAGAATCATTTAAAAAATGAAGAAACCTGTCTTAACAATTTTGGTTTACAGTTTCTAAAATGATACACTCATGAATATGAATATATATATGGCATCATACACACTGGGTAAACCAAACTGATTTTGACAAATACATAACTGCAAAAGAACCACATGAAATGGAAGTAATACTGGATACTATCTCAGTTTTTGGAACTTATGATCAATATAATTAAACTTGTTTTAATCTTCACTTGTTTGATATTTCTCATTCTGATGGTCATTCATTGATATTTACAATAGATGAAGAAAAAGGTAATATACAGTCTAATATAAATATCTTTTAAACTAATTCAGTTCATGTTGTAAATGTAAAGCTTATCCCCAAAAGTTCTAACATTAAGAATAAAGATTATTAGTTCATCCATATGATATAGATGTTGTACAAGGAAATTTTAAACAATAAATTACAAAAAGTTTTCAAAACTCCCAATGGAGATACTTCAACCTTTCTCAGAAGTTTCATTGCTCTTCTAATAGCATTGTTTTCCCAGCACTATGTCTTGGAGCCTTGGTTTATTTTGAAAAATTCTAATAATTGTTAAACTCTTCAGATTATGAAGAATAGTGTCTATATTATTTCCGATAATTATCTTGAGACATCTATTCAATGCTTATCTAGCAACCAAACTGAAGACTTCAATTAAAATAGAAAGTAATAATCATATGTGAGACAGTATATGATATTGAAAAGAGCTAAGAAGGTGTGTGTAAATTGATAATAATGTAAATTACAACATAGTACATCCAGAGGCAGTTGTTCAGAATATGGGAAGTGAGTTTTAAAATACTTAATATCCAACATTTTAAGTGCACATTTATTGTATATGTATTATTGTATTATAATATACAATTTCACGGATAACTGCCAACCATGAGAAAGAGACCTGAGTAAAGGAATAGTAATAACAATCAAAACTATTTGAATCTCAGTTACAAAGAAAAACATGTAAACCTGTTGATAACAGTTTCAGCTAATTCATTATTAGTGGTGTAAGCCATAATCTTGAAAAATGTACACAAAATTGGAAGTTATGAAAGATCTTCAACTTCAAATATGTAAGAGAGAATTTGCTACTGATTCAATGGATTATAAGATGAACAAGCAAACTGATGAATCTGCTTTAGTTTCATGCAAATGAATTTAAATAAAGCAACAGAGAAAATCAATTCATCCCTCTTTGATAATGATTACCCTTAACAATGTTTCATTGACATCATTTAATAAGCAGTTAGTGGTGAGAGAAAGCTGGTGATCATATTATAATCAGCCTCATAAGATACAGTGATTCCATAAGTGCAGAAAATCTGTAATGATGTGCTTATAATTGATTACAAAACTAATTCTCTCGAGAATTTGTACAGAAGTCTAAATTGCATTTGGACTTTCAACTTTTAGCATTCCCACTTTCTTTTTTAAGGGTACCAAACAAATTTGCCAACAATGTTAAAGGTTAATAGGTTATATTTTCAACCCATTTTTAAATTATTAACAGAAATAATATTCTTTCATAAACTATTAGAATTTGTTTAAAATTTGCACATGAATTCAGATATAAAGTAAATATATAGTAGAAAATGGATGATGCAATGAAAATCACTTAGAAATTCTGACTCATAGGAAGTGAAGTATATGCCACAAGACATCTGTGCATTTCTTGTTTAATAAGAATCTTCTTAACTATTGATAGAAATAGTTCAGATTTTTATTATCTATTTCTTGCCTGAGTAATTGTTTTTCTTTATGAGTGAAGAGAAAATTAGTTTGATTCATAGCTTCAAAATATACGTACTCTGAATGTTACCTTTTAGACCTATTAACAGCATTAGAACAGATTTATCAGTAGGTTTGATGGAAACAATTCTAAGATTACATAAGATAAGTAATGCTACTTGCGTGTCATGGGAAACTAACTGTTGCTTTGAAAAATAAAGTACCTCACATAAATGAAACACCATAGCCATCCTGTGTGTAGCAGAACCAATTATCTAAAAAATATAGTGACTTCATGAGAGAAACTTAGCATCTTCATAAGAGAATGTTTATTCTGATAAGACTTTTTTTGATGTTTTTTTTATCTGAACTCATATCCTGAAAATCCTCTTTCAATCCTTCTAGGAGTTCAAAATTTTTAGGGGTTAAAATTGAAGAGAAGCTTTTTTCCCCCTTTTATGGGTCAAAAGAGCGGAGAAACTTCTACTTTTTTTTGAAAAATACTAATCATAGAGTAGTTTCCCTTATTGATTTTCTTTGTAAATAATTACAATATCACTCTGATACAAAGGAAGTGACTTGACATCGAGCCTACTGACCGGAAAAGTCAGCATTTAAACGAGTAAATATAAGTGAATAATACGAAGCAGTCTTCAGAGTTTTTAGTATTGTTTACTGAAACTAAAAGCTGGGAGTGAAAACAAGTTACAGCAAATATATATCAATTTTGTTTATGATAATTTCATGGCTATAAATGAGAGGAGAAAAAAGCTCAAGCAAGGAAAAATGAACAGAATCTGTAATACAAAATAAAACTAAAATACTTTTAGTGAAGCTGATATAATTGGATGTTATGAAACCTGAAAACAATGTCAGAATCAGAAATCTGAAACTAATTTGACAGCATAAAAGATGAAAATGATGAAAGAAGATTAGAGGATAATTTTTAATTTGATATGCTAAGTAATAAGATACCTGAGATGTTGACAAGATTTCTATTAGTTAAAGTATTTTATTACTTTTCTTTTACTCTGAAATAACTATGAATTCTAATCAGTAATTTGTTTAAATTCAACATAATTCACCATACTGCTTTGCCCAGTGCTTCCATGGATCCCATCTGACATAAGCACACTCATGTAATATATACATTCTAAAATTCAGTGCCATGATAAATTATAGGACAGTATACATCCAGGACAAAGAATTAAAGGTTATGTAAATATATATCAAATTACATCTCTGAAAATAGCTGGATAGCTGGAATTGTCAATTGACAATGATACCAGACATCATAAATAGAGAAATTTTGTTCCTTTCTCATACTAAAGAGAGCTCAAAGAGGAAATTTAAGCAGTCATTTAATGTTTAACCCACAGGCACATGTTCTGCAATTCTAACATACATTTCATTGCAGAAATATAGAAGTAAGAATTTGGAAAAACAGAGCATAGCAAATATTTTAATTCTCATTTCTATGACTTGAAATTCATAAATAAAATTGTTTCGTTTTTTTTTCATTTTAACTTAAAACATTTCCCAAGTGTATTTTGATTGCTCTTTTGTTAATCTTTAGCACTCAACATTTTTTTACAACTTTTACTTGTACCAAGATTTTGTGCAATTTGCAAGCTTTGTGACTGGTGTGTCTTGACATAAAATTAATATAAAAACCCAACTCTGGAATTCAAAGACACTATGGATGAGAGTCACCAACAATGGCATGATAAACTTTTTGCTCCAGAGTGCTAAGGGTTGGTTGATTTTTATCATTAAGAAAGATATATGTTTCGGCATTATGATAAAATATCTCTGAAAAATTGATTTAAAGTGTGAAGAAAAATTTTTCGCCTATAATGCATTGCTTTTGACCCATAATGATTTCCTTAATCATTGATACCTTAGTACAATAGATTAGAAGTTGCAGATTTTTATAAATGTTTGTAACATTATAGAATGAAACTCTCTATACCCATTTACATAGGTACATCAATAAGTCCATAGCCAGTTCAAAATTCAGCCCTAAGTTGTTTCAGGCTACAGACTTATTGATCCACCATCATAATTTCATTTTTTTCACAAGATAAATCTAAGAACCTGCAACTTTCTTTAAATAATTTTATGTTACAAGCTTAACTAGGATGGCCATTTTTAGAAAGGAAAATCTATTTACCTTCATTTGAAAAAAATAACTATGACGCTGATGCTGTCATTGTCCTTAGTTGAAGAAGCATAAACCAGAGAAAAAACACACAATGAATAATATCAATTATCTTTATTAATTATGATAAAGATTATTTACCTTTTGGGGGGGTTTATTGGGATGCCAATAAATCTAACTGTTTATCATGATGCATAAATTGTGTTGGGCAGGAAAAATGGCCAAAAAGCAGTTTATTAGTAAGGTAAAACAAAAGTGGATAATCAAATTAGAAAAGTGCATAAACATGCATACACTAACATATATATATAAGTCCACATGAATATATTGATAACATCTTTTACATTTGGATAATGAAAAGCAGGGATTATCATCAGCTGCCATTAGTCCACTGCTGGACAAAGGCCTTCCCCATCTCCTTCCATGACAAGCATGATAGCTCTGATCTCCGCCATGTCTTATAGGCAAACTTTTCTGTATTGTCTCATCACCTTGTGTCTGGTCTGATCCTACTGCATTTACTGTCCCATGGGCACCAACTGCTCAGCTTTTTGCTCCATCTGCTGTCCCTTCTTTCAGTAGGTGCCCTGCTCTTCTCCATTTTTATTGCTTAATTACTTGTCTGATATACTCCACCCTGGTTCTCTCCCAATGTCATGTTGATGCTTTCTATCACTAAGGGAGTTATTCCTCACATTGCTCTTCCTATTGCTCTTTGAGTTTCTCTTCAATATACAATATATATATATATATATATATATATATATATATATATATATATATATATATATATATATATATATATATATATATAAGCAAAGAGTATGCAACAGTATGTAACATTTTTTCTTGATATCCTCCCAACCCACACACACACAAAATGCTTATCTGAATACTCCACTCTCACTGCATAGACTGTTCAGCAAGATGTAATCTATTTTTTCTTATGGTGCTCCTAACTTGAGATAAAGGATACATTTTAATGAATCTGTCTCTTTTCACATATGTATTTATTATTCATAAGACACAAGCTTGTAAATGTGTATGCAAATAAGCAACCAAGTGACGATTGAGAATGCTGAACTCATAAATTTGAAGGAAAGAAATGAAATGATTTTTCTTCTTTCTTTCCTTATACATGCAGACAGACATTAGTATGAGAGTGTAGAGTTGAAGGCCTGGGAATCTATGATTCAATCCTTGGTGCCTGGTTAATGATACTGATTACAATATTTTTGACTTTGGGAAGTATAATTGATTATTTCCTTCAATGGTCAGTATAGTATTGCTGAATCATGCTAGAGTCAAAGGTATAAAAAAATCAATTTATTTTCTTCTATGCTGAATACAAGCCGGAGATCAAGTGTATGAAGTATTATTGTATAATGTGGTGATAGTGAAAAATTTTTTTGGCCACCTGAAGCACAAATATTTGGCAAGAAGTAGAGCATGATAATAAAATGTGATAGAAATATATATACAGACAGACAAAAAAAAATATAAAATGCAGAAGGAAATCAAGCAAATAACTGTATGTTTAAGATACAATATAGATTTTTTTATTCTGAATGCTTTTTTTCTGAAGTGACTATTGTATCCATGAAAAATTTGAAATATCAATATCATTCAAGTGCAAATTGATTCAAATAAAAATTTAAGTTTTTTCTACAGTAGAGAAAAAAAAGAGGAAAAATATTCTGTTTGTTTTGTTGCATCTGAAGCCACAATAATAACAGAAAATGTCACTATGACTCTGGTCAAGTTAAAAGGAGTTATATCTCAGCAAACATATGCACATTCATAAAAGACAGTATCAGCAAATGTTTACATAAAAATCTATACATTCACAATTAAATCATGTGGCAACAGTGCTACAATACAATGGTAAAAAGTTATTGTGAAGATAGCAACAAGCACAACAAAGGAATCAAAAATTCTCTGTTTAGAGTTTATTGGAGACAAAAAGAAAAGTATGAAATAGCTAAGGATAATGAAAAACAAGCAACAAAAAATGAACTAAGAACAAAATGTGGACAAAAGAGGAAGACAATGTCAGTTACAAAGCAAAAGACCAACAAGGAGAGGACAAAAAATACAATGGGTGAGTTATGGACAGGTTTGTTAGTGGGGATGGGGCTCAATCATACATCTCCACTTTTACAATCCTCCTTGTGGAGAAATAAAAATAATAGTTGTATAACCAAAGACTCAATATTGAAACATAAATGTTTTTATCCAGTGCTCATTGTTTATTTTAAAGGTAATCTTTACTTTAGTAGAAATAGCACCACTTCACTTATGGTTTTCCTTCCCCTAAATGAACCTAAAATACTGAACGTCACTAAGGACAGAATTTAACACCATGTAATCATATATTACTAAGAAGCAATATTTCTGCGAAAAAGAAAGTGGAGAAAAAAAAGGCTTAACAAACTGTTTGAGTTCACATAAACAAGCATTCATCAACAAGTGATTTTACTATACAAAATGAGAAGATGTAAACTTAACACTTATGAATAGTATTAATATCTAAGTGTTAAAGTTGTTGAGCCCAGGTCTATAGAGAACATTCCCATTTTCTTTTTGGACAGTAAGTTTACATAAAATTCTAGGGGTAGTGTTATACATGTTTTCCTTTTCTTTTCTTTGCACGCAAGGTATGGGTTCTTTCAGACAAAAAAAGCCAGGATTTTCAATGCTGATTTTCAAAGCCTGCAGTCTCTCCCTACTTAAAAGATTGATGCAATTATCACTCTATTGTGTTACTCTGCATTTGACCTTAGGCCAGATGACACCAAGCTCTGTAAATATCAAGTCATATATAACATGGCATATGCATGTACAAAAAAGTGTTCTATTTCTCCCACAAGAAGAAAACAGTAAAATTTGGTGCCATCTAGTTACTCTATGATAATGCAAATACTGTTTGGCTTTTATCAAATGAAAAAAAAATTAATTTTATTTTCGATGGGTTGGGATCTGAGTTCATGCTGGACAGATAGATTTTACTTCTTAAGAATTCAGACCTAAAATCTTTTGATTGATCTTAATTATTTCTCCTACATTTAGTATAAAGTTACAGGAGAATTATCAATATATATAAAACCACAATTAATTATGCTCATTCTTCTATAGTGATCCAACAAAAACCTGTGTTCCTGATGAGACATGATATACATGTACTGCATATACATGGGCTTACCCCTCGCAGGTTATCAGAATTATTTGATTTAAAACTGATTTGTGTATGTATGTGTGTGTATGTGTGTGTGTATATACCCACATGCATGTTGTTGTGATCTGAACATGAATTAACTTGTATACAGTAGATATATATGTGAAAAAAAAATAATTGAAAATTCCCCTTATCCAAAATAATAAATCATATATATTTGAAATGAGTTTTTTTTTCAATAAATATTATATGGATTGAATATAAATGGATTTAAGTCTATGATTGATGATCATACTGCTCAAAGAATCAGAATCAGCAAAATTGAGTCAGCATTAAAAGCAAATTGGTAGCCAAAAAATGTGAGATGCTAACCTGGAAAAAAAAGCAAAGTACAAATGAAAAATTGCAAAGGCCATCTTCAGCCGGGCAAGGAGTTATAAAATCGCCAATACCTAGATATAAAACTAATTTTTTAGTGTGCATGTGGGTATGTTAATGTGGAAGAGTGTGAGTGTATGAGAGTGTGTAAACAACTTTTTTTCATGAGGCATTGGCAAATTGTTTTATATCTGTAAGAAGAGGTGAACTGTAAATCCACAACCAAAGCTATCTACTTTGGCCCATCCTATACACACATGTTCCATATAAGTCTTTGCTTAGATTGATTGTATTGCATTAGCAGCTCCAAGTTTTGCCATCCTATTAAGCAAGTAGACTTTTTCTTCCTAGCTAACACAAGCAGAAAATTGACAACTTTGATTATGTAGTACTGGCCACTCATTCTTGCAAGCTGCTGTTTCTTACATCAAAATGAAAATGTTTATACAAGGGTCTGTGCCAAATTCTTGAATATGGATGGTTTAAATGCATAAAAACAAAGAGTGTCTATTACCTACATAATTGTCATAACCAAAAACGAATCAAACTGAGGAATTTCATGATCCGATTATTGAGAAAAATGGCTTCTAGTATTATTATGGCTTCTTTTGGTTTTATACATTGTGATTTTGGCTATTATAACTATGGTTGGTTATGTTTACTTTTTTAAAAGAATGAGGATGTCTATTTTTTGTTGATATTTTAATTATAGAAGTTTAAAGCAATCACATGTATAACCAAAAATTGTGATCAGTAAAATTTATAAACATGGTTTTTACAGTGAGTTCTAATTCTGTTTTGCTTACATATATTATTTTCTATTAATTAAAAGGTGAAGGAATGTTCTCAGGAAATTTTTTCCTGCAAATATGAGTGAGTAATGGCTATCATTTCTGAAGGACATAATTCATAGTTCTCAATCATCAGTCGTCAAGAAAATTAGAAAAATAAAGAAAGCAGACATCAAAGAAAATGATTTTCCCATTAAAAAAAATGGTGGGTCAGCTTAACATCTGGGTAGGAAAAGTAGTAAAGTAAGTTAAGAGTGAGAAAACTACTTGTCATTGCAATCAATATAAGTGACAAGAAAATGTGGGTGTGTGGGAATATACAAAAGTTAATCTATACGACTTTTCAGGTGGTAATGGATAGGTACATCTTATCAATAGTGACATAACCGCATGAATACATTCAGACTGTAGATGCACATTCATTTACTTATGATGTAGCTATTAAGCTGCAATGCCTGAACAATTTCAGGGCACAATAAAATACAGAATTTTTTTTTATATTTCACCGGAAACAGGTGCTATAAGCCACAACAAATAACAAGTTGTCTTTTGTAAAGCAAGCAAAAATGTAAAACAATTTTGCTTTGAAACCTGCTCATTTGTTGAGCTTATTATAATATATTTACACGTATGTGTGAGTATATATACACTCACTCCAAGCATGAGTTAAATATATATTTGGTTCTGTAAGCAGACAAAATCCCAAATTAATTCTTTTTCTTTCATAAATAAAAAGCAAATATGAAGTAGAAACACCTGGGACAGACAAAGCAACAGTGATTGTAACATTATTCCAAACAAGTTATATAATTCTTTTATGAGTTAGCATCATTCAGAGTGAGTGTTTATTATTTGTAAAACAAAGGATTAACATAAGATAAAAACATGCAATATCAGCCATGGAATGAATCACCGTAGCATGTCTGCTAGCACTGACATAATTATAAAAGAGTCCACGAAGACCCAACCTCAATTTTTTCTTGTGAAAAAAAGTATTTTTTCAAAAAATTCTGAAAAACACTATCCTTTTGAAAAATTCTTTAAAAAAGTTTTTTAAATAATTCAGCAAATCCCAATAATCTTCAGGGTACCTATGAAGATGTCCTGATCTCGACTTTAACTTTAAGAAGCTCTGGTTTACAATACTTCATCTCATAAAAATAAATACTAAAAAAATTACTGTCAACTCTTTTCATCTGATTATGCCGGTTGGAAAATAGGGAGGTTATGTGTGTGTATGTCTGCAGCTGCTGCTACGATTTCATCTGAAAATCCCCCAAAACATCTTTAGGAGTTATGCATGCACATTTGCAAGGTGTGACCATCAGCGCAGACACAAAATTAAAAGAAAAATGAACCCGGAATATAAAATAAAAATTTTGAAAAATCAAAAATACACTTTTTGGAAGTGGTCTAGTGGAGTAGTCATGCACATTTGCAACATGCTCGGCCAAATTCAACGGTAATTCAATAGTAGTATTTTTTCGCCCAATCGAAAAAGGACAATTCCCCTCCACTTAGCTGATTGTGCGATAGGGTCAGAAAATGATTCAATAACAGAAATCATTGCTTTCAAGACAATCCTCCAGTATTACTGTTGACAAAAAAACATGCAAATAAAAACCAAATGATTGTATAAAAGATGTTTTTTAATAATCAGTATGATGAGCAAATGATGAATATAAATATTAAAATTAAAGTTAAGAGAAAAATTCTCCGTAATTTTCAAATTTGTCATTGCAGAAACAGTAGTCCTGGGTTCAAAATATGTAGAAAAAACTGAGTTGAAAGTGTAGCAGATTTAAAAAAGTAAAAAAAAATTTGAAAAGTGGTGTTGGGAAAACTAAGTGGTTTCTGACTTAGAAATGAAAACATTTCTAAAGTTACATAGATTGATCAATTGATGCAATCAACTATGGCACATTTATCAAAACACTTTTATGAGTGGAGCATCTTAAGAAATTAATGGTTCATATAGAGATGAGTGAACTTGTTTTATCACCGAGAATTCTTCACATGCATAAATATTTTACATAGATTAAGTTTATTTGAGTAGAAAATTGATGACAAAAAGATGTAATATATATATATATATAATATTTATATATACATATATTTATTTATATATATATATATATATATATATATATATATAGATATATATATATACATATATTTATTTATATATATATATATATATATATATATATATATATATATATATATATATATAGATATATATATATACATATATTTATTTATATATATATATATATATATATATAGATATATATATATACATATATTTATTTATATATATATATATTTATATATATATATATAGATATATATATATACATATATTTATTTATATATATATATATTTATATATATATATATATATATATATATATATATACATATATTTATTTATATATATATATATATTTATATATATATATATATATATATATTATATATATATATATATATATATATATATATATATATATATATATATATATATATATATATATATATATATATATATAAACACACAATTTTACAAATCAGGAATATAATATGATATATCACCCGATGTGCGATGGGTACATTTCATAAAGTACTTGATACATTTAGCATTAAACATCAAGTTAAGTTAGAAAAGGGTTTAAAATATAATGAAATAAAGGATTTGCAACACAAACATATTTGTATTTCTACCCTTCTTCAGTCAACTGTCTGAAGAAGCCCTAACAGGGTAGAAACATAAACATGTTTGAGTAGTGAACCTTATATTTCATTACATATATACATATATATACGTGTATATAAATATATATATATATATATATATATATATATATATATATATAGAGAGAGAGAGAGAGAGAAAGATAGATAGAGAGAGAGAGAACTTATAACAAACAGAGGGGTAAACACCATGGACTGTGGGAAAAAAATTTAAAATTTAAAAAATGCAAATTTCGATCATCTTTTTTAGAAAAAAATAACTTGTTGGAAGCCACCATTCATAATGAGCGAATTATCCCCCCATCTAAGCATGAAGGGAATCTCTTTTCAAACTCCCAACCTCCAACATTACCACTTGATCTCCTCTAACATTTTCCCGTGATACAAGCCTATATACATATATTATTCATATATAATTTTTTTACAGTCAACTTTGAGTAGCTTCTAATGAGAAAGATTTCAATTTTTATTCAAAGATGCTCTATTTAATTGTACAAGGAGTCATTGCAAGTACTGAAGTAAAAGCAGGCTATAGAATAAAAAATCAAACATTTTAAAAAGTGAAACTATAAAGAAAACTGAACAAAAATCTTTGTATTGTAATTGACCCAGTTTCAAATAAAGTCCAAACATTTGGTACATCAATGTCAAGAAGTTCAGTGCAGAAGATTGCATGGGTTTGATATGCAGTTCATTGTGACAGAAGCTATTATGGTTTTGCATGACATTCAATATTAAGACTGGCACTAGTACAAATGTTATGCTGACTACTGTCAGGTCTTTTCATGGTCTTCATTCAATTACCAATCTGCCTACGCTGTTTTGGGGGTTCTTTTTTTTTGCTTTTAGATAATTGATGCACAAGAAGTTTGACAGGAGCTTACTCTTTTTAGAAGAATGAAAAACAACAAAAACATTTGTCTTTTTTTGTTTTTAGCAGTTAATCAGGACTAACATTTTGACTTGGACAAGCAATGCTTTTATTGGATGGTAGACAGTGGGTGGGAGGTGAGCACATGTCAAACATCCTTGACATGTCTTTAAGAGAAGAAAATCAGAAAGGATTGATTTGGCAGACTCATTTCTCAGGATGAAACAACGGGCAGGAGTGGGATGCAAAAGTAAACACTTTTGATGTAAACACATTTTTTGGTCTGATCTTGAATAAGCATTGGATACAAGAATACCATAATGACTGAAAGGAGGAAAATGACAAGTTTCTTTGAACATTAATCCATTTTATGCTGAAGATATCAAATGGAAAGAATAAATTTCAATTTGAAAACTTCAAACAGGAATCAAATTTCATTTTTTTTTCATTGGATGAAAATATTTCATAATAGGAATATACATTGCACTTTTTTGTTATCTGTACACCACTCATTACTTTCAGCATCTTGTCGATCCCCACATCCATTCTGCTATTTGTGCATTAACTCCTCAGACTTCCATTCACTACTATCAAACTGCAGAAATGTTTTTTACTACTATTAAGGAGTATATTGCTGATGGGTTACTCTACTCAGGAGCTGAATGCAATAGGTTTTCATCATTCCATGCATGAATAATATCTTTTATTTTCAATAAATCTATCACATATATTATCAATTGATTTATTGTATTATTCATACATGACAAATTATGAAACTTGAAGCATGTTCTTTCAATAGCTTAGTACCCAGAATTTATGAAAACAAGACGATACTGGAATTGCGTAATTTTGATGCACTGTTCACAGAACAAACACATGAATTGAGACAAGAAATGTAAAATGAAAATTTCAATGTGTGTTCATGAAAATATACGTAAATACATAAAAATATCACCACTACTTAATTGTCTATTTTTCCTTACAATATCCTGTTGAATTTTTTGTTTAAAACTGCCTTGGTTTCTTACCAAGAGTAATAGTAACTTATCCTGCCTATAAATACCTAGAATTCCAAAATGATCCTTTCTTCAAGTACTGAGCAGGTATAATTTAAGAGACCATCTGGAAGCCAATTGATTCTATTTTGGTTGGTCGGAAAGTGAACTTCAAAAACTATGTCAACTGATGATTTCTTTCCTATCCTTAGAGAAAGGTATTCTCAAAGAAATACTACAACCAAAATGACGTTTCTGAAATCTAATTGAATTATCGATCAGCTAAGAACAAAGTTTCCTTAGTCAACATTTATTGAAGCAAATCTTCCTCTATCTGAAAAGGACTAATCCACGAATGTAAATTGATAATAGCAATCAAAATCATTTCTTCCTCACAGTAAACGTTCATGCATTTGCAATCTCAACAAATAAACAGATGACACATGAAAGAGTTTGGATGAAATGGATAATGGAGTTATTGTAAGAGTTCATGTTTCCTTGATTACTCATCATCATTAATGCCATATTATTCTTGATATTTTAAATAATCTTCTAATATTGTTCTAAAATCTACCGTGTAGCTCTTGTAGATTTTAGAAGTATGAAACTACTACTGGTAGGGAAATGAGTTTTCTTTTCCTTTGAGTTCATCTGGTCATAAGCTTCCTGATTCAACCTGCAATTAAGGCACATCTATACTTTTCAGATATACCAACGACTCATCACAAGTTCCATGCAAACAGCTTCTTCAAAAACATCAGCTATGAGAAATTAACTCAATTGTGGGTGTTTTCTTTGCAAGTACAAACTCAACATTTTTAAATCTGGAGGTAACAAGTGCCTTATCCAATGTATAGTCTTTCTTTTTTAATTCACTTATTGTTCTCCATTTTTTAGTGATTCTAAATTTTGTGATTCATTTTAACACTGTTATTGCTTTTTTTAGTCATTTTTAGTCTTCATTTTAAACATGTAATGTTTGAGTACTAACAACTTTACAATTTAAACATCAATAAGCTATTCTAATATGTTTGGTCTTTCTAACTAATTTGAATTCTGTGGCATAAATACCTCTTCCTTACTAACCCTTTGATGTGAAAAATATCTGAAAGGCCTTGCTTAGGATGAAATGAATCTTTTAAAACTTGCTGCTTAAAAAATAAGTATAATGACTGAGTATTTCAATTTTGACTTTAAATTACTATCAGCAAACAAATCTTTGGCCAAGGACTGTTTTGGAATAATAAAATTCAAGAGTAGCCATTACAAAATTTCAAGTTCTACTTCTACATGGAATTCAGAAATAAAAATTGCACAACGTGATATTCCTATTTGATAGACCAAATCTGGCATAGGGATATCCCTGATAATGTAACTCCTTGGAAGGATAAAATATCATTGGTAATAAAGTTGGGAAGTTATGAAATTTATGGAGCATTGTCTCAGTATTTGAAATTACCTCAACATTAAAAAATACCTGGATCCACTACAGAATTTGCCCATATGATTTAACTGAAATTCATTAAGAATTTCTGAAGATATTTTTTGACTAACATGAGTAAATACATAGTAACGTATGAGGGGAAAGAATGAAAAATATCTCTCAAATAAAAAATAAGATTCTGGATTCCCCTTTAAATCTAACTCATTCTTCTTTATCCCTCAATACGATGTCATTGAAATTCATGGAGCACTTCTGGAAATATTGTGAAGACAGAGAGCAAACATGAGTAGATACATGTACCTCTTCTGATGTTATTGACTGGGGTATACTTGATATTTGTTGGTTTAAAGGATTTTAGAACAGTTTAACATTTTTGAAAGTTATTGAAATGATCTATCTGAATAGTCATAAAATTCATTTGAAGGAGGAATGCAAAAGAGATAGCACTTAGTTGAAGACAAAGAAAATAAAAAAATGTTTGGAAGGTAAAAAAAAAAATTACAAATGATAAAATTCACAAGGTCTGTCAGTACATTCAACTGAATTGCCTATGTAATTTTTGGTTTTCCTAAAACCCAAACGAAAATGAAAATTATTTAATACTAACTTTTTGAAGTAAAATGGCCATTTTCTCCTAATTCGTCCTTGACATTTTCTACATAGGAAACAAACTGTTGAATAAGTGAGTGAAGATGAAGAAACAGGAGAGGAAAGCGAGGAAAAAGAAGAGGAGGAAAGTGAGGGGGAAAAAAAGAGAAGCAAGGAAGACCAATAGAAGGAAAAGAAAAAAAAAAGGAAAGTAAAAATGAATCCCCACCCCAGCCTTATGATGCCCTGCCTTGCCCTGACTTGGAACACTGATGTTTATTGACTTGCACTGTAGCAGTAACCATGGTGATGAGAGAATCCAGCAGAGACATCATCAGCAAGGCCAATATGTAGAGGAGGAGAAAGACAAGAAGGGCAAATGTATTTAGCAGGTGGGAGGCAGGCAGGCTGGTTGTTGGAGATGATGCACAGTTATCTAGGATTGAAACAGACCAATGAGTAGAGCAACAAATTAAAGGAAAAATATAGAATTTTATCAGTATCTGTCTACAGACTCTAAACATTTCTCATTATATGTTCAGTCTTCAAGACTTCAAATTGATAGGATGACATACAGACTGACTTTTCAGAGAAACCATCTGCTTTTATTCAACAGGAAGATTTTTTTTTTTGCAAAGATGGATATAAAACACATCCTGATATCTGTAGTATATTCCATTTACTCATTTCATGATTCGTAAGTATTATACATTGAAAATTTCCCAATAATAGTTGATATCATTAAAAAAAAAAAAGAAGAAATTTGGCAATTTACCAGATGCTGACGTTGCGATGTACAACATGGATCCCTGGAGATCATTGGAAAAATTGTGGCCAGATAAAAAAGTAAGATGGCATGATGATCTGGACAAGTTCAGAATGTTTAAGTACCATTTTGCTCAGGAATGAAAAAACTGGCAGTTCATGATGATGACAATGATCACGGTGATGATGATGATGACAATGATGATGATGATGATGATACGACTGAATGTGTTGAATAGTAGACTTCATTAAACTCTATGCATGAGCAACACAATAACCAAGTTCCATAAATATTGTGGCCAAAAATTTCAAATGCTGGATCGTAGCAAAGTTGGTATGAAAGAACCTCTCCTTTTTATAGTAGAAATGATATGTCTGCCAGAAGTGATTCTATTTCTTATGAAGGAAATTTAAGTTCTGTGAAATCATTTTCATTATCAACAAATAATTGAGTGCAAACACAAACAAACATCAATTCTGTTATTTTAATACAAGAAGATTTGAGATTTATACTAGGAATAAAATGATCCAAGTTAGGAAACAAAATTTCATTAAAGTAATTAGATCCATAAATGTCAATACAATTATCATTGGTATTCATTTTTTAAACCAAATTTATTGGTTTATGGTAGCCAATCAATTATTTGACACTGATGAGTTATTCAAATGATTTCATGTCTAGAAAGTCTTGGTAATTCAAGTAAGAGATGGGGCGAGGAGTATCCGAAGATGGATCAAATGAAAACGGAGACTGACTTTTATATTCATCACATTCTCAATTGTTCATCTATTCAATACTAATTACTTTCATTGTTGTCTAGCATCAAATGAAAACTTTTACTATGTCTATAAAACATTTCAGATCAAAATAAATTTCATTAGAGAATGAGATTTCCTAACTACTGATATATTGATTAGTGAAATTGAATATTTTACTGTAAAACACTCTTTACGTTTTTTGACTGACTGCACCCAAGGGCTCTTGATATTAATCAAAAACACAAGCAGTTTAGTTTTGTAAGTTTGATCCAATAAAAATCAATTATAGTCCAAAGACGTAAATCAAATTTTATTTGTTCCATTTTAACTTGCTTAAAAGACACCTTTGCTGGTCAATGAGCTTGATGTCAAGTTACTTCCTTCTTATTGGATTATCATGTATTAACATTATTATAGATATTTACAAATAGATAAATAAGGGGAACTATTTTATAATTTGTATCTTTCCTCAAAAAGGGAAAACATTTCCCCTCATGTTTGACTACTAAAAGAAGAGAAGTCCCTCCCTCACTTTTGACCCCAATAAATGAAAAAAAAAAATGTCTTCACTCACTTTTGACCCATGAGAGTGAAAGAAAGATTTTACCCTCCATTTTTACTGCAAAAAGGGAATAGAAAGTTCACCCTTAATTTGACCCATACAAAGAAAGAAAAATGGTTTCCTCACTTTAGACCCTGGAATGACGAGAAATTTTACCCTTACTTTTGACCCTTGTATATAAAACAAAGACAATTTTCTGCAAAAAATATGCATGTGACTGTTTGACTGATATAAAGTTGTTTTTTTTTTGTTTTGTTTTTTAATGCCGTGTGAGAGCTTAATATTCATCAAAAGAGCAATTCAAGAGATGATAATTCAGCTAAAAAATTTATTTAAAATTGCTTTTAACATTTAGCATTCTTTTTCAAGGGAGTTAAGATTTGCTGCTTATACTAACTTTGAAAGCCTGTAACTTATGTGTTAGTTCATATACAACTAAAATTGACATCACGACACAACATCAAAAATCAAATTCACTATTGAAAGGTGGATAGATTTGATTGCAGCTGCAGGACAAACTTTTCGCTGAAAGTTAAATGATTCTTGTGGATATTTCTGAGAGACAATAATGATAACTTTCCTTGAAATGTGATCAGTGTTTGATAAATGTGGAGAAAAATATCCATAAAATTTTTAGAGTAAGTATATCTGTAACATTGCAAGCAAAGCATCTTGTATTTCAGTAAAATACCTTGAACTCATAAAATCTGAGATCATAGGCAAAGGTGGGGCGGGGGGCATCAGACCATGTCACCTTGAGCAAGAGAGTTTGAAAGTTGGAACCTCATATCGATAAAGGATAAAAGTGCAGTACAAGTGTTTTTTGTGATCCCAACTTAATGTACCCATATAAAAAGACGGTATTATCGTTTGCTGATAACAAAGTTGATTCTAAGATATATTCTGAATATATCCTTCAGATCCCCACCCCCCACCCCGAAAATATATCCTTTTGATCCCCACTGGAAAAGTGGCAGTGGATGCCCATGTCTGAGATATTCAAATAGCATTTGAAGATTCAACTCAAAGTTTATTGGTTATATTCTGAAGGTAAGATTTCTGTCTTTTCCCTTTTCTTTTGGGTTATTTTTAGATAAGTAACCTTCTGTAAATATTCATATTAACTGGGCAAAGGCTGCTTTTCTAAGCTCAGTTGTGAAAGTAAAGTGAATATAAAAAGGAGGGATAAAGGATAAGCAATGTGTAAAATGAAATGATGGGCTGATGAAGGAGTCAAAGAGTTTCTGGCATATTTTTCAAGTTAGAAATAAAATAAACAAACTAGTAGGAAAGAGCGGTGGTAGTTGAAGCTGAAAGTTTGGTACACCTGATGGTTGCTCATTGTTTTGTAAATAAGTAATTTTGATAGTTCAGAATATTTAATGAAGATTTGTTTGGTATATCCAAAGGCGGATCAATTGCCCCTCATTCTATTTTTGACCTTTTCATGCAAATGAATAATGTTACATACAGTTCTATAAAATATCAAATAATTCAAAATTCTTGCAGACCAACATATCACATCAGTCTTGACATATGTTACGGTCTAAGAGTTTGCTGCGTTCATCAAACTTTGTTTAGTAAATCTGAAGTTAGTTTTGATGGTTCGCCAACTTCATTAAAGCCAAAATTTGTTATATCGAGGTTCATTAAAGCAAGGGCTTACTATTTCACTTTTTACATTGGAGAAGCAATGAGTTGAAATGTGAAATACTTGAACTTTCTCAACACAATCTGTACTTACAGAATATATACCTTTTATCTTATACGTATCACTCACACAAGGTACCATATAAGCATCACTCACATAAAATACCATATATGTTTCAGGATAACTGTCTGTTACAGGCTTTCAATCTTCAATCCATTCCTAGTACTATATATAAGTTTCTAATATACACCTTTTCCAAGATGAATAATGGTCAAAATCAAACTGCAGGAACAAGATGATCTTCAAAAGATTAAGAGGAGGAAATCCTACTTAGAAATATTTTCTTTTTTGTTATCATCAAAATGAAAAAAGATAACATTACATCGAAAAATCTTCTTTTTCAATTTTTTTTACTTTAATAGTAATCACTGGACCTTATAAAAAAAACAATTCTCAGAAAACGTCTAAAATCTTTTGTGTTATATTAAAATTTTTTACTAATATTATATCAATAATTTTAAAAAGTGACTTATTTCTATTTGCATTTAAGCTTTAGCTGAAATGAAATTGATGGCACTAAGTTCAAGTTCCATTCTGACAAAGATGTGCATAAGAAGCATATAATGTATTGTTGTGAATTAGTAATTTCCAGTCCCATTTCATGTATTGCTAAGTTTGACTAAAAATGAGGAATTAAAATCAATCAAAAATGTGATGATACAATCTACAAATGAAGGGAAAAAAACAATCTTTTTGAGAAAGTGGGCTGCAGAAGTCAAGTTTAATTTCATGTACTTCTTGACAGCAAAGCTTAGTAAAATTGGTCAATCGTAGTTTAACCTAGTTTTCAGCATATTTCAATAAGCGTTCGGGAAAAAAAGATTATAGCGATCATTGCAATTTGCAGTGATGATTAAACTATGCTAAGTTTTTAATTCTTGTGAAAAGTTCTGAGAAAATATTCCAGATGAGATCTTTAAACAGAGAGTGCAATGATTTGCCCGAGCCAATTTCAAGGAAATACAAGAGCACAATATGATATTTCAGGGTTTTAAAATTCTATCTATAACTTGAACTTAAAGAATCAATTATTGAATATTTTTGTTAATTTGCTGCTGTGAAACATTCTAAATTCTGATATTTCAAATACAAGAAGTTTAATCCTAAATTACTTCACAAAGGTTTCATTGTGAAAGGAAAAGAAAGAAATTCTAAGTAGCCTGCTGCTACAATTACTGCATTTTTCTCCAAATTAAATTCCATTATGTCTGCTATCGCAGTTGGGTTTTTATAAAAAAAAATCAAAATTTGAAAATCAAGAGAGATGATAGGATAGGATGTTGAAATAAAAAAAAAAATGAAATACAGCCTGTGTGTGGTAGGGGACAAGTTTGATACGACCTCGCAGCCCATGAGTTCTTTTGGTTTTTTTTTTTTCTTCTGGTTAACTAGCCAAGCTGAAATGCTTGCACACGTTGTAGCAAAGCCATGTGCTCTCTCCCTCGCTCTCTTCTTCATGGGTTTATGTGTACATTTTTACACACACATACACATACATACACACACACACGCACACACACACACACACACACGTGTTCTTAATCAGAAATTATAACAGTTTTATTAATGGCCACCCACTCAAAGACTAGTCCAACTCAATTTCGATATATGCAACTGCAATCTACAATTATGTCAGTGGAGAGAAGCTGATTCTGTTCGTGGCTTGGCTACTACATTCTACTGTGCCTTCATTTTTTTTATAAATTTTGTTTTTCTTTCCTTTTTATTTATTTATTTTTTGCCATCCAATCTACTGCTCCATTCAGCGCAACCAGCTGGTAGCAGGGAGAGAGAGGGGGGTGAAAAGAAGAGAAGGAGGTATAGAAAAAAAAAAAAGAAGGAAAAGAAAAAAGTCCTGCAGCGTGTGGGGAGAGAGAAAGAGCAACAGAGAAGGCAAGGTAGTGGGCGGAGAGAAGTGATTACTTGTCATGCAATGACCTAGCCAGTATTACGGCATATGGTTTATATGATGAAAGAAACAATTTTCAAGGCCAGGCCATTTCTTACCTGCTGTTAGCAGCAGAAGCGACGGCATTAATGGTGTTGCTAGTAATACTACCAGCAATAACAATAGTAGTATTCGCAGTTGTAGTTACTGTTGTTATATCACATGTGCCACTATAATTCCATGTGACATACCAGACAATTCTAGAAAACATTCAAAAAGAGGTGTGTATGTGCGTGTTTTTTTAAGTGAATGTAAACGTAGCTAAGAAGGAACGCTAATAACATAAGAGGTGTGGTTGACCGGCTGAAGGAAAAGGAGCAAGTTCAGAAAAGAAAAAAAAGAAGCTTAGTTTCAAATAGGATGTTAGTTATATTCACGTTAAGAAATAGAAAAAAAAATGTGTGAGTATTTCAACTAAAGCAAACTGGAACAATTAAGATTATCTTATTCTATTTCTTCTATTTATTTTGTTAAATAGATTTCAAGGGGCATTCTAGCCAATCTGGTTAGAACTGTGGAGAAAAAGTGCCTAGACTTTTTCACTGGAGCAAGAAAAGCAGGTCGATAAATGCTAATTTAGGTTTGCAGCAAAATTTGAGAATGACCTTGAAGGAAAGTGAACTAAGACAGGAGAAGGAGGGAAGAGGGGTGATAAAGGTAAAAAAGAGAAATTGAGATATTTAACATCCAAATTTCGTTTCAAATCAAGGTTTTGTTTTTTCACTTTTGATAAAGGTTAGAAAAGAATAAAGTTTATAAAGTTTTTGACGTTTTTTTTTTCCAGTTTTTTTTTACTTCAAAATTAAGTTCCTAATTTGATTTCATTAACATTTCAAAGAATACATATTCAAAGGTTTGCACAATGCAAAAATACGTATATTTAACATTTGCATAACAAAAATTTAAATATTTTGCAAACTCGAGAGAAACAGCAGGTTTTACCACCTTGTAACCAGCAAGTGACCACAAAGAACTTGAAAATAAATATCATTGTTCTTTAAAAGCTCAACAAAATATTCAACTTCAATGCTTGCGTTGTAAACCTGAAATTCAAACCTTCTGGTCATTCATCATCGAACTGGGGAGAAAAGTTATCAGTATTTTTTTTCTATTTCACCTATTCTCGCTTCAATTTTCAAGCAGCTTTTCTTTGCCTGTGCCAGCGAAGTCAGGAGAGATATATGTATTCAGTAGTGTCCATTTATCCGTTAGTTCTTCTATTCACAAGATTTATCCAAAAGTTTCCAAATTTCAATGAAATTTTGCAGAAGAGAGGGCAATGGGCTATGGAAGTAGTGGTTAAATTTTGGAGCAGATTCATGAACAGTTACCGTCCCTGTGTTGTAGCTATATGTGAACACCGAACAATATCTCCAAAAGTTTTCAAAGAATCTCAATTATATTTTGTTGAAGGGTAGACCATGGGCTAAGATAAAAACTGATTACTTTTTTAGGCAGATTCAGGGATTTTTACAGATACTTCCCCTGCATTGTAATTTTTCACAAACTGATTTTCATTCAGTTTTTTGTGACGATAAGGTAGGCAGAGGTAGGCACTCTCTGAGTGCTTTCTTGCTTCTTTAGAATTGATAAAGAGTGGTAATGGAAAAATTTAATTTGTATTAGGGATTCATTTTGTGAAACTACTTCAACTACTCAAAATGTTTATCAGTTTTTTTTTTAAACCCAAAAATCTCGATCAAGAGGATTAATTTTTACATTGCAATTTTCAATATCTTTAAAATTTCTCCTGGTTGAAAAATATACTTGTGATGGTATAGAAGTGTGAATATCGGTTCTTTTGAATCTATAAAGCTAGCAAAAGAAAGTAATATGATTAAATATGAGATAGCTTATTACAACTTTTAATCAGATATGCCATTAATTTTAAACATCAGCCCTGTTAAATCACTACATGAACATTTAAGGTTGTTAACTATCTCGATTGAATTCAAGATTGTGTATCTATGTACAAATATGAGACACCTCTGAGTATGTGTCTATAACATGAAACTCAGAAAATAATGAGGACATTTTTTCTTGAAATTTATAAAGGAAATTTAGAAGGTTTTCTAAAGTTCTGTGGTTGAATATTCCTCTTATTCGACATATTTCCAGAGCATTATTCCCTTTTGATGGAATGAAAAAGTAGAAGAAAAAAGCAGTAAATGATTTCTATAGCACCTCAGATGCAATGTATACCTGAAGATGATTGAAGAACATATTGACCAAAATGTCAATGCATGGGATAGAGATATTTTATAATAAGTGGATAGTTTTTTTCTTCACTTGAAAGCTTTAGAGAATCTCCTTTTTACCTCAATGAAAGTAAAGGAATAATCTATGTTCTGTGGCACGGTGCTTCATCATTCTGATAAAAATTCAAACAAGAAGGTCACCTTCCAGTTTCTCCATGTTAGTTTGTTTTTACTAATACTTCTAACTAGAAAGTGTTCAGAAAGCGCATCAACACCATTGTCACCAAAAACTGAATGAGAATTTTGTAAAGAGCTGTGATGTCGCATAGTTAACTAAAAATTCCAGAATCCATCCCAAAACTTGGTCAATTTCTTCTTATTCCATAGTCTACCCATCCACAAATTTGTTTTGGAGAAATTGAGTAGACAAACAGAGAGACAAACAAACACAAGTGAATGAATATACCTCTTCCAATTTAGTTGACAGAGGTAAATAAACTGCATATTTATAATATAATTAGTTGAAAATTTGGAAAGCTAATCAACCTAGGCAACTTCATTAGTTTGAAAAGCAACTAAAGCATTTTTTGTCACAAAAAAACAGTTTTCATAAGCTCAGTAGGTCAAAATAATGTCACCCTTACATTATGGAGTTATTTTGTGGATATTAACTTCAACAGAATAGATTTAATCTTTTGAAAAGTTTTGGATTGACAAAATGGAATAGTTATTGACGTGATAAACTTGAAACATTTTTTCACAATAAAAAGTTTGCTATTGAAACAAGATGCAAGCACCTTGCCCTTTTTATAATTTTTGTAGGTTATATATCCACTCATCTCTTTGATGATAGCTGGAGAATCAAGAAATTTGCTCAATTTTGGTGACAGTGTAATCATAGACCTCATATTTACTGAATATTTCTTTCTAGAAAACTTGAGAGAACCAATATTGATTTAAGGAAATACTTTTCTATAATTGAGCAATATCATAAAATTGTCAAAATGGAGTACTCATTGACATGATGAACTAGAAGACCATAGTGACTAAAGGGAGTTCAAACCTCATTTGATGCCCCACACTTGTAGTTTCATACCAAGATCAGCTAAGCTTAACAAATATCAGTAAGAAATCTTGAATACTATAAACTTTTTCAGTTCAATTGAAATATATAAACTAAGAGAAACTAAATCTAATTGATATTTCTATTCTTGAGAGTCAAAATATCCGAATATACTGATTTCAGAGGTAGAGAGTGCAAAAGACTAGTCTAACATCTCTATACATAGCTAAGGTTTCAAACAGCACAAAAGAGGTTTCTTTAAAATATGTCATTGATGTTCATCACACATCTGCTAATTTGTTAACTCTGCACTCCAGCAAACTACATCATAGATATTCATAAGCGGAGTATTGTACATTATACAAGTAAACAAAAAAATTAATATAGTAGAATAGAATGTGAAAAAATAAAGTTGTTTTCCTCAAGTTTGACTATTTAATCAGATTAAATATGGATTGTACATTTGAAAAAAGACATCAAATAGATAGGCCTAAACATAGTGGTAATAAGTAAGAAAAAAAATAGTCCTAACGAACCTTGAGATTGCACACACGAGTCCTTGACCTGACCCTATCATCAGAGGTTGGTGCCTCCTATCGTAGGTTCATCCTGGGGTCAAGTTGCTCTTGTACACAAATTTGCAAATCATACCAACAGTAGAGGAAGGGGGAATGTGGGTAAATCTTGAGGCTGACTTGTTGAAATCTTTATCATCTCAGGTATTTGTGTTACTTTTTAGTTAAGAGCTCACAATAGCTTCTAAGTAAACAAACAAGTGTGACAAGTTGAACATTTTAGGACAGCTGTACCGACTATGTTGCTTGGAATAATGAAGAAATGTTGAATCATGTACCCATATATATTTACACACATATGCGTGATGTATTATGGGTCTAAAAACCAATGAGATTTCATAATAAATTCAAATTGACAATGATGATCTATATTAGTTTGGGAAAAGAACATCTGGGATTGCTATCACTTGAGTATTTCTGGGACTGCCTAAATGAATCCTGCAGATAAAACCCAGGAAGAATATCTATTAAATATTCAAATGTATAAATAACATCATTAACATACTGTATATGAGTGTCTAGAATCCTATATGTACAGAGACAACTGAAGTGTGACAGTAGTACAGAAGCTATTGATTAATGCATAAATCGAAGAAAAGTTGGGTTTTAAATATACTAAGCAGCTACATCATTGACACTGCAAAGGATAGTTTGATGTGGAGAGCCATGATCATCCAAGCATATGATGCACAAAGCACCTGAGGAAGAAGACTAAGCAGCTCAATAGAAGTGCTATACAATCTTACTGCTTAGAATTGTTCATGGGACCCAGACAACATAGTTATTTTCAAACATGGCAAAAAATCTTCAATTATAGATGGAAAATGAATTGAATAATTTAATGTCATTCCAGTTAATGGTCAAATGCATTGCTCTGCTTTTGGGGGGGGGCAACTCTGGCCATACAACTACCAAGAACCTGTTCCATAAGGTATGATCAATTGTATCATAATATATTTCAACAATAAACATATATATGCAAATAAACACAAAAGATGATTAATCATACTGACATTTTTTTCATATAAATAATAGAAAAAGTCAAATCTACTCATTTTTGAACAAAGTATTTGCTTCACGCTATAATGGCAAATCTAAGCAGCAGTTTGAAGTGCTTATTTTTAGATAGTTTCTGTTATAGGCATTATTGACCATCTGCTCTTGATTTTCCATCAATTCTCCTCAACTACTGAAGATGAAACTAAATATCTTCCAACTTTGAATCCGATGCTCTATAACAGGGATATCCCCATGAAAGTTCTTCTAGAAAAAGTTAACTGAAACAAACCAAAAAGGCTAGATTTATAAATCAGCAGAGTGAACATTTAAAGATGAATTACATATTTAGTGAAATGGGTGCATATATTTTAGGAAATTATGTTATATGATCATTCACGACCATTGAAATTAAATATTATTTACATATTATTTATTAAGCAAACTTTTGATCAAAAACGTATTCTTTACTCTAACAATGAAAAGGCCTACCTAGGAAGTAGTTCCTACCATGATACTTAAGGTACATTTAATAAGCTTCGTCATTTCTACTAAATAGTCTGCTTTATCCTAAAATCACTAACAAGCAAATTAGTCAGAATACTTCATAAAAGTTTATAGTAATAGTTATATGATTTACTATAATTCACAAAATGTCAATCAATCTTTGACCAAAAAATAACAAGAGCAATGGTTATAGAATTTTCTGTGATTATTGATGGAACCTGGGGCAGGTTTCTAACAAGTTAGTTTTTGAAAATTTACCCCCAAAATAAATTTTCAGTGGAAGGGGGTCAATTTAGAATGTAAATTTATGCTAAATCGACCATCAGACTTACCTAAAAATCTACTATGATTTTAATTCACTGAATGTTTGCCTGTACTTCAGTGTTATTATAACTCCAAAACAGCTGAATCTATGGCCACAATTCTTTTTGGTAACCTGTATGACATCAAAACCACCACTAATTGAATTATTCTTGTATTAGACCATTTTTAAACAAAAATCCAACATTGATCAGTTCACACTTTTTGAGGTCATATCTTAATTTTTGTAATTTTTATATTTTTAATGAACTTGTTTTGACTCTAGTCAGCATTTAATTTCTAAATAAAGTAATGGTGTTGTGGTCATATGCCTCCCAGGGTTGATCTAGAACCTTACACTGACACATGACTCCCAACTTTTGATTACAAACACTTTGCCTAAAGATAGCCAAAAGCACTGTCAGATGTTTAACACTTCTCTTTCAACTGTATTCACTCCCTAGTTAGAGTCTACACTATGGGAAATGTAGGAGCCCCATGTTTAAGCAATCATCCATTGTGTGGGGCCATGCCAACCCCGTTCCAAGGAGTTGCATGCCACATTTCCTATAGGAAGGCTTCAGGCATGTGCAACATTCCACACACAGCTAACCTTTTGCACAATGAGCCCAGAAAAAGTTGAAGACAACTGCCAATTGTCAGAAGGTTTCTTTCACCATCTTCATCCGGCATATCTTAAATAGCTGCAGGTTCTGCTTAGCCCTCGAGGCTAAAGAAGAAAGGTTTTAAAGCCAAAACAAAATGTAGACAAGAAGAGCTTATCTGAAACAAGTAAAAAGTTTGTTCAGCATAGTTAAAAAGAAAGAGAGAAAAGACAGAATTTCTATAAGCACTTGAGAGGAATCCAATTTGAAATCAGCAAGTCAGTGGTAGGAGATTCAACTTTAGACTTTCAAGAATTTATCAGCTAAATTGATATTGATCTTCTATCTAATAATCAATGAGGGTAAGGGATGGAAAGGAAACAGATTTATCATAATAAACAAATGCACTTGTCTTATTTTTAGCTGTGTGTTATTTTTATGTTTGCAACAACCAGTTTGTTTACAGTTTATACACATTCTCAAAATACAATCATTTGTTCTTCAAGCAAAGAAAAAATGTAAATGAGAATGAAATGAAAATTCATTCTTCACCATGTTTTGTGTACATTTTCAAAAATGTGTTTTTTTCATTTTTATTTCAAGAATAATATGAATTCTGAATTGGCGAATTTTGACAAGATATTCTTGATTCATTTTTCAAGTTATAAATAAAAGTATTTATATCATTTGGGTATAATGGATTTTGCAAGTATGAATTTGGCTTTTATGAAAATTCCTTTCTTGGTATATGAGCTCAAACATCAAATCTTTTGTCTATTGTGCTTCTGAATGAATTCCCACACACCAAGAGGAGCAGTCATCACATAACATAAAATAATGATAGTTTAATGGCATAACCTTGGACTGAATACTATTAAGTTCAATTGTAACTGACAATTAGATGAAACGGACAACTGACTACGAAATAATGCTGTTCTCATCAGTCAGTATCGTAAGTGCAATATTTATGATATTCGAAGTAGTATACCTCACGAAATAGCATAGCATTGTTAAAAATAAAAGTCAGAATTGAGTGAGTTCTTTAATAGTAAGACAGGTAGTCCTAGCTTTGTACTAGGGTTCTGTAGGAATTTTTGAGTGGACTAATAACATTGGACAATTGGACATGCTAGAAGGACCTTCAGTGAGTCAAAATAATTTGAGTAGACATTCCAGATCAGTTGCAAAAATGTTTTAGGGACATTTTTCATGATGGCAGATTTCAAATAGTTAAAGAAAATAGTTTATTGTTGGAAAGGAAATTTCATGCAGAGTAAAGCTTACAAAAGAACCATATACCCCAGAGAGAATTATTTAGAGCTATTTACAATCAAATGTCAAAAACTGTTCTTTTAAATAAAATACCTACATGGACTGATAACTATGATAAAGGGCAAGTAATTGTACATGGATCAACTCTAAAATTCAATCACTTCTTTCATAGCCTACTCCCCAACCTTCCTCAAAATCTCATTGAAATTCTTTGAGAACCTTTGGAGTTATCATGTGGACAGAGAACTTTTTGAGATATTTTTCAGTTGCAGACAGTAAGCTAGATGGTAAGGGGGATAATTTTGAATGAATCAGCAAAATTCTGTGACTTCTTTCATAGTCTTTTGTCCTCTCATCCAAAATATCTCATTGAAATTCAAAGGGAACTTTCTGAGAAAATCGACCCAACAAAACATATTTGGTGGAATGGATTTGATAACTGACTAAAAACCTCCACCTATATCAATTGAGTATGTATGCCAAATTTGGTGGAGGGTTTCTATAGGCAAACACTGCAGTAGCAGCAAGGGATTTACATCATGCAACTAGCATGGTTATAACTTGGTGACGTTCAAGTTAAAATGATTTGATACTCATTGTTAACCTATCTTGAGTCAAAAACCAAAGATTTTGGTAATTTCTTCAATAAAGAAGAGAGAGGAGATTGGTTTGAATCTCATATCAAAATATTCAGTTTCCTTTATTGTATGAAAACTAACTTTAATTATAAGAACACCACATGGAAAATGAAAACAATAATCTTTATTTCATAAAAAAGTTCTCAAATTTGAAAGTGAAATTTGATGAAACTATCACAGTAGTTTTAAAGTTTTTAGTGTTTCAGAGAAAAGTGCAAAACAAATTGTCAAGGAATGACACCAGAAGCAGTAACAGATATAAATCCAAATTACCTTAGCTGAGGTTAAGGAAATAAGTATATAAATAAAAGGAAAAAAAGAGGGAATTAAAAATGTTTCTTATCATAAATAGGCTCTACACAAAATTTTATTTTATCTATGGTCACATTATGGTAGGAAAATTTTGTTTTCATTTGACTGATATTCGAAAGACCAAAAGAAGAAAATTTAAAGGCAGTAAACAAAATCGATATTTTCCCATTTGGAGCGGGCAAACCTCTTATTCCAATGCCACTTGCAGTGATTCTTTCTCAAACAGCAGCTTGATTTCGTTTGCCACTGAGCCAGGTATTGTCGCTCAACAGGCTGAGGAATGGAAGATTGCCAAATACGAGTTTGTGCTGGTCGTGGTTGAGACATCTGGTGTGATTGGCCCAAAAGCATTGAAGCTCATCCACCAAATAGGTTCAAAAGCTGCCCAATGTCAAGACGAGCCACGAGAGACTGTCTGGCTCTTCCAACGTAAGTCAATGGCAATCATCAGAGGCAACACATTCTTCATAGTGTCGGTAGGAGTAGACAAGATTGACCATTGAAATAACAAGAAAAAGAACTAACAATGTTCAGAATATGCAATTGTGTATACACAAATTTTTGACAGCATTTGTCAACATTTGTATCAGTAATAAAAATACTAATAAATATATTTTTAAAAAGATTAAAAGAAAACAATATTACTTGAAGGTTAACCTATTCCCTTTTTACATATTTTTTAGTTATTTACTAATCCTTCTTGTTATAAGCAGTTCAACAAAGAGTTGTATGAATTTTCATTAAAATAGAACTGTAATAGAATAACCTGCTAAATGTAGTTAAGTTTTCCATCTTTTGACCACCTACAAACAAGTCACATGTCAAAAACTTCGGTCATGTGTTAATGAGTGATAAATTAATAACTACATATTGTGATAGAACAATGCCTAACTTTTAAAACTCTGCATTTTTTTCAAGGACACCAAGATTTTGTGTCTTAGTAACCTTGAAAGCTTGTAATCTGTGTGTCTGTTCATGTATGACTGAAATTGATATTAACTAACCAAGGAACAGTGATTGATTTGAAACAATGCAACAATAAGGAAAACTCAAGAGAAGGGAAATTTTTTCAAAAATAAGTGTTCAATATACAGCATCATGTTTTGAAAAAGACTGAACATTTTCAGGATTCAAAGATTTAACAAGAAACAAAAAATAAACTTAAACTGATGTCTTGGAACAAAAATGTCAACCATTGAATAAAGTCAACCATTAAATAGAATATTAATTAAAAGAGAGATAAAAAAAATGGCGATGTGCAGTATTTTAAAAGTTCAAGTTGAAAAAATTATCTTGATTACAATAGTTAGGTTTAAATGAAAATTTTTTTAAGAAAACTAATTTTTGATCAATAAAAGTAGCCCAAAAATATAAGAAGTTAATTTGGTATTAGCATTAATGTTTAATCTTCCACATAATGGAAAGCACATGCAATAAAAGCATCTTGGTCTATACCTCATGGAAAAAACTGAATTTGAGGAAAATGGATCCACATATTTTAAAGAGCACAAGAGAAAATCAGCCACTTTATTTAGTGAAGCTAAATGTTATTTGGATTTTGAATAAAAGTTTTTTTGCTATCAAAGTTTAAATGAAGAATGACTAATTTTCAATATTGTCGCAGGTGTTTGAAATTCAAGGTCACGATCAAGTCTAAAACTTTCTTAAAACCATCAGTATATCTTATTTCTAAACACCATAGTTTGGAATTTCTTCCATCTTAATTCAATGGCCCTGCCAAGCATTAGGTTGATACAAATGTTCCCCGCACAATCTTGGAAGTTTTTTTTTACAAGTAACTCACATCTTTATGGCTTGTTCAATCAATCAACAGTTCAAGCATCAGCATTTAAACACTTGTCTTTCTCTCTTGAATTTCTAAATAAGATAGTCATTGCTGATGAAAAATGGATTTATAACAAGAATTGAAATTGAAGGAAACCATGTCTAGATCCAGAAGTCAACATACATGAAATCAACTTGTGTGGGTGGAATTCAAAGGGAATTCTTTACTAAGGATTGATGGAATCTGAACAAACTATGACCATGCAGTTGGCTTGTTTGAATGACACATTAGAAGACCTTTTTCTAAGTAAGGAAGCTGAATGGTGATTTTTGTTGTATAACAATGTCTGTCCTCATGTTACAAATGCAATTCAGCAAACATTCATGGAGTTGGGATGGCAAGTTCTTTCAAACCTGGCATATTTTCCAGACCTATCATGTTCAGATCATCACTTGTTTCGCTCCCTGTAACATTATTTGTAGAGTCAGGGGTTCTAAAGGTTGATAGAAAGAATTTTTTTTTTCACTGAATAAAAATGGGGTTACTCGAAACATCCAATAAGCATTGAAGAAAACTAGAGGCATATTCTCTGTATTTTTACTTTTCTGTAACAACTGCTGCATATTTACATTTCAGCACATGTTGAAGGTCATGATTAAGTCTAAAACTATTATGATGCCCGGAGCTTAGATTTTAGGTAGAAAGAGCTTATTAAAGCATTTCCTAATACAACTCAGAAAATTGGCAGTTTTTAAAAATTCTAAATTGGGTCTCTCCTGGACTCCCCAAAAGTGTGTTATGGCCAATATTATTATGAGATGTATTGTTAGGCATGAACTCTGTAGATTTGTTATTAAAACACAATTTTGATATAACGTTTGACAAAAATTCTAAGAAATGTATTGCTATGCCAATTCTTTTGAAGAATTATGGTAACTTGGGTTGCCATGTTACTTGGACTAGAACTCTTTTCTAACCAGAATCAAAAACACCACAAAGTGACTGGGTGGTCGAACAATATAACATTGTTACCTCTTCAAAAACTGAAAAAGACATTGATAGCTATTTTGTTAGAAAAGTAACTGAAGTAATTATGAATACAGTTTGTGAAATTTTTTTTTATGTGTCCTGAATATCCACAAGATTATAACAAACTTAAATGACCCACTAAAGAAGAGGTATATATGTTTTTGCAGAGGTGTATACGTTTTTGAATAGTTCATAAACTTATTGATTTATGCAGGGTAATATTTTATTTTCTTCAGAAACGATTGAATTCGTAATTCAGGAATTCTCAAGATGTGCCAGTGCGTCAATAAGTCAAATATGGACAAATCACTTAATCAAAATAAGATCATTTGATTGCTCTTTTCTTGAGTTTTTCAAGTATCATATTATTGTTAAATCTTTTGTTCTACATATTAGAGCTTCAAGTAAACAAAAATTGCAAGCACTTTTCCATTAGGGCTAATATGTTTATATAAGGGTACCATATATTTCATAGGTGTTCAACAATATATTCTTTAAAACTTATAGATGTTCAATCTTGGGCAAATCACTGAAATGTCTGCCAAGTTACAACAACCAGTGGTCACTTGAACCACTGGTATTTATTTAAATACAACTAAAAATATGCTTTTAATCATTGTCAGAAAGAAGGGATTGTCTTAGTTCTTCAGACTACTAAATATGCACACATCTTGAAACAGAGAGAAAATAATAGCATTACAAATTTCCCATTTTAGGGTACACAATCTATTAGAAAGGAGACAAGGTCATAAAAACTTAAGAAAATACCAAGATGAGTGAAAAATGATGCCACAAATTTACTTGAAAGATTGAGCGAAAATGCTTGAAACTTTCACATCAACCTAAAATATTGCTTAAAACTAACCTCTCTTAAAATGCAATCATTGTTTTATTACATGGTACATTTTGGTTAGGTTTCTACAGTCATTTATTAGAAATGACAGTATAATGCATTCTTCCAAACTCCATTGTTTACAAATACTATTTCAACTGCTTTGAAAACAGACCAAGGAACATTTACTATAAGATGAAGATTTTAACAAGATTCTTAGAAAGATATGACTACTTTTGAACATTGGTGGCTTACAGGCAAACAAATCAATCATTACTTATTTACCTTCATCCCCACATTGCAGGTTTCAACATTAATGGTCAGTCAGAGGCAGCTAAATAACACTACTGATGTTGATTGGACATGAAGTCTACAAGAGAACATACAGATGGAAACCATTAAATTCTAAACTAAGTCCATAAACTGTCAGCATGTAAGCTGCATTGGTTTGACAGAGGCTTGGCTTGTTATACAATTGCTAATACAATCAGTATTGTGACAGAGAGAGAGAGAGAGAGAGAGAGAGAGAGAGAGATCGAGTCAGCTTAGATGGAGAGACAGCTTTCAAGTGGAATTGAATGGCTGGTGCAGTTTTCCAATCTGCAGATAGCTGAAGTCAAATCTCTCAAGTTGACATTAGTTATTAAGAGAGTACAGCAACAGACCCAATTGGTCAATAGAATCTAACAGCAACTCTTTCTATACAATATTGGCCATAATCAGCTTTTCCAATGGAAATTTGCAGTTCTGAAATATTGAAATTTCTTATCAACATCCAAAGAATTTGTTTCTCTTCTACATTATTGGTTGTTGAAGTTCTAATTGCTGTTTATCTTTGCTATGTCTGACAATAGTGTCTCCTTCCCTCTTTTTTTTTTTAAAGATGCTTGAATATTTAAGGGGGGGATTTTACTACTCAGATATCCTATTAGATACCATAAAGATTTCAATAATAAATCCAAAAATTTACTCTTGTTATAAACAGATAAGGCCATCTGAAAGTCAGGTTTCTATATAATAGCAAACCATGATGGCCTAAAAACTGCTCAAGTAAAACGTTGATTTATTGTACTATTCTATACTCGAATTCTTAAATCAAATAATGAAAGACAATATATGTAAGCACATAAGTGGTGCAATAAATTCGATGTGCATTACAGTCACTATTATCACTGACCCAACCAAACCAAAAACAAAATGGCAAGGTATCTTTCCCTTTCCACTCTGTTGTTTTTGTTGTGCCAAAACTACAGGACACATCATTTAACTAGAACCTTGCAGTTTTTGTTTGAGTACTCCAATAGACATCTTTACTATAATTTGAGAAATCCCTGTATGAGAGATAACTCGACAACATTGTACGAACTTGATATTGGTCTTGGAGTCATTTGGTTCTTGATGTGAGAGAGAGGTACTCTAATTCCAATAAAAATTCATCCTGAAATAGTTTTAGTTTTTATCCAAAACATATGTTACCAGCATTCAAGAGCATGGGATTATAGATAGATGAAGTAACAGTATTTTGAAAAATTTGTTTTGATTGTTAATACTATTACCAACGATATTTCAGATTTGATTGTTGCTACTAACAACATCATGGCCAAGATTTTCATGAATTTGTTTTTTTATCAGAAAAGAAAGTATGAGAAATAATTTTTTCATCAATTCTTAAATCTTTTACTTTTAATTTTATGTCAGACACACATTTTAGCATAGAGCTTTGTGCATGAGTTCACTTAGTAGATACCTAAAAATATTCTATGAAATGCTTTTTTCTGAAAAAAAAAAAAAGTAAAGTAATTTTAGGTAGGAGTATTGCTTTTTCAATTGGAATAGTAGCAAAGACATTCATACATTCATCCCCTTTTCATTTGCCCGCAGGAAAAGTCAGGTAAAAAAATTGGCAGTAATTAATCAACGCTACCCACAACAGACTGTGTTCAGTTTATTCATGTATTCTGGCATTTACATCTACGTATGTTTCTGCATATGTATCTGGACTTTGCCTAGCCCTGGCAATTCATAGTAAAAACCTTAAATTTTGCACATCCTCCTTCCTCAATGAGTAGAGAAAATGTTTTTTTTGTTTTTTTGAAAATTCCACTCCTAAATAGGATTTTAAAGGGGGGGATCAATTTACAATGAAAGTTTATGCCAAATTGGATCCTTAGTATGGGTTCAGCAGTATTCATTTTGAAAATTTGTACTTTTTAATGATCACCGTTCGGAGAAGGCGAGAAAAGTAATTCATTCATTGATCATTCACTTTTCCAAATTTTCCAACTGATTGACTAACCAGACCTGTTTTGTTTTTCAAAATCCTAAATTCATGATCCAAACCATAATGGTATTATTTTCATCAAGATATCTTATTTTACCACCTCTTCTGTCTAATTCATAAGGTAAAAAAAAAGCACATACAGATGGTGGTGATTCATAATTTCCCTTGGAATAATATTTTTTTTTATTTCTGAGTGTCCTATCAGGTTTATTAGAGTTACAGTAACATTTTTAAATTCTATTTTTCTGAAGAATAATTTTTTTTCTGGTTGTTGGAAGAAAAATTGTGAAAATAAAACTGTGAAAATAAAAGTTGGGAAATGAAAATTATGAGGGGAATTTTGAATTCTTGCAGATTTCTATCAGCACTCACTACAGTACATACAGCAATTCACATAATGCCTAGTGCGGTGAGTATGTTGATTAATTGCAAAGTGAATATAAAAAATATACCTTCTTCTATCAATCCTAAAAATCATCTTTGAAATTTACCAGGATATTCTATCAAAACTTTCTTCCAAAATCAGATACAGTGTTAAAGTATTCATTACCATCATTATTCTATACTACCAAGTTATTTTGTATTTGCATAGGCAAATATGAACCTAAACGATTTGAATTAATTGTCCCTTGGGCATAGCAAATACTCAGTTAATTGATTGAGAAATAGATTTCAAAATTTCTCACTATATACTATAGAATGACTCTTTTCAGAAAAATTGTCAGTTTTGACAAAATCAAATAAATATTACAAAAGTAAGATAAGAATGTACTTGGATTGATTTCTTTAGTTCTTCTTTATTTGGATATTTTCTATTATACATTATCAAAATGGTTTTAAGAAGTGTAAAAATTCAATTTCAAAATGGTATGACTATTATTCAAATCATCAACCTCTGTATGTGCACCAAATTCATAATCAAACACCAACAAAAGAAGCCAGCAGTTCAGTTTCTTATTCAGCCCATTAATGCTTTTATTGATTTGATCATGATGACCACAAGCAAAACAAATTAGTGAGTTGGCAATGAGAGATTTTCAACAACCTATACATTTTGATTACCATAATGGTAAAATAGGTACTCAGGAATTCAGTATCAATATGATATTAATAAAACTAGCTGAAAACTTACCCTATAGGAGGGATTCTCAGCTATTTCCTGCTGAAGTTCTAAATCAATAATAGATCAAAACTGTTTTTTTTTTTTTTAGGGGGAGGTATCTAAGTTCAATGCCTCAGGCTACAATATTTCTTCAATGCTTACATATTGCATGCAGATACATAGATTCAGACTTCTAGCATTAAATAGATAGATAGATGAAAATCAAATCATTATTATTGGGCAAGCATAAGCACAAACCCCACATTATTACAATAGTAGAATTTTCAAAAATTAATAAGCTAGAAACATGGCTGACAATCTCATTAGTACACACATGAAATTTCATCAAGGTATGTGGTGTGGTTCCTGAGTTACACTGTCACACGTGGTCAGACAGACATGTGGAGAATTATAATAGGATTGATGAGCTAAATGATTAATTACTTTTCTCATTAATGAGCATATAACATACCTGTGGTGGATTAAAAACAAGTGTTGAAAGATTTTATAATTCTGATAAGAACTGATAAAAAGTGTTCAAAATGAGAGCAGAAAAACAAGGAAAATGTCCTTAGCAATTAGTCTGATAATTTTGAAAACTTACAATAAACGAAGAATTAAAAAAAAAGATAATTAAATTAGAATTAGAAAATAATGGAAATTCAACTCTAAGGTTTAATTCATTTTTAAGAATTATTTTCCTTTCCCTTTTGTCACATATCAAACAAAAGAAAATGCTTTACAAAGAAACTTTTAGCCAACAAAGAATATTTCCCATGAGAGTCAAGCAAACTGGACTCTAAATAACTAAGTAATAAATACTTTTGCAACAGTAAATAAAAGTATAAATAGAAGAGAAAATTAATGAAAATAACAAAATAATTAAAAATGTTGAGAAAAATTGTATATAAACTAACCAACAATCTGATCTACTTTTCAAAATTGCTTCTAAACTCTTCCATGTTGGCTGATATATTTTTTGGATGCAAATTTATCAATACCTTTTATTGGTACTTTGATCAACATATCTACAACAGGAAGTCTATGCTCATAAAATGGAACATTAATTCTAACTTTATGAGTCGATATGAAGATTTTTCAGAGCTAAATTTAATTTCACTGAAAGAACACCCTATTTAGAGGGAAAAGGTTATAGTGTGAAAACCATCAGCTTTTTAAAGCGTCTATCTAAACAGAAAATTTAATTTCACATTTTGTTTGTATTCTATTTTTTCACTGATTAAAAAATGGTAATTGGCAATAAAAATGAATTAGAAAAGAATTGAAAACGTAAAAAATCGAAAAAGAAATCCAAGACCAATAATAAGATAATATAAAAAATCACAAAGGATAAGTAGCAAATGCAACAACAATAATACTTATGTGAACTAAGAGGAAATGAAGCTTGTTATTAAGGAATAACATGAAAAAAAGCAATGAATTTGCTTCTGTCTGTCAGGACCATAACATCAAAGATAGTCAATATCAAAATGCCAATCTTTATGAACTGTCAAGCTCGAAAGAATGAGTACTTGGATTTTTTTTTCTTCAGGTGTATGCTAAGGTTCAGTAATAATTTCTTTGATAAGAATTGACAACAAAAAAATACATATTGATTTCATGCAAAAAATCTGTAAATTAGATTTTTCACATCAAAAGGAACATTTATGATACAAAATCAACAAGCTTTATCTTTATTACTTAATCACTGAATTTAATTTGTATGAATAGTAGAAATGGATTTCAGTATTTCTCTTATTTTCTATTCGATAAAAATCATGATCTGTGAGCTCATCATCCTGAATTCTTTCCAACAATACAGTCTCTTCTCGTGAAAATCTTCCAAGTGCACAAATGCAAATATCTTATACACAAAGGTACAATCATCAAGTATCCTTTACAAATTAAAAAAAGAAATGTCTGATTGGCGATGACCACCAAATTACAATAACAATGCTTGTGGAGGAAAATATGAAATTAAGTAGCTAACCTAAAAAGAAAACAGGACTCAGGTGACTGACAAGTAAAGTTTAATCGAAAAGTAAGCATTTTTTTGAAAATCACACACTTAAAGACTCTCAAATAAGTGTCTAATTGTATCCTTCTGATTCTTTTGTTGTACAAAGACTGTTAAAAAGAAATGTTGTTAGGAAATCATTTTTCCACAATTGCTTTCTTTAAACAGATTATATACTTGAAAATATTTGCTTTTTTTACTAAGTCTAAGAATAAGAGTGATGCAACAATCAAAAGTGGAAGAAGAAATAGAAAATAATTATTTTGGAAATAAACTTAACATAAAAGATTTAAATGTGGTGAAAGTAAAAGTAAGATTGGGAGAGAGCTTGGCTTTAACAAGTTAACAATACAGACTATTTCGGTAAAACCAGATGAGTATTTTAAGCAAGGTCAAGTTGTATCAACTTCCGGGAGTATGCAATGCAAGTGATATAATGACGGAGAGGGAACATCCATTGATAATTTGATTGAAGTTCTAATTAACACCAATAACATCATGGCCAAAGTTCTTAACCCATTTTTGCTACTAAAAGAAACAAAATATAAAGCCGACAATGTAACAGCCCTAGTAAGTAAGGAAGGGTTTGGAAACCTTCAAACTGAAGAGGGAATGAAAATGTTGAAATAACAGAAACAGAGAGTCAATGGACATCCTGCATCCAGATTTCCAGTTGAATTACAGAAAATAATTGAAGAAAATTATTAGTATTACTGCTAAACTTTTCAATGTGGATTCTTTATTGGAAGAAAATACCATGTATGACTTTTTCATCAAAAAAGTAATGTAACCAGGCTATATAGTATAAAAAAAATCACATAACCGTTATGCTTAGAGGTAATGCTGAGGGTAACTTAAAAATTCAAGCAGTTTATAGAATTGAGAATCCTGGGGCTTCAAAAGGTTGCGATAAACAATCCATTTCTTGATTTATTCAACTTTCAAACAGCATCAAGTATGGATGTGGAGATTGCCTAATTAAGAATTGTGTTTGACCGACTGCAGTCCACTGTTCAATTTAGAGCATTGGTCATCCTGATCTTCTGAAATGCATGGGGAATATCTGTTACAAAGAGTAAAATATCCATTCTGTACGAAGGACTTCTCTCAATGTTCACTATAGGTTATTTGTACAAAAACAGCAGGCCAAAGATAAGGAGAAAATCCATAATAATCAATAGATAAAACAATAACTCCAAGATACACTCACTCACCAACGATGGAAAAACAGCTCTGTTTTCATGGAGGATGGAGCTTCATACTATACAACAAAAACATTTGAGAATAGCTAGTCCAAAAATTGACTCCTGGCCAACTAGGTATGTCTTTTGAGATAAATAGGAATATGCCTCAGCCATTTTGGATCATGAAATAACGAAAATATACAGAAAACTTTCTACAAAATATTTGCTTTATGTTTTAATGCAAATTATACCAAAAGAAAGGACTGCAGTTCTGAAAAAGTAAATACTTAGAAATCGGCTAAAGGTGAGTTTCTGTAATATTTACATATTTCCCAATAGTTTGAAAAATAAGTGATCAAGCTCAGATAAATGACAAGACTTAAAATGCTAATTTTCTACACTGAAGATTGGCAGATTTGCAAAGTATTCTTTTGAACACCCCTTCCCTCTCTTTTGGCCTTTTTATGTATGAAGTTAAGCTCAGTAAATATCAATAATAGAACCAGTTTATAAGTACTAATATTACAGCCAGTTAATAGCTGAAGGCCTCAAATAAGCAAAACGGTTCTATAAGATGCTCTTTTGATGGTGTATTGATGTTTAGGAGTATGTATCATTTTTTTATAGCATCAACACATTTAGGGAAAAAAAAAAAATTCTAAAATCAAAGTTTTGGTATTCACTAGTTAGTCAAGGAAAATAGTGTGATGTTCAGAAATATTCAAGAAGATAGCATTTTCATGTGTATTTTCAATATCTTGAAAATGAATTTATTTCTGCTAAAATGTTCATCGAAATTGACAGCATGACACACAAGTACCTATTCTTTATATAAGATGTACACATTAATCATTTGAATTATAATAAAGAGAATAGATAGTAGATATTTTTGTAAACAGATGTGTTTAACAAGCAATTGACTATGTGGTTCATCTGGTAAAGATGATGGTTTTTAAATAATTCATATTTCAGACTAGTTCCAGTCTGCGTCATTTAGATCACTCAGTCTATTTGCATATGAATGAAATCTGTTCATAAATGTATGCAAAAAAAAAATCATTAATACAGAATATTAATGGGATTTTGATTCAGAACTGTCACAAAGAACAGAAATAATGATTTTTGAGGAGGTCAAAATAAAACAAAGGCAGTCAGTTAATGGGTTTGATTTATTATTGCTGCCAATAATGATGCTATATCAAGTGTGAGTAAGTGATATATACAGATATCTGTTGCCTAATGTCCGTCTGCTCACCATCTGACCACATATATGTCCAAGGTGTCATAAGGCTTTAACAGACTTGAAAGATCTCAATCGGTAAATGGTACGCAATGACAGATGTAAGCAGACTTAGTGGCTTTTAGAACATAAGCAAAGCAATTTTGCAGCCAGACGTATAATGACACAGTATATATATACAGCGTATATGGTACATGATACTCAATAGCAATATTAAACATGTGTAACTGGCCTATGTAATCACTCTACTGTATTCTTATCTAGATTTTAATGTAAATTCTCTTTTTTTCAAACAAAAAGTGTACCATAATTTTGTGTTATGTGCCACAGTAGAGAGGTGACTGTGCAACTTGTAAAATCTTTGATACCCTATTTTACATATTTTTTTGATAATTTTAGTCAAGTTTTCCTTGGTTTTCGTTAGAAAAATACAGAGAGACGCCCATACTGTTTTTGCTGCGTGTAAGCAAATTTACGAAGAAAAGAAAAAAAACTAACAAAGCAGAAAACTTAATTTTTAGTTGTTTTTGTACTAAGATGAAGGTAAAAAAACCAGTCAGACTTGATAAAAATAATGCATTACAATACTTTATCCAAAAATAATGATACAAACCTGGATGCTGTAGGATCAAACCTCATTCTTACTTCTATTCCGACTGAAGAAGATTACATTAACAATTGTATTGTATATATAATAGAAAATTATATAAATACACGTTTTTTGTATAAATGTGTTTATTTATTAGAATGAAATAAGCCCGTGCGTATCTGTATGATAAATTTTCGTTATCATCTAAGACCCAATAAGATAGCCTAGCGGCAATCAGTTGTGAGTTCAAATCATGTCAGGGAATGTGGATTTTACATATCGGTTTACAACCCCAATTTTGGTAAGGATTGTTCTTGTTGTTCTTTTTGCTACTGTGGTAGGAAAACAATGTTATCTCCAGACTTTGTACTGGAGTTTGATAAAAGCAAACAATATTGAACATATTTCTTCGAAAGAAAACCCCTGGAGAGATTCAGTTAGAATGTGATGTTATCATTTTTGCTGATTTGAATGCTGGTCATTAGACCTGAAAAGTTTTTCTGTGGGGAAAGTGTTGGCATTCCTGAAGATGTTGATGCCCCCATTCATGTTTTAAAACATAAAAAAGTTTAGGAAAAAAAAAAAAAGTAGTGAAAAGGAATTTGGGATAAAAAGAAGTTCAAGAAATTAGTAAAAAGAAATGATACGTTGCATAAAAGTTTACAGCACAAATTACATAAGATTAATTTGGTGCCCACGTAAGAGCATCGAGATGCCCTGAAAATATAGCCTCTGGTTTGCAAAGGCTGTGATATGTTTCTATTTTGACGACATTCTGAACAATTTTTGTTTACATTATTTCATGGTATTTTTTATCATATACCAGTTGCTATTTTCTACTAAACAGTTACTTCAATCAGTTGAAACTTTTGTAAAAATACTGTATTAAACATGCTACTGTATCTTTGTGGCATTTTTTTCTCCTCATGAATTCCCTTATCAGTTTTGGGGTAAAGACAGACCCAACACTTGTTTCTTATCATAAAATGAAAATTACCTTTCACTGTGCATCTTTATGATATGAAAATAATTACAGTCAGAATTGCAAGACTGTAGTGCTGAAACATATACATACTGAAAATATGTAAACAAAATTTTGTCAATATAGGCAATACGCTACATTCACCAATGCATATTTATTGCTGCATGCATGTAACTGTACTGTACAATATTTCTTTATTTCATATTAAAAGATACTTGCTACAGTATTTCCAGTTAAAAATGCAGAATGCAGATTGGCAACTATAGAAAACTGATATTAGTATGTAAGCAGGCGTTGGCTAGCATAAGCTTTGTAGCTAGCATAATGATGCACATCATTCAAAATGTGCACATTATGTGAGATTTGCAATATAGTGCATAATGTTGGCTATTTAATCAGCACAAGTAATGTAGGTGTGGTCCAGTATGCCAGAGGCTTATACTGTATACAGAATTATGTGATGTTCACTTAACATCCAAATCTCGTAACATCCTACTGGCCGGAACATAACCTGGGCGTTAAGCGATGCATACCTGTATCTACAACCAAGCAAACAGCTGTCAAGAATATCTTTCTAGAAATAGCAGTAGATATTATTGACTGCTGTAATAAGCAGTGTAAGATGGCCTTGAAAAAACACATGGCATAAAAATGAAGGAAAGAAAAAACATACCACATAGACAATGAAGAAAGATGAACAAAAAAAGCCTTCAGTGGGTGTATTTGTGTGTGTGTGTAATAAGAAAAATAGATTAATAACAAATATTTAGCTTTCTAAAAGAAATTTTAACATTGATATGTTTTCAAGGATAATCTATAAGTTTTGGTCCATCAAATTTTTTTTTGGCTTTTGTGAGAAGTAATCTCTTTATTCAATAGTTAATCATTTGGCAAACCATGTTTGGTACAAGGATTATGATGTTACACAGGTGATATAACTATCTCTACGGGCAAAGGACAATCACAGAAGAAAATCCAACAGGTGCAATGAAGATGTTCAAATCTGGAGAGAGACAGAGGTAACTTGCATTGATGTAAAGATGTATCCTCTTACAGAAGACAAATCACTGATCAGATACTGTCTTCTATTCTCAACAAGTAGTAATAATGTCCGCATAAAAAAACATTTACTTAATTGTATTTTTGCTATGAATAGAAAGAGGTTCATTAAAGATTAAAAATTAAAACATCAGGGTATAATGAAGAAATTTCAGCACATTATATTCGCAAACTTTTGATATAATTTGCTTATTATAGATGTGATTTCTTGTACTCATAAAAGTGATTCACGTACGGCTTTTTTCAAAGTAAGGCATTTTAATTTCAAGTAAAGAAGAGACAATTTCATTACACATTGCTACTACGAAGAACTGAAATTTTCATCAATAAAAATCATGATGATAATGTAAGTTAAAAAGTGATCAGTAAAATGGGGTCATAAATAGATAAAAAGATTTACATATCATATGAACTTGAATAACAGTTGATAATGTGAGCGTTAAATTTAAGCAGATATATGAACATATGTGTACATCAAAAGCACTTATAGGATGCTGGTCAGCATACAAAAAAGAGAGATTATAAGGTAAAAAGAAAATAACATCATTTTCAAATAAAATTGGTTTTCGTGAATGTAAATGACAATCTTCAGTTTTAGGTCATTTTTATTAAGAATAAAATATAAACGCAAATATTTTTTATGAATAAATTTGTATCAATGCAGATAAATGAGATATATAAGTTACAGATAAAGAGTAGCAATTGCTTTTTGTTTCAAAATTGATAAAAAAGACAAAATTCATTAATAATTCATTTGACAGAATAAAGCAATTATACAAAGCTAGACACTGTAATACAAATATACTTCTAAGCATTTTAATTAAAAAAAGGAAAAAAAGAAATTTCATCAAAAAATTTTATAATGTTTATCTGTCGTTTATAATTTCCTTAACAGGAGTTCTGAACTGCAAAAGAGGGACAAGTATTGCAAGTATAAATAGAATTGATAAAAAATAAAAGATTTTATTTTGATAAAATGCCATTATATTAATGCTATTAAATTAGAATATATTATGCAGGAGAAGAAAGAGACTGTCTAAATAAGAACTCATACCTGTAATACATTGCGAAGCATATTAATGGAGAGGAATTGGTAACATGTATATCAAATACATCAAAGATTTCTAGAAAAATAAATTTTTTAGCTTGAAAAAATGTTGGAAAGAAATACAAGTTCATTTTAATCCTACTTTGAGACTTTGTTGATAAAAATTTGGAAACAAGTTGTTCAATACTAGAAGATTAAGTTTGATTGTAATTTGCAAGTTTGAAACCATAATTTTAAAGTAGGCCTTTGAATCATTTAATATCAGATTATTTAAAACATGACGGTTGATCAATGATCATCTTTTATTTTAGATCTACATCATTATTTGATGGCCATGATATCATTTTTTGGAAAATATAACAATGATGAGAGAAATTTGAAAGAATTTTAAAACGCAAAAGAAAAACCTTTTTAAAATCACAAAAATTCCATTGACATATTATGTTGAATAAAAAGAATACTTCTTTTGAGGAAATCAGTTAAAACTAACAAAACTAATGCAAGTTAAAAAGCTTGTATGAGTCCAAATTCTATGAGTTCTGCAGTTTATTACTTTTACGAAGCTTTACAGTGAAAATAAAAGAACAAAGAGAATGAAAAGAAAGAAATAATGTGAGCATATATTTTGTCTTTCATCATACAATTTAGATGCAGGGAAAAAGAGAGAAAATAAAGAAAAATGGTTTATCAATGTCAGAAGGTTTCATCCTATTCTTTTTTTAAACATCAGTTGCTCTGGGCAATCAGACGATGCATAAAAGAAATTTCTTTGATGCCAAACAAAGAAGGTTAATTCTGCAAGAGACTGAGATATTATTAGGCCAAGGCTTAGTGTCCAATTCTGTCTGTTCAATGCTTTGAGCAAAAAGGGTCAAGGCAAAAAGTTTGAAATTATTTTCTGGTTCTCTGAGCCAGAAAGAAGACTTGGTCAATCTGTTTGAGGCTTTTAATATGGACCTACACAATTTCATAAAGCAAAGGTAACTAACTGTGAATACAATTATCGATATGAATGAAAAGCATTAATAGTGTAATTGCCTTTTGATGTAAGGATTGCTAATAAAGTGTAATCTACTTGGACATAATTTCTAGATTATTATCATAAAGGTATTGTATAGGTGAAGAGAATTTAGGCTTCAAGAAGGATGATAGATAGCAATGATCTTGTAATAGAGTAAGCACAAAACTGATTGGCTTTGTTTTTGTATTTTATTAAGATAAACTTTGAACAAAGTTACCTTGACTTTTTTGATATCAAGTCCGCTATGTTTTCTTTCAAAGAATATTGATCCTGGAATACTTTAGAATATCAGATGAAAGTTTAAAACTAATAAATGGCAGTGAAAGAGATGAACATGAAAGAATACAGAATAACCCCTCCCATGAAGGGAGTGAATTCTGACCAAACAATAAATAAAATACAGAATAGCGCAAAACATTTCTAACAGTTTCTGATAACTATAAAGAATTCACGTTTGAGGAATAATCAAGAAACATGATAGTGAACACAATTCATGTGACACTCAAAGTCAAAATTCAATTACTTTATTCTGTTGATGCGCAAAAGGAATCTGTATAGTTGACTTTTTTAATATTAAGTGTTCCTACATTTGCACAGTATAAAAAAACTGAATGAAATATCCTTAGTGTATATCAGGAAATTTTTGAATTTTCTTTAGAGCTCAAGTCTGAGGTTTTTCTAAGTTTGAAAGGGAATATCTCTAGAGATTCAATAAATTGTTATTCATTTTATCCAAGAGTAAATTTGGACACATCAAACTAATCAGGTAAATAGAATAATATCATTTAAAGCAGCTGTTAAGAGATATAATGAAAAACATATGGAATGAGAAAAATAAATTCCTTATTGTTGTGAAATTTGCAATCGCCCACTACATAGAAAAAACTAGTTATATTCTGTAAAATATTTAAAATCTTTAGAACAGAGTTTCTCAACCTTTTTGCTCTATCCCCCAAATTGACAGCTTGAAAAATGTTTATGTCCCCCTTAATATGAAAAAAATAATTCAATTATACATCATGAGATGAAAATAATCATATCTTTTTAAAGGATTAAGCGAAAATAACTCATTTGAATACAGACACACTTTTCTTTTGTTGGCACTTCTCACCTCAAGTGGATAAATATCTATGAAGACATTGTTTGAGAAAAAAAATACTGATACATCAACTTTCGGACACTTTTATAATTTATTTTTGCTTTTGTACCTCACTAAATTAAGGAGTTAAGCATTGGTTACTATGGATTCTATGGTAAAATTAGTATTTAATAATATTGTATAATCAGGGATTAATCAATTAAGCCTGAACATAGCTCAGTTTTAAACCACTGAACATTCTTTGCTCTTAGCATCCAAATTCAAAATTGCAGCTCCCAATACATTCTAATTGCTCCCTTGTGGGACATGCACACCACCTTAGAATCACTGCTTTGGAATAACATCTTTGAAAAAAACAGTAGATCATGAGCACACTACCTACAGGAGAAAAAAATTAATGTATATTCAAAAAAAATTCTCAATTTATTTTAAACAAAAAATTTTGAGATTATATCCAAGAATTCGTATTATATTTAAAAAAAAGCCTTCACTGTCTTATTGCAAAGCTGTCTCTGTTCTGTTGGAGATATGCCTATTTTATAATAAAAAAAGAATAATCTAAAGCCTAATATCAAATGTAAATATTTGTAAGAAGATTTTTCATAAGAAAATGCTCTTAATCTTAGGCTCTTACATCATTTAGAAACTGTGTCATTGGAGCATCTTTTCTGAACACAAATCCAGCAAAAACAAAACGCACGCAGATATTTGGCATTTTATTCAAAGATCAATGAAAATATTTTGTTTGTTGAAGCTCAAAAGCTTCTTCCTGAAGTTATCCTATGCATCACGTGATAATAGAAATCATAATATTGATTACAAAATATACACATAACCCACTTAGGCTAATATCTGAGTTGATGCTTCATTCCTTTCGATATTCTTCTTCAATATTTAGATTTATATTCAAAACAATCTTTTAAAATGGCTTTGAATCATGAGGAATGCTAACAGGATAATCCGATTTACTTCCACTTTATAGATATGTAGGATTAATATATTTCTAAATATTACTTTGACATCCTTTATAAAATCCTCAGTTTATATAATTCATATCTCTTTAAAATTCAAACTGCTTTAGGCAAAAAATGAATAGTACAATTCTTGTTAGAGCAGATGGTCTATTTATATACTGCCTTGCTACCAAGTAATAGCCTGAAATGAGATTTGAAGCTGTAAAAATGACTGCCATAGTCAGTGGTGGGGTTGGGGTGTGAATGATGTGGGTGAAGGAAGATAGTGAAAATCTAGGTAAGTGTGGTAAGGTAGGGTTGGAACTGACATAATTTAGTAATACCACCAATCAACACTGAAAGGGATCTGACCATTTTTTCTTAATCACAGTAGCTTAAATGAATGGTATTAACCTTTGCAATCTACATCAAGTGTGAACTTTGGCTAGCAATGGACAACAATATCACACCTTCCATTCTAACAAACCAATAATGTAATTGAAGAAACCAACTATTTGCCAGATAACTGTTTACCCAAGTCCTTGTTGACCATGCTAATAAGGCCAGAAAGCATGGTAATCACTAGCCAACTGACATGGACTAGCCAACAGCGGCCCAAGGTGAAGGTAGGATACTTGGGAAGCAGCAATCAATGAAAACAAAATAAGAACCTTTATAATGCAAAGCAGAACACATGTAAATAGATTCCAAGTAGTGTATACAATAATTCTGAACAATAAGCAGTGTTTGACAGGAAAATAAGAAATAGAAAAATTAAAATAACCTAAATTCTCTGGACTTCAGAAGAAGAGAAAATTTGACCTGGGTCACAATATGTAATGCTAGCTGCATTCTTTGTATTAGGTTGATAAGGCTTGTCAGCACAAATTCCTTAAGAGGAAGAAACACTTAAGCAAAAATTTTCTCCCATAAGTTACAATGTTTTACACTTCTAATCTGATGAGAATAGCAGTGTTATTTGAATATATGATAAGAATACCAGTTTAGAAAATATTCAAGTAATCTTTTATCACAATTCTTTCAATTTAGTAGAAAACAATAATTGACTGACCAATTGTTTTCTTGGTTAGCAATACTGGGAGTATTTGAATCTTATTTCAAACTCACACAGACAATCTTTTTATAGGATATCAATGGACTGATAATTTTAGTAATTGAAACACATATATACACCATAAAATACACTCTATCTACAAAGCTTTGCTTAGTAAGTCATAGAACCACACCTACAAATAAATTTATAGTTTTATTAAGAAGATTTTTTAATGTCTCCAAATCTTGAAGATGTCCAATGTTCAGATCCAAAAGAACATATTATTTATTTAACCTGTAACACTGATACTTGATATACTTGTAACGATTCCTAATCAACCAAAAACTTTTATAGCAGTAATTTTGCTTTTATGATATGTGTAATCTCGACTAATAAGAGACAACAGTGATTGATTAATCAGTTCATTTTCTGTGCTATTATAACATTGAAGATGTGAATTGACCACGCTGAACCACTTGATGATGACTGATAAAAAAGGCACCAATCATTGAAAAGTTAAAATCCTGTCTTCAGAGAGATGAGGAAATGGGTTGATTATATTAGAGCACATGATTTGAAAGTGAAGAGTGAATAATATCTTTTCTGGCAGAAGCTCATTTGATATAAAAAAAGTATACAACTGAGAGATTAGTCTCTTATTTCATATTAATAACCAGAAAAAACAAAACCAATAAGAAAAAAAAAGCAAATAATACATCCTTTTTTGTGGCAATGATCAAGACAATGAAGGTTATCATTATGCAAAAAGATGTGATTTAGAAACTTAAAAAATCCCCTCATTTATTATTTTAAAATAAATATGGACAGCCTGCTCATGTGTAGTATATTAACTAAAACAGTAAAGGAGGAAATCTTGGACGAGGAAAGATGTCTGTTTATACTATTTTAGTAAATTGGAAATGGCAGTTGCAAACAGTTTGGACTCAACATTTAATAATAGAGAACAAACTGATATAACTGCTTTTGAGTGAACATTTTTTTCTGTGAATCATATTACATTATATTGAATTGAATAAAATATATATTATATCTCATGATATATAGATATATATATGTATACACATATATGTACATTATCATTACATTATATATACTATATATATATATATATATATATATACATCATATAATACATTATATAATATTGGTTTATACATATACTATTACATTATAAATATATCATATTACAAAATATATATGTATATACATATATATTATATTACATTATGTATATATGTATCATATTACATTATATATATATATATATATATATTATTACATTATATATAACATGTAATATTACATGATATATTACATTATATGTATATATATTGCATTACATTATATATATGACATTACATTATATTTGGATACATATCATTATATTACATTACATATAAATCATATTGCACTATATCATACCATACTAAATTTTATCTATATCACATTATCTATATATATACGAATTACATTATATATATAACATTATATACATCTATGTGCGCGTCTAACATGATAAATATAACATTATATAACATCTTCTGTATGAATATCATTATACATACATAACATTAGATATACATATTATGTTATATATATATAAACATCATATATAAACATCATACATATATATATATAACATTATAAATATAGCATTATATACATTTATATAACATCAAATACATAAATATAACATAATATTCATATATATATAACATGATATATATATATATATATATATATATATATATACATATACATATATATATATATATATATATATATATATATATGAGTATGTAACATTATATACATACATGTATGACATTATTTACATATATATATCCAATGTTATATACATATATTTATATATAACATTATATAGACACACACATATATATATATATATATATATTACATATATATATGAATATATATAAATAACATTATATATGCATATATATATAACACTACATATACATATATATATGTAACATTATATATGTATATATAACATTATACATAGATATATATATGTACATATATATATAATATTATATACATATATATACGTACACATATATATATATCATATATATTGCATTCATTGTTGAGGCCAAATGATATATTCGCTGTATAATAGCAGAAGATAATTTCAAACAGAGTTTCAAAATAATATGGAAAAATTATAAACATTCAGTTGGATAATGTATCTATTTCTTAATAATACAATCTGCCCCATTCTCCCAAATTCTTCACTCTATTCAGGTTATATAGGCCAAAGATACATTCAACATTACGGGAGATAATTTCATATGGAGTTTCAATATGATACAAAACCATTTATTTATATATACATCAATACAAATACATATATTATATTACATATATATATATATATATATATATATATATATATATATATATATATATATATATATATATATATATATATATATGTATATATATATATATATATTACATATATATATATATTACATATATATATATATATGTATTACATATATATATATACGTATTACATATATATATATGTATTACATATATATATATATACATATTACATATATATTACATATATATATATATTACATATGTATATATATATATTACATATATATATTACACATATATATATATTACATGTATATATATATTACATACATATATATATTACATATATATATATATATATATACACATATATCACATATATATATATATATATATATACATATATATATGACATATATTTATAACATATATATATACATATATTACATATATATATATATTACATTATGTATATATTGCATTATATATATTACATTATATATATATATTACATTACATATACATATATTACATTTCGTATATATACATATTACAATATATATATACAAATTTTATCATATATACATAAATATCACATTATATCTATATCACATTATATATATATTACATTATATATATATCATATTATACACATTACATTGTATATATATCATATTATACATATGCATATATATGATATATATATATATATATTATTACATTATATATACATATTATAATATATATATATTACATCTTATATATATGTATATGTATATTACATTATATATACATATATTACATAGATATATATTTATATATATATATATAATGTATATATATATATATATATATATATACATATATATATATTACATTATGAATTTATATATATTACATTATATATATATATATATATATATATATATATATATATATATATATAATACTTTCACATTACCTGCATATATACTTAAAAGGTACGTAATCATAATGATATTTCAAATAAAAAAAATGTTAAATGGAACCTTTTAGATAAAATTCGGTCATTTTAATACAATGGTTAAGAAAAGATATATCAACCTTATTTCATACGATAATCAATCGATCTAAGCTCATGCAAAATCTTTAGCAATATCTTATCAATGATAGATGAATGATACATGTCAAATCAAATGATTAGATGTAAAGATTTCTATGGCTGGAGTTGACATCTTCTGGTCTGTAATAAAATACTAAACCAAATTTATATGTGACATAATATAAAATATAAAAACCATTACAAAAAATTCTGAATCAAAACTCCAGACTAAAAATCAAAGGATTAAATTATTAAAATATCCTTGATAAGAAAATCATACAATGATTACTATATGACTATCCACAAACTTCATTAGCAGTTATGGTGAGAAATTTGAAATAACGAGTAACTAACAACATTTTCTGAACTTGTAAAACTAGCCAATGTTAGCAATGGTTTCGGTTTTTGGATTAAGTTGAACTTTGGGTGTTTGGCAAGCATCCTAGAAAGCTTACAATTACTACAGAAACCATAAATAGAAATCTCATGTAAATGCTGCCATGGATCTTTCAAATGGAGACAAGAATCATTGCCCAATATGCCTTATCACAAAGGGGGACCTATTATCTTTAGTTGAACTACATGAAGAATATATACTCTTATTTCATCTGAATAATATTGTTAGTAGACACTTAACATTTTCAAGTGAATAAATCCTTGTGTCACTTTGAGGTCTAAATCAAGATAACCTCAATACCTGGGTCTTCTAGTAGACAACATGGAACTGCAACATTTGATGACTAGCTTTTACGCTAGAAATCTGCAAGCTTAAGAGTGAAAGAATTATACAAACCAATACGAAACTAAGTATTTATGTATATATATGCAGAACCTAAGATGCATCTATATGCAAACAAGTCACAGGCTCAGAGAATTAAGATGATTGCACATTTTTACATACAAGAAGTGAGAATAAATATATTTACAATAAGGCAACCTTTGAAGAAAAAAATTTGCTAATTGACAGACATACTGATATATACACACATAAATACATACAATCATATGTGCTGCCCACACATATGCATGTGGGTCCCAACATTAAAACCAACCTTGCTGCACCACATTCTATCCTTGTGGCGAGATTAAATAACTACATACATATTCACATCTAACTTTATACCAACTGTTGCAATTTTCATTACGTATATCATATCTTTATAAAGCTATAACTAAACCAAATATATATTATCCTACCATCTACATATCTATAACTGTTCTGTTTATCATTAGTTTTCCTTTTTTAGACATGGGATTTTTTTCAAAATGAAGTAACCTATTTTGTGTGAATAATTTGATGTTGATAGAATTAGCACTTATCTAAAAAAATAAATAAAATATTGAATTTTTCATACAGTTTATCAAGTCAAATTTCTGATCGATTAAATTATTTTGGGTTTCTTGATGGTGCTGAAATAATGTGGTGCTACAGTTACCCTAATTGTCTGTATCAACTTGGTTTGTTGCACAATGTTTTGGGACATTATTCTGAATCACAAGCTATGAAAAAAAGATGTGAAAAGTACAAAGAACACATTATTTCTAATGGGTTCAAATTAATTGATATTGCCCAGTTACTTCCACATGGATGAATAGTTTTTTATATTTTCATACAAGCGCTGTTCACATTTATTTACAAGTAACAATCCCAGATGATGGCTCTAGAAGAGGAACCAGAAGACTGCAGAGAGAGAGAGAGAGAGAGAGAGAGAGAGAGAGAGAGAGAGAGATGTTCACTTGAGTTGGACAGAAAAAATATTTCAATGGATAAAGTTTCCAACCCTGAAGAAAACGATATGATCTGTTTCGAAACGTTTGAATCAAAAACTCAGAAGCCACGACCAAATCATGTATTCATTTTGTAAGAAACTTGAATGAATCAGACAAATTTTTGGTGTACGTGCGTAGCACATTTTTGAGATTTCATGTTTGTTTGAAGAAAAGTGGAAGGAAATCTACATTCCCGGTACTTGCGGGTTTTATTTAATTATATCTTGAATTTACATATTTATTATAATTATCATTGATTTCAAAAGGTCAAGATGAAAGTCGATGAAGCTTTGACGAAATTGAAGAAGAAAATAAGTTTTTTTTCCCCACATTTGTACATAGCACAGAGAAAAATCTACCATTACAAACTAAATTCCTAATGATTTCATGGCTCAGTACTTTGAATCGAAAAGAAATCCCAAGAAAACGACACGGACACTATACACACGTTGTTCATTTTTCATTATTCATTCACATTCAGTTGACATGAACAGGCAATCGAGAGTATGTATTTATTTCGGAGGAACGAAATGCTTTTAGTCGGGTGTACAACGTTACACAAAATGTACACGTGAAAAAGTTTTTTTTTAGTTGCCAGGAGGATTACGTACAATTTAATCATTTCACAGAAAAGAAGAATGAGGTATAATTCTTATCTGCTAGTCTTTGACGAAGTGACATAAGCCGACTACAAAAGACAGTAGAGTGATAACTAGAGAGAGAGAGAGAGAGAGAGAGTGAAAGAGAGACAGAGAGAGAGAGAGAGAGAGAGAGAGAGAGAGAAAGCAAGACAAGCGTGTAAGCAGCCAACGTCAGAAAATGTGCTAGTGCTTCCAGTGTCGGCTTGACATCACACCAACACTAAAGGCAGAGGTCATCATGTCATCCCATGCTTACGTCATTAATTATTTAAGAAATTAAGCACGTGTAGTATTTTTTAAATCTTTTTATAAAGATATTTTGGGGAGAACGTGACAAAGAGAAAAGTAAATAAACACTGTGTATTGAACAGTGTTAACGACACGTGTATTGCAAAACGACACTGTGTTCGTGTTTAAGTGGGTTCACATAGATACTCTATTTGTTTTCCAAGAATTTTGGATTTAAAACGGCAAAGATAACTTAAAACCAACTGAAGTATGTCTTTTCTTCTATTTTCCCACTAATATCATTCAATTTCATAAACTTACAATTTGGTTTCGATTATGACACAACAAAACAAACAGTATGTTTTTTTTTTAGTCTTAGATCCACACACCCATGCTTTAAGTGAAAAAGGAAATTTGAAAAATCGACCAGCGAAAAATAAACAGTTAATTTGGCACAATTTAGGAGAAGGTGGTTGGTCCCGATTTCAATTCAAAGCAATGGCACTGACGATATAATCTGTATATTTACTTCTCTTTTTCTTACATTAATTCTCCTATATCTTTATATCTGTGCACCGTTCTTAACATCGAGTGAGCGAAGGTGTGAAACTGTAAACAATCTAATATCGGAACCACCTTCCCTACATGGCGCTCGAATAATTTATTTATTCATTTTTATCGGCCTTTAAATAATCAAGCGACCTAAACAAACCACCTGTGAGAGGAAGAGAATTGGTTGTATTCAAAAAATTATCTCTTATTCATTTATAGCTCAGAACAGTTCTCACATTTCTTGATCGTTTGTCTACAAGTTATTTGCAGCTATATTAAAAGTGACCCCTGATTTAAGTATATTCATGCGATAAATCATTTTTTTATCTAGTTCATTATTTAGAATAGAACATTAATATCTCACGAAGTCGATTTTTCCCGATTGAAAGGGTTGCACGAACACCGTTAGTGTTATTGTTGCTTAACAAATAAGGAACATCAATTTTCAAACTACCACCATCACAAATAACAATAAATGATCATGCGTAATTAACAGTTAAGTAAGACAAAAACAGGAATTGAATGAAACTGTGCGAGGTATCAAAGGAAAAAAGATCAACTTGTTGTACAATGATAAAGAGGGGCACATGAAATAATGTGAGAGCACGTGTCGTTTTATAGTAAGTAGTAGGTTCGTTTGTGCCATGTGGTTCCATACAGGAAGATAAGAAGCGTTATTCTAGTAGTGTGATAGAATAATTATAGTTACTGCACAATATACACATGCTTGCTTGCATATATTACATACCTAGAGTTGAAAGTTAATCAACCAGATGGAGACAATTTATGTGCGCGTCTCACTCTCTCTCTCTTTTTATATAACCTGAAGCTTGTAGATGGTCCTCAGCACATTGTTACGTATGATGGTCACAGGTATGTGGTGGCAGTAGTTCACGAGTGAATAAAATGTCACCTATCTAAAATGTAGATAATATATTATTGGCTTCCGACCAATAGGAAATGTAAGAGGAGAAATAAAATAAACAAAAAATTTCGGGGGTCATTTATTTCAATTTTTTTCCCCCAAGTCAAAAAAAGAAAGCGGTCATTTTTTCTTTCATCAAAGCATTAAGAAAGTCCAAGGCTAAAAGGGAGAACTTGAGTATCAAGAAGAAATGTTTGGTTTGTTTTTGTTTTTTTTTTTAATTCAGGCTTTTAATGGAAAATTCAAAAAGTGGCTTTAGTCTCCATGTCTCGTGACCAGCAGCAGTTTAGTCGAAATAATACTACAATTTTTATTTCAGATTGAGGAAAAGGGTTTCTTCTAAGTTTAAAATTGAGAAGTAAGAGAAAAATAGCAGGCATGTGCGATGTGGTCATGATTAATCAAAGTTGAATACAAATATTTCAAGCTGCCCAGAACATTTATAGTATCATCCCCGCCGCTCCTAAACACGCTCTATGTGTTTTTATTGGGCATGAGAGAAAATTGCATTAGTTTCTTTATTTTTCACTAATAATAATAATGGTCACTCATTTTATGGACCACCGTACACCCATTTTTCCAGAAGAGATTATTCGAAGAAAAGATTAATTCTAGTTTTATGATAGAATCAGTAGTAAATGCTATTTTTTATATGCACAAATAATCCTTCTTCCTGGAACAACGTGGATCGATCCATTTATCCATAGTGGTTGTTAGTATAAGAGCTGACTCTAACAACATCTAAATGCTATCAACACATTGCACATTACACAACATGGCCATTTCTGCTGTCAACATCAAGACGGTTCCGCTACCAGCCAGATAAATAAACAAGTCACAGAAACATATTAATGCTTCTTCCATTTTTCTTTGACAAGAGAAGCATGTTTCGAAGTTTACTTTAAAGCAGACAGTGTGTGACTGTCTTCCTAAGCAAACAACTTTGCCTAAAAAAATAAATTGAAATGCTGCCGACAGCAAAAAGTAGAGCAGAATTTAAATCTGTAAGTTACCAACCCCATCGACGTGACCCAAAATGAGGGTCACAAGATGTTTGTTTTTTTTTCAATCATAAGGAATCAAAAAATGTAAATTTGAAAATGTTATAAGCAAAAAATGAAATGGTGCAATATGTTTACTACACAAATTATTCGCAATAAATGTTATTGAGACTCAACACAGCTCTGGAACAGGAAAATAGTTGTGAATAATTTTAAAGCATCGATAAGTAAATATTGAAAACTAATTGATGTATTCCAGTTGTAAGAATGAAGTAAAATTATGCAAAAGCTAGGATAAAACTAAATGAAGAGACATTGATTTTTTTTAATTATGTTTCGCTCTGGGATCGCCAGGTTAAAAAAAAATCTTTTTGCAGGGTCGCGGCCTCAAAAGTTTTGGGAAAAAACAGATTTAAACAGTAGTGTCAGGCTGAATTGGAAACGAAATCATTTGCATATTCATAGCCGATGATGCCAATAAAAATGTAGGTGCATACAGTCAAGACGGTGGTGGTTTTAGGGTTAAAGAAATACAACTAAAAACATTCTACACTTATTTTCCACTTCTGTTATCTAACATTAAAAAAACAACATCGAGAGATAAACTGGTCTCAAGAGAGATTCTTAGCGGTCATGACACAGACAGTTGTGGTTAGCCTTGCTGCAGTGAACGATAATACAATCACATTTACCCACATACGTATGGACAGTCAGCCCTTAGGCTGTTGTATATAAACATGTGTTCCCAAATATACATTGGATACAGCATGGTCCCACTCTGATAAAAACAATCTAAGGAACAGTTTATACAAACGTAAAAACAAGATGTCTTGAAATGCTACGATAGACAATAATGAAAATTAAAAACTAAATCAACTCTGATCATTCGACTTGCAAGCAAGTAGCGAAAAGTGTTGAAATAAAAAAAATAGAGCGAAAGGAGGAAAATAATTGTTGGTAGGTTTCGGATTTTTCTTGATGGAAGAGTTTGATTTATTTCCAGACACTTTCAAAAGTAAATAAGCTGTTGAAAAATCTTTATTTGTTAATGAACATCAAAGAATGATGGATATTGGTTCTCTCTACTAAAGCATATGTTAGTAGCTCGAGAGAGAGAGAGAGAGAGAGAGAGAGAGAGAGAGAGAGAGAGAGAGAGAGAAAGAAAGAGAGCAATACCGTCAAATTGAAAGTGTCAGTCCGTCACTCAGGCAGGCGGCCTTGACCTTAACATGATTTGAGCTGGCAGAAGTAAAAAAAAAGCCATTTCTTCTCACGCCTTTTATTATTAGTAATTTCTCACACTTTCCAGCGAACTTAATTGACATACTCAGTCAATGAACAGAATACAGATGATCACTAGTCTCTGGCTGTATTATTAAGATTAGGAGGGAAACTGCCTTCGAAAAAGATTATCTGTCTATAAAAAAGGTTAGTTCAATACTTAAACGATATAAATTTAGCTGTGGTAAAATAAATGAAATTAAAAAATACAGACGAAAAAAAGTTTTTAGAATAGTTGCTATTTACTTTTTTATCATGTAAATATTAACAAATTTTGAAACGAATTTTAACAAGAAGAGAAGAAGCTCTGTAAGTGCTGAAGTAAGCCATGCTGTCTTTTTTAGTCTTCTTGAGTAGATGGAACACACACCATCATCATCATTTTTCTCATCAGACAGAGATGCTGTGTATCAGTATTACCTAATAACATACACTAGTGGGTGGGTGTGGATTCACACAGGATTGGGTTAGTTAGTTACGCACATCTCTTTATTGTAAATAAATGCGTGTTGTTTTGTAACATTCAATATAATTATCTTAGTTTCTAAATAAATACACATTTATTGCTAACATAAGTAAGTAGGCGGGAGAGAGAAAGTCTTATTTAAAATATCCGGAATTGGCGATGATGTAGACCGCGGTAAATGGACACGAAGAGAACGGACATGTGGAGGATAAAAAATTAAAATGATGACGAAGTAATCATGCGAAAATTATTGGGGTGGTCTTATTATTGGGAAAATTTCATTATGTTATTTGATCGCAGAAAAATGACTATTCATAATGTTTCAAGTTACACAAATACACACACACACAGAATTATATTTCAGAGATGCTAAGCCGAATATTTTCAATAGGTTAATTTATTACTATTATTATTACAACACGAATATAGACTTTAATCGATAATTTACCTCAGATAATTCACCACTTACTTATTTTGGCATTCTTTCGAAATATGTCGCTTGCAAAATCAACCATTGGCGAAATCAACTACGGTACGGTGGAAATGCCTCCGCCTTTGCCTAAATACGGCTAAATTTATAATGACGGAAAGAAAGCATACAAAAATATAAAATCATTCAATCAAATTAAATTAGATATTAGAGTAGAATATATTTGTTTTAGGATATTCAATAATATATTCATTATACTTAATCAACAACTCCGATGACAAAAAAAGAAAACAAAATAAGAGAACAAAATGAAGCATATAATAAATTAGAATGAAACACATCTTCATCTTGATATTTAATTTTTAAAAAAGAATCTTGTAAAATATCCAATAACGGTGTTCTTGTCATAATATATTAATTTAATTTTAATGTCGTCTCTAATATTTAATTTAATTGAATATTTTTGTATGCTTTCCATCCTTATAAGTTTAGATATTTCCGCCCTACCACAGTTAATTTTGCAAATGGATAATTCGGCTGGAGACACGTTTCGAAAGAATGCTCCAGTTTTCTAATTTCATACTATCATTTCATATTTTTTTCTAATAATTCGTTTAATTTGTACCAATTATTATTTGTTCAATTATTGACCCGTGATAAGTATGTAGTATATAAAAGAAAAAAAAAGAAAAAAAGAACAAACTAGAGGTCAAGGACTACTATACATATTCTGGACAGCCAAAACTGAAAAAAGAAAGCTTTTCGTTGAATAAATATGCCAAGTTTAATTTACTAGAACAATTACATCACGCTTTTCTTTGGTCAAGGCTAAATCAATCGTTGTTTCTTTCTACTGACCTCAAAAGATTTCTGCCCGGGGGGTAAGGGATGAGAATACAACACACACCCGTCGAAGAGAGAGAGTCGTATCACACTGACACAGATAATAATACGTTGTTTGATATATTTTTTATTATTATCATTATTATTATTATTATTATCATTATTATAATTATTATTATTATTGTGATGATGATGATGATGATGATGATGTAATGTGTGGCTACATCTGTTCTCCTGTCAAGAACAAGATACAACAACATCACATGGTAAAAATGGGAAAAAAACACACCACGATAGAAATGAAGAATTAAGAGAATATGACATTAGATGCGATGACATTTTAAAAAAAACGAACCAGAGGTATTTATTTCAAGTGAAAATGTAATAATTTCAAGGAATATTTTGGTAGGTTAGAGGCACTTCACACGTTACAACAATACCTTTAATAGTGCGGTTTTATTAGTGCGTGTTGTGATGTAGTATTGCTATACAAATTAATGTACCCTTAAAAAAAACATCAAATTTCAATAAGACCTTGAACAGAGCGACTTTGAACAGTACGAAAAATCTATGAGCGAATCAACCGTACTAATCAAGGTATACCTGTGATACGTGTCTTAGTTTTGACGAATCTAAATTAATGAGACACGTGCAAGTGAGAAAGATCTCAGTCATTGTTTAATCAAGATGTGTTGATGGAGAAGGAGAAACAAAAATAAACATGAGTAAATTAAAAAGTAAATAAGTTATTTTATCTTTAATGAAAATGAACTTTGAACATAAAAGTTCAATGATTTTCTTAAAATGAATTGAATAAGCGAGTCAATATAATATTATTAAAAACCAAAAGCCAAGTAGAGAGAAGAGAATAGATAACTGAAATCAAAAGTGGATAATTTAACACGTGTTTTACATGGAAATATTGCTAAATATAAGCTGAGGTGTTTATGATGATGATGAAATAAATGTAGGAATGTAAATAAATACATATTTAAAATAATATGAATGTAAAAATGAATCTCTAATTGCTGACAGAAAAATAAAATGACTACTCGATTACCATCATTCGCAAAAAAAATGCACATGAAGATATAAGTGCCTGGTATATATTCAATTGTATTGAATTTTGAAACATTTCATATTTCTGACGATGACCTATGTGAACAGTCGAAACACTGAAAAACTGATGATTTAGGTTAATCAAAAAAATAAAACAAACAAAATTGTTTCGTTGGGAACAATGAGGTGAATATAAACAGCAAATAAATATGAAATGATAGAAAATTAAATTAGATGTTAAATTAATTTGAATTAATTAGATATAAAATAAACGGTTAATAGCTGAAAAAAAATATATAATTCTCAAGTTATGTGCTTTAAGACTTTCGTTTCTTCCGGAAATTTGTCAGTTTTGAGAAAAAATTATTTTAAAGATTTTAGTCTATGTACAATGTAACTGGACCCTTACTTTCCATCCATCGTATAAAACTGTGGATGCGAAGTATTCGGTTACTTCTCTTTATTATCATCAAGGAACCTTACTCGTGAGGGTTGTTATCTAAGCTTTTTTCGTTTGATCAAAATGATTTATAAAGACGGTGAAAAAGCAGCTCTTTCTATTATATAGTATTTCAGTGCTTCCAGATGTTTATATAAGTTAGTTGTGAGCATCATACGATTGACAATTTGACATTATTGTGTAACAAGGCATATGAATGTTGACATAATTGCGTGTTCGGGACTGGGGTGCATAGATAAACAAACAAACAAAATGAATTTTTTTAAAAAATAGATGAAAATACTTCCATAAGATTTACATGTTTCAAAGTAAAGAATATTACAAGAAGCATACAATTAATTGAATTAATTTTCTTGGCATCAAATGACAACGTATATTAATTATTGTGGACTGTCACGAACAAACAACACGCCACATGAAGAAAAAGGAGACATCCCTGTCTTCTCAATAAATGTTATACCCCGTTGACAATATACACCTACCTCGCAATATTTAGACGTCGTCATGGTCTGAAAAAGATACAAATCCATTCAGTGATGCTATGGGAAGCTTCCCTAGTCAAATCCGACATTTAAATCCGTGGCAAGAAAAAAGCAGAGACTCCGAGATTGTGTTGACAATATAATAACATCAATGACATTAAAACACATACACAGGTCCATGGCTTCTTTTTCTTTGGGTTTCCAATGAGACCATGGTTTGGTTTGCATTTAAAATTGTTGTTTTTTTTTCTCTTATACAAAAAAATATATATTTTTCCTTAAATTTATCTCTTCTTTTCTTGTTGTTCTTCAAATATTTTTTCAATAACAGGCAGCAAATTAGGAAGAAACAAAACAAGAAACAAATGGACCGACCGAAAAATTAGCAGCGTAGCTAGAAGACGTTTTAAGAGAGGAAGAAGAAGAGGAAGAAGAATGATAATAATAAGTGTTGAATAAGACAGTAAAATCCAACAGTCGGCAACATTCAGGTAAATACGGCTCCGACCATGACTGGCGTGTTCTTGTCCGTCGTTGTCGTCGTCATCCAAGCAATAAATAAAAGAATCCGGTTTTTTCGTCTTGTCCGCTCATACTATACCTATCGTCACGTCACCCCTCTCTGACATTCTTCTATGTTTCTATTTCACTCCCTCTTTCGATTTCTGATCTTCATGTCTCCTCCCCTTCTTGGTGATGTGCTTACATTGTCCCTCTTGCTCAACTAGGAGTCGTAGCAGTAGATATTTCATAAGTGGTGGGAGGAAAGCGTCTGCTAATATCGCCGCAGTGTAATAGTAATAGTAGTAGTAGTAGTAGTAGTAATAATATTTGTGGTTTTGAAAGCAGTAGTAGTAGCCGTGATGATAGTGTTGGTAAGAGTACTGTCTCACCAACGTGGGTGGAGGCAGTCACTTCACTGTGTGTGACGGTAGAAGTGAAGGCAGCAGCAAAAGTAGTTGAAATATAGAGAGGTGGAGGAAGAAGCTGATGGAAGTTAGGCAATGAGTAGGAGAAGATAATTGCGATCAAAGTAGGAGTAGAGATTAATCAAGTAGTAGGAGCAGAGTGTTACGAAATAGAGGGGGAGTAAATCAGTTTCTCTTCATCGACATAGGCGGCGGAGACCTTATTTTGCGGACCGGTTCGATTATATGACATAAAAGCTGTAGTCTTTAAAATACATTTGTTTATTTTTATAGGAAAATAAAAATAATTGTGCCTCCCTGCATTTTTATAGCTCGCTTCTTATGTGTTTGTTATTTACTCTTCTAAACTTTTAACGTATGATTTCTAAGGTCGACGTGACTTGTTCCAATGTCCGACCGAACAGATGAAATAGTGAGAGACTCACTGAGGGAAATGCGATTTAAAAAAGAATATCAAGAATCTCAAAACATTTTCGTAAAATCTTAGAGCAATTTACTACACGATATTTTAGCATAGATATTCATTAAAAAACAAAAAAACAAAAACAAATCATGTCTTAGTAAGAAAAGGATTTATGACATTTTTTGAAGCCCAACTCTGTGTCAAAGTCACCCAGGGTGACATAGGCTTCCACCAGTGAATTCGATTTTCTCTTTCCCCAGTTACTATCAAACAACTGCATTCAACATGTTCTTGAAAAGGCACTAGCTGAAGTACCCGTCTACACTGGATTAAATATTTAAAGACAAAAAAACCAAGGAGTCTTGTGAAATAAAAAGGTTCCCTTCACTTTTGACCCCTTATAGGGTAAGAGTCTCTCTATACATTAAATGGTTTCTTAAGTGCGACAGACTATTTGACATCTCTCACATACACACAGAAGACATGTATGCGTTTCCTGATGTGTTTATTGTCTTCAACTAGATCGTTTTATTTGGTTTCATAAGTAGATTTGTCGAATTTTTAAAAAAATCCTAACCCAACCTGCCTTACCAAATCACAGCTCTCAGACTTTTTCCCCCACAGACGTTTCGCCGACAAATAGTTAGCCGACAGACGTTTCATCGGGTGGACGTTTCGCCGAAAACTTTATTTGTTTACAGGATGTTTCAAGTTTTGTTTTTTTCACTTATCAATCTGCATGTTTACAATGTCATCATATCCATATTTCTTATCGCAAAAAATAAATCTTTATTAATGAACAGTTTGATTTTCTTGATTTGCTGGTCGTAACACTCAACTCTTCCACTGGAGGTGGCGGGGGTAAATTTTGCTAGAAAATACCTCCTACCCACCGTTTCAAATTATGCATTATTTCCGGTAAACAGATATAGTATCTTGCTGGCCTTTGTCATTGAGTTCGATCTTTATCAGACCTATTAGTATAGATGGCCTGATACCAATTCATGCATATTCTACTGATATAATGAACAGAGTGATTTTTTTTGGTTTGATGTCCGTAACATTTGATTTTCTCACTCCGAGGTAAAATATTTGCTGATAAAAATACCCCCTTCCCACCATTTGAAACTGTGGCGTAACTTTGTAGTGGATATTATTTAAAGTTAATGTATCAACTGATGATATGAAACACAACTCTGAGGTGAGTGAAAGGCTCAGTCACTTCATGAATGAAATGATAGTAAAAACTCGTTATAGGAAAAGGAGGTGCTAGAGTCAAAGGTTCATACAGTGGCAACGGTAGTCAAAGAGGAGAGCAAGTGGAGAAAAGGTAGGTAAAGGATCAAACAGCGAGCACATCAATGAAAATGACACACTGACACATTTTTTGTATCAACGTACAACGCGGGTTTATTCAAATAATTAAGTATAAGTAATGTTCGTATAATTTGTATGCGAATTGTGTATTAGAAATATATCGCGTTTGTATGATTTATTACCAAGGACAGGAAGATGTAAATGGATGTAAAATGTTGTCTCTTAGTGTGTGAATGTTGTGTGTGAATGAGTAAGTCATGATGTCTTTGAAAGTATGTGTGTGTGTTAAAACAAAGCCCCTTCCCAAAAATGTGATGTAGCAGCTACTTGGTTTGTTATTCAGGTCTAATGTTGATGAAAAACTAGTATCTTTATTCGTGTGTGTAACGACCATGCCCCTTAAGGGAGTGGACGGTGTAACTGCCGAGGCCGACCGGGGAGAACTGCCAAGGACTAGTGTGTTTGAGTGAGCAATGGCCGTGCCCCTTAGGGCAGCGATTGTCAGTCGCCAAAGCCGACTTTTGAGAAACTGTCGAGTACAGTGTGGATGGATGGATGGTGAGGTTACATATATCCTCCGAATTTCGGTTAATTTGGCTCCTGGCTGAAATCAAATTTTTAGCTGAAAAATGCTTGATTCTAAATTCTGTGTGAAGGACTGTTCGGGTATTGGTCACTGTGGAATAATTTCTTCTAAATGAAAGTATGGCATCTGAAAGTCCAGTGTTTAGTGAATTTTGGAGACAATATTGCGGTGAATTTTTGGTCCATACATGTATCATGCTGATTTGTGACTTTGATTTAATTGCACGACATAAGTATGAACTCTTCAACTGACACCCTATTCTAAAAACGTAATTATTTAATAAAAAAAATCATTCTCAAGTTTTTTCTTGTCTTTGTATAGAGGAAAAAGGTTCAAATTTTTGTCAAAAAAATTTCATTAATAATTAAGTTAAATGGGTTGTTTCAAAGTCAAGGTTTAGTTAGGTAACTTTTATTATTCATTTTGCTTTTATTGCTGAGGAGGTACATCTTAAACTTATTAGTAATTTGTTGTTGACAAAAAACGTAAAATTTTTAACCTTCAAAACTTTCTTTATGATTTGGTTTAATTGATCTGTGCTTATACAACTTATTGGGACGATGAAAAAATTCGGCAGGACAGCAGACATTAACAATTATCTCACCTAAATCGTAGTTACATTTTCAAACTACATAATATCGCTATACAGTGTTTGTCCACACGTTATGTCCAGAAGTTCTCAATTAATTTCTCTGACATTTTGTGGAAGGATGGGCAAGGGGCTACAATATAACTGATTAAATTTTGGAGTGGATCCATGCGCAATTATCCCCCCTGCGTAGTACTTATATGTTAAAAACACATGATATTGCCAAATTCTTTTCATATCCGAAAGATACCTCCAAAAGTTCTCTATGAATTTCAATGATAAGATGAACACCGCAGAAGAGCTGATTAAATTTTTGAGCAGATCCATACACAATTACCACCCTACGTTATATATGTCCAGATCACATATCGCCAAAATCTTTTCTAGTTGACAGAAATTTTTCTGATCGACGTTTTTTAAATTTCATTCATGAATACGTTCATTATTTTCCATGCGATATCTCCAAAAGTTTTCAATAAATTTCTATGGCATTTTGTGGAAGGGTGGTCAAGTGGCTACGGAAGAACAGATTGAATTTTGGAGCAGATCCAAGCAAGAGTTATCCTCCCTAAGTTGCAGTTTAATGTAAAAAAATATGATACAGCCATTTTTTTCCTCATGTCTGCAAGATCTCCCTAATAGGTCTCAATGAATTTTAGTAATATTTTGTGGAAGGATGAACGATATACTGCGGAAGAAGCGATCAAATTTTTGAGTGGAACCATACACGATTTCTTCCCTTACATCATAATTATATGTCCAAGCCACATAATGTCACCAAAATTTCATGTCTGCCTTCACGGTATCTCCGAAGGTAATGGATGGCTCTCTATGAAATTTGTTGACGAGTGGACATTGAGATAAGAAAGGGATGGTAAGATGCTGGGTCGGATATCTGTTCGACTGATAATTATTTGTTGTCTTTTTTTCCTTTTTTTGTCACATTTATGTAATACGCTCATTACTCTCCACACGATATCTCCAAAAGTTATCGATGAATTTCAATAGCATGATGGAAGGGTGTACAATTGGCTATGGGATAAATGATTAAATTTTTGGGAGGATCAATCCATAATTATCTCCTCATGTCGTAGTTATGTTTCCAAACCACATTTTTTGCTGGTTGGGGGGTTAAATGGTCAATGGATAAAGACAGCAACATCCTTCAGCGGAAGAAGACCAACGTATAATTCGAAAAATAATGTAAAAATTTACATTAAATCAACTTGGGTTTAAGTTTATTCATTTATTGTCATGAAGTATGGATATTTTGAGAGAGCAAACATACAGAATCAGAAGTAAAAAAAAAAGGCACAAATGTTTACGGCAAAATGTCCGCACGTCGAAACTTCTGTTGGCTAAATATGTGTCGACGAAAAGTCATTCGGCGAAACCTCCGGACACGTAAAATCACTAGTTATGCAGATATGGTCTTCGTGCATATTTTTTTCATCTACAAGAACTTGAAAAATATGATAACGGTTCTCTGTTATATAGATTGGAGGCAATAGTTGTTATGGTTTTTACATCTGTCCATGATGAAATTGTGATTTGATATTCATTGAGAATTGCACGAAGTCATGGAAAAAGTTTTTTTTTCCCATTTTCAGGTACAATTTACCAGACAATAAGTTTTGAATGTCAGTACTGTGGGAACATGAATGGGTTTATCATATATGAGCTACCTAACCCATTCGGTGAAAAAATGACAGCGGTATTTCAATGATTTGACAATTGAACACATGGGAAACCTTACCTTGCTTGCATTCTCTTGTTTATGTTCAACCTGAATGATCCAAGATTTTTCACGCATTTGCTTAAAAAAAAATAAGTAAGGGTGACTACTCTATAATTAGCATTTGATAGTTATCTCTCTTGATAAATGTTATAGACAAAATATGGACTATCACGTAACTTATTTACGAGTAGATAAATACTACATGCATTCCAATTTCCCCATTATTATTATTATTATTGTTATTATTATTATTATTATTATTATTATTATTATTATTATTGTTGTTGTTGTTGTTGTTGTTGTTGTTGTTGTTGTTGCATTTTACACGAGTTGCCTGGTGATCACAGCTGGAGACTGAGTACCAGCAAGTCTCTTCAGGTTTCTAGCCCTCCACTTCGCACTCCAAGAGTCCACAGCAGTGCTGTGGTTTACTGTTTCACACAAGTTACCCGGTGGTTATCGCTGAAGGCTGAGTAACACTAAGTCTCCTCAGGTCTTCAGCCCTCCTCTCGTATCTCCCTCACCTATCACAGCAGCGCTGTGTATTGCATTTGAAATATCAGAAATATTACGTCGAACTGTATTTTCTTGTTTATGTTCAATACTTCTTGAACTAAGAACTAAACTAAAGGTAAAATTAGGGAGTTTTATTTAACAAGTTCCATTTTTACCTCTACAACGTCATCAGAAAAATCCATTTCATACATTTTTTTTTGTACAAGTTTAACAAGATGAAATTCTATTTCTACGTCACCAGAAGAATCCACTACATAAGGATGGGCAATTCGTTCACCCTCAGTAGTGGTCTCTTCTGGGGATGTAGAAATTTGTTACACAAACAAACACACACACACACACACAAAATATATGATGCACATAGCATTTTATATAAGTGGATTAATTAGGTCTCTTGTTTATTTCAGCCGTCACTGTCAATTCTGCAGGTGTATTTTCCATCCTTGAAATAATTGCAATAGCACCTCCACTAGCCACAATATGATGATAGTTGGCCCTCTCTAAACCAAATTGCTCCCACCCACAAATTCAACAACTGTTCCTCCTTCCCGTTGACGACATTCCGCTGAAGGACGACCCCTTCAACTTCAATATCGAAAATTTATTCAGGGTAGCTACCAGTCATTCTATATTCATTGAAAAACCCCTTTTTTGATTCACCAGGGTAGCAACTCCTTTTTTTTCTCTTCATCTTCACATGTACCCAGCAGCTGCAACTGAAGATACACTCTCTTCCAAAGTACCGTTTCACTTATAAAACGTCTTCATGATGTAAACTACAGTTTTCAATCCAGAAAATGCAACCATTTTTGTCTATTTGATAAACCCTCAAATAAATTGATAAGACGTAAATATTTCTTTTCACTATCAACAGCTTTGAGGTAGTGAACAGTTGAGTATGGCTGACCTGAGTAGTTAGACCACAAGATGTGAACACTCTGTTAAAGGTAGATGCCCATGCTGGCTCTAGGGTTTTATCGTCTCCCTGGAGGAGAATTACGTTATTACTATTGCCTGTGCGACTTTCAGCGAGGATCCGCTCCAACGGAAGCGACTGGCTGTAGAGGTCTGCTATCCCCTCAGAGAAGTAACCTGATTATATAGCAGTCCGTACACTAGCACCCAGGTCCGAGTCACACCCCTGTGAAAAGGGGGGGTATATATAAAGAAAGGGAAGGAGAGACAATAATGGTAGCAAATGGGACGGCACTGATAGTATAAGGAATAGAAATGAACGTTCATTCCACCTCCGGTGACAATAACGCTCAGATATGGGAAGTAGGTCGTACCGAGGACATAACCTTCTTGACCAGGCCGAGAACTCCTCAGCATCTTTTGTATACAAAGGAGCGATGTAACTCCAAAACATAAGCACACACACACACACACACAAACACACGTGTGTTATTGCATTCACACATGTTTACATTTATGCCCACATGTGATTGTATTTACCTACGTGTGAGTTCATACATTTCATTAACACACTACCATATAGCGATTAAGGATTTTGTGAATTGGTCACACAAGTTGTTGACGATAAATACTTACGATACAAGGTTGTTTCTTGAAATACCGCCTTTGTTAGAATTAGTTCTACTCAGGGTAACACATACAAATATATCAGGGTTGATATTTTTCAAGCTTGATATGACACACATACGCGCATGCGCTCACATACGAGCACACACACTCTTACCTGAAAACAGCAATCAAAATATAGATTTGCAAATAAATTTGATAATTCAATGACATTTTCAATTCTACGTTTCAATGATTCGATTCGAATCATGCTTTCTGTGAACTACAAACCTTTTTTCATACTTCAGATGTATTCATAATTTCAAGATTGCTTTTTAATGATAAATTCGTTCGTGAAAGACAAAATAACCATTATATTTCTTCATACTGATTTATGTATGTAAGTGCGAAGCTTAATGATGAAAAGGCATTTATTTTACCTGACAAATATTTATTTTTCCACTGAATCTCTTTCCTTGTCTTCGCACTTTATTCCGTGTGGAAAATTAATCACAAGGATCAAACGTTATACAATGGACTTTTAAGATCAAAATTTAGCTATTAACTACGTGTCAGGCTGCAGACATACTGATCGACCCTCATATATTTTCTGAGAAACGAAATGTATGTAGACATTCGGCCAGCTTCAAATAGACTGCTACTTGACTATTAATTCTGTTTTAGTTTCGGCGATTTTGAGGTATTTTCTCTATCAACAACTAGCGAAATGATATCTACTAGTTGAATACTTACTTCAGACGGGTCATTAAGTTAGTTGAAACTAAGGTCGCGTTATCTGCTCGTAGTTTATGATTAAATATACTTATCTAGTTCCATTATAACAAGGAAGGGAGACGCGAGTTATCTGCAAATAGTGTTCATTACAAATACTTATATTAGCTTCCTTAAAGGAGACACGGGTTACCTGTCCATACTTTTGGTTACGTATAACTACGTTAGACCCATTGAAATAAGGATTTGCCTTTACATATATCAAATGCAATTGAGGGCAGTTTTATAATCAATTCATTTTACATCAATGTGGCTCATTGAGAAACATATCCTTACAACATGAGCTTTCAAACTATAGAAATAGCATTCACACATATAATAATTATAATGAAGCAGATAAAATCTATATTTTAGAAGAATTCTTCACAATATGATGCAAACATGAAATTTGGTATGATCTGCAGAGGTTTCAGATCTGTCCGATTGGCTACTTGAAAATCCAAGATGGAAGCCATTTTGCAGGATGTTCACGAAATTGGCCTCCCAAAGTTGATTTTTTCAAGAGATATGTATGTAGCTACACGATTTGAATGATCTTGGCATCGATTCTTGTGTTCTCAAGCCTGCTGGATTTGATTTAGCTGATTTTCTGTAACGCCCAACCAACTTATCTGTTGGTTTCGACCGACGTTTGCCTATAACATATATTGATATCGATATCTTTACAGAACACTAGAAAAAGATGTTTGGGATAATCTAAAAATGGTGTCATCTTGTACTTAGTCCAGCAGTGTGCACCCAAACTGTCTTCAGCTAATGTGGCTGGGTAGGCCACCAATCGTTGTGGTGTGGAGCAAGGCTGTCAGCGCTGTGGTTTCTTTCCGAAATTTTCTCCTCATAGTAAACATACCTAGCTCCTTTCGATCGTTTAGCATAAAAAGGAAGGTTTTGGTCCATAACAATATTGTATGAATAACAAAATGAAAAAAAATTTTTTACAAAAACAGGTGAGAAAGAGGAAATGCAAAAATTGTGTTTGGCAATGAATAATCTCATTACCCGGCCAAGGTAACGATGACCTTTGTTTGACGGACAAGACTGAGACCATTAAAAAGGTGAAAAGGGAGCGAAGAACGAGAAAAAATAAGTCACAGGAACCAACGAAACCCTGAACAACTGAAAAAAGCTTTTTCGAAACAACAGAAACTTCTACTTTATTGTGGAGATGTATGAAGAAGAGACGATAAGTATATTCATTGTAACAAAATGAGAATATACCATTAGCAACATGAAGAGGATTATTGATGCTGTGTCTCCATGCTGTCAAGGAGAAGCTGACACGTGGATATTTGTTTATGCTAGAAATGCAACAACAAATGGTAGCAAGTCCCTAATCATCAATGCTAATGAAACCGATATCTTCATCATAGCAATATTGGTATTGCCATTCGTACAAGACCATGTAACTTGCTTCTGGTCAAGGAGCCGATGTACAATTGATTCCAGGCCATAAGGTAGTTTCTGTAATAGGGTCTTAGAAAGCCAGTGGAATATCGCACTTTTAAGCATTCACTGGATGTGATATTGTGCCTGCCTTTCACGGTAACGGAAAAAAGACTGCATGGCAGACTTGGAACATGTGTCAAGATGTTTCTGAAACCTTCATCAATCCCAGCCAACATCCAATATCAGTTGATGATCTTGACCTGCAATGGCTAGAAAGATTTGCTGTCTTCTTGTATGACGGATCAAGACGAAGCAAGACTGGATCTCATTGCCTGCAAGCAGAGATCGAGCTGCTCTATTCAGCCCAAGCAGGCAGCCCCCAGAGAGCACGCCAAGCATGCTGCTTATCAGGCTGGGATCATCTAGTGCCAGGCTACCATATCCAGGCCAGACACCAGCAGTCCTACTGCATGGGGTGGGCGGAGAAAGGGAAGTCATTACCCCCACTTGCAGGCAGCTGTCAGGAACTGATAAACTGTTCCTGAAAGAAAAGTTGCAACCGGAGATGCAAGTGCTTCCACTCAGGGTTCTCATGCACAACACTCTGCAGCTATAAATGTGAACAGTTGTAGCTAGAGGAACATTCACATATGAACATACTGTTATATAACTGTCCTTCTTTGTTACCTTTCCAATAAAGCTATCTCAGCAATCTTTTTTGTTACTTTTCTAATACTATTTTCATATTATACCACTACAATCATTATCACAGTGTTGGAATAGACAGTATTCCAGCATGTTTTGAAAAATACGAATCGACACCAAGATCATTAGAATCGGCCAACTTCACACATTTTACGGAAAAAAAACTTCAGGAGTCCGATTTGGCTGTTATCTTGAAAAATAGCCGCCATCTTGGATTTTAATGTATCTGTCCAGAAAGAAACCTTACCAAATTTCATACTTGTATCATTCATGCAACTGATGCAGTAAAATAGAATTTCATTTTTATGCAAGTTTGGGCCATAGACTAAGGAAAAAATTGATTGAATTTAGAGACTGATCCACGAATTTCTTCTGATTGAGAGATATTTTCATATAACGATAATCTGATATACAGAAATTTAAAACTTACATACAAGCAGACCTGTTCATCAAGCAAAACTAGGCAGTCGCCTAGGATGCAAAAGTCCAAGGTTGCACTCCGAATCGAGAAAAATACATTTACGTCTCGTCCAGGGTACATAAAACCCTTGCACAAATTTTAGGTCTCGCTTGAAACCCTAGCGCTGACTCTGCTTACACAGTTACATCACCAGCATCTCAGCTTTATATAAACTGATCTTCATTCTGTTTTTTTTGTTTATGTATGACATTGGCAAAAAGGCTTTCTAGTTCGAGATATCATTCAACGATTCGTCACTTGAATTTGGGCAACGAATTGTGTATTTCATTTTAGGTTACTCGCTTGAAGGCAGACTTTGTCGTTCATTAGATTCGATGTCAAGTCACTTCCATCGTATCAAATTTATTTTATAATCATTTACAAATAAATCAATCAAAGAAACTTCTCTATATTTGAGCTTTAAAAGAAGAAAAAAGGTTCCCCTTCACTTTTGAATACTGAAAAGAAAAAAAATGTTCCATTGTGCTCATTCTCAAGTAACTACTTCGTATCGAATTTATGCTTCGTGGGCAGTGCTCATTGAAAAGATGCGTGCTAGGATAGGGTCAAATTTCATGATGTGTGGAGCAGTCCGCCATAATTGTCCTAGGTACGAAACTACATCTTTGAAGTATTTTGGTCTCTTCTCTTCAGTGTCGAAATCTAGATATTTCAAATTTAAATTCAGATGATTTTGAAGAGCTGAAATCCAGGGGGATAAGTTACTTAGACCATGAAGAAAGATACTATTAATTTGAATTTATTTTTATTAGATTTCCCGAGAACCACTAATCTAAACAACATTAAACTCGACACTGTATTGCCTTGTGTACCGAGTGATATATCTGGGGAATGTTGAATTTGTACAATGACCAGTTATCGAGTATTCGCGGTGGACGTATGCACACACAAATTTCTTCAATTGTTATGAGATATCTATTTGCAAATGCTATTAACAGAACTTTTTCCCATGAGGGAAGAATGTTCCTTCTCTCAGGGGGGAAAAGAATTTCAATCATCTCTGACCCCGAAACAGAAAAAAGTTTTTCTTCACTTTTGACCCCCAAAACAAATGAAAAATCTCCTCTCCCTTTTGACAACTAAAAGGAACAGAAAATCCCCCTCATTTTTGTCACCCTGAAAAGGGAGAAAAGTTTCCCCTCGCTTTTGACCCCTAAACAATTGGATGGGGGAAGTTTACTCTCACATTTTACATCCAAGAGAAGAAGAATGTTCCCCCTTAATTTTGAACCAAACATTTAAAAAAATCAGAATATAAAGTCAGGTAAAGAGAAACTTGAAAAAAAATGTGTTTCCAGAAAATTCATCATCATCATCAGTTTTTCAATGTCCGTCGTTGGACGTAGACCTTCCCAAGGATTCGCCACACTTCTCTATCGTGGGCGTCACAGAGTCAGTATTTTCTAAATTTGTCCAGTTCATCACTCCGTCTTGTATTCTGTCGGCTTCGGTTTCGCATGTGATCTCTGGGGATCCATGTTGTAAGTCGCCATGACCATCAGTTGTCTACCATTCTTACAACATGGCCTGCCTAAGTTTCCTAATAGATTCTATGATGTCTCTGACTCTCATTTTCTTCGTTATATACTGCGCTGTCTTGTGATCTCTCCATGAGAGGTTGAGCATGATTCTCTCATTTGCACGTTGCATGCTTCTCAGTATGTGAGTCTGTCTCTTGGTTAGGTTCCATGTTTCAGCTCCATAAGTGACAATTGGAAGGATGCATTGATTGTATACTCTTTTTTTACGATTATTGGGATCGACTTGTTTTTGAAGGTTGAGCTTGCCCTGCCGAAAGCTTGCCATCCTCGGGTGATTGTTCGCTTGATCTCTTCCTCTTTTGTGAGTTTCATGAAAATTCGTTGTCCTAGGTAGATGTAGTGATCTACTTTCCCCAGGTTTGCATCTTCGATTTTGACAGTTATGTCCTTATTCTCAATGTGATTGTTGCACATGATTTTCGTTTTACTGAAGTTCATGTGCAGGCCAACTCTTTTGCTTTCTTCATTTAGTTCATCTTACATTAGTTGGAGGTCATGTAGGTCATTTAGACTAGGTGAAAAGAATATTCCCCAAAATGTGTGATCAGAATAAACATTCTCTTATAAATCGTTTCGTTTACTTTCGACATCATCGTCAGTAGACACAAAATAAGGGTCTAGTTTAGAATTATACTTACATCGTAAATTAGGCCAACCCCCTAAAAACAATGTAATAGTTAGAAATAAATCAGATTTGATATATTTTTCCAGTTAGAGAACCCTGATGGTGGGAGGCTAACAAAACTTCGCCTCAAAAGGAAATCCTATTATTTCACCTCGCCAGCAAATAAGCTCAATGTCAAACCCCGTCTTTCATATTGGATTGATATTATGATTATTTGCAAATAAATAAATATGGAAAACAGTATTTCCCCCGACCCTCCGAAAAATCATTCTTACTTTTTAAATCCGAAAGAGAAGAAAAAATTCCCCTCACTTACGACCCATTCAAAGGGGAACTTCATCTTCAAACCGAAATTCTATAATTTCAACTCCCATCTTATGTATCAAATTGATATATGGATTATTTGCAAATAAATAAAGGAGGAAAACTACGCTATAATTAGTGCCCTCCGGTGAAAAAAAAGTTCTCCCTCACTCTTGTCACCTAAAAGGGGAAAAAGTTTCTTCTCAATTTTGGCCCCTTAAAAAAGAAAGGTTTCCCTTAATTTTTACCCCTGAAAAGAGAGAACAACATTTTTGAGCCTTGAGAAGGGAAAAGAAGCCCTCCCCCCTATTACGACCCCTAAAAAGGGACAAAAGTTTCGAGTAAATTTTTTACCCTTTTCGACCCCCTAAGTGGGGAAAATGTATGATTAGAATATGATCAGGTATAGAGAAAAACACATAAAAAAAGACTTATCAGAACATGTCAGGTAAAAGTGTTACGAAGTCATTAAGTTCTCTTAAGACGTGACATTCTATAACGAAGTCACAGCTGGTTGAAACAAAATCAAGGTCTAGTTCAGCATTATAGTTATATCGTGAATTTAGGGATCAGACTTGGAGGGAAACTTTTTTCTCTTTAGGATTAAAAGTTTTTCAAGAGGTTAGAAGTGAGATGAACCTTTTTTTCTCCTTTTTTGGAAAATATTAATTATAAAGGAGTTTCCCTAATTAATCAATGAATTTATTTATATGCAAATGCTTACAATATCCTTTCGATACGAGGGAAATCACTTGACAATGAGTTTAATGGCCGTCTAAGGCGGCCTTTAAGCGAGTTGTGAAATACAGATACCAACAGAAGATATTTAGACTACTTCTGACATGACTTACCATGCGAAGCAAGAGGAATTTTTCACACATAGCTGAAATTTAAAATATTGTATGACATTAAGATGTAATTAAATCAAGTCTTTTATATAATATATATTACGCTGTCGATTTGCTACGCGTACAGATTCAACTAAATACAATGAAGGCTGAAATTAAATCTCAATACACAATTCCTATTCAATACAAGTCAAGTATATGAAAGATCCGAATGCGAATGTACATGTATAGAGTTGTTTCTTTTCTCTCTTCATTGTGGAAGAAATTAACTACGCAACAAGTATAAACACGACTTAACTCAAAAGAACTGAGGTCGGCTTGCAGCTCATATAAAGTATCATATTCTCTTTCATCCAGAACATTCACACACGCACATTTATATAAATACATAAATATGTATATTTATACATATGTGTGTGGTGAGAGTTTACTCCCTTTTAGAAATTATATGTATCACCCTGTGACTTATTCCTGTGGGGTTGTATAGGAGCAAACCACAATCTATGAAACAACCAGAGGGTCACATTTGACATGTTGACCAATATACCCCCGGACTTCCCACAAAGGTCTATCGAGGCCATACTTGAAATTGATGGGCAACGACGTTGCCTACGTTGAACTTTAACATAGCAGGTCCAAATTAAAGCTAGTTTTATTACAACCAATCAATTAATAATATAGTTATAACCAATTTCCAGTAAGGAGTTTATTTTCACCCAGTCTGTATATCCCGATTAGCTGAATTTATGTACATGCAAGTTACAGTTATACTAAACTTAGATTAGTCTATCACAAGGCCAAATGGGTTAAATAGAGGTAAGGAGATTACATTGCACTAATCTTCTATGCGGGGGTGGGGCGTCTGCCTGCCTTAAAAATCAGCACGCAAAAACTGGTACCTGTAAAAATTACGCCACTTCCTTGGCCACGATGAAAGCCTTGTGAGTGCATATTTATTTGAGTAAACTTAAGTTTGTGAATTTTCCTCTTATAATCATGAACTATTCACAGATTATCTGATTATAATGTGCGGTTACCAATATTAGTCTTGGTGCTTGGTGCATTGGGGAAGTAATTGCCGGTGGATCTGCTCAAACATTTTATAAGTTCTTTTTGTAGCCTATTGCTCGGCCGTACACAGAATGTTTTTGAAGTTCCTTGGGAACTTTTTGAGAGATTGTATGAATAGACAGAGAACGTTTGGTACTATTGTATGGTGCGGACAGTTTGCTTGGACGTAAGGAGGTAGTTGTACATGGATCCTCTCCCAAATTTTCTGAATTCTCTCGCTCACTATTCCACAAAATTTCATTGAAATTCATGGATAACTTTTGGAAATATCGAGTGAACACTCAGAAAACCTTTGGAGCTATTGTGTGGTGCTTTTAACTCTAACCCCTGCCCAAACTAGGCAATAGTACGAGGGCCCTGTTTAAGTTCGATGGTCTGGTTTGACGAGAATACTACAAACGCGTACAATGGGTGCGTGAGATCTTATTTTGGAGTGAAAATTTTTTTTTCAAGGTATTAGGAAGGGCTCCACGGGTGCGCTTGGGTCTGACCGGTAGCATGTGGGAACCTGACCGGATGGAGGTTTGTGCACACTTGTTCATTACTGTAAAATCGGTGATTGTTTACTTGTATGCGTTTCATGACTGACCATAAAGCTCGACCCCGGGGGCTGAACATTAGTTTTTGAGGGTAACCTGACTCCAGGATGAACATCAGATAGGTGGTACAAACTTCCAAGATCACGAGAGGTCGCCACCAGTCAATTTACGGTCAAAACTGCTCTTTTAAGTCAAACTGCAGAAGAGGACATGTTCTTATGCGGCACCATCATTTATCGTTAAAATCCTAAATCACTTTTATTTCCCTCGTCTAAAAACAATTAAAATGATGGATTGAGATAGAAGGGAAAGAGAGAGAGAAGGGGGAGGGAAAGAGAGACAGATTCTATTCGTACATCATCAAACAATGAGAGGAAGAAAGGGAGAGGGAAAGACAGAAAGAAAGGGGGAAAAGAAAGAGAGAGAGAGAGAGAGAAAGGTAAAAGGGGAGAGAGAGAAAAAGAGAAAGAGATATAAAGAGAGAAAAAGAGAGAAAATGGAAAGCAATGGACGCAAGTTTGCGCTTGATATCTAAATTGCCCCAAATTATATCCAGAATTATCTAGGTTTTCATGCCATTTATCTAGAAAAATAAATATCTAGATATTATCTTATTAATTAAGCCCCTTCCAAGGTTGAATCGAAAAATCTTTTCAAGTTGAAGGAAAAATGTTTTTACAAAAGTCGAAGTATCTTACAAAATTATGAACTTTTACGAGTTTGCCCTTGAAGCAGCCAATCCAGTATTTTTTTACATGCTTGTGGGTCAATGAAGGATCAAGGATACCGTGAAGCGTTCTAAACAAAAGTTAGGGGACCCCTAATTTAAGACAACAACGTCACAGTGTCGTAGTGTCGCCAACAAAGTTGCCGTTTGAACCAAGGGCGGGGATCCATGCATTCAGCGTAATAATGAGGGTTGGAGTCTTTGTAAATGTTCATTCGTGGCTGTTTTGATAAAAAAGAAAGCATAATATGAAGTTTCGTATTTTGTAATCGTTCATGAATAACACATTCATGAAATGCGTTTGAAGTCTAATACCAGCATAATTTATCTATCTATCTATCTATCTATCATTGTATCAGTTTGTCTTCCTATCCATCTACCAATCAAGTCATCTTTGAATATTTTTGGCATGTATCTCAGCCTTATTCTATCTATCTATCCCTGTCCGCTTTTATTTTCTTATTGATTGCGCCTTCGCTCAAACTTTCAAATAATAGTTAGTACTAGTCCGGGCGTTGCCAACGTTCGCCCAATCATAATTACTTCGGTGTACGAAGACTTGGGCATTCTTGGATTGGATTGCGTAAGCATTTTTGTCGTAAAATCATACCAAGGAAAGAATATTTATTCTGAGTAACTGAAGTTGTTTGAAATGATAATCTTCGTGCGTCTTTCTGTGATATTCTATTGTCGCCAAATAAATCACATCCGTTTATTTTACAACAGCAAAATCTCGTTCTAACGGCTTGATTTACTGCCACACGCGTTCTAACGGCCCGTTTGTTTTTCTCTCGTAAGACTATTGTCTATCGGTTCATTCATTTTATTCACAGACCTGTAACCTATACTTGGAGAATTAGACTGTGAAAGCGTAATAAAACGTCATTTTTGTGGACACTTTTTGGTTTCTCATTATTAATACACTTCGTACAAGACACACTCATCATAAAGGCAAATTCTTTACGGCACTCTTAAATATTGTCTATAGATTTACAAGCTCAATTTAATTATTCATAGCTTCGTTGGGGAAGTGATTTGAACACCTCTTTTTCAGTCTTTTTTTATTTTTTACCACAAGATCAAAGTAAGCGACTGTTTTGAAATTAAGATGAATATAAACCCCATAAATGAGGAAATATATGGCGTCTAAAAATCTGTGTCCACTTCGTTTATTAACGGCTACCTTGGTCATTCAAACATGCAGTCTCTGTAGGGTGCAGAACATTGGAAGATTATGAGAAAGATTGGTGGCTACCCAAGCAGAAAGTTTCCCCACTCTACGCACCGATTTTGTTCAAGGGAAAAACAGGGGTTGATACGGTTTGGTACCGCTATTGTCGCAGGCTTGAAAATACGAGGCTGAAGACAAGTTGATATTGCCTTAAGGACTCAAGCTCCTTGGTTTAAAAAAAAAAAAAGAGTTAACCTTCTCCTTGACTGGGTCCCTCACTTTGCCTAGTCAGCTGGTGGAAGAGGATATGGATCCATACCTTTCCGAAGGGCAATAGTCCCCGTGTTTGTGTGCAGAGGCAATGAAGAAGGCCCTGAGGAAATTACTGGTATATAGAATTCAAGTTGCACAACTGTAACACGACAAAGCGTTGGAATCGTCTTTTCGTAATATTTCGAGATAGAGTAGATATAGGAACTGTAAATGTTTGGGCAGAGCACACACACACACACACACACACACACACACACACACACACACACACACACTAATACACTCACATACACACTCATGTGTATATCACCAACAGTTATTAAGTGTCCAATGCTGGACAAAGGCCTTTCCTATCTCGTTCCATTACACTATCCTCTGTCATGTCTTACCGGCGTACCTTTCTGTCGCATCTTTCCATCTTGTGCCTAGTCTTTTCTTACTGCGTTTACTGTCCCGTGAGCACTAGTCGCTTAGCTTTTTGCTCCATCTGTTGCTTCATCTGTTCTTGTTAAGCGTCCAGTCCATTTCCATTTTTGTTGCTTAATTATTTGTATAATGTCCTTCACTATGTTATTTCCTCTAATCCATGTTGATCTTTTTCTATCTCTAAGAGTTATCTCTAGCATTGCTCTTTCCATAGCTTTTTGTGCGATTTCAAGTTGTTCGTTTTGTTAATTTCCATGTTTCGCATCCGTGAGTCAAAGCGTCACACATTAATTGCATAATCGACACTTTAATCACATTAGCAAGATGCTGTTTGATATGTCTCTATTCATACCCAATGATTTCCAACTGATCGCTATGTATTGTTTCCATCTTGCTTTCGTGGTCTTTCTCTAACTTCATTGTCCATCCTAGGTAAATGTATTCATCAACCTCCCCTAGATCCCCTCCCTCTATTCTTTTGGTCTTTTGGGGAGCTCTATGTATGTATTTATTGTTGTTTTTTTAATCTTTAGATACTAAATTTTTGAATTTTATATATTACTGCGTTTGTGCATTGAGATGGCATCACCCATTAGGCAATATGCAGATACAATTCATTACTGGGCAGAATTTATCAATCAGTTGTTGAATACATTTAAAACGAAAAGATCCTATTCAGGTTTGAATCCTTTATTTCAATGATAAAGGCTTCGATTGTTATGAAAATAAACAATGGTTTCTTCTTTGTCGGTTGTTTTACAATTCTTTTCAGGACGTTGGATAGGGCGAGAGAAAGAGAGGACGAGCAAGAAACAAGGTCTTCCTCTTACGGTTTGATGCTACAGTGTGTATTATTGGTCGCCATCAAAATTGACTACGGGGCTGTAATTGTTTTTTGCCGCTACTGTCTGCACAACAGTTATGGGAGAATGGTTTGTCCAAGTGCTCAGCCAACCACCCTTTCCTTCGTCAACCATCATGACATGCAATTTTTGTCACGATCTGTAGCGATGGGACAGAGCGCAAGAAGAGATTGATTTATGTCTTTCTCAAGGGCATTGGTGCGAAGTGAACATAAGCAGTCTTGGCTGGAATTCAAAATAGGTTCACCGATTCCATTCGCCATGCTGTTAACTGTTACACCACTTCACGCTTTAGTACACTTTAGTATGCACTTGGAACCTAGAGAAAGAGTTTCCAGTTTGGTTAATAGCAAAAATGCCATTTTGTTGCATAATAACTTTTGCTCTCATGTTACAGGAATGACATTACTTGAGTTGAATCAGTTGAAGTTGGATACTCATTGCTCCTTGCCAATTCACCTGGCCTTTCCCTTTATGGAATACTTATGATTTTCGCGCATCTGAACCAGATAAAAGCTTCTATAATTAGGATCTAATTGTGCGCGTGCGTGTGTATATTCACAAGTATGCACATCCACGTTTATGTGTAACATAAATTGAGTGTCTCGCCGTAGAGCGATGATTAGCTAGCCAGGTTCGCAGACCATTAACAATTACTGCAGTGAGTTCGATCTTCATTAGGTCTCCGAAGTTTTAGCCTTATACCGAACTGAGAGGAGATTAGCATATCTCCCTCATTCTCTCTCTCTCTCTCTCTCTCTCTCTCTCTCTCTATATATATATATATATATATATATATATATATATAAACATTCTGTTTATAAAACTTCTTTTATGTACTAACATCTTAAATGCTTCAAGACTGAAAATCTCCTATATTAATAAATGAAATGTTTTTAAGCAATATCTCTGGCGCATGAAGCCATAAAGCTTTCCATACTCAATATGTATCCTTGCTTTTTTTCCCTGGGATTGAGTTGCTGGATTAGTATGGAAAAATGTAAGTCGTATCGCAATGAGCAGCAAGCTAATCTTGCTGGCTGTTGATGGTGGGTTCGGTCCTCATTGGATCTCCCACTATTGATGCTCTGATACCAAACTATGCCAAGTTAATAGATAATAATAATGATAAAAAAACAACGAACCAGGAAGCATGTCATACAGCAATGATCAGCAAGCTGGCTATTGTTAGTTGGTAGGATTCTCAGTGGATCTTCTGTGTTTGATGGTCTGATACCAAAACTGATTTATTACAAAACATTATTGAAAAAAAAAAATGAATAAAAACAGACCTGGACGTACATCGTGTAGCAATGATCAGCAAGTAAATCTTGATGGCCATTGATAGTGTATAGTCGATCCCTGTAACGAAAATTCACGGATATATTTGAATTTCTATGGAACCATTAAATAAAAAATTAGTGAAATCGTTTCAGTGGAAGTGTCCATTGTTTCACTAGTGGAAGGGTCGAGTGTTACTGACAGCGAACCAAATGAAAAATACTCTATTTGAGTGGATAACAACATGAGATGGTATCAGGTCATCTATACACACTTACAACCACCAACAAGGTTAGCTTGCAGATCATTGATATACAAAGTTCGCCCTAGTCCGGTTTTATTTTATGTAGAACAGCGTTATAGACAACACACGAAGAAAACCACACAGTTCATTGTTGGAGTTGATGTCTTTTCAAAAAGATAAACGAATGACTATCGAGGCAAAATAAATAGAGTATTTGAAAAGGTCCCGGTAATGCTGTCAAAAATAAAATGAAATGGAAAAGATAAACAAATAAACTTCCTGGTCTTCGAAGACATTGAGAGGAAATTCAGTTTGTACTTGTTCACCCATGAATAAGGCTCAGTGCCAGACATACCTTAGTTCGAGTCAATAAAGAAAAGTGTAGGAAAGCACTTGTAATGGTCAGTGTCTACGCTATTCGATCCTGGATTTGCTGAGCTCAGTTTGTTTCAGCTCCCCATCCCATCGGATAGCGCTCATAGCTGTTGACACGGACTCAATCAAGAGTCGCCGTGCTGCTCTCACCACGCATTTTAATTTCCATGAACCAACCCGGTTAGTTTACTTACTAAGCATTACTAAGTCTGGTACGAAACCACGAGTTGCTTGTTTAAGCGGTCACAAAACCGAATAGTCCTCCTCCTCCTCCTACTCATCATCATCATCAGCATCATCATCAGCATCATCATCAGCATCATCATCATCATCAGTGTTTTATCGTCTGTCGTTGGTCATAAACCTTCCCTAAGATTCATTGTACCTCTCTATCATGGGTGTCGCGGAGCCAGAACTCCCTGAATTTGTCTAGTTCGTCTCTCTAGCTTCTACAGGTCTCTATCATGGGTGTCGCGGAGCCAGAACTCCCTGAATTTGTCTAGTTCGTCTCTCTAGCTTCTACAGGTCTCAGTTACGCATTTTATCTCTGGGGATCCATGTTGTGAGACCTTCCCCAGGATTTGCCACACCTATCAATCGAGGGCATCGCGGAGCCAATACTTTTTGAACTTGCCCACTTGGTCTCGCCATCTCATATTCTGCCGGCGTCGGTACTGCATTTGATCTCTAGGACCCATGTTGTGAGTCCAGCGGTTGTCTGCCAATCTTGCAACATGACCAGACCATCGCCATTTAAGTTTTCTAATGGATTTTATGATGTCCCAGACCCTTTTTTTCCCCCTGATATATTATGTTGTCTTATGATCTTTCCTTTTGATGTTGAGCTTGATCCTTTCATGCGCACGTTGCATGCTTCTCAGTTTGCAGGTCAGTCACTTGGTTAGGTTCCATGTTTCAGCTTCAGAAGTGACTATCGGGAGGATGCGTCGGTTGTATACCCTACTTTTTACAGGTTCAATTATAACAGATTCTGGTTCCTGCATATATCATTGGTTTGCGCTGTTAAACCTCAGTCGTTTGCACAAATCCCACTGGATCACTGTTCCTATTCATTCTGAGCTAATTTGCTTATCTTATGATTGATGATCAAATGTCTTTTTACATAACTGCCCATCTTTGGTTATCGAATGATGATAGATGATCTAATTGTAAGCCTGCAGTGTGGCTCATAAGTTTAGTGACGAGCATGAATGTCAACTGAATGACGGGCATTGCCCCCCAGGCCTTCTAACTGAGGGTAAGGAGGGTTTGAAAGCTGCAAAATCATTGTCAATGAAGGATAATGGAGCAGTAGAATTATTTTATGTAAATTCAACTTAATATCCCCGTATAAGAAATGTATCATTATTCGCTGATAACGGGCTGACACTAATATATATTCTGAATATATCCTCTTGCCTCCTACCTTGGAAATATTAATTTTTGAACAGTGATTATCAGCTGAAGCTGTGATGCGGTTTGGTGAAGAGTGGTGACATTTCCCATAGGTGCTAGTGGTCGGTGTTCGAGCCTCTCGAATGCTGATTCTCGAGCGAATCAGCACTCCCCAACTTGTGAGAATGGTGTAATACAATCTTCCCAACCCTCATTTCCCTAATTTGACTGTGACGTATTGAGCTTAGCTTAGTTTATATCAATAACTGGGATAAGCTTATGGAAGAGCTTTTTTTTTATATAGAAGACAAAGACAAAAGTATCATCACGCATCATCGTTTCAAACTAGCTGGACCCGTGAAATTCTACAGTTGTTGACAACTAAAATTAATCATTATCTCATGCCTTTGCTCATCTTTTATCCTTTGTTTTATCTTGACATATAATGACATGTCATCCCATCCAATTCTTGTTGCCCATCCATGTTTCATCTAAATGTTATACAAACATGGATTAGTTTCATATGCAAAAAAATCTTCCAATCCCCTTATCAAACTTCCCAAATTTTTCGACTCTCTTCCTTCCTAACCCTTTTCTAAACTGCCTCTCTTATTTGTACCCTTCCTATCCGCCTATTAAACTATCTAGCTTTCTTTTCTGACCTCTCTCTATTTCTAACTTCTTATTAAACTAACTTATTTTCTCTTTATGTTACTAATGAAAGCGTAACATTCAAATGCAGATAAAAATAAGCAGAATAATATTGTAAAGTCTTACACGTGTTCCGAGCGAAGGAAAACAGCACAAATAAATGAGTACAAATGAAAAATATGGTAAATCGAGGAAGCTTCGAATGAAAAAAATCCAATATCCAAATAAAAGATTATGTAGATGAAGTCTACGTAAGAATGGATGATGTAGTTTATTACAGCCACAAAGAAAAAAAACAAACATTTGTAACAGTAAATAAATGTGGAAAAATGTTGAGATAGACATTTTACGAGCATAGGTTACTTTTATCATAAGCTAGCAGAAAAAAAGTTCTCCTTCAGGAAGCTTCGTCATTTGCACAGAGAATCGTTTTTGGACTACTTGACTATTTCTGAAAAGGAGAGACAAGCATAGTGTTTGCGAAAGATTAATGGATGTAAGACGTTGTGCTTCTTATTGTGAACCAAAAAGAAAGATATAAAAATATGTTTTCTGCTGTTATTAAGAAATGAATTCATTTACTTGAAGGTAGGTTTGAAGTAAAACGAATGTATGTGATGGTAGCTAAACTAGCTAAATGTAATAGCCACATATGGTAAGCCTCATATATTCAAGAGCAGGAAGACAAACAATATTTTCGCACATGGTTTTATTGTTACGTGTATCTTTTGTAACAAATATTCAAAATAAATATTAGCAAATACATGAACACGACCAGAACGCACTCAAAGATCGCCTACCTCTGTCAACGCTCTTGTAGGGCAAAGTAAATTTGCATGGATCAGCCCAAAAATTTGATCACATCTTCCGTGGTTCTTCTCCCACCTTTCCACAAATGTTATTGAAATTCATTGAAAAGGTGTGGACAGGCATGCAATTCTGAAGACATTATGTGGTGTGGAGATATAACTATGACGAAAGGAAGGTAATTGTGCATGGATCTGCCATAAAATATAATAACTTTTTGTCCACTCTTCCACAAAATTCTACTGAAATTCATTGAGAACATTTGAAGATATCGTGTGGACAGTCATAATCGTATACATAGATTTAAGAAAAAGAAAACAGAAAAAATCTCTCGATCAAAAGGGTATTCCTGGATCCGCCCTCAAATCTAATCAACTTTTCCTTATTCCATTGATATCGTGGGGATAGAAATCAATTTAAAAGATAAACATTATACGGCATGAACATGTAAATACAACATGGGGAGATAATTGTGAATTGATCCGCCACAAAATATAATCAATTCTCTCATAGCCTATGGTGCACCCTTTTACAAAATTTAATTGGTATTCATCGAGGAACGTATACATAAATGTTTGGAAAGAACAACAACAAATAAAACCGGAAAAATATCTCTTAATCAAAAAGATTCAAGAATCTGCTTCAAAATTCAACCAACTCTTCATCAATCCCATTGTCCACTCTGCTGCAAAATTTCATTGAAATCCATTGAGCACTTTTGGAGATATCGTGTAGACATACAGAAAAATAGACAGACACGACCGAATACATATACCTCTCGAACTTGGGACTCATATACACCGAATGTTTTCTAAATCTTGACTGATGACTGTTTTAAGTAAATTGAAAAAATTCAATATGGTAATCAATTAGGGAAACCAATCAGAAAAAGTGCGAATTTGCATTTCAGTTACAAAAAAAGAAAAAAGAAAAAGAATCCCAAAAATAGAAATAAAAGAGGAATAAAACTGAGATATTGACGGTATTTATTTGTTTTAGTAAACATCTGGTCAAGACACGGAGGAAAATATGTAGAAAAAAAACCCAAACAAACCAATAAGATTATAGATATTTTAATCAGATAACACCCTACAAATTACAGTTTTGTCATAATATTTTTATGACACGAACAGATAATGCCACGATTACAATAAAAACCGCTATTTACTGCCTGTTAAAGCCTTGTGAGTCTCCATATTGGCTGTGAGTCGTTTAAAATTAACATCTAGTCTCACAATGTCATAATGCACGGTTCAACATCTACTCTCGCTTCAAATTGAAAATGTGTCTCAGAGCAAAGCTACAATGTAACAAAAATATTGCAGCTGCACTTTTTATACCTGCAACTCCCTATCACTCCCTGCCATACGTTGATGAAATATTTCGATGCGAAAACTATCTCTGCCACTTTCTATCATCACTAGTTTTCAAACTTCAATGAAAGGTATGGCTAGGAGTTTGTTCATGTTTGAGAACCCTTAGTATTTAGATGTTGTAGGATGTGGCACAGAGTTTGTCAATGTTAGAAAATTAGTTCCATTAAGAAGTGGTTGGGAATGTACCAACCAAAATATTGCCACAGTTGTGATTTGAAAAGACAAATATCTTCTAATATAATACATCACGTATATATTGTTATTTTTGGTCTGTAACATTCCGAAGGGACGTAATCTACTTATTGATAATAGAAGAGTTAAATTCCTTGGATATTCTTATCATTATCATCCTCGTACATGAAATTAGTTTTGGCGCTGTAATAGGGCTCCGTAGGAATTTCTGACTTGACTAATGAAACAAATTGGACATGCTGGAGGAGACCCCAGAGAGCAAAAATAACTTGGGTAGGCATTCCAGCATAATGGCGGATTTTCACTGTGGCGCCCTAGTCAGAAAATATTTTTTCTTCATCAAATATAGACATTGTGTATCGTTGGAAAGGAAATGTTATGCTGAGTAAGGTTTACAAAAGAACCATATGCACCAGAGCAAGTCACTTTGAGCTAATCAAATGTCATAAATCCTTGTTTTAAAAACGAAACCTCAGTGTGGTCTGACAGATATGGCATAGGGAGGAGTAATTGTTGATTGATATCTCCAAAAGTTCTCAATGAAATTTTATGAAAGAGTTGTCTTTAGGCTATGGAAGAATTGATTAAATCTAAGGGCAGATCTATGCTTAATTCCCCACTGACAATGGAGGTATGTGGTCTCCGAGTGCTTTCTAAATTCTCATGTTCCGACCATGTTCATTTTTACAGACATAAAAACTAATATTTTGTGAAAGCATATTTTTTTTAAACAAATGATCAAACGTTATTTACGATGAGCCACTCCAAAAAATTAGTGTAAACGTTAGAGCTTCAAGTAAGGAAAATGGACCTGGTGAAAATTGAGTTCATTTCCAGCAGGCTTCGTGAGTCCAGTCACGAGTTATGTTTTGTACATGAATATTGGTGTATAGTATCTTGGTAATATCAAGATGAATTTTATTGTTTAAAATCAATAAATACATTTGGAGCAGCATTTATTCACTCCCCAACAAAAGCGGAACGTGTCACAAGTTTAGTGTTGGGTGGAGAACATTTTGCGTACGTGTGGGTAGTGCCAGAAATTGTCTTGTTCTCTCGGCACCTCCCGTTGGGAAGCCCCAGGCATCGGAGATTGACCCTACCCTAACTTTTTAAGTGCAATGGTGAGGTGCAGCCTTGGTGGGGAGGAAGGAGACAGCACCCTAGAACTAGACATTCAGTTTATTTATTTTTTGTTCCAGGACAAAAAAAAACAAAACAAACCGTATGGCGTCAAAATAATCGAAAGTTTAAGCCTATCAAAAGAAAATCTTTCATTTCCCCGATATAAAGCACTGTTTACTTCTATTGGAGCAAGCAAATGTTTTCTTGATGCATTTATAATGCAATTTTTTTTCAAACATTTTGCTGCTGGTTATTTCAACTGAATTTTGGATTGAATGTGTTCAAGTTTCATTTAAGGCTTGTTTTTTGGCACCACTCCCAATTTCGACAAAAACCAGCGCACGTATTCTTGAGAAGAAATGTTCTTACTTGTTCTGATTTGGAAGCTTTGGATGTTTTCCCCCTTTTTTTTAGCACTTACGTGATTAAACTATGTAAATCTGTTACTACTTTTTAGAGGCTGGGAGGACTATTACGATCAGTATCAGATTAAAAAAAAATTTTGCCTTTCCTCTTCCCAAGATATCCCCAGTTTACAAGATAATATAAAATTCACCTAATGCCTGGATGGAAATTTGAAACAACAACACTACTACTACTACTACTACTGCTGCTGCTACTACTACTACTACTAATAATAATATCTATACCTCGCATTGATGAATCAACGCAGATCGCGCGTGTACCAGAACTAATAATCAAAAATCATCTTAAACCTAGAATTATCTAAAAAACAAAAATGCAGCACAAGATTTGGGCATGGTTGGTTCAAAATGACCACAGGGACACAGAGAAGTTTTTTTTTTCAACAAAAGAACCATTTTTAGATGGTGTACAGTGATGTACTCATGCAAATTTTTGAGGTTGTGGCCCCAAAAATGTGAAAAGAAGTGCCCTGACGTACACAAACACACAGACACACGGATACTGAAAGAGAGAAGAATCAGTATATCTCGGAATTTTTCAGATGTGGTATTATCATTATTTCTATTGATATTCGGACCATCCTCATCTTGGTTGTTTTTCATACAACGTTTCGGCCGTTGCACTCTACGGCCTTCGTCAGGTATCATCTGGTAGATTTGGAGAAGTAACGAACCGAATCCTTTATTTATTCGACGGTCAATATACCCCCGTCGTTAGAAATAAAATAGAGAAGAATCAGTAGCCCACTTGGCAGGTTGGTCGGACTAATCATTTGTTGGGCTACGGAGATTCTATAATAATAATAATGATAATAATGATAATATAAAAAAAAAAAGAAAACTAGCTGAAATATCCCTTCTTTAGTCGGTTATCTCAAGCTATATGGAGCCCAAGTTTTTTAGAGGTGTCACAGTATGTATGATTTATGTCGCATAGATATCAGAATTACTTCTGTGGATGAGTGGGGATATATGGAAGAGTTCAAGGAAAATATACCTTTGAAAGATTGCTCACTGAAAATTTGTTATCAGAAATAATGTAAATATTGTTTTTTAAAGAAGGAGATATAAAGGATATTGATTAATGGAAAATCACTACGGAAATATTGATCATAAAAATTGAAATCTAACAGTATTCAAAGGAAGATCATCATGATATAAAGTTTTAAATGAATTATTGATTTAAATTATGTTGTGAAGTGGTGATAAAAAGTAACTAAAAGTTAAGATGAAGTTAAATAGTATTGATAGATATTGATAATAATGATTTATAATTCCTCAACTACTGAAAATAAAGATAGATAGGGTTAACTTCGGTAAGCTATTAATTTTCATCCCAGAGCAATGTGTGGTGAATGTAGTTTCGAAATGAAATGTTTTTAGCATTTATGAATACTAAAAAAAAATTGAATCCTTATTGAAATGAAAACTGCGGATGTAAAAAATGGACTATAATTCCGACTTGATGTTAAACAATTGACCCTTGCTTAATTTTACTTATGCAAGCAAAAAGACTTATGATAATGATGGCCGTTTTAGCCTTCCGTACTTCCACATTCTAGATGTTACTTTTTGTTCAGTCCCAAAAACGCATTTTTTTGGTTTCAAAATCATGGAACTCTTTGGATCAAATTAAGTACATTTCTACAACAACAACAACAACAACAACAACAACAACAACGACAACAACATTCAACAGCAGCAGCAGTGGCAGCAGCAGCAACAACAACAACAACAACAATAATAATAATAATAATAATAATAATAATGATAATAATAATAATAATAGATATATACAACGTACAACCATATATTTAGTGAATGCAGAATATTAACTCAGAAAAAGTGCAAAAAAGACATAACTGAGAGGAAATAGTGACCCAATGGGAATTATGCTAAAGACTTAGATCTGATCATGAAAACCAATGACAGTGACTCAAGCCAATTGTTCGGGAGAATAGAAAATAAAATTCTATGGCACTCTGAAATTCAACAGGAACACCCGATCCAGCTCAGAAGAGTAGAAGTTGTCATCGTGAATAAAGAGACGGAGATCTGCCAAATAGTGGCTATTGCTCTTTCAGCAGATCAGAGAGAAATAAAGGAAGAGCTAAAAGCTGGATGAATATATGAACCCCCAAAAAGAACTGGGAAGATTGTCGAATATAGTAACTGTTGTACCCATCAATATTGGTGCACTGAGAGTAGCAGCAAAAAGCCGTGCGAAAAGATAGAAAGAAAATACTGGCTCCGTGACGCCCACGATAGAGAAGTGTGGCGAATCCTGGGGAAGGTCTATGTCCAACAACAGATGTTAAAAGACTGATGATGATGATGATGATGATGATGATGATGATTAAAACCGTTAAGAACACTGAGGAGAGTGCTGGAGTGTAAAGGATAATAATTATCAACAAGAGCCATATCAACTTCAAGTGTGAAAATTCATCATAACAACAACCATGATCATAAAAATATTACCATACCCACACCCACTCACACGCTTACATACATATATACATACCTACATGCATACATTCATACATTCATTTTAAAACCTTATAAACTCAACTTTTTAGGTTACTAATTTAAAAAAATGCTATTTGAGTAATCTTCGACAAAATGAAGTCAGGTATGGAACTTTTTTTTGTGAAAAGTCGATGTGTTTCTACCATATAATTGTATTCCCATGTTTGATTATTTGTTTCTTTTCTTTTAAACGGGTCAACTTTTAAAAAATATCTCAAGAAATTTAATCAAAATCTTACGTGGAGCCAATAGATAATATTCAGCAAAACATTCAGTCACAGAAGTAATTACTTTGCGTAAACATTTCCAGCCAATCAATATATTATTTCTGCAGACGAGTTTTACATTAAAAGCTCACAAATTTCTTCTATCTTGAAGTGTTCATCCTCAAGAAAGGATAATCTGGAACTGTTTTTGGTGCAATTGTGTCAATATCAAAACTCGGTTGTTAGTATCCCCGAAATAAAACTCTTCCAACTCGCTTTGTTTCCTTTTCTACGCCTTAAGAAACTGTCAACTAGAACTATCATCAAATCTGTCAACATAGGTTTCTTCAGTTTTTAAGCTAGTCTGGCTTGCCAACTTATATATAAATGTATCTATCGCGCATACAGGTCGTAGCAATAGAGTTAGAGACTTGAAAACTTGAATATTCACTCCTTAATACGTCTGGGAAAACCTTTTTCCCCATTCCTCCCCATAATAGTTTTTTCAGTAGGAGAAGGGGTCTAATTTGCAATGTAAGTTTATGCTAAATTTGTCTCCTTATTTGCGTCCGAGTGCATTCACGCTAATCATTTTGAAATTCAGACTCCTTTAATGATCACTGTCAACCAAAATGCAAGAGTGGTAACTTATTCATTGACTACGGCCTTCTTTTTGTTCAATTGATCACCCTCGACACGGCATGCAATCAAATGATGTTGTTCACGAAACAATGTCTACTGAGTAAGAGTGTCATTGCATTAAGATGATCTCCTGATAGACGCAGGTTCGATCCATACAACAGCCTATTCCTTCAATTGTTCATCTATTTACGCTGTCTTGGCCGATCGACATATTCACCGTGCAAAAATAGGATGTCGGTTCAAAAAGAGTTCCATGTAAGAATAACGTATTTCTGATTAAGTGTTTATATTCATGCGTCTCTCTCCACATATTTCTCTCTCTTTTTCTCTCTCTGTATTAGGTTGTTGGGAGAGTTCACATCGTCAGCTTTTACATGCTGTTATAGAAACTTTAGAGATGTCTTTGAAGTTTACTCAGCTCTGTTTCTTGGGCAATCTGTCAATTGTATGCGTCGTTTACAATCATTTGGAAAAAAATCAGACGCTATTAAATGGGTTCCATATGAACTTACGGAAGCGAATATCAGTCGGTGTTGAAACATTTGTTTCTTCTTCTTACTCAACATAAAGTAATTTTGGACAAAATAGTTACTGCCGATAAAAAATGGAGATCAAAAATGAAGGAAATCCTGTTTTGATTCAGGAGAGCATTCATCATCTCAACGTAAAAGATTTCTACTGAGAAACAAATTTTTCTGTTTTTTTTTTTGTGTGAAATTCAAAGGGAAATCCATAAAACATTATTTTAAACCCAAGAAAATGAAAGTTTTTTCCCAGTTTCATTAAAATATATAAATCATTTTGTGTCTTTATTCTAAATTGCTACCATCTAACATAGAATTTTAGTGGGTCCTACCAATTATCATAATTTTTCTTTCTGTGCTTGATTTCGAGAATTAGTTAATCCCCTCGAGAAAATATATTTTAATTTCTACGAATTTATTTCAATTTTAAAAAAGGAACTACCAAACTTGTTTCAGAGGGAGGGTCCATTGTTTCAAATGGTGAGTAGGAGATTTTTCTATCATCAAAATTGTTACTTTCAAGTGGAAGGGTTCGTTGTCACGAGTAGAGAAGTATAAACAAATCACAGTTAATTATATAAGTAGATGATGATAAAATCAGTGTGTGCCTTGCCGAAGAACAATGATTGGTAAACAAGTCTTGCAGACCATTGCTTATCCCGTGAGTGCGATGCTTCCTGGGTACCAAACATTCGTGCTGCTGTGTTATACTAAGCTAAGCTTAGTAAATTTCATTAGTCAGGGACCTTGCAGTGGAGCAATGGTTATTGAGCTATTCTTGCAGACCAGCACTACTGCACTGAAATTTATCTTCACTAAGTGCCTCACACTTGTGGTCTTGTGCCGTCAAGCTTGATGAATATCAGAAAATGTCTGACAATGGAATAATAGTTAAGCCTTATAAATACAAATATACTTGGTAAGTAATTAATAACAAGGCAAAAATGCATACTTCGGAAATATTCATCTTCTACCTTGGTCTATTCGTAATCCTTTTCATCTTTACCAATGTAACCACAAAAGCAATTGTCATGAAATTTGCTGAGTGTAATTGTACCCTTCAAGATTATCACTCCCGTTGAATCTAGTGAACTCTACAAACTTTATAAAAATAATTAGGTTCCATTCAAGTAATC